>OY735198.1:1724237-2314237 GCA_963457665.1 Thysanoteuthis rhombus
GTTAACCTCAATCACTTGTTCCGTTCCATATTTTCCATTCTTTGAAATAATGTCTTCGAAATTCGTCGAAAACTTTGGCGGATGCCGTGTGAAGAGACATGAGCGAATTGATAAATGTGTGGAAATAATCCGGAATAATATTTCTCAATGAAAAAGGAATTCCTGGATCCGTCCTTGAATTCAACCACTTCTCCTCTAACTCATTGCCTACCCTTCAACAGAATTTCATCGAAATCTCTTGCGTACTTTTGGAGTTATCTCCTTGACAGACTTAGAGACGGGTGCGACTGAATACATCTATCAACTTTAACTTATTTAGAGTGCATTGACACCCATCTGCTGTATACGCACCGGGAGGGTGTCGGGTACTTAGAACATAAATAGATAGGGTGACGAGATGTTGAAAAGATATAAACCCCTGCACGAGGGAGCTGAATGCCTCTTTCTCGCACAGGGCCCACGAAAACGACTAGAAAAATGAAAATTGAAGTTTATATCATTGAGTTGCAAAAAAGACCTTCTCTAAAGCCATGTTCACGATCATGATTGAGTCAGTTCTTCTCACTTCACTCTTCAATCTCTTCTCGACATCGAGTCGGTATTTCTGGCCTTTCTTGGGCCGATCTTGCACTCAAGTTGTCAGAGGAGAAAAGAAGATTTCATTCCAATGTAAAATGCCAAAGGGCTTCCTCCACGTTTAGACATGTTCATTTCTTTTATCTCGAGAGGAATTCATCTGATCAGCCTTTCCTTACGAGAGAGAGAGAGAGAGAGAGAGAGAGAAAGGGGAGGGGTAATTTGATATATATCTGCTTTGTTTTATTCCCCCGTGCATAGCGAACACCTGATTCTAGTCTGTGCCTTTTTGCGTCAGTGAACAACGGGGTTATATCACAGAATTACTGAATTTTGGCTGTTCTCTCATCTCTGCCAACGAGGCTTTACTATATATATATGTATGTATGTATATATATATATATATATATATATATATATATATATATATATATATATATATATATATATATATATATATATATATATATATATATAATTATAATTATCATTATTATACAAATATATATAAATACATATTATCATTATTATTTGATATACATACATATATATATATGAATGTTTTTATGTGTATGCTTCTGTGTGTGTATATGTGTGTGTAGGTATGTGTGTGCGTACTGTAGGGAGCTCGAGTGTGAGTGTGTATGTGTGTTCAAATACGTGTGTGCGTGTGCGCATATATCTATAACACTGTGTGGACATGCACGTGGGTTCTTGTGAATACTTTCATTAGTTTTATTTCCTTTGTTATAATCTTTCATTATCAGCCTTCATTCTTTATTTTCATTTTTTCTATTATCTCATTAATTTCTACGTTACTTCCTTCGTTTCTCTATTTCTTCTGTCTTTTCCGATCTTCAATGTTTTTCTCTTTTATTCTCTCCCCTCAATAATCCACCTAACCATCGCCCATCTCTCTCTTCCCCCATATGCATAAACACTAACACACACACACACATATATATATATACAAATACGCACATACATAGCCACATACACTCATACAATTGTCCGAATCACAGAAACCGGCAAACAATGAAACTGGACCATAGAAATTCTTCCAGAGGCCAATGCAGACAATGATTGATTATTTGAACAAATGTCGGTCAATAAAAAATGGGCTGTTTAAGACAAGCAAGAACTTATAACAAACGAAGCAAAAGTACAGCAACGGGAGGTGAGATCTGAGAAAAGCAGACGATAAGCCACAGATAATGAATCCGACAACCTCAATTACTAGCAAAACAATTATTCCAGTAACGGGAGAAGAACAAAACAAACCGAGCTGAATTACTTTTAAGGTGCTCCATAGTTAGTTACGATCTGATTTATAAATAGATTGATACATTTGAAGAGAATGAGATAGATAAATAGATATGAAGAGACCATAAAAGAGCAAACTAAGGTATATAGATTAGTAGATATGATCAGACTGAGAAATATATATATATATATATATATATATATATATATATATATATATATATATATATATATATATATATATATATATATATGAACAGAATTGGATAGATAGATAGATAGACAGATAGAGGAAACTAGGAGAACTGCTTTCAAAATGAAACATTCAAATTGTGTGCAACCGTAGCAGGTAGATCACTGACGGTGCCCCAACGACCTAAAGCAGTTGAAAGATCATGATTACTTGATCTGACGGAAATATTCTGATAAAATGGTTTTGAATAACCAGAGTCTATATTTCCACCTTTAAATATCCAATCATTGATGGAGTCGAGCCAAAAAAAACAAAACAAAACGAAAACAAACGAGAAAGACAACATTTCGTTGCTGTTTACTTCGTTAGCCCTAAAGGTTATCAAAAAGAGTATTGGGTTTTCTTGGTAGAGTCCTACTGACGGACGATAACTGAACAACGCCCAACCGTAGGGGACACCAAACTCGGCCGTTCCTTTCATTCTTTCGACATCTACAAGTTGCAAATCGCACCCAAAATTTTTTTCATGTAAGTTAATGGTAATTGCTTCTCCGCTTTACGCCATTTCGGTTAGGAAAATATTTTTATTGAAACACCCTGCTTTTAAATAGCCTGGAAAAGTATATCTTCGGGTTTGGGGATGAAGGTTCATTTTAAAATCTTGTGTTTTTACTGGCTTGGGGTCAGTTCCATTGATAGGTTTATTTCAATCCGAAAGTTCATTTATAAAGAATAAAATATGATTTCAGTGACAGGTTGTTCTCTTGTATAATAATTCCATTACCGTTGTAAAAATGCAGAAGAGACAACTCGTGTCTAAATAGCTCATCTATGGTCTGATTCTCAGGCTTGTTCTTTAGTCGGAGACACGCTGACCAGCGACAACCGGTCAACGTCCTACAGAAGGGGATGTCGAGCATATTCAGTCTTTCTGGTTTATTAAATCGCGTATCAGAATTTCATATCTCTAAGGTAACGCGCTTCCCCGTCTGTATTTACCCATGAAGTTAAAAAAATTCTTAGAACAAAAGCTCTGGTCATAAAAGGATGGTGAGCAACCTTGTATTGGTACGTTTGTTCCTCACCGGGTGCTCTGGTTCTATAGTCTTGAGAAAGACGTGGCTAAGCTATCACTTATTGCTAATATTGATATTGAATCCTCTCTGTCTCTGTCAGTCTTTCTATCTGCCTTTCTCTCTCCCTTCCTATTCCCCTGTCTCTCTCCGTGTGTGTGTGTGTGTGTCTCTCTCTCTCTCTCTCAATATATATATATATATATATATATATATATATATATATATATATATGTGTGTGTGTGTGTGTGTGTGTGTGTGTGTGTGTGTGTGTGTGTATTTTATTATACTGTATTTCGTTATATTCAGACAAAATGCTTCGTTGTTCTTTCTAGCGGTTAATTGAATGATTTTAACATTTTTTTAATAACGTTTTTTCTCCCCCTCTCTCTCTATATATATGCATGCATATATATATATATATATATATATATATATATATATATATATATATATATATATATATATATATATATATAATATATATATATATAGATAGATAGATAGATAGATGAGAACATTGGAAAAATCGTTCGAAAAAGACGAGCTTGGAATAATTCAAAAGAGCAGCAGAGAATAAATGACCACCATCTTGATTATCTCGAGTGAAATTCTGTGACTACACTGCATTTAAGCTCAACATCGGAGTTCCAAGGATCCGTCGTGGAGATTCTTGTTTCTAACCAGACGAGGAAAGATTCGCCCCAATGAAGATTCACCTTTTGGAGTATGGTATTGCTCTCCATAGTCAAGTCAAAGGGGCCCAGGAATCATCATGAGACCCCAGGACGAATTCTTTTGGTACTTGCAAAGGTCGGCAGAATTGAAGGACCAGTTGGGTTCGGTGACCCCTACCGTCCGTCAGTGAATCCTGGATCCGCCCCCAAATTCAATTACTTCCTCTGTTGTCCATGGCCCTTCCTTCAACAAAGTTCCATTGAAATTAACTGTGACTGCACACAAATACCTAAATCCACCCCGAAATATAATCACTCCTTCCTCACCCCATGGTATACCGTTCCACAAATTTACATTGAAATTAATTGAGAACTATTGGAGATATTGTGTGGGGGCTGGTAATACAGCTGCAATGCAGAGGATGTAACTGTAAATAATTCTTGGATCCGCTGCTAAATTCAACTACTTCTTCAATAGCCGATGACCCACCTTTCAACAAAATTTAATGGAAATTCACTGCGAACCTTTGGAAAAATCGAGCAGAGAGACAAACAGACAGACAGACAAACAGATAGACAGACAAGCAGACTGACTGACGGGTGGACACGGGTGAATACTTATACCTCTCCCAACTTCTCTGACAAGGATGAATAACATCTAAAGAGAAAGCAAGACTGACGTATTAACTCTTAAATTAGAAACTGAACAATGGATCAATAATTTGCTGAGTGAAACCTTCTGAAACGCAGCACAAGAGAGTTGAAAGAGTTGGAGGAGTCACGTAACATTGTTAAGGCTAAATAAGAAACCGTGTTTAGTGCCGCTTCGTTGGCAGACAGTAAAACGTAAAAGCAAGAGAGGCGAATCACCACTTGCTTAGTGAGAGTGATGACAAGTAGACTTTCTTAAACGACAACAGAGAACAGGCGAAATGACGTCATTACCCCTCCTAATGATTTCTATTTCCTTTAAGTTTGCTTCAAAAAATGTAACACACACACACACACACACACACACACACACACACACATATATATATATATATATATATATATATATATATATATATGATGAATTTAATAGACAATAAGGAAACTCATAAGTTTGGAAAATGGATTGCATTCATTTCTGTTACATGTTTCGAGAGACTGTTTTCTCTTGTCGAATGCAAAATGGGAAAAAAAATTGACAAGGTCTCTCGAAACATAAAACAGAAATAAATTCTATCCATTTTCAAACTTTCGTGTTCCATGTGGTCTATTAAATTCACCATTATGTCGGATAATTCTCATCAATTTCCTCACCATGGGTCATTTTGAATAGAGTTTCTAATAACATAATGCATTCATAATTATTATATCTGATTATACATCCATTTTTTACTACTACCACTACTACCGCAACAACAACTATAAATAATAATAATAATAATAATAATAATAATAATAATAATAATAATAATAATAATAATAAGAAGAAGAAGAAGAAGAAGAAGAAGAAGAAGAAGAAGAAGAAGAATATATAAAATTTCTTTAGCGTGACGGACAAACAGACACACCGACGGACATCACCGATGATGTCCGTTACTTACCTAGAGTTTGATCCTCATTTGGTACTTCATTATTGAGGCCTTGTGCCAGACTAAGCTGAACTTAGTCAATGCCCATAGGGTCACTTTGCTATGAAAAATGGATTAGCTATCTATTCTGGGAGGCCATCACTACTGTGAGTTTACTCCACTTCGGGCACCTCAAAACTCCTGGCTTTGTGCCATACTAACATAAGTGGAGATCAAATTTTGTTATATATCAAGAATAATGTCATCTTAATGGCCACAATTTTGGCCTTGTTTAAGGCAAATCGAAACTGTCTTGTACGCTGTGTTGTTAGGGTTTCCGAGAATACCGAGAAAGGTATTGCAGATATATATTTACCCACTGTCCCCTCCATACCCCAAAGTGACCAAAACGAAACAACAACAACAACAACAACAACAACGAAGTGAGTGAAGTGTTTAGTTATACAGGGTCGGATTCAGCTTGTGTTGAGCTTGTTGCGTATGTTATAAAGGGACCCTGAATTAAAAAAAACTACTCAAAGACAGATATGTCTGATGTTCCAATAATAATATTATTTCATTTCAGTCTAGAACTAGCGGCAGCTATAACTTCAGTTTCAAATACCTCCGTATTTACACATTGTATATCTATCTATCAATCTATCTACACATACATACACTCATACAAACATACATACACACACGCACACACACACACACATATATATATATGTGTGTGTGTGTGTGTGTGTGTGTGTGTGTGTACCACATTCCCATTGATTACTTTGTTGAAATAATAACCCCGATTGAAGGTGATAATTGGCTAAGATTGCTAACCTTAAACGCCGAGTCGTTCATGGAACCGGTACTGGTGTAATATGTAGGTGAGTGACGCCCTGTGATTTTTGCACAAATTGGCTGTACTTGTAATTCGAGGTCAGACCAAGAGAGTTTTCGGTCGCCATGTTGGATGCTTGGTACTGTGACTGAAATCAAAACGAGGCGTGAAAACAACAATCGGATATTTGCACATCCTGTCGGGAAAACCCGAGGAGAATTGGTTAATGAAAGACTTTGAAAAAAATACCTTTTTTGTCACCCGTAAGTTTTACTTGTATAGAAAGAAATTCACTTCTTTTAATTGAACTATTTATTGTGTGTCATGTGGAGACGTCGTTAGATGTATAGGTGTTTTTCGAACGTATATCCCGTTCAATGAAAAGATGCATCTCAGTGTATAGACTTTTGGGATTATTTAAAGCAGCGTTCCAAAACCCTTTTATGTTTAGCACCCACTTTTATAACATTAGTGGAAGTAAAGTTTCCCTACTGTCGATGATATAGTTGAATCGTTCAAAAGTAGACGGTACCACCCGGGTTAAAGACCGCTGCTCTACAGGGTTCTATCATATTTACTAAACTGAGTCTAGTTTGGTACAAGATCACGATAGAAGAGAACCCTGTTAGAATCTGATTCTCTACAGACTTAATGGTCTTTCAATGCATTGTCTTATCATAGTATTGATAAGGACAATATTTTTATTCTTCCAGTTGAATCCTGGCGCATTATTGTTGAAATATATTCTTTGATAGTACATATTATCAAAGTTTCTTCATTGTTTTGGATCTTTGCATCATCTGGTTTCTGAGTATCAAAATGTTCTTGCAATCGACTTGGGTTTTAATAGAGGCTTTGATAATCCCACCGCCCCACCTAGAAAGCTTAAATCACTCGCTTGTGGACAGTATCGCCATGATTAAAGGTCACTGGTTCACGGTGTTTATATCTATCTCCAGTGAAATTCTAATTCTAGTTGTAATTGCAAGAGAATAGAATGAAGTTAGTTGTAAAAAAAGTTGCAAGAAATGAAAATTACTCATAGCGTATTTTTAGAATGTTTTAGACTTATTGCGTATTTATAGAAGGTTTTAAACTGTTCTAACGTAAGTATAAATTTCAATGTAAGACCCAGCTACCGATCAATTTGACTTGATTTAAAATCAAGGTATTGGAATGTTGATTTTTACTCCCCTAAATCGGGTGAGGATTGTTCTTGTTATTGTCAGAGTCGAAATTAAATTCTTTGCTTCCCGTTGCTTCTTCTATTTCACAGGGACCACCATTCTTGTGGCTTCATAAAACTGCTGTATAAGATTATTGATATCATCATCAGCAGCAGCTATCATAAGTCTGCTAAAGAATAAAGGCCTTTTCCTACTCCTTCCGTGCTGACCGTGAATGTGCTAACTTCAGTCATGTCTTATCAGTAAACCTCTCTAAATCATCTCTTTGTTTTACACCGTGCCTTTTCCACTGCGTTTGATATCCCTTGGACAGCAATCAACTAACCATTTGCACCACCTGTTATCCTTCCATTCTTGCTATGTGTCCAGCCCATCTCAATTTTTATCGCTTAATTAATTCTACGATATCTTCTACCTTGATCTGCTCTCAGATCTACACTGATCTTTGTCTATCTCTCAAAGTTATAACTGTATTAAACCAAACTCACGGACTTTGAACCATTTTTCTCGTTCAGAGAAAACGATGTATGCTGAGTCCAGGCACCCCCGGATTACAACCGTGTTCCATTCCGATGTCTAGGTCACTTAGAGTTAGAGATGTGATAATCAAAACTTTATTGACTGAATTAACTGCTTCTATCGAATGTAAACGTGATTAAACATTTTTGAAAAGATCGATTCAACTTTTAAGCACATTCATTTTTCTCTTGTTTTCAGGCCGAGATTCAAACGAAACATAAACGCTGAGACCCTTAAGCCAAGAAACAACTGATTCTACTCGTATTCGGTGAGTACAAATCATTCATCTTTCGATGACTTTGAGCCAATTTTTCTCATTCAGAAAAGACGATGAATCCAGAGAACAGGTTTTCCCTGGTGAACGACCGAGCTCCATTCCGACGACCTTAACAAATGCACAATGAATTACGGCTTTGTTTTGGGGCTTAAAAACAATCTCCATTCCCGTTTTTCTTTTCTTTTCTAATTCAATTTTCAAATCTTTGTTTATGAGGCAAGGGTCCATAATTGTTCCTTTATAGCAACTATTATTATCCTGTTGCGTTTTCTGGAGGAAGTGGCACTTTGATCTTTAATCACGTTCCCATGTTTTTCTTCCTTAATTTTGTTTCAATTCAAATCGTCTTGAATCTTCTAATCGGTCATGGTCGGTGATATGATCGGTCGATTGGTGAGTATGTCGTTCACAGGGGGATACCAGTAATCTTTATCAATTTTTTAGTATTTTATCTATTTTCATATATCATCGTCAGCAGCAGCCATTATAAGTCCATCTCCGTTCATGACGAACGCGACTGCGTTGATCTCAGCCATGTCCTCCCAGCAAATCGTCTATTTGTATGAACATGTATGAAATATTCACAAAAATACTCACAAACAGACTTATAGACACTCTAAACCAAAATCAGCCACATGAACGGACAGACTTCATTAATGGCTATTCAACAATAGATCACCTACATACAATAAATCAACTAATCGAATCCTAATGAGATTAAAACAAATTACTTTGTTTGGCCTTTGTTGATTATGAGAAAATAGTTGACTCAGTAGACCATACAGAGGTCTCCCAATGAGAGAACATGATGTTGACGAGAATGACATGGTTCACAGTAAGGGGGATCTTTTTGCAAACAAAACAGTTGTAAAAAGATGCCGATTGACCTGAATCCTTACTTCTTTAATGAATGACCGAAATACCATAGGAGTAAAACGAATGAAAACAGATGAATATTAAATGAGAGGGACAAACGTTAGATCTGATGGTTTTGATTTTTATCTGAAATATTGAATGTACAATGTTCAATCTAAGAGATCAGTATCAACAACTGAATTGAGTGTGTTGACAAGGGAAGGGATTATATTGAAAATAAATATTTGTTGTGCAAAATAAATTACTTTTTCAACATTAAGCTACAGACTTATTGATGTACCTATATATTTGCTTGTAAGTGTTTGTGGGATGGTTAAATTTGGGGCTCTTTTATCAACGTCAGGTATCTCAACATGCATGTCTATACATTTAAGCCACGCGATCCACTCAAATGTGTGAAGATGCACGTACAGATAATGCCCGTGCCTTCTATCAGCTTGATACTTCGTCAGGGGCGGATCCAGGATTTTGAGTGGGGGGGGGTCGGCTCCAATTTTTTTCCATTTCATTTATCCAATTAGACAATGGATATAATTTTTGTCTTAAAAGATTTATGATTGCTTGGGATTACTTGTTTTTTTTTAGAGTTTTATCTGCAAATTTTTCACATCAAGATATTAGAAAAGAACAACAAAAAACATGTTTTTTAATTGTTTTTCCCGAGCAGGGGAGGGAGCCCGGAACTCCTGGACTCCTCCCCCTGAATCTGTGCATGTTTGTGAACAGGATTGATTGTCTTATAATGAATGAACTTTCAAGTTAACGTTGGAAATTTACCAGGAATAATGGTATTCACGTGTAGGAAATTGATACATCTTGATAAGACGCCGGGGGCTTGTGACGTAATTCCGAAATTCGACAAAGAAAGCTGATAACTGTTCGAACAGACAAGACAAAGGCGAGAATACGCACACACACACACACACACACATGCACACACACACACACACATGCACACGCGCGTGCGCGCGCACACACACACACACACACACACATATATGGATAGCTGACCACGTGATCGAACAAAAGTGCAAGTGACATTAGCTAGTTTTTCTGGCAGTTCATGTAATTTGTCACGCGATAAATCGGAATCAATTGTAATTCTTGGTCTTATAGAGGTAAAATATAATAGATGAACACAGCATATGTACAAGGGATCCGGAAAGTCATACAAAGGCTCCAAAAACATAATTATAGAACTTACTGATGAAATATTATGGCAATAATGAAGTTAAATGCAATTCAATTGTTCTCAATCAGAATATTGCAACCCATGGATTTTTTTAGGTCCGAAACCTTGCATCCAACATGCCAAGATGGCGACCGACGATTTCCTTAGCTTGACCTTGAATAAAAAGTAAAGTCAATCAGTGCAGAAGTCAAAGTCGTGGACGTCACTCACCTACACACAGTAATACCCCGTTCAGCGCTGAATCCCTGTAGCATTCTTTTTCGTATATATTTCGTTATAGATAAAGTGACGCCCATGATATCATTATTTATTTCGGAAATTTAACGCGATACACACTTCGGGGCGCATCAAGAGATTTTTTGACTGTCTGAATGTCGATAACGAACAAATCAATGACTTTCAACTTCATCATTGTCTTAATATCTTATCAATTCGTTGAGTAGTTATACTTTTTCGAGCCTTTGTATGAAATTTTGGAGCCTTTGTATGAAATTTTGGAGCCTTTGTATGCTGTAATTAACTGCCATATTCTACGTCAGTGAGACTAAGCATTATCATTACCCCCAACTTACAACGTGAAAAATAACACGAGTCCAAAAGTTCTGTCGACGAAAAGGTTGTTACGATCGGGTTAAGGAAATGCGAATTAAAAGATGTGCTTAGCTGAACACGTGTTAGACCAAAAGTGCAAGTAGCAGTTCTTCGTTTTTTTTTGTTTTATTTTACTAAGCTTGGATAGAAAGAGGTGAATAGGTTTATTACAAAAGAGACTGCAATATCACGTGGTGTTATTGGAGGCCATGTCTGGTTTTTCTTTAGTAGAAGGAATGAGTTGTATAAATTCGGTAAGGTCTGGCTTTTTGATACAACGTATCGTATTACAGATAGAATAAGAATCAAAGACAAGAACGAACAAATAAGCTTTCAAGGCGAAAGAACGCTTTTACCCGAAGAGGAAAGGAATCTTCACTCACTCATTAGTAAAGGGTTACAAGAACAGGTTTGGTTGATCCCTCAATAGAAACTGTAACATGACTTATGTCTTTTCACAGCATGCCACGTTGTGGATGATCAATTAAAAAAATGGTAACACGATAAATAAATAAGTTACCTTATCTCACCCTTTGTTGGGCGGTGATAACTAAAAGATTTCAAATTAAAAGGAAAAAAAAATTGAAAAAACAAAAGGAAAAACATTTTGGGGGGCATAATGACGTATATGTTTAAATTTTCAACCCTTCAGCTCCATGGTTGTGGCCTGTACGCATTATACATAGATGCATATATACATACTGGTCACAACCAACTTAGAAAAAAAGGAAGAAAATTCTGTTGCCTGTTTTGGTGACAATTTGGTCGACATTTTGTTGTAAGTCGCCGGAGACAATGTGTGAAAACACCAATAACAGAATAACTTGTGATAAGTCCGTGCAATTGAAAATAATTGAACCACCATAGCCATCTAACAGGGCAAAGGGTTTTATTCTTGATTATATGCCCAGGTGTTTGTGTGTTTGTCTGTGTCCCAGCCCTCCTGGCCATACCGTTTTGTTAACACACTTGAAATTTGGCATCAATACTCCACTAAACCCCTTCTAAAATATTTTCTTTGATTTTGGCGAAAAATCTCCTTTGGCCTTTGACAAGCTTATCAATAACTGCTAGATTCTCCAGGATATAGATATTTCTACTTATTACTCTATTTCAGATGTTTTCCAATGGGAAACACCAGTGATGTCATAAATAGAATTTATTCTGACCATATTTGTTCTTTTCATTGGAATTTTTTTTTTTGACTTGACATCAAATTTTGACGTTATGGATGTCCGATTATTGTTCAATTTTATCTTTATAAAAATTTATAAAAGTACAAATAAACAATTATGAGACGTAAAATAAAATTCTATTCTCACAATTTTCAAAAATAAATCTGGAAAAAATCTTTAAAAAAACAAACTCTACTTATTCATGTAATAATTGTATCTGAATTCTTTTCAATCCGCATTTTTTGTCTAATAATGATTTCTCACTTATTTATATTCATGTCTTTTCCAAGGGCATTATTGCGAAGTGAAACGTCGATCTTTGTCGGAGTGTGAACTCGGCCAGCAAATTCGAATTTTTGTGCTGTTAACTCTCTGGACACAGACACCTGCACTGATATTTCTCTTTAGGAATGAATAAATGATTACACACAAGATATTATACAGAAAAACAAAACAAAAACTTTAGAGTAACATTTGAGAAAAATTCAATAAGTTAAGTAACTGTTACTATCGTCAAGGAAATGTTATGCAATATCACAATTCACCGATGTCCTTCTAGTCTGTGAAGTGAGAAAAAATAAACTCTGTATCAGATTTTGGTAATAACTTTATTATCTACCGGTCAACTCTTGTTAAACTAGTTTTTTTACTCTGGACCATACAGTGGTAGAATCTGACTGTGTTGAAATTCAATGTAGGCACCAATTTTTGCGTCTCGGTAGGTCTCGACAGACTTTGCAGGTAGTCCGGTGATGTATTGGCCATAACATTTCAAATGTGCTCTTCTAGTTGATCCAGAGTTTGTGGTTTGGTACGGTATACCCACTCCCCTTTCGCCCACTCCACAGGAAAAAAGTCACAGGGGTAAGGCTTCGTGTAGACCATCCATTTCTAATAGAGAGTCAATTCTCACCCAATATGTACATATGTATGAATGTATCTGTGCGTACACACACACACACACACACACACACACACACACACACACACACACATATATATATATATATATATATATATATATATATATATATATATATATATATATATATATAAAAGAAATGAATATTTACCCCCTACCAAAATCATAAGTACCTTATTTTTATTGGGAATTATTTTCAGAATTGTTGTCGGTTCTAAAAGAATCCCTAATGAAAATAGCGTATTCATGAATACACAGACACACAAACAGACAGACAGACAGACAGACAGACACATACATACATACATACATACATACATAAATATATATGTACACACACACACACACACACACACACACACACATATATATATATATATATATATATATATATATATATATATATATATATATATACACACACGCACGCGCACAAAGTTTAGCTTAGTGTAGTGCAGATTCACATAAAAAGGAGGAAGATTGTGTTCCACTTATCTCCCAAATGTTCTTTCCTTTAATGGCAGAATGGCTAGCAGAGTCGAGAACAGAAAAGCTAAAAAGAGGAAGAATATAAAAATGGTGAATAGTATTAAAGAATACTGGATGGTTTAGAAAATACATAGAAATGTCTGCAGTTGAATATCGGTTGGTCTGTGTCCCGTCTCCAAAACAAGAAACCAGAGAATGCAAGTTTTATTACCTGCCCTTTGGCCTCTTCTACCAACGAAAGAATTACCAGCCGTGGAGAAGTTAGGAACGTTTTATCGCTTGTTATCTCAGATCTTTTGGCTCGTGGTTGAAATGCTAACGTATTTCCTGTCGGGGTCAGAGGTCGATGTTCGAGACCACGTAAAAACTGGGTTTTCTAGACTGGTAGGCCCTCCCCTCGAGGAAGATTAATCATTGCTAGAACACCATCTTCTTATTTCTTAGAGTTTATCGACACTGGCGTCCAATATTTATCGACACTGGCGTCCAATATTTATCGACACTGGCGTCCAATATTTATCGACACTGGCGTCCAATATTTCACATTGCTTAAAATGCTCAAATAATTTCAAATGAATAATTGTACAATATGAATATTTTTATATGGAGAAAAAATTTTACATGATAAAATGGCAATATGTTGAATAATCTTTTTGCTTTTCACTCACGTGAATGAAAATCAAGAACAATAAGTTCAACGATGTGTCCACCATCGATAGTAATAATAGCAGAAGGAGGAGGAGAAGTAGGAGGAGGAAGAAGAGTAAGTAGTCTCCCTTTGAGTCAATTGATTTTCATACTTGGAAAATATTGCGACATAGAAATATTCTGCAAGAATTATTTCCAATAAAAACTTCGAATGGCCATTTTTTTGCCATTTTATACTTTTTTAATACAAAAATACTGACCAGAGAATTCTATCATGATATCATAGCAGCTGATGAAAAAATTGATCGGAGATGTTTTTCTATGACGTCACCCCTTTTAATGACATCAAACCTCTCCGTCCTTCCTTCTTTCCAGTTTCTGTTGATTAACGTATCTAAAACCGACCGATAGCTCGACCAAGAAGCGTCTCATTGAGATGTGCGGAAACATCTAAAAAACTTACTACAAGTAAAAAAAAAAAATCTGACTTTCGAATTTCCCCTTATGCAAGGGAAGTAATTCCAATTGAAAATTACTGAATTGCATCTCTAGTTACTTCCCTTGTATTCCACGATTTTAAGACAGATAAAAGGTAACGAGGAATGTTGAATATTTTAACTCGGGTAAAAACCAATATTTCCAGACCAAATCACAAAGAAAGAAAGAAAAAAAATATATTAGAATCAATCTGTGCACAACAGGAAGGAAATTAGAAATTTTCAGCTTTCGTCATGAAAGGAAAATCACCTTTACTAATTGGCTCTTATAAATACCTCAGAATGGAAGTATGAAATATGGTAATTTTTACCTTTCCCGTTTTAAAATGGCTACCGTTCGCGCTAGGTCAGTATTTAGGGTTTAGGGTTAGGGCTAGTATTTTGGGGGTTAGTGTTAGATCCTTTGATTTGAAATTCGTCATCAGCGTGTGTTATTATGTTGCTGGAACCCCGGCAATTTTGAAACGGTGAAAATTGGCTTTATTTTTAATGAATTTTATTGCTTTAATGTACCATTTGTAAACAACAACAACAGCAACAACAACAACAACAGCAACAACAACAACAACAACAATAAAGCTTTATCTGGTCTGTTGATGGATATACATTATCACCAATTCAGTGCAAAACACTGGGTGATAGGTCTCACCCTGCTAGACTGGTCCATGTACTGGCAAGGGGGAAGAGATGCATATATACCGCCTCCCAAGGGCATTAGTACGAATTTAACTCAAACTGTCTCAGCCGTACTTTGAGTTCGGCTCGCTGATCCCATTCTACGTGATGTTAACTGCTTGGTCACTTACACATCCTAGTTGATCCGAATAAAAACCTTAATGGAAACAAACCTTACTCCAATTTCTATTCTAACTGAAGATGATTTCTGCTACTTGTATTGTATCTATATGAAAAAAAAAAATACACATAATTTTGTAAAAATATATTTATTCATTTGAATGAAATGAGCCTGTGGGCATCCGTGTGATACATTTTTGTTAAAATTCAAGACTTGTCAATTTAGTTCAGTCAGAAAGATTGCCTTCTGATAATCACTTGATCAGGAGTTCAAATCGCAGGAGTTCAACAGGTAACGGGCCAGTGTGACCCCCCCTTTATGTATTACACTTACAACCACAGTTTTTTGGGATGGGGTGGAGGGGCTACGTTATACAGCGAACAGGTTTGGTTAGTCACTCAGTAAAAATCGTTACGTTACCAACATCTTTTTGCAGCATATCGTGTTTGGTGTGATGTACTGAAAAAAGGTGAAAAAGGGGTGATCAATGAATAAGTTACTTTTCTCGCCCTTTGTTTGGGCAGTGATCACTGAAAAGTCTGAATAATAATAATAAAAATAGGTATAAAATAGGGATCAATTCAGCATGAACTTACTCTGTGAATTGAACCTGCTACTAAAATCATGGAGGGCAGGGAATCAATATTTTTTTAGACATACTCAGGAATAGATATTCAAAATTTCTGTTCGCTAGGGACCGTTAGTGCGGCTTCTGTGCATGATAAATATGTAGGCAGCCAGACTGAATTGAAAACTGAGGAAACCTATGTTGACAATTTTAGTTACCGGTCTGATATCGGATGTAGGTGGGGCTCTGTTTACCTGATATCGTATCTGAAAAGTCAAACATGTCTACATATGCATGAAAGATATGGATTTCCTGTGGGAAATATCAAGAGCCACCTTATGTACGAGATCATCTCATAGATGAGTATAGACGGTAGTCGTTTTTTTAATGTTAGCCCCTCGAGGCATATGTGTAGGCAACACATGCTTACAATATCTGAAGTTCCAACGCGGTATTCACCAGGCATGACGTTGCTTAACTTTGAGCCGATGTTTTTAGTGTGATTTGATTGTAAGTTAGGCTGTAAAAAGATAGGTACGAATTTCTGTGATATCAGTATCACCTCAATGAAGCAAGTTTCTACTGGATATTCCCTAAAGGCAAACTAATTAATTTTGAAATTTTTCATGTTTCATGTTTACGATTTTTAAACTTGGGTGCGAATATAACCCCCTTTCGTGAAAAAGTAATTGATTGGCAATTGTGTGATTGAATCGTATGGAAAAGTATTCAGAATGTTCATTAGCTTGACCACAAACTCGTTCAAGATGAAAAGAAAACTATTATTTCAAAGTAATACAAAAGCTTATCTGCTTGAAGTTTTATCAGTTGTATTTTTAAAAGAGAAAATATATCACTACTTGATGGAAAGAAAAGGAGAAAAAACGAATGGAAGGGGAGGGAACTCACGATACAAATAGAAATTGTATCGCAAGAAGAGATTTAGTTACTTCCCCTGAAAATCTGTCTAGTAATCTGGAGTTATCGTCCGTTGTTTTCTGGCCTCAAACTCTTCATATATCTCGGGAAATAAAACCGAACATAGAAGACATCCTTGTATATATATATATATATATATATATATATATATATATATATATATATATATATATATATATATATATATATGTATGTGTGTGTGTGTGTGTGTGTGTGTGTGTGTATTTATTCAAGCTAAACTACTGCTGCTGTTGATATGTGAAGGCTGCTGCTGAAATGCAATGAAGCCGCGTCTAGACGTTTTGTCGATGAAAGTTTCGTCTATGCTACGCGAACGGACGTCCCGTTGAAAACATTCTCGTCGAATTTAAAAAATGATAATTAGTTAACAGACGTTATGTCGAATTTACATTTTGATTTTACCTCTGAATTAGTAAATTAATTTCTTTCAAAATGTTCATAGTTCATATCTAAAAAAAATCATCTGATTATTCAAAGTAAGGTTATATCTTCATTTTTTGTTTTACTTTTGAACATGTGTATTTATTGTCTGAAAAAAAGTCGATTGATATAATGAAATATTCTTATTAAAAAAAAACAAACTAAAACCAGCTGAATCCATCTTCCTCAGGACAGGTATTCGACCAGGTAATAATACACATTGGCACGAGAGTCGCATCGGGGTTTAAAACATTTATATCTTTTTAGTTTTTGATTATTTTTTGAAGATTGTTTTCAACAAATAAAATAACGAGGAATTTCATCATCATTTGTACGGAGAATTTTTTCCATCGTTCAAAAACTGACCATTTTCAATTTCACAAATTATTCCATTGACATTCAGTATAACATATCCAAGAATATCTGCTCCTTTGCACACGAATACAATTTTCAGCATTTCGGACTGAACATAGTCTCCTTGTTCGTAGCAAATCACTAACGGAGCCCTAATCTCGATAGATATGCTCCTTTGGTTAATATTGAAAGTATTCAAAGTAAACTTTAAAAAAAATGTTTTTGCTGAGTTGTGTACTTTTCCATGATGAATTCCCAAGGGTTTGTTTGAATATCCGAAAAGAGAAAAATGAAAAACTATTAAAATTGAAGAAATTATGATTGTTTCAAATCACTTGACGACTTTTGTCCCTCCCAATTGTATGATAATTGAGATATGAAGAATAACGTTGCCTTATTGAATAACTGAAGACAAACTTTCTTTTTCAGGACGATCAAGTGATTCCGAAGACACCCTCTTCAGAAACGTACCCTCGTCTATCCTTCGAGAATAAGAAGAAAAAGTTCCACTTGAGCGGATAGAAGGCGTTACGTAAGGTAAACATCGATTTTGAAACGTATCAATTCAGTCGCCGTGAGCCTTTGGATCAATTGTAGAATCTGTGTACCAATATTTATTGAAGTTAATTTTGCAGATTTTCAGATTACACCGTAATCAAAATTTATTTCAATTTTTAGAATTTTTATGACTCTATTTCTTCACAATATTCTTCTATATTCTTAAACGGGTCTGAATTCTACATTTCGTCTGCGCTTTAATTGAATTAAATCAAATTTTCATTACGTCGTAATCTGAAAATTTGCTTTTATGACTTGAATCCATTTTCTTTTGTCTGTGCTTTTTGTAAGTAAAACTATTAAAAGAGAAGACATAACCTCTGTCAGTTCCATACACGAACTAAAAATCGAACGAGAATCAGTTCATATATGGCTACGATGGAGGGGAGGTAAATGTGTTTCAATTTTCCATGTTTAGGAGTATTGTCATTCTCTTTTTGATGTATGAAAAAATATCTATCAATCGAAAAACTTTTAAAAAATCGCTGGATCCACTCGAAACCTAATCAATTTTTCCTTAGCCCTCCCACGAAATTTAAATTACTGGGAAAAATTTCACAGGAATTGTGTGGAAAAAGAGACAGGCAAGAGTGAACAATACATTGAAATAAAAGGCCGTGTTTTTTGTTTGCCTTTTTTCGATGAAATCAGAATTATCTCCCTTGAAGAGTTGAAAGATTCGTAAGTTTTATGGTCCTTTCTTATCCTACACGTAGTTTGACTTACCTGGGCGAAGCATTTGGGGATCCTGAGATGCCTAGTCGTCAGAATCGCTGATATAGTCCAAAGTAAGGTAGAGTGCCGTACGTCTGACATCAGATTGGCTGTAGGAGCAGCTAGAAGGACGCCTCCAAATGCCCCCAAGTGTCTTCAATCCCTGGTTTCGGAATCAGAGTTGTCTTTCCCTTAGAAAAATTATTAATAACGATTCACGGTACTTATTCCACTAAAAAATAAATATCTTTTCCTACAGCAGAATGAATTGGAAAAACATTCACCTCGGACATTAGTATTTTTTTCTTTACTTATAATTTCTCTGTGTCTATTTGTCACTGCTAGTTTGGTACATATTTAGGATGTTCAAAAATTTGAATAAAACGGCCACTCAATAGAAACCGTCACACGACAAACTCCGTTTGGTAGCAAGTTGTGTTGGGGGTGATCAATTAAAAATTGGAAAAAGAGATGATCAATGGATGGATAAGTTACTTCTATCGACTTTTGTTCGGTAGTGATCTACAAAGTGTATAGATAAAAAAAAAACGAACAACAAAAGCGAACTCGAATGCTGATGGATACAAACATGCGATCAATTTGGCGTAAACTTACATTGAAAAGTGACCCCCCATCCAAAAAATCTATATCGGGGCGGGGTATTTAAAAAACATAACAAAACTTTATTCTACATAAAATAAGGATTAAATGTTTGAATTTTTCAAACCCTTCAGCTGCAGAAGCACAGCCTGGCCTATGCGCGCGATACATACATACATAGTCAGCTAGACCGAACTGAAAACTGGAGAAACCTACGCTGAAAGTTTTCGCTGACTTTTTTTTTAGGGTTGAGTCAATTTACGTTTTGACCATGATCCTGAATTCTGTACAAATTATGAACGAGAGAGAACAAGACAAAAATATTGAAAATGTAAGTGATTTAGTCGTGGGCGAATGGAATCTTGACATGAAGACATAAGAGTGATTGATGCTGAAATACTGATATTAAGAAACTCTGGTTTAGGGTTTAGTATCAGAAATTTTTTCATTAGACAACGAGGGCAGTGCCAGTTACAAAGGTGCATGGTTGGAAGTGGCTGGACTTTATGGTGTGTTGAGCCTCATACTTGTCATGTAAATTAATTTTCTGTCCGTCGTTTGAAAGTACGGCTTCGAATTATTTCGGTTACTGCTCTCAATGTTTTCGATTTAGATATTTTATATGAAAATTTACATACATATTGCCCTAGATCTAAATTTCAGATAAAAGATATATGATCTATAGATTTTTACTTATTTTCATTAGATTTCTCGAGAACCACTGATCTAAACAACTTCAATCTTGACACTATACTGTGTTATGTACTGACTAATATATCTAGTGAATATCAATTTCGCACAATGACCAGTTTTCGAGTAAATTCAGTGCATTATATTTCTCGTGAACCGCTGATTCAAACCACTTCAAACTCAACACTGCGATGCCTGGTGTGCTGACTGATGTATATGACGAATATCTACTTCGTACTATGACCGGTTGTTGAGATATCTCGTTGCACACCCACAAATACACCCACAGAGAATTATTATTATAGTTACACGCAACCCAGATAGTTTAATCCTGACGCAAAGATTCGTCAGGATTTCCCATTGTCACTGCGTAAATTTATTCTGAACTACCGTGTCTGCACTTATGGGTATTTATCCACCCCTTACGTAAGAGGAATGTGACACAAAGCAGAGTCTGCACTTATAATCACTTGCGTTTTCTCATCATGTAGGAGAAGAGGCAACCCAAGTGAAATCAGTCCAAATAGTTTCCGCTTTTCATAAACAGTTTACACTTTCATTCCACGTGTAGGTGGCGCTGCTTGCCTGTTTGGCTCAGTGAACAAGTCACGGGTTTGTTCTTTTCGAGTCTACGGTTGGCTTGAAATCTTCGGGAGTCAAAATAAACGGCTAAATTCCAGACCCGATCAATCCTGGCAATAGGCCGATACCAGATGTAGGCCCCATTTCAAACTGCTCCGTATTTTTATAACCAGTGCTAAATACATATGATTTACGCATGGGTTCAAACATATATTTGATGTACTTACAAGTAATAGAACAGAACAAGCCTGGCTGTTGCAGGCTGAAACTCTTTTCTACTTCTATTCTGACTGAAGAAGATTTCTGAAACTTTTGTGTTTTACGTATAATGAATAAAGGAATCACAAAATTTACGAATTTTTAACATACATCTATTTATTTATTAGAATGGAATAAGCCCCTGTGTATTTGTAACATAAACTTTCATAGATATGTAAAACTTGCCAATTTGGCTCAGTCGGTGAGAAAGTTGCCTACCGATCACTTGGTCGTGATTTCAAATCGCTGTAGAGAAATGGTAATTCTATATATCGGTCTGGTTAATCGTGACAGAACACACAAACGGTGAAGAATTTACGCGGCTTAATTAGGTGTGGATTCTTCTTGTTGTTATGGTAGAAATTCCTCGCTTTTGGAATGAGATACCTTCCTGTTCAGAAGTTGGACCTTTGATGACCTTGCTGAAACCATTTTTCAGACATTTGGGAGAAAAGATAGCCTGGAACGAGACTCGGACTCGTACCCTAAAAATCAATGACACCTTTGCCCATTAAGTTGTCTAAAACGTTCTAATCGGGTAGGGTTCTTAGCTATAGTCTTTGTTCTATCGTCCCCGGTCCATTCTATACAGTATTGTACTATCGACTACCTACGAGTAGTAATAGTAGTAGTATTAGTTGCGTGATTATGTGCCTGATTTTTAACTGCAACAGAAGTGGAGCTATGAATGGCAAATAACTTTTTTGAATCGGTTCGAGGCATTTGTAAAGGTAGATACGATACAGAGAGTGGGCGAACGAAGAGGAATATCTTTCTCTTTTACGTCACACAATATCATATTTTTCCTTTCTTTGAAAGCATTTCTCAAGATGAAAGAATAAAAAGTACAAGGAAGAAAGAAACAAGGCAAACAGACTACAGTGTTTATAATCAAAGCATACACTTACTATGTATAATTCCTTTGCATCCTGGACGATATTCCTCGTTTTATTTTTGATGCAGTCATCATACATTTTTGTTTCATCCATTTCAACGAGAATTAACTTGAAAAATCAATTGGAAACAAATAGTTTTATCACAGGAAAAAATGCTGATAAGTGTTGACAAATGCAGTCAAAAATTGTATTAACAACGTCGCGGGTTTTGAACAGGGTCTGTTTTTCTTGTCTTTTGTTAATGGATTTGAACGAGAATGAAACAAAGGGAGATAATCCAGTCTGAAGACCAAATCTACTTGTATGATGAACCATGTGATTCTCCTATTTCTCTGTCCATAACTATGGACTCTTTCACTTAAATTGCTGATGAAAATATCTCTTATGCACCATATTAAACAATGGACTCTCCCACTGGAACGAATCTTTTAGATTTTTTTCCAAAATAATCATTCAAAAGAAATCAAACGTAGTTAGCCCCGCAAGCAAAAATAGAGTTCAGGTTACGTTTTGCAATAGACCATTATAGAGGTAGCGCATACCGTCTTACTCTGTCTTCAAAACTCCAGTCTCCTGTATATCCCATCACCACGACCTCTGATGACTAAGATTGACATTCTCTTTTCACCATCTTCGGTTCTGGGAACGCTCGAAAATTTCCCCCATATAAATTAATTGAAATTGCTTCTTTGCTCCATGTTTAAGAAAGGCTTTTGCAGGAACGCTCTACTTCCAGATATCAGAGGAAACCTGTATAAACGGGAATTACTTTCGTGGGGATTAAATAGATTGTAATAAAGCTAAGCGGTGCCTGTCACTATGGGCGTCTTATGGGAGGGTTGGGAAAATGGGGTATTTATTCCCCACCCTTGGATCAGGCCTTCCCACCATGGGTGAACAGGTTTGAAAATTGGAATCTTATGGCCAATAAATGATCGTAGTGGAGTACGATTGTTTTATGTAACCCCAACTTAATGTGGTCATATAAAAATATTATACATTTTATGAATCGCTGGTAACGAGGTTGCTACTACGATATATTACGATCATATACTTTTGCCTCCTCCCCCCGCTTCTGGGAATATACCCCCCCCCCCCAATCTGAGAGAAATTGTCAACGAAGGCCAATGCCGACGGATGCCAATTCTGATGTGATTTTATAATTTTTCAATTCTGGAAGTCACTTTCAATCTTGAAAAATAAAAATTCGATTGGCAACCCTGACCACGCCTAACGCAGTCAGTATTAAGCCACAAACAACTTTGTTTTGCACTCTCCCCCTCTAGGCAGTGGCAAAATGTAAGAATTTGAGAAAACAAAATCGAAAATGAAATAATTAATGAATAATAAGAGTTGAGAAGATAACAATAATCTAAAAGGAAGGGAATATTTGCCATGAAGAATTTTGTCAGTAATGAGGTTATCGAAAATGAAGGATATAGGCGGAGCTATCTTTATGATTAACAGTGTGTTTTTTCTTCTTGTTCCTCTGTCCGTGATAATGGACTCGTCCACTTGTAGTTAACAAGATTGACGTCACCCTAGCGTCGTAAATGCTACTTTCAGCTTAGTAAATTGGACACGTAGAATGTTGAAAATCTCTGGATGCATCCCAAGATAAATTTACGATGACATTTTTGCACGTCGGGTAGTCCTTCCGTCGTTCCTAAATGAATTCATGGTGGGCGATATTCAGATAAACAACACGGTAATGAAAGAGAAACTAGACAAAAACTATTGAGCAACCCTAACCAACAAAGGTGGCGAAGGGCACCATCCTTTTTGAAAAAAAATTCTTTTTGAAATCTTTTTATATGTGCGTGTCTTTATTTGTTTGTTTGTTTTGGCAACACCGTTTTATCTTCGGACTTGAAAATTGGCAGCCTAACTCTACTAAACCCATTTCAAAAAGATTTTCTTTGATTTTTGGAGAAAAATCTTCTTTTTTTTGTGTTTCAAGGGCCTCATTTTGACGGGTTTATTGATAAATATAATTATTTCTAGATGCTTTTTAATTCTATTTTAGATGTTTTTTTTTTTGTGTGGAAAACGTGAGTGATGCATAACTAGAATTTAATCTGACCATATTTATTCTTCGATAAGATTTTTTTTACATGACCTCAAAATTTGACGCTATGGTTGTTCACTAATTGACTGTGATTGCAAATTCGTTTTATTCTTATTGATGGCAACTCAGTTCTATTTGTGATCCGAGGCTTCTATCTGGAACTGAACTACGGTTTTTATCTCACGTTAGATAACAATCATTCTTCTCCTCTTGTCGGATTTAATGGATTAATAGCATTAAACGAAGCAAAGCTTTGAAGTGGTATAACGGTGATCGGGACCCAAAACAGAATCAGCGAACTGAGATCGAATTCCAGCTGTGGCTGAGTGTGTGCTCTTCACATTGATTCCCTTGTAAATCAATTCACCCCTACAAACATAGAGCCACCTCTCCCTTTGCTCTGCAAATCGCCACATATCTTGACTATGTTCTCGTCACTGGCATGCCACGATGACTGACGGTGAAGAATGTTGTCAGGTCTGCAATCCTCCTCAATTACTGATACCAAACTCAAAGGGTGTGAAGAACCCTCGAGTACCCACTTCTTAGTTCTAAGTACTCCGTATAGAGCACTACACAACACTTCATTGATCTCCGAGGCCAGGGATTGGCAGATCCGGACTGTTGTGACAATCAACCTGTGCAATTATATTCAAATAATAATTGTACATCATTTTCCCCTTGATATTATTAGATACAAAAAATGTCTTTTGTCTATGTATTTAATATTCATAAGTATGAATAAAAATTATACTGTTATTCTTTTTTATTTTAGAAATACTTTTTTTCAATTCAGGATATCTATCCGCATAAAAGCTTTAAAGGCAAATTCATATGTATCACTTCAGTCACCCATTTCCCAATATCTGTCAATGCAGTGTATGTAATCTTCCAAAGTATTCTTTTCCCTGTTTCCCCTTTACTTCGTTATCATGGTTCAATGTATAAATTGTCTCTTGTTGGGATCATCAATTGTTTACCATGCAACCGTTTCGGGGATTTTAAAAATAAAACAGTCATATATACATTGTGTGTGTGTGTGTGTGTGGGAGGGTTGAGCCTGTATTGGCCCACGAGTCCGGAAAACATTGCCAATCTGGCCAATTTCCCAAAACGTTTGCCGACCCTTGTAGATCATAAAAATCGCAGTCAAGCCAAAGATTATTCTTCTACTACTGTTACTATGTAACTCAATACTATCTGTCTCATCTTACATAGATTGGGGACAGGTGCTGGCACGTAACTTATATTGCCCTCGAGACGGCATGAAGGACACAGCAGAACACATTAAGGATCCTTTTGATCATGAGACCAATCGAGCCAAACATTTGCTGTCTTCTTAAGGGGTAGATGGATGCTGCCAAGCGATCCCCTCACCCAGCATCCAAGAAATACCATCAAGGGGCCAAGCATAGCATCTAGATCATAATAGTGCGATCAGTGCGATTCATCTCTATCACTGATACTATGCAAGCAAGTACAACCTGTTATTCACCCATTCATACCACTATGTAATCGAGTTCAACCCGTCTTATCTTACTTCAGAGGGGTAACCTTTCTTATCCTACAGATACCGTGATGGGCTCAGAAGATCAAATAAGTGTACTTGATTCATTTAAAAAAATCTTTTGAGGTATCACACATGCCAATCATCCTTTGTTATGATGGCGAAGTTTGTATATATACCCTCAAAATTCAGTGCAGGGAAATTAACTCTTTCGTTGCTAAATTTCAATCGTGCAACCTGCCAAAAAGATCGAAGGGTTCAGCTAGTTATCATTCATTTTTGACTACCATTTACCGACACTCCAATTTTTAGATGTGCTTACTTGACTCTATAATACGCTTTTCTGTCGGTTGGTCGGTCGGTCGGTCGGTCGGACCTAAACAACAGAAATAGGAAAGAAACATAGAGGTGCGATACCATTAAAGAGTGTGATGTCATTAAAAAGTGCGATATCATTAAAAGAAATCAATTCCGATCATTTCTAAATCAGCTGCCAATGATGTTATTATGTCTGAAATCTGCTTTTTTGTATTTTAAGAAAGCCAAAAATATCCATTCACGAATTTTATTGAAAATGATATTCGCAGAATATTTCCATACCACAATATTTTACGAGTACAAGAATCCATTGATTAAAAGAGAGACTTCTTCTTCTTCTTCTTCTTCTTCTTCTTCTTCTTCTTCTTCCTTCTACTACTACTACTACTACTACTACTACTACTACTACTACTACTACTACGGATGGTGCACGCATCATTGAACTTACATTTCTTGATTTTTATCACAACTCAGCTCAGGCCGTAAAAAAATATAAATAACCACGATCAACAATACCGATAAGTAATTTAAAACAAAGAATATACTTGGTTTCCCGTGGCAAGAAATCGCCCCTTTTCAGCTTCGTGGACTGAGATCGTAGAATCACAAGAAGGCATTCAAGAAACCAGGCAGGCGTTATCACCGGCGCTTCGAGTAATAAATCGAGCATGTCATGGATAACAAACATATGCCAACGTCACTAATAACCTGCCAGGAATCTTGAATTGGACAAACAACGAGAACAGAAGAAATAATCACAAGAGACAAAGATTCTATTCTTTCACAGTTGGAAATCTGATAAGGGCGTTGTTCGGATAACGAGTAATTGAAAAAAGGCCATTGAGTTTAAAGGTGTGAATCTTTCAATTGTTGATGTCTTCTGTGAAGAGGTTAACCAGATTCTCTCTCTCTCTCTCTCTCTCTCTCTCTCTCTCTCTCTCTCTCCCCTTTCTCTTGGTATTTATTGATGTTAGTTGATTTAGGCACAAGGGCAGATGTCTGGGGTTTGGAGAGCAAGAAGATTGCGTTGCGCCGAAATTCCATGTAATGTGAGCCTGCATACGTTGAAAATCATCATTCAAAGTTCTAATCTTGGTCTAATCTGGCATAAGATCGTGTGTGGGGCACCCAATGAGGATTGGGCTCACTGCACCAGTAATATATATGGGTTCTTGCTCGTTATTCGATAATGAAACTTACGCTTTTACTCTGATGTAATACGAGCTTTGATTTCCGGTAGATTCATTAGAATTTTATGAAACCACATGTGAGATTTTCAGCTAGCTGTCTACTTTATACAGTTAAACGAAAAAAAAAAAAGAAGAAAATATCGGTTTATTCTATCTGACAAACACGAAGTAAGGGTCCAGTTTAGCATAATACTTGCGATGTAAATCGGAGCCCTCGCTAAAAACTTGAAAAGTTTTGGAATTTTCAAAAAAATATTTTTCTGAAAACATGTTCAGTGACACCATTAGGAGCCACACGAAAATTGGTGGCCATAGCACAAGCTGTCCTTGAGTCATACGTTGACAAATAGACGACCAAGAAAGACATGTTGTGAAACAGAGTAAAACTAGTCAACCCAAGCTGTCAAAATATGCCAGCAATATTAAAATAATTTTGTATTGTTGTAATAAAATATTAAAAACATGAGGTTGCGGAACATTTTCTCGTTTATGTTAAACCAATCTAAAGATACAATTAGGTAAAGATACAATTCTATATAGAAATAATTCTATTTTTACCAAGTTACATCACCAGACGTCGCTTATGACGTAAGCGAGACAGACGACAAATACATCATTGCTTTTCATATATTTGGTTATAAGACTTCTTTCCTTCGAGCAACTGACGAAGCCATGGTAAATGTTAAACAAGACACTCACCGCCTCTCGGCGATGAGCGGTCAACGCCAATGCTCCTTAGTAAGATAAGGGCAAGCAGGCAGGCTTGGCAGGTAAATTGACCCGATAGAAATGCCGGAAAGTTGTTTACTTTTCTAAACTACGCAAAATAAAAATGAAGGTTAAAAGAAGGTTGGATAAAAATAATGCGATCGGAGAGTTTGTGGAAAGGCGGTTAGAGTTGATTGTTGGTGTGGATCGCATCGGAGAAAGTACTACGTAATTGGCATAGCTGAGTCAATGTAGATACTTAGTATGGATATATATATATATATATATATATATATATATATATATATATATATATATATATATATATATATATATATATATATATATATATATATATATAAAGAGACTAAGAAGAATAGATAGATACATAGATAGATATGAACAGACTGCCGTGGGTTGATAGTTATTGAGTGGATAGGTACTAGTAAAGAGTCTGCCAGATTAGCTTGCTAACCAACCTTCTATGGCACGTAGCTCCAATGATAATTTACCAAGTCTGGTAAGCAAAAAACAGCATTAGTGAGGCACCCAGTGAGGATAGAACTCATTACACAAGTAAATGATCCACAAGCATAGAAATAGAAGATGAAAAGAGGAGGAAAAAGAAGAAGAAGAAAACATCTTTATTTAAGAAAATAACATACATTGAATCATACATGCACTGTGAGGGGTTGATCTTGCCTCGAAGGCACTGGCAAACCGAGGGGGCACCCCAGATGACACCATCAGGGGGTGACACCATGATATTTTGGCAGAGCGAAAATTGAACATTCATTGCAACTTTTAGCGTTATTTTTCAGCAATTTTAGCAAATCTTTACCTAGATTTTAAGGACTTTAGAGGAAAATATACATTTCCAGCATTCAAAAATAAGTGTTTTTTGGCGTGTTTTAGCGGTTTTTTGACATTTTTTGAGGTCGATTAAACGTGAAAATGTTTTTGAGTTTGCAACACTGGATGTGACATCTTGAGTTACCGCCCTGGGTGACATCAACTCTAAGAACATAACTACACCTTCCCCAAATATTACAACAAACCCTTTTATTTCAATGCTTACCACATATATAAATAAAAAAACAAGCACAAAAAAAAAGAAAAACTAAAATTATTACCTTTAAGTTGAAGGCAATGAGCTTTAGTATGCTGTAGAAAGCCCCCCCCCCGAAGCATGAATTCATGAATGGCAGCATCAGGATAATTCAGGTTATAATAGCAGTTTTGGCATTAGTTGCTCCTCACTAACCCTAACTTAGCCTGGCACAAAGTCTCAAGTGTAGGGTACCGACCTTAGATCGAATCCAATTCAGTAGTCATGGCTTACATGACGAATATGCTAATCATTGCTCCATGGCATTACAGAGGGCATTCCCCAGACGATTCATCTTAGGTGCTGGGGTAGTGAGACACATTACTGCACATTATTTTTTCAAACCTTGAATTTGATTTTGATGACGCCAGTCCTCATTGGCCCTTGGAAGAGAAGCATATGATGACACCAAGGATTCTTTCTTCCGATTGTGACCCCTCATATTATTTGATAGAAAGGTCATAGCGTTTCCTGGTATATACAGTTACTACACGGTCTGTGATTTAAAAAACTACCTTGTATACTTTGTCGTATGAGGTCGTAGATGCTTTCTGTCCCTAGACGAAAGAAACAATCATTCAAATATTATATTACAAAATATATATCATAAAATAATTTTTCTTTAACCCATTAACCGTGGAAGGTAGAGAAGAGTAATAATTGTCCATTGCAAGATGGAAGTCATGGTCCATTGAAAGATAAAAGTTATTGTCCACTGCAAGATAACCCATCGCGAGTTATCCATTGCAAGTAACCCATTGTAAAATACAAACCCTTGTCCATTGCAAAATAATCTATTACAAGTTATCCATTGCAAGATAAAAGCCCTGACTCAAAGATAGACCTGAATTGCTATTTAAGACAATAAAATGGAAATTTTTATCTTGTTAGCCATAGAACTGCAATGACGGAAATTTCTGTCGTTCGCAGTTGATGAATTTCAATGTAAGATCTCCATTTCAAAGTCCCCGATTCAAATCTATTTTTCAGCTTGTCAACGACCGTCATTTTCTACTGTATGCCCACAACGTGAACTGATGGATGACCATGCTGACACAGCCATAACTTCTAAGGCGGATCGTAGGAGGTAAGTCCAATCTGTCTATCAAACACTCGTGCACATGATGAATGGTTAAATGCAGTGGTTTCGAAACTGGGGGCCGTGGAACCCCCTGGGGATCCGACAAGTAATGTTCGGGGTTCCAGAGTAGTGTTCCCTCTTTACCAGTTATAGGGACTCTTTTGACAAAGAAATATCATCATCCATTGTACAGCAATCGAAAAACAAATTCATTCTACACAAACCAGAACACTATTTTAGAATTCCAATAAATGCAATCAGTTTTAAATAAATATGATTTTTCAATGGTAAAAAAACTGTTTATTATATCATTGATTGCCGTCTGAAAACTGAATGCTAAAAAGGGAGGCTGCTGTAACTTTTCCTTTGTAAGAAAGGACCCTTGCGTTTTCAGAATTTCGAAACCACTGTTTGTAATGGTTGTGTTTTGAACGGCTGCTTTGTATCATAGTCCTTAGAACCCTTAACCCCTGCATCTTCAGACACCCTGTAAATGAGCTTCTAAAGAATTAAAAAAAAAAAAAATTGGTTCATCAACAACTAAAATGTGTTAGTGTAGCTCATTTCATCTTTGCCGCTCAAATCAAACGAATTCTTTAGTTAGGTAGGGTGGGAGTTGAGTTACCTCTATCATCAAATGGGCTTACAGTGTATAGTAAAATAGCGCTTCGACTGAATTATCGGGATTACAGTTTCCAGGGGTTTACCGAGCTCAGCTGAGTACGGCTCAAGGATGAAAGGGAGAAAGTGAAGAATACGTTTTACGCCAATCTCCTGAGTGGGGAGAGTCTGCTTGCTGAGAAAATCAGCATTTGGAAACCAACCGTACAAGGCCGAATACGAGGAAGTGAAGTGTTAGAAAGATCTTGTTAGGCCAATCTTCCTAATGGGGATGGCCTGCTTACCCAGGAGATCCATATTCTAAAACTAAGTTCAGCTCAGTACAGCACAATGCCGAATGAAAGAAAATGGAGGGCTTAGGAATATTGTTCGATGGTCCAGATGTTTCTGTTTCAAAATGTTGTTGAAATGACTGTCATGTCCACCATGAGAGTTTCCAATTCAATATGTTTCGATGAAATGGTGGTGCGAGTGACGTAGCGGTCAGAGGCGTAGACAATTGAATTGGCGACTCAAGTTCAAACTCCAGTCAATGCTGTTTACCTTCACTTCAACAAATATCCTTGGGAGAAGCATGAATCCATCTCTTCTCTCCACAGCGACTGGCAAAATAACAGGGGGCCTAGAAGGGGCATTCATCACTGGATGCAGGTGTGAAGGGGACGCAAAATCTGCTCTGGTCAATACTACTTGTTCAGTTATGATTGTGCCCTCCCCTAGGATATTGCGTGACTACCCCTGGTTCAGTCTTTGTCTCTGGCTACTGTATTTTCACCCAGACACTGAGAACCCCTACCGCTACTGGAGAGATTATGTCGACTGGGCATATCAGGATCTCAGAACGTTTAGCTCAGCCAAGTACCTCGGAGGAGTCATACCAGTGTTCTTTCGTTTCCTATCAAAACAGAAAGAGGCCTTCACGCCTCGATTATCCTGGCAGAATTTGTCGAATTTTCGTGGGTGAAATTAAAATTCTGGCCCAAAATGATTGAGAAAAAACATGTATGCTGAAGTGATTAGACATCAGAAGAAGATGTGCGTTAGAATCCGGACTGGCAACTTTCCCAAGATGAATAATGCGTCTCATTTTTAAGTAGGAAGAATAGGAATAAACAATGCGGAAGTGACGTCAGTAGACGTAGCTGCCCTTCAGGACTGCTTGAACTGTTAAGAGGAAGTGCTTGCTGCAATACTAAACAACATTCGACAACATTTTTCTCAAACTGTTACTGATTTGTTTGGAACTCTAATCGTAAGTTACATTATGCTTAACTCCAAACCCACGCTTAATTCTTACAATGTGAGGAATATAAACAGATACGTGAGCATGCGCACTCACCAGAACGTCCCATCAGAACGAGGCTAACAAAAATCTTTCAAATAATCATTTTATCAATTTTCACTACTTTTTTCTGTCATCCCAATTTTTGTCAAAATCCGGTACAGAGTCTGGAGTGGACTTTGTTTCCTAACGTAACAAGAACAACCCCCACCGAAATGGGTGGGGTGGGGTGGGGGGGTAAACTGATATGTAAAATTCACATTCTCCTACAATGATTTAAACGCAGGACCAAGTAATTGTCTGAAGGATGTCTTATTGATTATTATAAATTGATGTTTTAGATGTTAACGAAAATTTATCGAACAGATATGCACAGGAGTTGGTTTTATCGCGACTCAACCCGGGTCGTCTCTCTACGATAGTGAGTAAACGCTCAGATTGGAGATAAAAGTAAGTTTCCGGTGTGACTCGAACACACTTTCCTCTTACCGGAGGTATACTCTCTATTTTTGATCCTCGCTGTTACCTTGTTGCTGCAGAGTGATGAGTAAAAAAATCACGATGATGGTAGATAGGCAAAATTAATATTATGGATGACATTACTTCATCTAATAGAAATTAGAATAACGATCATTTTCTCAAATCACATATATATATATATATATATATATATATATATATATATATATATATATATATATATACAAATCAGTAATTCGATTTACGATGTATGATAGGTTTATTCGGTAAAGTGCTCTATGCACAAATAATGTTAGAGTAGAGCTTTAAATATAGTGATATAAGGAACTCACTAAACAAGCACGTTTATGTTTCTGGCATATATATAACTACTAACATATATACTCTACACGTATTTCATGGTACATCCATTTGTCAAGATTGCTAAAAAAATATTTTGCATATAATGAACACGTGTATCGTATGTATCTCTCTGGTTTTATAGAATTATAATATTGCTTTTTTTTGTTTTAATACTTCATGCATATTTTTATATGAATAATAAATCATTAAAAATCAACTACCCTGCTGTCTTATTCTTGGAACAATTTTCCAACTAGAAAGCTATATATATATATTATATATATATATATATATATATATATATATATATATATATATATATATATATATATATATATATATATATTGTATTCAGGCGGTAGTTCTTCTTTTATACGTGTTTCATTAAACAGTATCAACATTTATCGTGGATTCGACCTTCTGGTAAGTTTCTACAATTTTTGGATGTTCTCTTTAATATCTGGTTTGAACTTTGAGAAAGATCAGCGATGGTCGAAAGCATTAGAATTACTCAAAATGATACATACAAGATGGACTTGGGAAAATTCATAGACTTCTTCAAACCAGCAATAAAGGACAACATCCGAAAATTAGAGTAACTTACTAGAAAGTTGAATCGACAAGATGTGTCAATAGTGTTTGATGAAACATATTGATATATCTATGTATGTTCCTGTGTTTCTTTTGTTTTTTGCAGTATCTATGTTTTAGAGTTCTTATTATTTTGGTAAATAGAGCGTATTACATTTCCCCAACGAGTATGGATAAATGAAACGAACTGTTGTAAGTAATAAAAATATCCTTATCAACTATCATTTAATCATATATATATATATATATATATATATATATATATATATATATATATATATATATATATAAATATACACACAGATTCAGTCATTGATCGTAAACGTTGGAACCCTTAGTTGATTATTGAATCTGGAAGTCACTAAATCATAATCAGATGCACAATTAGTGAGATTTTATAGACAGAAGAACTCAATAGTCTCAATTAGATAATTGTGTCAGGAGAATTCCAAGATATCAAGTATCATGTAATATGATATAACTTCATAATCTATCCGAACATATATATATATATATATATATATATATATATATATATATATATATATATATATATACATATATATATATATATATATATATACATATATATATATATATATATATATATATATATATATATATATATAATGTGTACTTTAGAGAGTGAGACAGACTCGGGAGTGAAGTTTTTAGTGGTAAGGTTCATTAATCCTTATATGTCAATAGTCCATACATGTTTCGGGATTCTTCCCATCATCAGTGGTGTGTGTTGTGTGAGTGTGAATTAAAATGTACCATGTGGAACCAGAATCCACTGCCAGGGGCTATGCATTGTGGGTAAGTTTTGTTGTCAGGGCTACTAGAGGCCTCCTGCTGAATGTAAGAATGACCAGCAGGTATTGGGATTTTGGTAAAGCAGCAGCAGTTGGTCTTGGGGAGGGCAGAGTGTGTCAAGGTAGGGGGTAGTGTTGTGGAGGTGGATTTTTTGGTATGTTTGGGATAGTGTAGAAGGAGGGGTGGTGGGGTCAAGGAGCAACATAGGTATCAACCTTAAAAGTTACTGAAATTGTTTTGGCTATGATTTGGACAGGGGTTATAACAGGCTAAGGTGAAGTTTTTCCTATGGGTCTAGGTGACTTTGAAGCTTCCATTATTGAAAGTGTCTTAGATGTGGGTGTGAGGATATTAATGATAGGAGTTGTGTATATTAGGGTTCTGTGTGGTGAGGGTTGTTCAGTTTAGTATTTAATCCATTAGGATATAGGGTTTTAAGTTAGTTGATCCACATGTCTTCATGTTTCTCTAGAACTTTAGTTATGTCAATTGGAGTAGTTTTTTCTATTTTTTCTATGATGGTAAAGCTAGCGTCAGTGGCAAAATTGTGGTCAGGTGTGCGAAAGTGTAGTTCTACGGGAAGTGGGCTATATATGCATATGTTTAGATAGTAATATATATGCTTATACATGTATATCAAATATATTTATATATGAAAGATAAAGTTATGTTTGGATACTAAGCGATCGAGTGTCGTGCACTGAGTTTGATCTCCCCGAGGGCCTCATCCTTGAGGCCCAGTGGGAAACTGAGCCATGCTGTGGATGTGTGCACACGTGCAGGTATGATATACATTTCCAACGTTACAATTCAACAAGAATAACCAAATAATAAAAGTGAGATTAGTGTCGATTAGTCAACCGTTATTGAGTTTGCAACCTTTACTCTTTCCAGAATGATTACATGAGTTATTTATTACTCGAATGTTTTTAATATTTGTCCAGTTGTTCTCGGAACTGACATAGAATACCCCCTTGCGATACCATGTCACATACCTCCCCTTTGGGGTCTGTATGATTTCCCGACTCACATATTTCCAACTCTTGATTTCTCAAACGCCAATTGGTCGACGTATCGCTTTGTTAACTTATCACTCCGCCAAGTCTCGAATTGCCTTCCTTTGCTTCTCGGGGAACAAAGGGCAAGCGAGTAATAAATCAATCTATTGGCGTGCAGGAAATGAAGAGTCAGGAAAGAGAAGGCTGTCCCTTTAATTCCTCTCTTTGACATCCCCAGGATTCCTCAATCTTCCTTTGCATTCCCTGGTTCTATCGATTCCTCCCCTTGACATCCCCAGGATTACTCTATTCTTCCCCTTCCAATCTACATGATTCCTCTATTCATCTCCTTGCCATCTCAAGGTTCCCTCAGTTCATACCCTCGCGATCCCTGGGTTTCCTCAATTCCTACCCTTGCAACCCCCAGGTTTCCTCAGTTCCTCCCTCATTTGGAAGGTTATTGGTTTTTTCTTGATAGTTTCCACTGAGTAAACCTTGCGAAAAAAAAATCACGTATGTATTTGAATTCTATGAGAGGATATTTTTGGAAAGAAATTACTGAACTCATTTCAGCGGAATAATCCATTGCTTCAAATGGTCGGGTAGGTGATATTTTCATCAGCAAAATCGTTTTCTTCAAGTTCGAGAGTCTAATGTTACTGCCAGAGAAACACACACACACACAAACACACACACACACACACACACACACACACACACACACATATATATATATATATATATATATATATATATATATATATATATATATATATATATAAGGGCTAGATAAAATAATGGAAACATTTTAATTGCCAATTTTTATTTGATTTTAAGAAATATTTTTAGTATGGAATTAGCCCTCCTTTAACATTAATATCAGCTTCAATACGTGGAGGAATTTATTCGTTTAGCTTTGGGACAGTATCTAGAGGAGTTTTGAGTCATCCCACGCGCAAAAACCTGCTCTAGCTCCTTCAGTAACCCTGATAGAGGGAATCGGTACCTTAGTTACTGCTCCTATTGACACCACAAATCCCAATTGTATTAAGATCTGGTGTTTAAAGAAGCTAACTCAAGTTCACTAAATGCATTTCAAACCAGTTTTCAACAACTCTAGAAGTGTGAATGAGTGCCCCACCATTGGAAAAGAGTCTTCGCAACTTGGGTCATCCAAAATTGGCGGATAGTTCAGCTGGATCAAGAGAATACCATAATATCGTCATCCGAATCCTCCTAGATCCAGCTTCAAGCTCAACTTTTGAATTGAGACATTTAAGATCATAAGCTTCTTTAGGCTGCTTCCAGGGGTAAATTCAGTCTGAACGTGGAGTAAAGTAAGATTCGTCCAAATATATCAGATTCTTCCATTGTTTAGTTCTTCTGGTGATTACACCATTTTTACGACCATCCATCTTGATTTGCGAAAGAAAAGGTTTGGTAATTGCAGCCTTTTCGGAAAATTCAACTCCACGAAGCTCGGTAAACCAACATGAGAGTTGTGGAATAACATAATATGTAATAAATCTGCAACACATTCAAAGAGGCTTTTCAGTCATTCGAAGTTTTATGTCGTATCAACCTAGTCCAGAAATACGAAAGTGAATTCAGAAGGTCTTTCTATTATCAAGTCCAACATATATATATATATATATATATATATATATATATATATATATATATATATATATATATATATATATATATATATATATATATATATATAACTGTTGATATAACTGTTTTGTTTTTAAAATACCCGAAACAGTAACACGGTAAACATTTGATGATCCAAACAAGAGATGATTTATATATTGTTCCATAGTAACACGTATGTGTGAAACAGAGAAAAAACACCGAACAAAATTACATAAATTGCATTGAAAGATATTGGGAAATGAGTAACTGAAATGACGTAAAAAATTTTGAAAAGTTTTTTTTTTTAATGTCCAGTGTTTAAAGCTGTAAGACTTTCTAAACTATATATATATATATATATATATATATATATATATATATATATATATATATATATATATATATATATATATATATATATACATATATATATATATATATATATACATATATATATATATATATATATATATATATATATATATATATATATATATTTATATATGATGTGGGAAAAACAGCACTAAAAAATGAGAAAAAATATTCTATAAAAACAACACTCCACTTGTATATAAAGGCAAAATGAAAACAGAACAAAAACAGTTGTCCGTTGATAGTAACGGTGCGAAACTGATCGGTAACAACAAAACAGTGAATTTATGTTTAGTCTCCATTTTAGAGTTCCAAAAATCTAGCACTCTCACCATAGATAAAGAAATCCCTTAAAATTGTAAAGATCCCCCCTCTCTCTCTCTCTCTCTCTCTTTCTCTCTCTCTCTCTCTCTCTCTCTCTCTCTCTCTCTCTATATATATATATATATATATATATATATAAGAACAATGATAAAAATACAACGAGCCTTATAAAAGCATTAATATATCAAGTTGATCTTTTTCAAAGAAAGTGCTCGATATCATCGGTAGTGCAGTTACAAAAAGAAAAAAAAAGATTTTCAAAAGAAACTTTCGTTTGAAAATCTTTTACAAGTGAAACACAATGTACAATGTATAATGAACCATTGAAAAAATCTCCTCTTATATATATATATATATATATATATATATATCTATATATATCTATATATATATATATATATATATATATATATATATATATATATATATATATATATATAACTGTTATTATAACTGTTTTGTTTTTGAATTACCTGGAACAGTAACACGGCTAACATCAGATTCAAATTCGTACTAAAATTCCTTCCCTGCACAAAATACCCCACCCCTTAAAAAAAATTCCTCCTCTGGGAGCCAAGTACCTCCCATTTGGGACTCATTGAGTTCGCTGAATGTTGATAGATGGAGACCTTCCGCGTTCGACAACTTAAAAAAATTTTTTTTACCCATCTTTTTGTTCTTTGGTGAACACGTTTATTTGTACTGATGAGGCAGTTATTTGAGGTATGCAAGCACCAGCAAGTTATCAGCAGACTATAGCAAAGGAGGATAGGTAACATCTGCAATTTCGGAAGACTTCTACTTCTAATAGAATCACTGGTAAACCAGAAATAGTAGTTGTTGAGAGATAACAAGCCTGAAAGTCAGACCATTGATGTGCTAGTTCTTTTCTTGTCTCAAGATCCCAAAACAAGGGCAGTATTGCCAACTTTATTTTCATCTAAAATTTAGTCAAAAACTCAGAATCTGGATCTCCTGAAATCATATGCAAAACTGGCCGACAAAAAATAAAATGGTGTGACGAGCTAGACAAGTCCAAAAAATATTGACCCCGTGACGCCCATGATAGAGAGAGTCAGCGAAACTTGGGGAAGGTCTATATCCAACGATGAACACTAAACGGTTACTGCTGCTGCAGCTGAAAACATTAAGAAACGTCTAGATTCTCCTGATACATCTCTCTAATCTAGGAAATATATCAAATATTATTAATTAATCCAACCTAAAAACATTACTTATTCTATTACTGTAAATTGAATGAAAATGTCATTCATCATATCAAATATTTTCTAAATAGCAAATTCTGACGCAGCCAAAAACACCTGGATTTTGATCTAAGACAGCTAATCTGGCAATACTGAGCAAGGGACGTAACTCACGTTTCGGTATATCAGTGAGTGACGGCAATCGATGCCAGAGATGCTAGCGCATCTGAAAATTAACGTCGACTCCATTGGTAATTGTAGCAGTAGCTGTAATAGAGCAAATGAGATTGGTAGGTAATTGTCGAGCAAGTTCCAACAGTACCGAACAGAGGTGATGGTAGTCATAAGAGAAGAAGCGTAGAGAAGAAAAAAAAAGCCTAGAGCGAGTGGGCAACCATACAGCTTCTCAGTTTTCAGGTCTCGTCTTCTGTGGAGAATCAGCCATTTGGTATCTCTGCGGTTTGTGACGTAAATGAGAAGAAGCAACAAAAACAAGAAGGCGTTTTGGGTGCGAGAATATGGAAAACAAACAGGGAAAAGCTCATAAATATTCATTACATCGTTTCAAATGCTGACGATCCAATCAGATTTGATCCCGCAATTATTCTTTACTTCCCTTTGTTCCTAAAAAAACAGGACGACTTTAGGATTTCTTTATATGACTTGACCGAATACCTATTATCCCAGGTCACAATAGCCTCGAACTGTGTCTGTGAGTATCTGTACCATATTGTAGTTTTATGTGCATCCGTAAGCAAGATATGATCTAAAGTATCAGAAATGTGTGAGAGAGTCTGTGTGGGTGTAATACTTAGCGTGAAAATAACACAGAAGAGGATTATCCTTTGAGTATGCGAACACTCAAAATATTTTCCAGTATGATCTGGTGCTTTTCCTCTTTACGTCATTTCGACTTACAAAATATCTAATTTTGGATGCTCTATTTTCGGATAACGGGGAACCTGCATTCTTTTGATGCAGCATTCTATAAATCACTCTCTGTCTGCTGCTCAACTTTCGTATTTCACCGCATATAAGACCCGTCCTGGAAAATGGCTCAAAAGGTCAACGTAACGTTTGTTGCCCGGCCCGACGTTGGCCAGAATTTGTTGAGTAAGTAGGGTCCTTACGATGGCTATTGCAAAATTCGTTCCTGCCTCAGCGTCATTTATCCCAAGTTTCACTATTCTGGCTTGTAATATGTGAATTAGAGGCGTCACTCACTTCACTATTCTCGCTTACGGCACATGGTTCACCTTGCTGGTCACCCATCCAAGTATTAACAAGGATCAGCGTTACTAAGCTTCGGTGATCGCCCGAGAACGTATCCAACATGATTGGCCGTGAACCAGAAGTTGTTGAAGGGCTAAAAAAAACAAAGAACAAAAAAACAAACGAACAACTACGTGACAAAAGAGAAGAATTTAAGGAATCAAGTTTTTAATATTTTGATGAAAAAATTGATATTCCCAGCTGAAGTAAGGGGTCTTATATAGCGTAGAATCCGCTAATTGAAAACATATGCACGACTTTTCGTGTATTTGTTTGATTTTTCTTTTAACCATTAATGTTTTTTTTTCAAAAGAATTCACTAAATAGAGATGCCTCTAACAATCTAGCAAATGTTTCTTGATCTTTCACACGATATTACGGCTCAAAAACACAATAACGTCTTGTGGATCAGCCGAAACAAAGACTGTGATTATGGCTATTTACTTAATCCAGATCAGTCTGGTATAAGGCCATAATAATGGGGTACTCAGTGAGAATCTAAACTCTACATTAGTGAGTTGATCTGCGAGACAAGCTTACTAACCATTACGCTATGTTAAGCACCATAGAGATGTTTTTGTACCTATATTAAAGGATAACGTAGTTGAAGAATAGACATATTCATTATATCAATAACAGGTAGGTTTATCGGTACTGTTTATAAATGTGTTAAAATAGTTTTAACGGTGTATTTTTGAATCAGTTATGATAACAATTCAACCAGTGTCCATGATAGATTCAACACGCAGGTGAAGTTGTAGGTCAATGCGATGTGAATAGCAGCTAGGGATTGAGAAACTTGGATATAACCGCCAGGAAGATGAGACAGGCCGATTATCCTTTACGTAGTGAGAAGTTGTCTTTAATGGCCAACGGACAGCGAGTAGAAGGCAACCGGTGTGATTGACTGACAGTAGCAGAGCTTGGAATAATTTTTATGCTATTCGATTGGATTTCAGGGCTAGCTCGTCTCGGCAAAAAACTGATTAGTTGTTTTCAGAAGCTAGATTAGGATGATCAATAAAATATTCAAGATAATTGCGTATTTCTTCCGGAGCTGGCGGTCGGTATTGGATTAGTTAGGAAGACTGATTGATTAATTGATTGATTCGGTATATTTCCCAGAAGGAACAAAAAAGATTTGTCTCTCCGGGGTTCTATCAACACGGACGCAATAAAAATAGGACCGTGACTGATGTTTGACGATTAAACACTTGCAACAGTAACATTTTACACAACTTATAATTTCGATTTTATTCGCTGCCGAACAGTGTTACATGCTTCATCAACCCAGCACTACGAGTATAACTTTGGACTTGACCACGCGTAATCGCCCTGGGTCCTATAACCCAGTGCTGGGTCTTCCGTACGTAGGTACAGGTACTTGGGACACCAACCAAGGGTGTGTATTGGGTGAGACAGCATGACAGAGCCCTAGCCTCTCCAGGCTTCCTTCAATCTTAATCTTCATGCTGAATGCTCGACAAAGAGGCATTGAGTACCATTTTAATGCCTTTGGTATACCCACGAATTACCGAATCAGAGGCAAGCACTCTACCACTAGGCCACGGTGATCTGCTACTAAGTTCTTTTTGCAAATTGCATTAGCTCTAAAATTAATCAACTTAGGATGTCTGAGAGTGTTACTGCTTCACCGACATGTATTATTATCAAAACGAGCTCTCTCTACAAGCACCGATGACGTCACACGATGCAATCTGTAAAGGTCACGTGATGCTCCCGGTGTCTTCACTTACACCGAATGTTCAAGAATCTAACACTTATAAGAAAAAATGGTATGGAATCAAATCGGAGAAAAAGGTTTAAACACTGGACGATATTGTTTCTTGCACTGTTATTTTCCAGCAACGCCAACTGGCGTGATGAATGTGGAATTTGAAAGATCGCCCAGAAGTGAGCTTAGGTAGCAGAACACCCTTAGTTTGTTTCGAAACTGGATTATAATTATCATCATTGTTGTTTGCAATCTCACACCAGTTGCCTGGTGGTAACTGCTGGAGTTTGAGTTTCAGCAAGTCTCCTCAAGTCTCCAGCCCTTCTCTCTTAGTACTCATAGGTCACAGTAATACTGCAGTTTACAGTTTAACACCGGTTGCCAAGTGGTCATTGCTGAAGGCTGAGTGACAATAAGTCTCCTCAGGTCTTCGGCCAACATCTCTTCTCTTTCGCCTATCATGCCAGTGCTGTGGTTTGCATGACCGCTTTCATTTCCCTTCCTCTGTTGGGTCACTGTTAACATTATTATTATTATTATTATTATTATTATTATTATTTTGGAATCTCACACCAGTTGCCTGGTGGTAACCGCTGGAGTTTGAGTGACAGCAAGTCTCCTCAAGTCTCCAGCCCTCCTCTCCTAGTACTAGCAGGTCGCAGTAATTCTGCGATTTACAGTTTCACACCGGTTGCCCAGTGGTTATCGCTGAGGGCTGAGTGACAATAAGTCTCCTCAGGTCTTCAGCTAACGTCTCCTCCCTCTTTCGCATATCATGACAGAGCTACAATTCGTTGCAGTACTTATATCTCTAGCACCTTCCTCAGTACCCGTGCAGTTCCCAGTAGTGCTGTGGTCTGTACGGTCTCTATCCTCCCCCTAATCCCGATCTCCTCCAGTCTCTCCCTCAGCGTTTTGGGGACAGTTCCTAGTGCTCCCACTATGACCGGTACTACCCTGGTTTTCATGTTCCACATTTTCTTTAACTCCCTTGCTAGGTCCTGGTATTTTTCCCTTTTCTCACCCTCCTTCTTTTTTACTCTATGGTCTGCAGGCACAGCCACGTCTACTATTTGGCAGGCCTTCCTTTTTTTGTCTACTATTACTAAGTCCGGCCTTCTTGCCTGGATGAGGTGGTCAGTTTGGATGTCAAAGTCCCACAGTAGTTTGTGGTTGTCATTCTCCAAAACTGCCTCTGGCTTGTGCTGATACCACTTTTCCCCATGGTTGAATCCCATTTGTTTACTTAGTTCCCAGTGTATCATCGTTGCTACTCTATCGTGTCTATGCTTATACTCCTTCTGGGCGAGTTGACTACATTCACTAGTTATGTGGTTTACTGTCTCATCTCTTTCACCGCACATGCGGCATTTGCTGTTTGCCTGTGTTCTGTCGATTTTAGCTTTTATGTAGTTTGTCCTTATGCTTTTGTTTTGGGCTGCCATGATGAGCGATTCTGTTTCTCTCTTAAGGTTTCCCTTTCGTAACCACGTCCATGATTTCTCGTCTGCTATATCTTTTATCTGTCTTTTAAACTCGCCGTACAATTTTTTCCCTTCCCACTTTTCTTTTCTAGTTTGCTGTACCGTTCCATTGCTTTCTACTTTGTTTGTTGCACTATCCCTCGCGCTCTTTATGATTTCTTCACTATTTGTTTGCACATATTTATCTAGGACTACTTTAGCTCTCTGGACACAATCTTCTATGCTGATGAGCCCCCTACCACCTTCTTTATTATTATTATTATTATTATTATTATTATTATTATCCGCAGAAAAACCCACCCCAAACACCAATTTTTGTATCATTGTTTTTACGATCATTAGTAGTATTAGCTGTAGTAATATTAACTTGAATTGTAATTAGATGAAGCATTTTTAACAATTATTAATTCTGTTGAAGCATTTCTTTCATCTCAACTTGAGTTACTTTTCATAGAAATTACTCAGACTGCAAGTCTTCGACCATTGGTAGAAATCTCGGTTATTGTTCAGTATAGGTACATTAAAACGTTTTTGTGATATTATTCAAGGGAGGTAACCAAGATAGACACAATAAATCATTAGCTGCTGCTGTTGAACAATTATGGAACAAATGAATGTAGAAAACTTCTGAACATTTGATACAATTTTTTAATTATTAATTCATATATATATATATATATATATATATATATATATATAGGATATAATTAGTGATTGGCGTTTGGGATTTGTGGTAGAGTAATTGCTGGGTTAGTATTTAGGGTTAGGGGTAGGGGTTAGGGTTGGGGTTAGTTTTTAGGCTTAGTGTTGATGTCAGTGTTAAGGTTGCAATTAACGCCACCTGTCAAAGCTAATTTTGAACTTGGCTCGCCGATTCAATTCGTCTCACTGTTTACTGTTAGACTAAACGTACCTCCTTTACTGCAATCATAAGTAAAGTGGATTGCAGTTTCTTCCCCTCTCCACAAAGATGGCATTTGCTGTTATTTCCTGTGTTTTGTCTTCTTATACTTCGATATTACTAATCCATATGCATTTATGATGATCAAGAGATTCTGTTTCATTTATTGAGTGTCCTTTGCGCATTCAATGACTTCTCTCTAGCAGGATTTTCAATTTGACTTTGAAATTCTCCGGACAGTTTTTATAGATAATCATCTTCACTTGTTGACTACCTCGCTGTTCGCTCATTGAACAACCGAAGTCATTTTTTTATATGTGTGTGTGTGTGTGTGTGTTTACGTGTTTGTTTATGTTTTTGCTTGTGTGTTCCAGTGCTCCTGGCCATACCGTTTCGTCCACAGACTTTAAAATTGGTACTAGTACTTCAGTAGACTCCTTGTAAGAATCTTGTTTAAAAAAAAATAATAAAAAACAAACAAACGAACAAACAAACCTAAAACACAAAAAAAAATCTTAAAAATAAAAAAAACAACCCTTTTTGGGGCCTTATTTTGACAGGTCTATGAATGTTATCTAGATTCTCCAGAATCTTTATATTTCTAGATGTTTTTAATCCTCTATTTTAGATGTTTTCCAGTTGGAATAACATCTAGATTTTTCAGAATCTGGATGTTTTTAGCTGTTAAAAAAAAAGACTATTTTAGATGTATTCCTGTGGAAAACGCCAGTGATGTCATAAATAGAATTCATTCTGATCGTATCTATTCTGTGATGGAATTTCTTTTCGTGACATCAAATTCTAACGCTACGGTCGTTCAATCATCGACTGTGACGACGAGTTTTTATTATTCTTATTATCTTTATTACTCATGAAATATACCATAGAAAGAGTTTTTGTTTACCTGTACCAATGAAGTTGGTAGAAGTATAGGTATTCAGTCATGTTTTTCCGTTTGTTTTTTATTCGGCATTGATCACCCCGATTCTCGTAAGACCACCGAAGTTAAGCAAAATTCGAGCCTGGCTAGTACCTCGATGGATAACCGTCTGGGAATATCAGGTACCGTAAGCAGCTGGGGATCAAGGAGAGGGCCTTCTGTGGCAATCCCGTTGATCCTCCTATGTAGGATACTGATCTACACACCATGTTTAATAACGCTAGCTAAACGTCTTTCTCCTATGCCGACCCCTGAACATCCTTGGTTGGCCTGGTTGCAAGCGACAAGAAATGAAATGGATGTATGTGTTGACCTCGAAGTGTTCAACAGTTCTTCGTGAATTTCGATGACATTTTGTGGACTCAGAAATAATCGATTAAATCTTCCACCCGTGAAGTTTTTTCTACGGTGAGATTTTTTTTTTCATATATTAAGACAATTTTGAAAAATTGAAAAATCGAAAATCACAGACCCCCTGCCTCGTAGCTATGTATGAACTGATTTTCATTCAGTTTTTATTTGGTGCATGGCTTTGCCGGAGATATGCGCTCTCTGTGTGCTCTCTGGTTTACATCCTCATTCCCGTAACTACCATGGTTTGTGGAAAATAGATAAGCATAAAATAACTTACATACTATAAAAATATTTATTACGAAGTAAGTTTATTTTTATACTTCTCCGGGCCGCTTACTAACGAGCAACTATTTTCGGATATTTAAAAGCCATCCTTCAGCCAAATAATCTTGGGATGTTGCCTTTTTTATATACTTTTAAAAAGAACCAACAAACATACTCACTCAAGTAAGTAAATATGTTTACTTTGAAGGCGTGAGCAGTACGTTTACATATCAAGATATATCATTCATTTCTTCTGTAATTTATATATATCTTTTTAGATGTGTCCACACATTATCAGAGGCTTTTCAGTCAGTCGGTCCCACTTACGTTAAACAATGGAAATAGGAAGGAAAAAAGAATTGAAGAAAGAGATTTGATGTTATTTAGGGCGTGACGTCATCAATGCTATGATGTAATGGTAGAATTTAAGAGTGCAGATTTTTTGTATTTGAAAAAAAGGCATTTACGATTTTTGTTGAGAATAATACTCTCAGAATATGTCCGCATTACAATATCTTACAAGTGTTAGAATCAATTGGCTCAAAAGAAGACAACTTGCTCCTCTTCATCCTCCTTCAGCTACTACACGAATGGTGGACGTATCATTGAACTTACAGTTCTTGTGAAATAATTCTAATCTCCAGTAAGATCATCATCATCATCATCATCATCATCATCATCATCAGTCTTTTAGCGTCCGTCGTTGGACATAGACCTTCCCCAGGATTTGCCACACTTCTCTATCATGGGCGTCATGGAGCCAGTACCTCCTGAACTTGTCTAGCTCGTCTCTCCATCTAACATTTTGCCGGCCTCGGTTGCGCATGTGGTCTCTGGGAATCCATGTTGTGAGTGGTGATGTCCATCGATTGTCTGCCATGCTTGCAACATGGCCAGCCCACCGCCATTCCAGTAAGATAGTCTTGCTCTAATTGACCAAATACAGCTAAAATTCTACCATAGTTCAGCGAATCTATTCCCGTCTGTCATTGCATACATATTTTTTCCCTGTGGTTACTACTGGGTCCCTCCGGAGCATATTTTTGGCATATCAGTTATTCAAAATACCAAAACTTCACATATTAAGTAGATTGCTAGACCAGACCCTTATTTTGTGTCCATCAGGTTAGCTAAACCGAAACTATCTTCTTGTTCAACCGTATAAAGTAAACATCGATATGTCGATTGTATACAGTAGACGTCTACCTGAAAATCGGCGAGTCATAAGAAATTGTCTAACTGTTGTATAACGACATTCGTCTCTCTAAAGATCTTCCTTCCTCATTCATCATTCTTGTTCTTTTTGTTGTTGTTGTTATTGTTATTGTTGTTACTGTTGTTTTTCTTCTCCCTTCTTCTTTGACTTCCCTTCCACCTTTTCCTCTTCCTTCACGTTTTTCTATTTTACCTTTCTTCCCTTTCTCTATATTTCCCTTCTCGACACTTCCAACAGTGAGGACGCTGCAACCCTCCCTGTTGAAAGTGATCAGATGATTTGAAAGAAGCAAGGGAAAAAAAACCCAAAACGTTAACGTGAATGGTGGGGCGAATGCTTACAGATCGCCTTATATATCCGCTCACTGTCTAAAATCTGCACCAATACCCGGAGACGTGTACTTACTTGATCACATAATTCGCAATGTGCTGCGTCTTCATCTAATCATACCATGTTACCGAATATGAGAAATGTGTCCTTTGTTCACGCCATCCATGACTCTATTTGATTAAGTGACATTCAGTGCTCCTCATCCGAAACTCCGCTAACCAAAATGTTCCAACATCCGAAACTTTTAAAAAACCAACATGATGTCATGTCATGTTGAAAAAAGAATGTCAATACCCCAATGAGTGGCAGTGATTAGAAAAAGAGAAAACATTTATGATTATCCATAGCACAGAAAGTCAAGCTATCTAAGAAATTGAACTGAGATGTAAGTGTATTCCCAAATCTGAAAAATCCCAAATTTGAAATACTACTGGTCCCAGCCATTTCGGCGAATGGTTATCCAACAAATACTAGAGCTATGAATAAAAAGTACTTATTGCAATCCAGCCCTCAACCTTGAGACTAGATTTTTTAAAAAGTGGGCTTTTGATGTTGACGATATATATATATATATATATATATATATATATATATATATATATATATATATATATATATATATATATATATATATTACTAGCTTAGTACTCGTAAAAATAATTGAATTATTTCGGCATAAACGAATTATTCAAATATATATTAATATAAATGTGTCTATCATAAACAAAGAAATGCATTCCTCGAACGAGGTAACTCTTCATATTTTCTATTCAAAAAAATCATTTTAAAGCAATCAGGCAACAGAATATGGTGGAATACAAATTTTTATTTTTGATATGAAAAACATCAGAGATGCTTGTATTTACTAAAATCGTCTTATGATACAGAAGCAGCAGCAGTAGTTGTAGTTGTAAAGGTGAAGATGTTAACATAGACATAGTTGCTTTACTGACGTCTTTTTCTATCTGCTTTAGTGCGAAAGAAACCAACTAACCAACAAACAAACAAAAAAGTGACACATCTCCAATATTATATTATAGGATCTTCTGTATTGTCAAGAAGATTTTTAATAGACGTTCACAATAAGTGTTATGCGTCAATGTCAGTGCGCATGCGTGCATGTATCGTCGAAATGCTTAGGGAATGTTGTTGTATTTTGCTACTTCCCTGAAGAAAAGGAGGAAAAAAACTGTAACAACAACAACAACAACAACAACAACAATACTTTCTTTGTTGCTTGGTTACTCTTACTGTAATGTCAGGAATCTGGAATGAAAGGTGTAAAAAGAAATGTGAATATTGACAAAAATAACTTGATCATAGCGACTTCGTTTCCACAAAATGGCTGCGCTTGGCAAAATGAATCAACAAAGAAGAATGCGAATAGCAGTCGAGTAACAAGCTGAATGCTGCAGATGATGAGAATGTGGTTCTATCTGTGTGAACGACCATCACTAAAGTAGTATACTTGATTCTTTTTGGTAACCAATACTTGTGGCCTTGTGCTAGTACAAAGCAACGGTAATTGACTATTACTACTATAGTGATTGCGGTCCTTACTGTGGGTCCTTACTTGTTGTAGCCTCCATTATATTATTTTATAATGGTCGATCTCCGGTTCTATCACTTCTTTTTTGAACTTTTGACTTTACCCAGTAGCTAAAACGGTATCAGTGAGCCCCAAATAGACTGCACATGTGAGCAAATTTCAGATATGGCTTCACCTATCGCAAAAAAATATGGGGTCTGCATTTTCTCTCACCCTGATAATAATGATATGATTTTCATTTATTTCTCTATAATACTAAAGTTCGATTCACCCAACCACATTTCGCATACATATCATATGGACCAAGGGGAAGGTTTTAAAGTAAAATATACACGATACCAAAAGGCCAACCAATGCCAGATTAGGCTATATTTAGCAATTAATCATTACTACTATAGTGAGTTCGATCCAAACTGTGGGCCCCGTAAATCGAGCTAAATTTGGTAACTATCAGCGTATCGCTGTACAGCAATGGTCTGTAAGCTTGTTTTGCAAAGCTGCTAAGTATGAGATCGATCCTTAAATGGTGCCCCATGATTACAATGGTTTGCGAGCTTGTCCTGTTTTAGGTTCGCTTCTCCCTGGTTGACCTATGCTTACAGCCGAGAGCTTTACTAAGAAAAGATTAGCAAGATTAAATAAAATTACATAAAACTGGAAAGCACCAAAAAAGCGGATACCCTGCCAATACCGTACACTAGCTGAAAACTGAACGTTTTTTTCCAAGATTAAGAAACAAGGGAGATAACTTTATATTACAAATATCGATTTACTCTCCTTAAAATTAAGATCTAGCTTTAAAAAAATGAACTGTCTATTTTAAACCTCTTTCTCAGAGAATAATAAGAAAACTCACTCAATCAAAAACAGAACCTAGATTGGCCGACCTTTCCCCCGAAATTTCACTGATATCCATTGAGAACTTTTGGAGGTATTGCATTGACAAACAGAGCGACGGACAGACAGACAGAGGGACGAACAGAGGGACAGACATGAATGAATACAGATACCTCTCCCAAATTATCGTCTTGTTTACAGGGACGTAGCTGGAGATTTCGGGGAAAGAGGGGCGGGGCTTGGCTACCCCCCTTTTCAGCATTGAGTGTTGAGTCCCCAACCTGGGGGCTGTGGAACCCCCCCCCCGAGTCTGCAAAAGGTATTGCTGTGGGTTTGTAGGCAGATATTTCAGATATTTTAGAGTCTATGAACATGTTGAGTCGGCAGACCACTCGGGAGCTTGGGTTCCATGTTGAAATTCATTTAAATAAACGGGGTCCTTAATAATGTATGGTTGGAAACCACTAATTTGGGTAGATTTGATGGAACCTGTCACTCGTACGAGGCGGATATAAAATGATAGTTATGGAGCTAGATACTGGTGGTCCAGGGGCTTGGTTCCTTGAGAGACTCTCGCCAATATATAATGAGATTTGTTATTGTATAATGTTCGTAGAAATGCAGTGGTTGAACTATTATTCATGAAACTTTTGGACGCCCTATATTGGAGGACAGCGGGCAATTTAAAATAGCCCCTCCCCCGGTTGTTTTAAAATTCGCGTGAAAGAAAGCCTCGAGGGTCTGAGTTTGAAAAACAAAAGTAAATAAAAAAAAAAAATGGTTGAAAAAAAAAATGGTACCTGTAAGTTTTTTTCGGGACGACACCATTAATAGGTTGCGTGGTGGTAGCTTTGCATTTTACGTTGCAACCCCTCTAACTGCAAAGGTTGAAGCAACAAACTCGCTCCAGTGTAAGATTAACTAAGTAGAAAACGGAGCATATGCAAAGGGCCTTGTATTTTCAAGGGGCCTGCGCTAAAATGCTTGCAACCTATCACTTCCAGTTCAGTGTGTGAACAGTTATCAATCTTGGCCATTTATCATTTTTAATTGGGGTTATTCACACAGTAATTAGAGGGAATGCCGTGTCTATGTGATACATGTATGACTCATAAATGGACAAAAAATGTACATGAATACTAATATGAATTAAGCTTAAATTTTCCTGGCCCGGGCAAGGCTCAAGAAAAGCAGCCCAGGCAAAACCTAAGCTTTTCTCGGCCAGGCGCCACCGCTGCCCCGAACTAGCCTAATCTGGTCCCGTATCATTCCCATCCAAAAACAACTCATTTATCTCTGATATTTCTCTATTTAGTTATATAATCTGCCAGCTATTTCTCTCACAACAACTGGCAGAAGGCCGTAAAGTGGCCACAACTGACATATTCGTGGCCTTTTCTTACGTTCCTTTTTAAAGAGTTTCCAAGACTGCAAATGAAGGGAAGGGCAAAGAAGGGAGGGCAACAGCACGTGCCAAGCTAGCATACGGTTCCTGCTAAATTTCAAAACAAAGGAAGTGCCGTTTCTTCCTTTCTTTTTTTCTTTCCATGTATGTATGTATGTATGTATGTATGTATGTATGTATGTATGTATGTATGTATGTATGTATCTATCTGTCTATCTATCTATCTATCTATCTACCACTACTTATTTATCTACCTGTCTATCTATCTATCCCAAAACACAGGGCACACTATTTATTATTCATAGTTTTTTTTTATAAGGTGGAGTTGACTCCTCCATCCTACCAAACGGCCTCGGTTATTCAATATTACTCCCCCCAGCTTCTCCCCAACCCTCATGCTTTAACACCCACGTTTGCACACTTCCTCCCCTTCTTAGTCACACAATCACTGACTGGTACGGCACCACCCGCCGGTGTGTTTTTTCTCTCCCCAAATTTCACTTTCTGGGGTAGCAGTCAATTTTCAGGTCTGGGTCCGAAAAGATGTCTGATTCCGCTGTAGACGAGCACGTTTTGTGAGTTACAATTCAAATCATTTCGTTTTTTACGTCTCTCTTTTTTTCTTCTTTCAATTTATGTTTTATTTTCTGAAAAACCGATTATCGTTTAGGATCAAAGAAAAACAGAATCAAAACAAAAACAAGTTTTCCTTGAGAAATATCTGTCAAACGTGTAGTTTCTAACTGTCGAAAAGGGATGCTTTTTTTTGCATTCCACCATCCTTTTCAAATACAGGAATGTTTTGCTTTTCTTACATGAATTCTCTTATTTCTTTTTATTTATTCAAAGTATTTGACATCACTTTTGCGCAGGTATGAAATCTTCACAAATGAATTTTGACAAATAAAAAAAAATCTTATCTCACCTTGACTCTATGATGATTTTGAGATTAAGTCAACGAAAATTCCTTCTATTGTGATTGATGGAAATTCACATCTACATGAGAGTCGGGGCTTTTATCTTGCAATGGATTACTTATGATGGATTATGTTGCAATGGACAAGGACTTTTACCTTGCAATGGACAACCATTACTCTCTGCCACCTGCCGCTGTTAATGGTTTAAACTTATTCTCTCTTTTCAATTTTACCTCGTTTTTGAGGCCATTTCTATCTATCTTTTTTAAATCTATCTTTTTTTTCTCTATCTATCTATCTATCTATCTTATATATATATATATATATATATATATATATATATATATATATATATATATATATATCTTTTATATCTATCTATCTATCTATCTATCTATCTATCTATCTATCTATCTATCTATCCACTCATCTGTTTGTATAATCTTACTTTGGTCGAACACAGGGTCACGATTGTGGAGCACCCGGCAAGGATCGAACTTAAAACTCTACCAAGTTTGCTAACCTTTACATGACAGAGAGTAGCTCCAAACTATTTTCCACAGCTTGTTCGTATCTATCCATCAACGTAGGTAAAGGTTACTAACTTCTAACAAACGCCTCTTTTTCTTCATATTGTCCCACTATTTAAACCGTTTACCGTCTGCTTCTCATAATTCGTTTCTCTCTCTCTTCAGCAATGTGCAATGTATAAAACTATCAATTTCATCTTCTTCCTTCCAAACTTTCTACAGCATGAATTATTCCCGGGAACGTAAGATGGTATTCAGCAGTACCAGGCTTCGAATATCAGCTTCCGAATAATTGTTGATGTTCAGAGTTATCTACCCTTTTGCTTGCCTCATATCGTCTGTCCTAGCAGGTCAGCCCAGCACAGGGCAATCTCAGTTGCGCATTAACAGGTGTACAAGTTATGCGTCGACTGCTGTGTGAATGTCGTAGGCGCTTTGCGCATAAATAAACGAAATGTTCGTTTCTTTAAAGAAGAAGAAGAAGCAAATTAGATGCTTCTGGCCGATATCAGGTTCTGTTTCTTCAGCAGGCTTATTTAAACTAGAAAGCAACCAGATATTGCAACCCACTGCCAACAACGTACATTAACCAGAATCTGAATGAAAAGAGAGAGAAGTTCAGGAGTAGTCGTATTGAGTTACTTACCTTGAAATTCAATTTTAGATTTTAAAAAATTTCTTTCAAACTCCAGTACAAAGTCTGGAGTTGACTTGGTGTTCATACAGTAACAACAAGAACAATGCTCACCAAAATGAAGGGATGTAAACCGATATGTAAAACCCACATTCCCCTAGCAGGATTTAAATACACGTTGAACTGATTGCCGGCGGACTATCTCATAGACTGAGCTAAATCGACAAATCTTAGATATCAACAAAAATTATCATATAGATACGCAAGGGCATATTACATTCTGATAAATAAAGCTATTAAAAAATCTATGCTTTTATAACTTTTCAAGTCATCATATATACGATACAAAAAATGCAATAATCATTTTCAGTCTATTGTTGTGGAGTTTGATCTCACAGCTGCCAGGCCTATTGCCTCTTTTTTTGTGGAATGATAAAAAAAAGTCTCTCAATCGAATGCAAATTTTTGGATACGCTCCAGAATCCAACACTTCTTCCTCAGCCCGGAGTCCATGCTTCCATACCATTTCATTTTTTTTTTGGAGAACTCTTGGAGATATCGTGTGGACAATCACCAGTCTGACACATGGTTCATTCTCAGTTATGAGAAATGAATACAGATTACGACATTTTTACTACCTTGCAACTAAGATCCCAACTCGGGCCCCTGATTTCAATTCAGAACCCATAGTCGTGAAATTTTGCACCCGTGAAGTAGATATTCACGCAATGCATCAATTAAGATTCTGGTGGCGCTTGCACACTTAACGGACGTCAGATATGCAATACGTTCACTTGAAGTGATTGCACATCTTGTCTATGATAATTACTTTTCTGTCATGTAAACGTATGGCATTTCTGACAACTGCATGGTCTTAATTGATGCTCTACGTACATAATAACTTCACAGGTGCAAAATTTCAAGACTATAGGTTTTGAATAGGAATCAGGAGCCTGAGTTAGGACCTTAGTTGCAAGTTGTAAAAATACTGATATTTACGTGACTGGTTTTTGTTTCCCAAAGCTAAGAATGGATCATTCACTTCGTCGGTAGAAGAAAAAAAGTCTCCTCCAAGCTCAGCGTTCCTCTTCTTTGTCTCTAAAAAAACATTGCGCGTAAATTTGTACGGTATTTAAAACTCAGAAGAGTTTAAAGAATGAGATTAGGTCAGGTCTATCACTCAACAGACACTGCCACGAGACCAAAGTCTTTTAGGTGTATGTTGGGGGTGATTAATTAAAAAATTGAAAAAGGTGATCGTTAATGGATAAGTTACTTCTCTCACCTTTCGTATGGTACTGATCACTAGAAAGTCTGAATTTAGTGAAAAAAAACAAACGAGCAAACGTGAATGTTGCTGGGCGCAAACCAGTTTTCGATTCAGCATAAACTTGCGAATTGAACCCCCTCTGAAAAACTATTGAGGGGTAATTAAAAAAAAATTCTTGACAGTCATGTCGAAACTTGTACTGCGCTGGTAGGGGGAGGAGTCGACCCGAAGGCTCTTCTTTCGTTCGCTACAATCCTTTTCGAATAGAAGAGGGTACGACTCCAATTCCCAATTTTTTCCATCCTAATCTCGCATCTTTGGGTGTACTCATTTAGTTACAGGGTGCGCAGGTAAATTCGTCCAATTGGGGAGTTCGCCACACGCTTCACTCATACCAGGAATCGAACCCAGGAACATCTGCATGTAATGATGTGCTAACCATCACTCTATCTTATCAAATTCTTCTCAGGCGTAGACTTAGTAAGAAGCAAATGTTAAAGTTTCCAGCGCTCTAGCTACATTGTTTCAGCCTGAACGTGTGATACATACATAGGTAGCCAGCCAGCCAGCCAGCCAGAATAACTTAGAAACTAAAGAAACCTATGTTAACAGTTTTGGTTGGCGGTGTCCAATAGCTCTCATTCTTTCGGGAGACTTCCTCTGCTGCGAACGTAATACTTCTTTTTTCGCCACCTTAATTCCAACCTTCCTTACGCATTGAGATTTCACGCTCGCTGCATATGGTGTTCTTATGGATATCAACTGACATGATGCAATTAGTGAGTTTTGCACACCAGTAGTGATTAGAGGCCTTCTGTTGGGGATCAAGTGACAACAGTTTTCCTCGATACTCCTAGGACTCTCCTCGGCTCGCGATATGGATTGTCTCGACCCTTTCACGGGTTTCCGCTTCCACCTACTTATTTGCTAGGCTCTTGGGGACCGTTCCCAGTGTCCTGAGAACGATCAGTACTACTGTCACGTTATTTCCTGTTCCTCAGCAAAGTCAAGATACTAGTGCTCTTGGCGGAGCGAGAACGCTGCAGATAATAGAATCAACGGCCCGAGTTCGAACTCTGAACGGGTCTGTTTACGTTCACTTCGCGCTAATGCCAACAGTTGGGGAAGCCTGAATCCATCAATTCTTCCCAGCTACGGGTGAAAATAATACGACAGATTAGGCTCTCTAGCCTCAGGGAGGCAACCAGTGTAGGAAAAGCACAACTCTGATTCTAAACCAGGGAGTGAGACCCTCTTAAGGTGGTTTGAAGTCCAATTTGATGTCCTTTTGCAGCCAAACTGATGCCAGGCGTATCGCTCTCTGATTTCCTTTGGACGACATCAGCGAGGCTGAAAGTGGCGATTCTGACGACTGGACACCCCAGGATCTCTATACGCTTCATTCAGATATGCACCCGGTAAGGGGGGGGCGGCGCTCCAGTGTCGTTCCATTGACTGCTGAGACAGAACGAAGGCCATTTAGCCAAGCCATGGTACCCATTTAGCTTTCTCTCGGATCCACCATCTGACACGTACTTCGCTCCTCGTTCGGTACCACAAGATCTAGCCTTCTGGTCATGATTCGACGATTTGAATCTCGAAGTCTGAGAGGAATTTATGTGCTTCGTGCACTAGAACAGATTCTGTTCTATGAATCTACCATTGTTCTGTACCATTAAAACGCAGTTGCACGTTCAGTTCCTTATGGATCACCCACATCATCTAGTCATACCTTTTCTGGCATTCATGCCTGACTAATTTGCTGCATTCACTTACTATGTTGTTTATTATCTTATCTTTATTTCTTTTTCTCTCGTGTACTGTGTGTCTTAGTCTTTATTGAATTAGTTCTTACGGTATTATTTTGTGTGGCGATTAGCAAAGACTAGGTTTCTTTCTTTAGATTTCCTCTGCGTAGCCGGCCCGCGTCGATTCATTTGCTATTTCTTCCGCTTGTTTTCTGAAATGCCCGTAAAGATGTTTTTCTTCTCATTTTTGGATTTTCATTTCCGTGTTTCCTGGTTTTCTATTCTTCTTCCTGTTCGTTATGTTGCAGTCGTTGGTTGTTGTAATTAACCCTTTCGCACTTTCTCTTGTATAATCTTCTAGTCCCTTGATTACAATTCAACCCAATCCCTTATGCTGACGGGTTCTCCTCCCCTTTCTTCTTCTTCTTCTTCTTCTTCTTCTTCTTCTTCTTCTTCTTCTTCTTCTTCTTCTTCTTCTTATTATTATTATTATTATTATTATTATTATTATTATTATTATTATTATTATTATAATAATACTTTTTTTCCTTTTGATGTCTAGTAACATTCGTTGCACACCAAGTTTCGACAACTATTCTATACACATGGATGATAGAGATTTGCTTTGCATTGAGATTGGAGAATAACATTCTCTTGACCATTAACTAATTTTTCAATTTCATTTTTTCTATTTTCATATTCTTCTTTGAATTCAGCATTTTTATTACGTCATTGGAACATAAATGAAATTCTATTTTACTACGACACTTGCATTAATGGAAATTTGAGCTGATACAATTTGTTTACTTTGTCGAACCCAAGTCATTTGAACTATTATCATGGTAGTGCTGTTCCTACTCTATCGTTCCTCGGTTCGTACTCTTTCTGAATTGGCTGCATTCACTTATAAATATCATTAGGAGTTTCATCTTGTTCTCCACCAAAGGCGACAGTTTCTGCTTATTGTGAGTTTTATCTATTTTCACTTTGATATAACTAGTCACGTTCTACCTTCAGGGGCGAGGTGGGGGGTTAAGTAACTACACATTCACACACAAACCCACATGCGTGGATGCGCACAAAGCTCTGCTTAATTATAGTTCAAGCATATTAGGCAGACAATTTTGCAGCGTAAATTCTTTGGGCCGCCATCAAAAAGCTGAGAATAAATAATAAACGACAAAGCAGACGACACGAAGAAGAATCAAAAAAGCAGATAATTCTTCAAAAATTAATTAGCTTTTCCCATAAGTAAACCAGAAAAAATTCTTATGGATTGGTTTCAGTGTTTAATGTACAAAAAGTAGCTGGCTAGTAATTGGTTTTGAGGCTTAACCGCCTAGTAATTGGTTTTGAGGCTTAACCGCCTGACACCTGGTAAATGGTTTTAAGACTTAGCCGCCTGGCCTATTTTTCACCTGAGTTTCACAATGAATATTAGGTAATTGGCACCCTTGGCTCAATTCCTCGTTCAGATTCTCTCGCGGAACTAATGATACCAGTCTGGTTGCATTCAACACTTGTCGTCCTTTTGAGCTGGAAGTCTCACTAAAGATGATATTATTCTATCGAAACAAGTTCCCTTCTCTATAAAGTATAACCATTTTCATTTCTTTCTGGATTGGTTCCAGTATTTTTTTAACGAGAAGCTGACACCTGGTTATTGTTTTTTAAGATTAATTAGTTACATTGTTGTACTACACCTGCAATTTGACTACGTGTTTTCATACGGACAATGTTTTTTTCTGGAATAGTTTCCGGAAGGTGCCTTGGAATAAAAAGCACTTCCTATTTAGTCCATAGCTCGGAGAGCAAATGAACAAAAAAGATTCACAAACGAAGGCGGGTCTAAAAGCCAAGATAAGACGCCAAGTACTTGCCTGTAGGAGTACTTGTTTATTTTCTGTGGTTAATACAGAAAAGAAAGTTAAAAGGTGTCTTGTTACAAACTATTATGTAGTTAACTCTTTCAATGTTACTCGTTCTTTACAGTGACACTCCCTACTGTGCTGATCGTTTCCTTGAGACCACCAATGAAACAGGAAGTTGGGTTTTATAGTTACATCTAGTTACATCAAGGAAATGAAGGAAGCAAAGTTCTGCTAGAAAAAAATCTTTGTATTTACTGGTTGTGACCCTGTAATATCATATTAATGATATCATTTTAATAATATCATTTTAATGATTCTTCGATATTGTTTTCAACAAATGAAATATGAAAACAATATAAATTTAGATAACGTATGTACAGAAATACCCACCATTTTCAACTTCACACATCCTTGATATTTCAAAACATTCTGCGTAACATTTCGTAGGATATCTTCTCCTTTGAGCACGTATACATTTTCCTGCATTTTGGAATGAACATAGTCTCCCGTTCGGGGGTGATCATTAATGGAGCCCTATTCTCGGAAACGCGCAAACGAATGACGATTCATGGACTCAGATGGTATTCAAAGTAAAAGTTAATCATTTTTGTTCGTTGCTCAGTTATGTACTTTCTCCATAATAAATTCCCCAAGGGTTTCTCTAAATATCTGAGGAGAAGAAGGTTAATATTGAAATAGGAAAAGTTATAGTTATTTTAAATCACTTTGCGACTTCAGCACCACGCTGTACCAGGCTCAGCTTAGAAAAGCTACAAGTTTAGAGCATTCACTGAAGATCGAACCCATTCAAGTAATAATAGTCTGCAGATCTTGTTTGTTAGCCACTACTCAACAGTATTTTTAATTTATTTAGGTTTAGTTTGAACTATATGTGCAAGCTAAAAACCCACTCGTCCAGTTCCGGTAGGCATCCTAGACAGGGCCTGACGCCCCAATGAGAGTTCATGGATTTGAACTATGTATTTATTGAATCGTACCTCATTTCAAAATCTTTGTCATCATCAACTCATGGATCACATTCAAGATAGATATTCAGGATGATTCCCCAAAAGATTTCAAGTACCCACATTTTATTTGCAAACAAATAATTGTATATTTAAATGTTTATTCAAACGCATACATAAAATTCCTGATAGAGTAAAACCTCTTGCTTTGAAAGCGACAAACTTACTTCTGTCAACAATTAGATCTGCTGTCATAACCACTTACCTGAGAAACGGATGGTAAAAATACCATTCTCGACGGATACCTTTGCAAACACAACACATACCTGGTTTCGATGACAACAGCTAAATCTATCCTGCTGCTCTGACGGTCACAAGGGTTCAGTTTAGCATTATACTTACATTGTGAAACGAACCTCTCGCCAAAACCTTTGAAAAACTGAGAGATCTCGAAAAACTAATATGTTAAAAATATGCTCTGGGTTCTATCAGTAATCATAGAAGATTTGGTGGCCATAACTCAAGTCGTTCTCGAGTATTGTGGTTCTATTTAGTGGAATATAGTAGGATTTAGGCGGCAACCCTCCATTCATACATATTTGATTAAAGGCAATAGGCGAAGAACTATTTTTTTAATTTTTTAGTTAACTTTCGTTATTTCCGTACAAGAGAAAGTTTTTCTCTTGATCCAATGAATGAAGACATTGTCCAAACTTTTGATATCTTGAGCTCTTTCAAACATACTGGCTATTATCTTACTTGAGGCTACTAAAGGATCTTGTCCAGTCAGGCTCCTGATGGATACTCTCCACTGGACTCCCAGATTCCAAACTCCTTACTATGTTTGTGACTTCCGGTAGTTATTTTAATTTTCACCTTTTAATTATCATACAAAATCATCTAATTCTCCAAAAATGTATCCAGGCAGTTTTCAAATGTGTTCATTGTCTTTGCTGTAACAACATGTTCCGGTTGAGAGGTTTACTGATCGGACAAAGGGGCGGGGGCATTTCTGTCCTATTGTATTCCTTGCAAGTACTAGGAAGATTTTCATATTATGTGTCCTGGAAATTGATCGGTCAGTCGAATCCTTCCAAATACGAACGAAGCAAAGATTGGGAAAAAATGTGGATGATATTCGTTTTTTTTTTTTCAATCTTTAAATTTTTAAGAACTAAGTATTACAGAGTGTTGTAAAGTCGTAACGCTCGAGGCGACGTACCAGCGAAGCTCTCCACTAAGTTAAATGTATCCATCAGTCGTTAAACGCTTACAAAACCCAAAAGAATTGAAGCCTTTTAGAAACCGTCAATCAAAACTGTCTCCCAAACTGTCAACAAGGGGTTTTTTTCAGTTGTGCAGAAGATTTACTCTTTATTATGCCAAGAGAGAACTTTTTTGTTTTTCACCTCCCGGTTTTTAGAGGGTGATCGATTTGCAATATACATGTTTGCAAAATTGATCTCCCCAAACAGGTGGTGAGGAGGGGTTCAATATGCAATGTGATGTTTTGCTAAATTGATCCCTTTCTTTGTATCCGGCAGCATCCAAGCTTATTTTTACAAAATTCAGGCTTTTTTTAGTGATCACTGCCCGAGATTCCTTGATCACTTTCCTTTTCCAAGGCTTTGGTCTCGAGACAGTGTCTATTGAGTGATTGGCCAATTTTCCCCCTTTTACACAATTAATCCATTAACTGTAGAAAATGGTGGAGAGTAATAGTTATCCATTGGGAGATAGAGGCCTTTGCCCATCGTAAGTTGTGGTAAGATAAAAGCCTTGACTTACAGATGGAATTGAATTGCCATCAATCACAATAAAATGGAAATTCTTTTGAACATAACTGTAGAAGTGCAGTGGCTGAAATTCATTTTATCCACATTTAATTGATTTTTATATAGTGTTAGTTACATCAACATATCAAACAACATTGCGTTAATAGTGTGAGATTTATCCATCTTTTCAGACAACTCTTGAATTCTTGTAAAATCACACATTTTTTTCATTCTTGGATTCTGGCCATCATCATGAGCCTCAGTAACTGGTCTACGCCCAATTAGAGAAAGGAGGACTCAAGAGATTTCATGACCTTTAGACAGAGGGAGTCAACACTTCTTGATCTTTAGAAAGCAGTGGCATTTCCCGTAAATAAGATATTTGCTTTTTATTCTTTTGACGTTGAAGGATTGCACAGTCCGTTCAAGTAATGTTCGTGGCTACGGGAGAAAAAAGCAAGCAAATATTTTTTAACCAAACACTGATGCTTCGCATATTATTGGTCTAATGTCGACGGGAGCTTTTTTTTCACTCCTGCAAACTAACTTGAAAAAGGTTTATGTATTGTCTGTCTGTCAGTTCGTCGGTATGTCCACCCGATATTTCCAAAATTTCTAGATTAATTTCATTGAAATTTTGTGGAAGGCAGAAGCTGTGGTCCATGGACTATGAAATTGGTGATGAGATTTTGAAGGGTATTCTGGAATTGGTTTTCGATTGAGAAATGTTTTGTATTATTCTACAGGATAAAAGATTAAAAACGAACAGTTACTGAAAAAGACTAAGATTAAATTTCAGTAAAGTAACTCAATGTTTATTCATGTAAAGTTATTTCTAAAGAAGGTGGATAGGTATCTGTATTTAGTTGTATCTTTTCGTCCGTCTTCCATTCTTTCCGTCTGTCTGTCCTCACGATATTTACGAAAGTGCTCAATGGATTCCGATGAGATTTGCTCTGGGAAGGTGGGCAAGGAGGTAAAGAAAATGGGGTTAGATTTTTGATAATTTTTTTTGGGGGGGGGGTCAGGGATTATTTTTGGTTGAGAGATATTTTTCTGTTTCTCTCTTCATAAATTCATGTATACGGTCATGTTGGTCCACTCAATAACCCTGGAAGCTCTCAGTTAATTTCCATAAAATTTCGGGGAAGGATGAATAATAGGCTACAGAAAGGGTGATTAAACTTTGGATCGGATCCATAGATAATGTAGTTGTTTTTCCACACCACATAATATCTCCAAAAATTCTCAATAAATCTCAACAATGTTTTATGGGAGGGTGGGCTATGGGTCACGGTAGAAGATTGAATATTTTTGAGCGGATCCATTCGCAATTACTTCCCCTGACAATGGTGTTGGAAGAGGTATGCTCTCTCTCTCTCTCTCTCTCTCTCTCTCTCTCTCTCTCTCTCTCTCTCTCTCTCTCTGTTGAGTTGAGTTTTCACACCAGTTGTAACTGGTGCTTACACTGGAGATTAAGTGAAAACAAGTCTTCCAAACACTCCTTCACTCTCTGAAGTATTTTTGCTGATTTCTGTAATGCTGTCGTCTGGATGGTCACAATTATTCATCAGATTTTCAGTTCTTTCTAACTACTAGACCCTTTGCAATCGTTCAAGTTCCCCTACAATGATGGAACATTGAAATGGCTGTTGTAGCTATTTCAATGTCCCACTTTTTCTTTTTTTCCCCCCTATGTGACAAATGTTCTCATTTACGATGGAACGGGTAAACTTATATAACTATAATTTACCAAATACCATTTTTGTCGGTCAGTACGTCAGTCATCGCACAACTCAAGGATGGGTAGAGCTATGACCACCAAATTTTCTGAGGTTACCAATGAAACCGTGGAAAATATTTTCAGCCAATTAGTTATTGATAATTCACAACCTTTTCAAGTTTTCAGCGAGGGGTACATTTTACAATATAAGTATAATGCTTAACTAGACCCTTACTTTGTATCCGTAAGTTTGGCAGATTAGATTTAGTTGTTGGACACAAGACGTGTTTAGTGTTTATAATGGCGTCTGTTAAGAAAAGTCGTAATTCAAATATCATTGCCACTCACTTTGTTTGGTTTGTAAATTTTAAAGGTAGATCAGACTGTTGGGTGAAAGAAGGTTTTCAATTTCAAAACAAGAAGAAATAATTGTTTCAGGTGTCATATTTCGATTGAATAAAGATCAATATTATATACATATTTAACATATACATTGAGTCACTTACTCTGAGTTTACAGAGACTCTAGCCTCTAGCAGATATACATACACACGTGCACTAACACATTCTTCCAACTACCTTAACATACTTCAAGCAGACACACATATGCCCGTGTACACACGTATGCACATGAAAATAGTTCATATAGTCCCACCCATATTTAGCAACGTTCCTAACAACCCATTTCGTTATCCCTTTCTTAACCTTTACAAATACAAACTTGGCCTTTCTACAACACCAAGTAGATAAAAAAAAATTCCTTCCCTGCCCTCTGTTTCTCCGAGTTTGCGCCATCATTTACTGATTCTTGGTCTGATGAAGCCAGTTCATGGCGAAATTATCACCACAAATATTAATAAACACGTATATATTCATATTCGTATTGTTTTATTTTTTTGCCATATTTAAAAGTACATTTTACTTACGAAAAAGAATTTTGATTCGTAACCGGAAATTTTCCCTGATCCGAATAAAAGTTGATTATTCTTTTTATAGCTATTTGATTACCAGTTGTTAGTGGGGTTCTACGCACCTGGTTGCTCAAGCCAGCGACCGACATAATCTATACACGTAAAGACCATAGGTACAAAATTTCTTGGTGTATTTGTTCGTCTGTTCACGTCACGTTGAAGATGTAAGTTTTACTCTCCTCCTCTGTTTGAGGCATATTGAAGGAAGAAAAGAGGAAGACTTGTGTTACCAGCAGGAAAACACAAGTTTTTCTCTCATCCTTTCTTTAAAGCTGAAAGAAATAAAGAGTGAGACTTATATGACTGAAAACGATGCTTGAAAATAGAAATATTCTTAAATATCATTATATCCTTAGATTCTTTTTTTTTTTCATTTATATAAATGAAAAGTCGTCATTTTTGTGCTAGTCTGGATGTTATTCACCAAATGTTTCAACTCTGTCTTCGGTTCAATTCTTTGTCTCGTTAATTGTTTGACCAATTGCACCCATTTGGACATTAATAGATAAGCTTATTTTTAAACAAATCTCTTTAAAGATTGTGTAAATATAGTCAAGGTGAAATTTAGTGGAGAATTCCAGATTGAACTTTATCTCCCCCTACAGTGTTTAAATGTGTAAAGCTTTCTAGAATATATATGTATTATATATGTGTGTGTATATATATATATATATATATATATATATATATATATATATATATATATATATATATATATACATATATATATATACATATATATATATACATATATATATATATATATATATATATATATATATATATATATATATATATATACATATATATATATACATATATATATATATATATATATATATATATATATATATATATATATATATACATATATATATATATATATATATATATATATATATATATATATATATATATATATGTATATATATATATATTTATATATGTATATATAATTTTTTTAAAATCGCGTAAATATAGCTAAGGTGAGAAATGATGGAGAATCTCAAAATTAGATTTAGCCTCCCCCCCCATATTCATCATAATTTTCCTTTGGGTACAATGAGTCTTTATCATATGAAATATACTTGTGATATAAATAATTTTTCTCTTATCAAAGATCGTGTAAATATAGCCAAGGTGAGAGGTGGGGAGGAATTTCAAAATCCTCCCCCCCACACACCCACTCTCATTCATTATATTTTTGCCCGTTTCCCTCACGTCCACCGAGTCTTTAGTCCACCTCGATAACTTGTTGCTGCACAACTCCTTGACACTCACTCGTCAGCATCCGTGAGTTGAAAAAAAAAATAAAAAAAAACAAAAAAACCCAAAAAGCACACAAGTCAATCTGTTCAGACCGAGATAGAGTTTACTTATCTCCGCTCCAACTAACCCCACCCTCCTGTTTTGACTTACCTATTAGTGCTTACTCTTTCCTTATCCCTATCCTCCTCCACCCATGTTGGAGTCTCTTCACCCAACCTTGTTTCGCTTATTTGTTTCTTTATTCCTTCAGCATCATCATAAACCTCTTTAAAAATTCATCTTCGTTTCTGCCTCCACATCTACCAATTTTTATCTCTTCATTGCTATCTTTCATTACCTGCGTGTTTAACCTACATTTTTCCTTCACCTGCCCCCTCTGTCGTTTCTTTCTTTTTTCTTTCTTCCTTCCTTCCTTTCTTTCTTTCTTTCTTTCTTTCTTTCTACAATGCGTTATCTCGAACAACCATTCCTCCCTCCCTTCTTTTCTTTCTTTGTTTCTTTCTTCTTTCTTTCTTCTTTCATTCTTTCTGATCCACCTGCATAATTCTGTACTTGCTCTCTATATAACCCTCCCTTATATATCTCTCTCTATCTCTCTCTCTCTTTCTTATGTTCTCCCTTTCTTTTCACCCTGCCCTTCTCTCCATCACTGTATTCCACTCCTTTCTCTCTCCATATGACACGTAATCATCTACCAAACTTTGTGCCTCTGTGATTGAATCCAATGTACGTTTCACCCCCCCCCCTACCCCTTCACTCCTTGCTTTCGCTTCAGTTCTCGAGCAAAACTGATTGGGGTAAAAGGTGTTCGTGAAGCGAATGGGTTGTCAGAGACGTTTCTGGCCAAGAACACGCCAAAAAAATTGTCAAAAAGGCCAAATACAAAATTGTTTATTAAAGCGATTGATTTATTCATTTCATTTCTATTAGATGAAATATTGTAAATCATTATTAATAATTTTTCACTTTATTTACCTTCAACGTAAAATTTTTATCAGTTATTCGTTAGCGCTATTTTGCAGTGTCGGGCTGAGTTTCAAGTTGCGATTATAAAACTCAGCGGAAAAACCACGATGAATGTAAATAAGCAGTATAAGAATCACCATAATGTTTGTTTTTGAAATATTACAATACTACAGTCCGAACAAAAAATAATAATTAATTGTTTGTTTAAAAAAATACTTCTGCGACAAAGCCCAAACCGTCCGAAACATAAACATGGCCGATCCCAAAAGTTCATTGTAAAATGCTTAACAAAAAGGGCAGATTCGTTAAATTTAGCATTAAAATGGCCAAAATAGCAACCTTGGCGAAGGCAGTGGGTTTCCATAGCAAGTTACTATAATGGTACCTGTGGTGCGGGTGTGCGAGCGAACGGGTTGGTAAGAAGCAAGTTTTCTCTCCTACACAGAGAAGTTTGGAAGAAGAGCTGAGGTATTAGGGTGCCCCAGATGATAGTTGAATGAAACGTTACAGTCTTAGACTGGCTGGATGCCTGCCTGCCTTTCCTTCGTTGAACCCCTACTCCCACCCAACTACCTTTCATCCTTCACTATCTTCATCATCTTTTCTCCTCCTCTCCCTCTTCGGTTTCTCCTCCACCTCTTCGGTTCAGCCGCCTGTTGTTCTATCAATCTCTTCCTCTCTCAACTGCGGCTGCAAAGTCGGTAACATCTCAAAACTCCACGCTCCCGACATTCTTGCTGCTGCTTCCTCTACCTCGGGGCTTTACAAAAAAAAGAAAATATCATTTTTTTATTATCATAAACATTTTTCTCACTATTTTCCAAATGTGAAGGAGCTGCCTTTTGGGGCAGCTGAATTTTCGTCGATTTTTAAATGTGGACTTTTACCGATAGTTTGGGTTCAAAGATACGGACTTGAATAAAAGGTTAGTTTCGCCTGTCTTTCGAATGTATTTGTATATACATATATATTTACCTATGTATCCCTAACCCTATGAAAAAAAAAAAAAAAAGAAATTTGCCCCTAATTTGGTGACTTCGTAGTTTAGCGTCCCAAATAATCTCGTTGTGAGGGTCCTCGATGGTCAGTTACAAAAAAATATCTCAATTCATACAATTTCAAATGAAAACATACTAGCCGTCGAAACTTTTTAAATAGTATGCTCCGACTATATGTTAAAATAAATACGCCTATTGTTGAAACGACTGATAGAGTGTTTCCCTTTACATGTATACCTTAATGAGTGCAGTTAATTCGTCCCAAATTTTCCCGTGCAGTTCAAAATCGCACCTTCCTTGGTCTCATCATATATGATTTAATGTTTGTGTTTTTTCCAGCTTATACTTAGTTACACTAATTTTTACTGCAATATCATGATAGTACTATATCAAAACTGGTACTAATCGAAACTGTACTATTCAAGGTATCCCGGTATTTTTATTCATACAATTTTGAATAAGAACATACCAGCTTTTAAAACTTGAAAAAGAGCGTGCTTCCGACTATATGGCAAAATATACATAATATTAAAATTGCGAATAGAGAGGTTTTACTTTAATTCTAAACCTGGATTTTTGTTGACAATTAGTTTTTCCTTTTTTAAGAAAGAAATGAATCACCTGCCCCTTATTTGGCGATCTCATAGTTTCCCAAATAATCCAAGTCGACGTGAGGGCACTCGGTGAGTTAAAACAAAGTACCTGGCAAATAACAACACCTTCAAGAACAAAGTATAAAACAATCCTGAAGTGAAAAAATAGTGAACACTCCTTCAGGTAATCTATCTCTAGGTGAATGTTTTTTTCCCCGTAGAGTCGGACCACGCTAACGCTGTATCTAATGTTTTGTAAGCTGATATGTTTTCTCAACCCAAGGCGTATTTATTTTACCGTTTAGCCCAGAGCCGTAGCGAGAGGGGGACGACAGGGGGCGCAGGTGCGAAGAGGCGCAAAATTTCCTCAGATCTAAAATATCTATTAATTGATAATTGTGCCCCCGGGCGCTGTCCACGCCCCCGAGCGCTTAGAGCCCTCGCTACGCCACTGATATAGCCCGAAAACGCTATTTTTAAAGTTTTGAAAACTGAAATGTTTTCTTTCGAAATTGCAAAGGATAAAAATATAAAAAGCGCTAAAAGAGATGTTGGTGCTGTCGAAAATGATTACTCAGTTTTTTGTTAGATTTGATATCTGCTTAGTTGATTTTACGCCCGTTACATAAAAGATGTTACATTAAGTTTACTAAATGTATACACAAATCTGATAACTATTATGGGACAGAGATACTGATATACCTTGATTAGTGCGGTTATTTCGGTTCCGAATTTTCCGTACAGTTCAAAACTGCACAGTTCTAGTTCTTATAATATTTTAATGTGTTTTATCTTCAGCGTATATTTAGCCACATTGTACGGCAGTATCTCAAACAAACTACATCAAACCCTTCACTAATCGAAACTGCGCTAGATATTTCTGTATTTTTTTGTTACTGACCGAGTTCACTGGCAACAACTATGATAATTTGGGACGTTGAACTACGAGAAGGCCCTTAATTTTTCTCGAAAATATCTAAAAAATAGTCTTACCAAACTTCTCCTTTTTCCAGTCATTATTTGTTTCGTGTGAAACCTCACCTTATCCACACTAAACTTCGTTATGCACTATATTTCCTCAATGTAATAGTACTTATTTATAGATGTATTCTGACTCAATTGTCTGTTGTTTCGGTTTTTTTTTTTAATATATTTTTCCGGTCTGTTATTTTTTTTTTCATCTGTTGCTACCATCTTGAATTTTCTTTGAAAACTTCAGTGTCATTTACGTATTACCAAATTGAGTAATGTTAGAAACCATTTTTCGTGCATATGCCGTCAGCTCATATCTCATATACTTCCAGCCAATGAAAAAGCGCCACTCAAAAGTACCCTCGGCAAATCAGCGAATTATAAGCGGTTTTAATGAAGCTTATTCTTAAACTTGAAATAATTGGTTTTCATTAAATTAAATAAGGGAGATTTCTCTTTTTATCACATAATCTCGGGGATTGGAATAACTGATTAACAGAGAGATCTGGGCGATCTCGTTGTTCGGGGTCCACGGCAGAGTTGCCAATTTAGATGTGGATTTTTCAATTTTTTCGATTCTGGAAGTCACTCTCAAATTCGGAAAAAAACAAAACAAAACAAACAAACAACTAACGTTTCAATTGGCAACTCAAGACTTTTACACGTGAAAAAAATAATCCAAAAATTATCAACTCTGGGCACACAAATTCGAAAAAAATGAAACAAAAACATCTCAATTGGTAACACTGGACAGTTGTTGTGAAAATTGTTATACATCAAATAAACTAACAATTTTGACAAACGTCTGTTTGGGGTAAACTGATGTTAAAGTAATTTCACGTACATAGGATTTTTGTACAATATTTGTATCATTTATTCAATTTTATCAGGATAATGTGAATAAAATGAACGAATATGTATACTAGAGCTACCGATCATTTAAAAACTATCATTATGAATTATGTTTGACGTTTTGATACATCGTTAAGTCACATTCGGGGTTGAAAACAGACATAGGCCTCCACTAAGGTGGTTGGAGACGGGGCAATTGCCCATCACCCTGGATCAGAACCCCTTACCGAAGGCGAAGAGTTTGAAAGTTGGGACCTTATAGTCACTAAACAATAATATTGCCGTCTCCATCGCGTCACCCCGGGGTCTGTCAACGGCTAGGTTGATCTTATAATGAGTTATACTTGGTTGCACTACAAATGGCAGGTGGGATGCCCAGTGTGTAACGGGGTTACCATTAAGATATATTTCGGATATTCCCCCCTCCGACTGATTACATGCTTTTGTAACCCACCTGGAAAAGTTGTAGGGGGCGCCCCTGAAAATACACCCTTTTTTAAGTCCAAGCAAGACGCGTATTTTTTGTCAATATTTTTTTTTCTTTTATATTAAAATAAAACAAAAAACGATTCAGTTTATGATACATAGAGTGTTTTTAAGAAAACAAAACTGGCATTTTATCGTTACACTTGATTTTATACTCAACTCGTAAATTTACAGGTTAATTTAAAAAACGAAAAAAAAAAAAAGAGATCGGTTAGTATTGTTTATTTAAAATGTAACATGGCATTCGTTAGTAATTGTGCCGAGTGCCAAAAACCGTCCTTCATCTTGGATCTTTTTATAGTCATGGTATCCAAAAATAGCCGCTGGCCTAGACAAAGAATATTGCTCTAAACTAAACAAAATTCGATTGATTGTTCTTGGAAATAAGAAGAATATTATTGAATTTCATCCACAGCATAAGCCATTATTTAAAAAAAAAAACTATGTGCGGAAGTTTTCAATTCTATTCAAGTAAAAGAAGTTTGTGTTGGAATGTAATTAAACAGACATTATTTTCCCCCATTTACCCATGCGCACGCGCAATCATGTTATACCTGTTTGCGCATGCGTATTTATGCTATAGCTCTGATGCATACACGCACACATCGTTTAGAAGTATCGTAATACCCGGTTTAGCGCTATACCCTTTGACATAGATTTGCTAGAGCGCTCTTTTTTCAAGTAGCTTTCATGATAAATTCAGTAAGGTTGAATTTTGCAAATAAATAATGATAAAATAACTGTATATTCTAAGTACATGAGAAGGAACACGTACAAAGATCATTCGCCACGTACCAATATATATACCGACACCCTAAAGGTATTTCATCTGCTCCGGGAAGTAGCTATCAGATGAGATACACAGCACTTATCCATTCCAATTCGTTGAGGCTCTATATCGACATTATATATTTTTAAATGATTGCTGGCACAATCTCTATTTATGTTATGTTATGACGACCTCCGTATGGCGCTATTTATTATTTTATCGAGAGCGTTCACCGAGGTACGTTTTAAAATAAAAACGTGTCAGGTATTTTAACACATCTGTGATCTGTGTAGGAAAAAGTTTTTGTTTTTGTTGGATCTTTTTGAATCTGCGCAAAAAAAAAATAATATTCGAATGCATTGCTATGACTGTGACGAAATGGCATGTTCACAGATAAGGGGTATTAGTCATCCCACGAGAACAAACGGTACGAAAGCTCCATTAGCGTTTTGAATGTTGTTTTACGCTTGAATTTTGACTGACGAAGATTTACAATAAATTAGAAGTTTTGTTAGATTATATCATATATTTAAAAAAAAATCAAAACAGTCTTCTTTTTCTTCTTTCTTTAAAATATTTACAAACAAGATATCATCGATCATTTGACATAAGTAATATTGATAATGATGATCATGATAATAATGATAGCAATAATGATGTTGGTGAGAAAGATATAGATCTCTCCCATTCTTTTAGAAATTCAGGCCTACATATTTTGTTCTACAATAGATTCACGAGTAAAACATGTACATTGTACATACGCAAATGTATCAAAAAGTCCTTAGGCTGACACAGCTGAATTTCAGTCTGAAATTTTCATTGTATAAGGCTCGATCAACGTGTTTGATGGAGAAGAAGCTTTTGGTTGGAGATAATTCCTCTCTTCCTGATTTTCAATGCACAGCATACAGATTGATAACCAAAATTTGCTAGAGCTAATTTTAGATTGAAAATTGCAAAATTCTGTGCTTAATCGTGGATATTTCTTTTTCCTCACCCTCAAACATATTTACTTTGTTGGTACCAAAAATCTGTGATGCACCTTGCTGGTTCATCTTTTGAACACGACGTTTCGACCACTGTACCCTCTGCTCTCTTCAGGTGTTTCGGAATGCTGAGGAGCGTGAGGACAGAATATCATCATTCAACTAATTTCTTGGTCGAAACAATGTTATCTACTGTTTACCGTCGTAGCATTCCGGAACAGTCCCAGTTTCGAACAACCACCTGAAGAAGGCTGTCCCGTACAATGGCCGAAGCGTTGTGTTAAAGAGATGAACCGAGATGAGGAAAATAGTCCGAAAGCTCTAATTCATAAGGATAATCCCTCATCTAAAAAAATCAGACAGGAATTTCGCTGACTGTTCATCATGGTCTTTAGTTCCTGAAGATTCCCAAGTCGTTTTTCGTGAATTCCAGGAGAAATTTTACCACGGGTGATTTCGTCAAACTATTAATTTTTATTTCATCTACATACAACTTTTACATTACCATATAATCTTTAACAATTGTCAAGGAATCAAAATGTTTCTCTCTATTTATGATGTACACTGTAATTTTTCCTCTAGATTCAGCAAAAGATTACATAATTTCGACTAATTTTTGTAATGTGGTGTATCAGAATGAGTAATCCCCCGGCGAAAATTGTGACCGAATAACAATACACGAAACGTATGACTTATGTGATTCTGTCACACTCATATTTTGTCACATGTAATTACTAAATCATATTATGCTCTTCGTGCTGAAATGATGAGAAATGATGTTGTCTTGTCAAATCTCATACAAAGATGCGTTCACATTTTCATAATCTATTGAATACTCTTTTGAAATGATAGAGGCAAATCAAGTTTCAAAATTGACGGTAACTTGAATTGTGATTCTGTCACTAGGTTTCATCACACCATAAAAAGGATAAAACTTTTCTGCCATGGAAAATTTTAGTTAAAGAATGAATGCACCTAGTTTTACTATAGCTCGAACGAAGGGTTGGTTGCTCTAAAATTCAACACATGGAAAAAGGTTGTTTTTTTTTCTTTAAAGAAAATGCGTGCAAACTATGATTCCGCCGTTCTGGAATTCATGTTTTAGTCTTGTTGAAATAAACAGAGTCAAGTTCTTTCAGGTGATAATTTATGGTGGTACAACAGTTTTTGAAGGAAGACAAAAATGACCTTGAACCCATCGATTACGAATGACAGGAATTTCCGCCATTACAGTTCGATGGCTAACTCAATAAAATTCCGTTTTATTTTGATCGATGGTTTATCTGTGAGTAAAGGCTTTCATTTTAAAATCGATTGCAATTACTCTTTGAAACCTGTCGTAGTTCATGGGTTGATAAAGTTTCTGAAATAAAATAATTATTTGTCTCTAAAATCTAAAATCGAAATAACAACAATTGTAGTAACGGGTAATAAGTTAATCATAGTATCTATCATTGGCAGCATCAGGAAATGTTCATTTCCGGTCGGTCTAAAAATCTCAAAAATCATCAGGATGCCATACTGACGTAACTAATAGGAAGTGAACACACGGCTTCTCGACCGGAAGTCAATATCTCAACAACCCCTTTGATGAACAGAACAAAAACGTTTGTTGCAAAACGGAATTTATTCTTTTAGAATATGCAAGCTCAATTACTTACCTTTAGTTCTCACCGCACCAACTTTGATACAGCCATCAATCTAACATGTAAGGAAAAAGCCCAAAGAAACAGAGATGTTGTTTAAGTATAGTCGTTGAGATTAGTCGAAAACCCTGGTAGCATTGGATAACAAAAATACGTATTTAGATACACAGAGAGACAGATTGTTTGATATATATTGAAGGGATAGGGCGTGGCCTGGCACTGGTAATGGCCCAATACGGAAATCTGAACAGAGAGGATATTCAGTTGAACAGGCAAACTGTAGAGTGGAAATAAATTTAGGCAGTTGCAGAGAAAAATGTAGCATGAATTGCCTATTCATGTATATCACACCGTCTTCTTTGTGGGCTTGACGATAAAAATGGCGTTTGCTGTCAGAATATGAACAGAGAGATGCTGTTTTGTTAAAACTGAAAGGGAAAAAAACTGAAATAAGATGCATGAGGTAAATGAGATCTCGCGAGATTGTTGGCCATTCACGAGATTACCCTGGTTCGATTGTTTTCTCTCATCAAAATAACGTTAGAATTATTCGAAGCTATTCAAAAATTTACGGCTCTGAGTCGTTTTCAAATTATTCCTACTTAGCAATCATTTTGATCAGTGTTCCTGAACCCTTCCCACTACATACCACAACATGTCATCTAAACAAATGAATACCAACCACGAAGTGTAGTAATTACTGTATAGTGGCCTTAAATTAGCAGTTCGACTTAAACTCGGGTCAGTCAAAAATATCCCATGATTTTTCTTCTATAAATGCAGCGTCTATAGACAAAATGCATATTCATAAGAAGTTGATACCTCTCATGATGACGTTGTGGCAAAAATTACGGACTCGATTTTCTGGATTTTTATGCCTTTTATCGAACTCGTCTTATATTTACGGTCGACTTAAATTCAATAATGCCTATCTATCAATCTCTCTCTCTCCCTCTCAATATATATATATATATATATATATATATCAAGCGGCAAAAAGAACCACATCTTTTAGACTTTTGCATAATCGAATTCCTAGGCCTTCAGACAGACTTTGATTATTCCCTCCTTACTTTAAAAGAAATAATTAGTGTTGATGGCAACTCATTTCTATCTGTGAGTCAGGGCTTCTATCTTGCTACGGATTACTTGCAATTTATTATCTGAGGGTCAAGGATTCTATCTTTCAATGGATAACTATTATACTTGCATCTTCCGAAGTTAATCGGTTAACTATAATCTCTAATTGCACACACACAAACACACACACACACCCACACACATATATATATATTTATATATACACACACACACATACACACACACACACACATATATATATATATATATATATATATATATATATATATATATATATATATATATATATATATATGTGTGTGTGTGTGTGTGTGTGTGTCCCGTTAAATACGACGGTGAACAAAGGACATCTTTTTTTCCATCTGACCAAAGTGTCATAAGACAACATATATATACACACACACATAGATATACACATAAACCAAAATATGCGAGGCACTTTTAGATAATACCCATGTATCATACAAGATTAATTGTAAAAAAAAAAGGATTTTCGATTTTGGGAGTCTTAGTAATTAAAAGAGAAATTCCACACTGGATAAAATCTTTCAAGATATTTCCTGTCTAACGTATTTAACCAGATATGTATGAATGAAAGATTGCTGCTCAATCATATATTCTCATACAAATGAGTGGAAGTTTGAAAAAAAAAACACATTTTGATCTATTTACTTACACAATCAGAAAAGGTCACATAGCTTGTGAAGTTTACCTTGAAAAGTTGTATCTCTATGTCAAATTTCAGCTCTCAATATGCAAAACTACGGCCTACAACGTGTAACAGACAGACATTCATTTTTACATAATAGATGTGTGTTTGTGTGCATTTATTTATGTATATACGAGTGTATATAGATAAACATAGATAAGTGTAGGTATGTATCTATTGTCAATAAATACATATATATATATGTATGTATATGCATGTGTACACACACACATGTATATATACATGTGTGTGTGTTTGTATGTGTGTATATATACACACTATATTATAAACAATATATATATATATATATATATATATATATGTAGTGTATATACTAGAATAGATCATATGTCCATATCTTGATATAGTTATTAGTTGAATTTTGATCTGAGTTTAATCACAGTATAATGTTCAATCTTAGTGACTGATATTCACCACAGAATCAAGTGCATTGACAAGGAAGGAGATTATGTTGAAAAGTAAATATTTGTTGTATAGAATAAATGTTTTGTCCATCATCTGGCTGTAGACTTATTGACGTACCTACGTATGTGTGTGTGTGTGTTAGACAGAGATCAGTTGAAGAAAAAGAAACTCGTCATTTTGGCCAGCTTCCTCTTACACCAAAAGAAACAGTTGCGTAATATTGCTGAATTACAACAAAAACACAGCATTTTCATTTCTATCATACTTCATGTTACATCACTCTTTTGGCCCCCAGTGAATACTTAAGACATCAGGAAATGCTCACTTCTTTCTTTCAATAATAAGGTGCAGATTATGAAGTAGATCTCCTGTGCCAATGTGAGTTATTTATAGAATTAGTTGGCTCTTTCCAATTCTAGGCATAAGCGTATCATTCTCGTAAGACAGTTCTGCACGAAATAACCCACACAATTACTTCAGTTATCTCAGTGTTTTTACAAACCCCACCTATACACACAATTTCTCTTGCACGCCCCTAGGGGTACACGTACCCCAGTTTTAGAGCCCCTATGCTCAGTAGACATCGCACTAAACATTATTAAATCATCGTATCCTAACAAATGACCCGCCCGACCAAATAGCTAAGTGTGCAACAGATTCATCTTTTTTTGGGTGTCTATGTGTGTGTATATGCGTGTGACTCCAGGCGCTCCTGAGGGGGGTACAGCCTTGAAAATTTGCATGAGTACACTGCAAGGCACCATGTAGAATTTTTTTTCAAGTGCTCTTTGGTGTCTCTGTAGTCATTTTGGGACCAACTTTGCCCAAATCTCACGCTGGTATTTTTTGATAAAAGATTCATCTTTTTAGATGATTAGAGATAATTGTTTTGACAATTAGTTGTAGCTTACGAGCACACTATTCTAAGTACAAATATTTCATCTTATGCTTTTATCTATCACTCTTACGCCCCTAGCTTTCTATATATATATATATATATATATATATATATATATATATATATATATATATATATATATATATATATATATATATATATATATATATATATATATCAATCCTACTGACTGTCCAGTTCGGCGGAGGGCAGGGGTAAAATCTCTTGGTCTGAAGGGAAGGTTTCGATCCTGCCTCGTGGTACTGGATGTTGGATACTCAATAGCCACACTGAAGAGTTGTAATACAACGAAACAGCTGTCTGTGGATGACACAATTATGTATATATATATATATATATATAAATAGAACTTGGGGTTTGGCTCTATTTGAAACTGTCAAAAAATTGTCAACATAGGTTTCTTCAATTTTCAAGTGATTCTGCCTATATATCTATCTAAAAACAAAAAGAACGCCATTTGTTTATTGGGCATACAGGCTTCTCTTGTGGAGCTGGAGGCTAAAAAAAAAATCAAACTCTTACTCGTTATATCTGGAAAAGGCGCTTTTTGTTTTTTGACCCCAACCTTTAGGGAGACAGTTTGAAATATAAGTTTATGCTGAGTTGGTCCCTTTGTGTCCGAAAGTGTTCAATATTGTTTTTGTGGGTTTTTTTTTCAATTTGGGCGTTTTTTTAGTGATCACTGCCCAACAAGAGGCGAGAGAAGTAACTGATTCACTGATCATCCATTTTTTCCGATTTTTTAATTGATCATCCCAACGCTGTATGCCACCAAAAAACGTGTCAGTTTCTATCGAGTGACTAACCAGACCCGTTTATTTTCTGGTTTATTGAGGCGGGTTTCTCTGCCGGTTAGATTCTTCTTTTATTCAAATTTACAAAACCCAAGCTTTTTATCTAACTTTCAGATACAGAATATTTTTTTATCAGCTTTTTTATCAGTATTTTGGGTATAAACTTCCCCCAAGTAAGCATAGGATGCGGGGATGATGGTCCCAACTCTACAACGCTGGCATATGACGTGTTACAAAGGGAGAAGAGATGTATAAGTCTCTTTCCCAAGGGAATCGGTTTGAAATAAACATAAACAGCCTCAGCCAGAGTTTGAACCCAGATTGCCGATCCTATCCTCTAACTGCTTGGCCACTCTGCACCTCCAAGTACAGAAAGATATTTTACTTCAACTCAGATGTTGAAATCATATCTTGTCCCTCGAGGTGCCTCTGTATCTTTTCATGCAAATCTGGTCTCAGATTAAATGTTCATTTTCTTTAGACATCTCTAGCATCTCTAGCATCGATTGTCGTTGCTGTCTTGAATATCGGAATATGAGTTACACCCCTTTCTCAGCGTTGCCAATCCAGATATTTTTCCATCTAAATCTAGATGTTTTTGTTGCGTCTTGATGCTAGAAATTGCTATTTAGATGATTTTTACCAAAATAAGTAAAATTTTATCCGATGTACAGTAATAGAATAAGTGATGTTTTCAATAAATCAAATAATATTTAGATAAAAAGAATCTCGATGAAAGTCACTTTTAATTCGTTGATAATGTGAAATATATTTCATAGATTTAAAATCGAGAATGTTTTTAGGCGTTTTAAGATGTTTTTTCTTACTCGATCTTAGATGTAAATAAAGTTGGCAACTCTGCCCCCCGCTAGATCTTCATATAAGAAAAGAACTTGCGCATCTATGGCTTGACTTTAAGGCTTGTCTCTATTAGTCAAGGGGCTTACTAAGACGTCGACCATTTAAGCATTGGATGACTAAGCAAAAATGAAATCACGAAGGTTGAATGTGGTAGGGTTTGAGTCATGTGCCTTTGCTGCATAATAAGGTTTGGCAACATACCAAAATCTAACTTACTCCAGATGATAGCATCTCTCAAGATGGTAGAGACCGATCCCGTCCAACGTGCATACATACTTATGTTTAGGAAACGGATGAGAATTATCCGACATAATGATGAATTCAATAGACGATATTGAAACACGAATCTTTGGAAATGGATCGTATTTATTTCCCTTATATGTTTCTAAAAACTGTTTGTGGGGGAAGATGATGTGTAGTTATTATTGTTCTGAATTTGTTATCTTTTACTGGCGAAAAGGAGAAAATGTGTTCGTGTCAAAGCTCAAATCATACATACTTATCTATAAATGTATATAGAAAGAAACTCTTGCTTAAAATGTATAATTGAATACCAATTATACTTTTGCATAGACCGACAAACAATTATGAGGGCTCTTGCATATGCGTAAGCATATCTGTCGGTTAAGCCATATTTGTAAATTTCAAAATATTAATAGACTATTCACAGGTCTGGTTAGTCACTCAATAGAAACTATCATGGGACCAACAACTTCTTGCTGCATGCTGTTTTGGGGTGATCAATCTCGCTTTTTGTTTGGCAGAAACTGAACACTTGTAATTTTCGGCCTTCTTCGTGTAGCCAGTACGCATGGCACATACATGCATAGATTGATAGCCAGCCCACCAGTAATTCACCGCAAATCACTTTGATACTGAAGAAAACTTTGTTGACTATGCATACAGGTTTACTGATTACCGAAAAGCATGTTTTTCGGAGTTGTGTTTTTCCTGAACGTTGATCTATTGTTGGAATGTTTTATCACTAGGTAAAATGATTTTGGTAAAAAGTACATGTTTCGTGACTGTCAAACTGGGCGTGGAAAAATAACGCTTATAGAAAGGACGAGATGCTACCATAAGGAATTTGGTCATAAAAAATGATTTTCTCGTAAACATAGTTCCCACTGTTCTGATTCAAGTAGTATTGGGCGGTTTTCATCTAGTTCATATGGAAAGTTTATATAGGGCCTACCGATATTTGATCCTAAGATGAGAAATTATTTACTTGAACAATTCAGTTTATATGTTATAGCATAAATGTACTTATTGGGACCAAAATTACATTGAGTTTCTAGTTGGCCAGTGAAAGGAAATGCAACCTTATCGTTTTTAGGCTTCTTTATGTTTTTTAAAATGTAAACACAACCAGAAGTAGGTCATTGTGGCTAGGTTACTCCTGAAACAAATTTTAAAAAAGCGGTTACAATCAGCAACATGGTCTCTTCTGATTACTGGTACAGTTCAAAGGGACTGCAAAATAATAAGATAATTTACAGGTGAATAATCATACCAATTTATATTTTAGTATCATTCTTTTTCTTTTCAGACTTCCGTATTTGGAAAGTTATAGCCATTAGTTTTTGGTCCGACCAAAAAAATGTTTTGGGTGGTTCCAGGTTCATAGATCATCTTGGGTAATATAGTTTGAAACCTACCTCGGTGAGATATCTTTCGTATAGAACCCTTTCCTTCGGGTGAAACGCTATTATCTGAGAGAAAAACTGTTTCATCTACTGACGGCAATTTTCTCTTTACTGGAAGAAGCTTGACTGTTTAAAAATGAATGATTAATTGTAGCGGCTCTTACTCACAGGATTGGGTGCTCAATTTCTTTGAGATACAAACTTTCTTTTTACATCTATAAAAACATCTATGCCTATATTCACAGGAAAAAATAAATATGTAGAGTGACGTATTTAAAAAAAATACATTGAAATGAAGTAAGATCCTGCTTAGCGCTGATTCGCTGGAGCACTCTCTTTCAAATATTTTTCATAATAGATTTTGTCATGTTAGATTTCCAGAATGAAAAATGCAAAACAACAGCATTATGAACAGTCTCCAATATAACTGTATTCTTTATACTTTACTTGATACCCTCATTTACACAATAATTTATTATGTAGCGATATATATCGACACCTACAAATATTTCACCAGTTTGTAGAAGAGATACGCAGCACTAATCCATTCCATCTTGTTGAGGCTCAACAACGCCATCATATATTAGTAAATGATTGCTGAATCGATCTCTATTCATGCTATATTATAATTACCCCACATAGCGCTGTTTTATTTTGCACCGCATTTCAGGGCCGTGTGCACACCGGGGTAATAAGATTGTATTGGAGAACATCGATTGGTCGCCTTGTCTTCACGCAATGGTTATCAATTTAGTCCGAGAGACCTTTGATATTCTACTGAGTTCGATCCTCAGTGGGTGCCTCACACTTATGACCTTGTACCAGACTTACCTCAATAAATGTCAGTAAGCCGCCATATTGCCAAACAATGATCAAGCTAATCTCAAAGACAGTGTAGGCTGAGTTCTGTCATCACTGGGTGCTATACACCCGTGGCCTTGTGTCGAACCATATAGCTGACAGAGACCCCAGAATGTATTGAATTGAGAGGGACGCATTTTGATTATTCACCGGATGACGTCACCTTGTACGTCAGCATTCTTACAAACACTAACAAATACAGTTGCTTGGTTTATTTTTTAAAAATTATTTTTTCTTTATTATTGGATGCAGAAGTTTGACAATATTTTTATCAATGATTTTGACTCATTTTCACCTTAATCTTAATTTTTTGTAACTTTTTATTACAACTTAGACTCAGGCCGTAAATCTACGGTACCCAGTGTTTATTTCCGATAGCGCCGTTCAGTCGTTGTCGTGAAAATTTGGAAGGTAAAAACTAGTCAAAAAAATTAATAAAAATACGATTTGGGTTTTCCAAGATTTATTACAATGAAATAGAATGCAAAGTTGTAACTTATTTTATCTCACCGATTTGAAAACTTAATTTGGATTATTCAAAGTTCATTAAGTTCAAAAATATCATCCAGACTTTTTCTTAATATTCGTACGTGAATATAGATGCGTAATATAGACATATATACCTATGTGCATAGACAATAGAATAAATATATACTTAATTAGACACCTATTGTTCACTCGCCCTTTTAAGAAGTTTTTGAGTATATTTCGGAACCCTTAATTTCTATATTTAGCCCCCAAGATAGTTGACTCTCTCTGTCTGTCTCTGTTTGTCTGTCTTTCTGTCTTTCTGTCTGTCTGTCTGTCTGTCTGTCTGTCTCTTGAACATGGGTTACTGCTGGGGAGGGGTAGGGCATCCCTCTACCTAACTGGATCAGGCCTTCTCGAAAGGGTTGTAACAGAGTTGCTACTTAGTTATATTCCAAATATAGCTTTTGGTCAGACCCGGAAAAGTGGCAGCAGGCCCTCAAGAAATTCGGATAAAAAAGATACGTTATCCCTGACGTCTTGGAATCTAAAAGAGTAAGAGAAAGGAGAGAGTTGAGAAGATATACAGAGAATGGGACTGACAAACTGATTTGGGGGACGGTAAATATCCTTAATTGTCCCCTCCCACTTAGTAATAATGAAATATAAAATAAAAACAAGCCCAGAAAGAAAGAAGGAAAAACAAAATATCCACATAAATTGCGAGGAATTCTTCTCAGCCAAAACGAACCATTTTTATCGAAATCAATCCAGAGTGGAATGCTGAAAGCTCTCGAGACTTATCTAACCTAGATATGCCTCTCCATATGTTTCGAGGTTGCTTCCAAATTTAGCCCTGCTTAACAGAGAAGCTCACAGGGTAAACAGAGAATTATCTCACTGGCTGAATGAACGCAGACCTTTCTTTCATCGACTGATGGGGGTCATAAGACCTCGGCAGCTTACTGCTTCGAGCTTACTTTAAGGATATCCAACTGTGCCGGTAGGGCTTTAGTCTTTGATCAGTCCCCAACAGCTGTCACAATCTCATTAATTAATAAATCACTCTTTTAATTAAGTTATTAAGTTTGATTGATTATGACCGGAGAGTAGAAGATAACAGATGGCGTGAATAGCATACAGGGGATAGAAAACGCAGTAGGTGAGGACCAAGCAGAAGATTAGAGGGGTGAGATTTCATGGCAGAGATCAGTGCAGTCACGGTCGTCATGAGAGAAGTTAGGAAAGGCTTTTGCTCTGCAGTACACCTGAAATGGCTGCTGCTGCTGAGGATGATGATGATGATGAGGAGGAGGTTGAAATGAGAAACCGTCAGCCCAAACTGGCAGTATCGGTTTCTTTCAAGTCTGATTGTCTCGCTATGTATAAATCACGTAGGCCGGGCCAACAGAGCTAAAGGGCTGAAAATTTATTCCTCATCGTTTCCAGAAAAAAAAAGTTTATTGTAGTGTTTTTTTCAAAATTCCTCCCCGAAATGGGTTTTAAGTGGGTATTCAATTTACGATGTAAGTTTATGCTAAATTGATCCCTTGTTTGTGCCCAACTGCGTTCACGCTTGTTTTTTGAAAATTTGGATTTTTTGTGATGACTACCAAACAAAAGATGAGAGAAGTAACAAATTCATTGATCACCCCTTTTTCCATTTTTTTCTAATTGATCACTCCCAACCCGGCATGCTGCCAAAGGACATTGGTCATGTGACAGTTTCAATTGAGTGACTAACCAGACCAGCTTTTTAAAAACATTCATGTTACTATAATTCACTGAATGTTTGTTCGTATCGCACTACTCAAGGACAGGTAGATCTATACGCGCTAAATTTTTTTTGTGGTTATACATTGGATTTAGCATATAAGCTTTTCAAAAAGAATCCTAAACATCTAGTAAGGTGTTTGATTTACTATGTAAGTATGGTGCTGAACTGGACCCTTATTTTTTGTCCGTCATGTTAGCTACATCGAATCTCTATCTCTTTGTTAAACCGTATAAAGTAAGTATCTGACTGGAAATCATACCCGTAGGTTTTCAGTCAATGTTATCGAGGTATTCATTCATTTGAAATCACTGTTGCCTTTTGAAAATGGCATTTTAATTTAGTATAGAAATTTTTACCTGCAAAAAACGAGACTAACTTGACATACACATAACTCATTGCAAAGGGAAGGGATTGTTAGTTGAAAGTAAAATTATTAGTTTCCCCCGATTTCTAGAAGTATGTGCGTAAAAATCTTGTGTTGTGCAAATTTTCCTCCTACGACACAGGTGTGCATAAACGTCCGCGGCCACTTTTCGAAGGGGGTGGAGCATATATTTCCGGTGTGGATAGGTGCAAAAAGATATATTCCTAATATATCTTAGCAGCAACCCGATTACCGGTGAATAATGATGCCATCTTTCTATACGGGTGCATTAAATTAGGCTCACGTAGAAGTATTGTTCAGCACCATTATTCTTTATTGACCATAAAGATCCAACTTTCGAATTCCATCTACCTAGGTGAGGAGCCCCGATCTTGGGGAGTAGCAAATGCCCCGATTGCCCTCGCCCCCAGCGGTCGCCCATGCAAGTATTTGTGCAAATTCTCCAGCAATTTTCGCTTCACGACAATACAAACCTGATAACTTCAGTTTTCGAATCCTACAAAAATATTGCCGACTGTGTCAGACAAATCGCTCTCTGTTTACCTCTGGTCTACATTTACGAGGGGGGATTCTGATGAATGGGTGTCCCAGGATCTCTACACACTTCGCCCGGGTAGGTGTTCCCAAGGAGGGGGGGTCAACTCCTGTGTTGCTCCATTATCTGTAGTGACAAAACGGCCATTCATAGTGAATACCAGAGAGCCACTTCTTTCAAGAAAATTGAATCTTTGATCAATTTGAACTCTCCGATGAGAGACTTGATCGCCTTCTTTGAACGACAAGGCATCAGAATTATTGAGGAACGATGAAAGCAAAGTGTTTTGTGGATCTTTTTAGCGCTAAAAAGATTGCTGGAATAGAGGCTCCATTTTGTTGTCGACAGATTATTTGTGGTCAGCAAGTGCAAAAGCCTTGTGTCGGGCAACTTCGTAACCTATGACGGACGGATGAGCAAACTGAATACTTATGCAAATGTAAATGACCTCATGATCTTTTGATGGAACAGTTTCCACTATTTTATTTGGCTACTCAACTTCAAACATTTTTGCATTTTTTGCGTTTCTCGTCGGACTAGGAAGTTCGAACAACACATCAGTTGTGGGGACTTGGGGACTCTTGCACACTGTACCTGCGCGTTCGCGTGCGGGACTCTACCCTAATCTCGATCATGGGTTTCGACCATGTGTCATATTTGCAGTCGTGCAGAAGCAAATGAATAAACTTGTCCTTAGCTTCTTTGAAATTTGGCATTGTGAATCGATATTTTTCAATTAAAAATCAATAAGACAGGCCTAGTTTGTCCTTCAATAGGAACAGAATTTTTTTAAGAGTCAATCTGTGCTGGGGGTGGAGGTTGATCAATTAGAAAATTGGAAAAAGGGGTGATCAATGAATAAGTCACTTCTTCCACCTTTTGTTGTGCAATAATCACTAAAAAAAAGTCCAAATTGGAAAAAACAACAACAAAAAACACAAAAACAATTGGACACAAACAAAGGGGCCAACTTGGCATAAATTTATATTTCAAACTGTCTCCCTAAAGGTAAAAAAAAAACAAAGAGTGCGGCTGTCATGTCCCTGGTGCAGCTAATGCCTTGCGATATGGACAATGTCTGCCAAATGTAGCAGCCAACCTGCTGTACGAACTGAAACAGGAATTTTGTGATGTACAAATGCGGTGTTTGAAAAACAGACGGGAGTTGGCTAAGAGGTTATTTTCGATAAGTATCTTAGTATGATTCTCGAAATATTTGATAGTCTGTCATTAGCCAAAGCAGCTATGGCCACCAAATGTACTGTTGTTTAAAGTTTTGCAGAATTGTTCCCTCAATTTTAGCCCGGCAGCTCCCTCGCTTACCTAAAAAAAAAGCATCACCTTACAAAAACTAGCTGGTTTTCAGATGTAATATAGAGTTGTGATTATAAGCGTGAATTTAATCATTAATTACTACAATATTTTAGGTAACTAATTTTCTTTGTGTGCTGGTTGCAAAATGTTCGTGCCGACACAGTTTAGAGGGAACTATGTTATCAGCATAGCGAGTTGGTCAGTGAAACGAGCAATTTAACCATCAACCTCCTCCCGATGTCTCACACTTACATAGGAAGGCCTTTGTTCAATAACAGACCTTAAAAGCTGATTCGAAAAAGTATACTTTGAGATAAAATGAACATTTTTTTCCAAAGAGAAGTCACCTGCATAATTCATGATTCGGAGATATAGACCTGCTTCGAAATACGCTTGCGTGTTGCTTGGCGGTAAATATGATTCCCAAGGATTGGGGTTTGGGATTTTTAATGATGTTCAGTAAATTTACTGATATATTTGTAATAATCATGATTATAGAAAATTTAGTTATTACAAAAAATACCATGACCCTTGGAAATCATATTTTCCACAAGTCAACGCTTGTATAGGTATATCCTTCCATCAATATCGATTTCTTACGAAACCAGGATTGACGAACCGAATTCTGTTTTTTTAATTGAGCATCGATTTTTGAAAGATATGGTAGTTCTATGAAATGGTTCTTTTTACACATAAAGTTTATCTACTGAGCTTAACTTAGTTCGACAAGGAGTTAATATTACTCGATTAGAACTCACAGCACCAACGAATTGATTCGTGGGGCCAGCTTGCAAAACTCTATGCCATGGTAAGCGCCCTAATACACTCCATGGTATACTTTATTATATTAGTGCTGTGCTCATTCCAACTTTTCTTCTCATCTCATAAGCCTAGCCCATTCCAAACATACACCTTTGTAATCTAATCAAACACCTAGCCCAAAAAGGACCAAAGTGTAAAATTTCAAATAAAGACAAGTTTTCTGGTTGAACTGAACCGTCAGTCGAAACAATTTCTAACTCGACATTGCACTGCCTTGTGTGCTGACTAATGTACCTGGTTAATGTCAACTTTGCACAATGGTCAGTTATCGAGTAATCGCAGAGCACGCACCGACGCATACACAGATATCTGCAATAGTTCTGAGATTTTTGTCGGTGTAGTTTTCAGGCAAACGATTTATACAATTGCAACTTTTGTTCAGACAACCCAAAGTGTATATAAATACCAGAGACAACCAGGCTGTTGCCAAGCATCTGATGTATGTTATAAACCAACCGGAACAATTTATTTTTTGGCAGCGCTTGGTAGAGAGATTTAATCATAACGCTATTCCAAAACTGTATGCGTGGGAGTTGTCCAAGACCTGCTTTACAAAGTACAGAGAACGATTTGGTGTTGAAAGCCGTACAGTCCGACATGCATAGTTGGAATGTTAATGACTCTTCTCAATGTTATAGACAGTACATTCACAGTTTCTACGATAAAAGCGACTGTCGTAAAAGAAGCTGACCCAAACGACGAGGCCTGACCAACCCATTGACAAACCCTAGCAAATGGATTCAATTGATTGTTTTACAACTGACCTGATTGGCCCAAATGATTTTCTATCGTTACATTTGATCGGTCAATCCAAAAAAGTAATGAAGGCAGTTATGAATATTTGTGAATCAATGACAAATTGTATTTATTTTCAAAATACATTTAGAATAGAAACAGTTGAAATGTGTCAACATAATTCACTGATTACAGAGTCATGAAGCATGGGCAGAAGATTTACAAACGTATGTATTGGTTATATAATAAATGAATAGATAAATAGTTATTTAAGTTATTTACAATGCTTAGTATACGAGAGATGATTTTTCATGGTTTAGCGTTTGATCTTGTCGCATTTTCATAATGGCCCCTCCATCTGTTTTGTGGCATAAAACTCAATAAGTATCCAATAGACACGAAAGTGAGCAGAAAAGGAGCTATAGTGTAAATATTGATCCAGTCAAAGTCCCATTGACAGTCCTATAAAACGTCTAAATTGTATCAAAATGGGCCACTGGCTCAAAAGTCAACCGGAAATCAATGGAAACTCATTAGTCTTCAAACCGCGAAAAGCTTCGCTTCATGGCTTCTTCCCGACACCGGCCAATTGTCGAATAATTGCAATGCATGCACACAGATATTTCGTCAACTATAGTGAGATTAGAAAGCTCAGCTCAAACTAGTGCAAAGTCAAAAGGACTGAGGAATATTTTGCTATATTTATATTCCAAATTTGCGAAAACGTACCCTGACAATCGAAGTACGAAATGCAGGCTAAAACCCTTGAGATCAAATTCCGATAACCACTGACACCAACTGTGAACATGCATCAAGCAGACTCAGGCTCAACTCGAATATCAACGAGTTATCTCCTCTTGTTATGCTATCAGGTTTTCATCTTATAAATGTTCGTCTTCGGGGAGCGAGAAGATTTTGCCGAAAAGGGAAGGCAGTAAATCCCGCCTGGAAATCCTATACTGACATTTTCTGTGATGGGGACACCTGGAATTCACTGTCATGTTTCAGATGAAGGTCGAGCAAATGTCGAAGCCAGGTAATCCCCGCTGGGCCTCCGAGAGGAATTTTATAAGACGGTATAAGGTTATTTTCAGCCCCCTACACACTGTTTAAACACTCTCATCCTTTAACCATCCGTTTTAATATTTAGAGCTCGGCAACAGACTATATTTGCTCACCGATAAACTAAAGAGACAACTATGAAAGAGTCAACCAAAACTGTCGACGCAGGTTTCTCTCAGTTTTTAATCAGGTCTGTCAGTCTGGCTGGCTATGTATGGATTGTGCGTACAGGCTGCATCTATGCAGCCAGAGCGTTGAAAATTTGAAACTTTACTTCTTATTATATCTACAATGAAGTCTTTTTTTTTTGTTTGCGAATTCCCCTTAAATATTTTTTTTTGTCATGTGTTCAATATTTCATGTAAGTTTATGCTGAAACTTGTTTGTGCTCACTTTAAAAAAAAAATTTAGATTCGACTTTTTTGTGATCCAACGAAAGACGAGAGAGGTAACTCCCAGCATTCATTTACGCACAAAAAATACATCAAATGCTTTACCACATTCTGATTGTCTCTGGTATTTAACATACAGTGACGGAAATAAACTCGTAACAACCTGAATATGTGTTTCAATTTACTCAAAATTAAACGTACAGGTGATTTATATATAATATATTACAGTAAATAACATACAAACCAATACGTGAAAAGGTTCCAAAAGAAGCGGTGTATGAACAGTACTCAGGCCCCATATTAATACATCGTATATCTCTCTTCAACTCTAACAATAATCTTAAGGGTACATCAACATGATAATTGAAGCCCGGTTTTGTTCATCCGTATCTTATCTCTAAGTAGCCGAAACGATGTATTGTAGCCAGCGGTATTGAATTGAAATACCCCATAAATGAGTGCCATCTTGAAGAATGCAACAACAACGAAAATCTGGGTGATTTGCTACTGAATAATAATAGCATTGTTATGTTTTCATCCCTCCTATCTGTATCATAACGACCGATCTATTTAAGAAAAGAACTACTAATTAAATGCATATTATAGAGCAGTCTACCTGTTTTTTTTTAATTATTATTTGCAAATGCATGAACATCTGCGTTCAGCCTGATCACATTGTATTGTTCTGATATTCTCTCAAAGAATGACCCAACGGGTCACAGGATTCTCGTGTTGTTATTGAAATTGGACACGAACATCTCGAGTGAGTTAAAGCGTTGGAAAGCTAAAATCGGGGTCTACTGTTCAAAATGTAACTTGATATGAATATAGAGTAGCAATTCTCTTCGGGGTTGGATTTCACAAACGTTTGATTAGAGTAGCAATGTATATGTGCCTCTAATGATATTTCAGCTGCTCAGGAAAGTAGCTACCTGATGAAGTATACAGCACTAATCCACTCCATCTTGTTCAGGCTCAACAGCAACATCAGACATTTTTAAATGATTACTGACTCAATCTCTATGAATGCAATGTTATACTGACCCCGTTCAGTGCTGGTTCGTTTAGCACTGCATTCTTAGGAATGTATCTAAAACGCTGACTGACGTATTTACTGAGTAAATATTTGTACTGGGGACGGTATCGTTATTTCTAAAAGTTTTAGATTCACCAAAATGGAAAAGGTTTGAATTGTCAAACCCCAGTCTAAGTCTGGAGTTGACTTTGTTTTCCTGATGTAACAAAAACAAGAAAAATCCTCACCAAATTTGGGAATGGGGGTATAAAAATTTATATTCCCCTACCGTGATTGAAAATCATAGCAAAGCAATTAGTAGTCGTGTCTTTTACCGAGTTATTCCTCTACCAAAATTTACGCTGGAAATGTGCAAGGGCTTTTTTTTTAAGGTATCTATATAAATACATCTATAACATTTATACACCGTTATTTGAAATCCAGGCCAAAGAAGTGTTGTCGGCTCTCTTACCGACTGAGCCAAACTTACAAGTCTTTCATATCGACCAAAAATTATAATCTAGATATACCTCAGGCTTATTTCTTTCTAATAAATGAATGCATTTATACTAAAAAGTATATTTGAATAGATTTTTATTCATTATTTATAGAATGTAAACGTTGTAGTAATCATCTTCAATTAGAATAGAAGTTAGAGTAGCGTTTATTTCCTGCTACGGTCAGTCTTGTTCTCTTATATAAACGTATAATAACCTATACCACTGTGATTAATCACCCAGAGCCCGACGTTTTAATTACCGGGCTATATCTACCATTGCTTGTGCTTGAGAATTTCGTTTGAGGCTGCGTTATCTAAGGCTTCATCTTTGTCAGAACTAAGAGCAGAAGATGTTAGGGAGGAACGCACTACCTTTGAGCTATCAAGTTACTCGAAGAAGGAACGTTGGTGCTTGAACACCGAAAATGTAGTTTCATACGTCACTAACAGATATATATATATATATACATAATTCAGTTACCCATTCGTCTTTTCTTTCTTTTTGTTTTCCTTCCTTATACGCTTTTCTTTTTTCTATCTTTCTTTTATTATCTCTTTCTTTCTTTCTTTCTTTCTTTCTTTCTCTCTTTCTTTCTTTCTTTCTTTCTTTCTTACCATTCACTCCTTACCCGACCCGTTACAGAATATATCAAGTGGGGAAGGTGGCGGCAGACGAGACTACATTTCCTAATGTGTACATCTTAGTCTCCTGATGATGAATGTGATGTCAGAAAGTGGTGTTACTAATTGTAGTAGTAGTAAGAGTTGGGCTACGAAGAAGAGACCTTGAAAATATTCTTTCACTGTCGAGTTATTTTAATGCATTTTTCTTCTGTCTACTGATTTGTGCGGTTTTGATTAATGCGTGTTATGGTGTATCATGATTAATGTTATTGCTGTACAAAAAAAAATGTACCCGAATTGAAAACCAAAACACACAATTATAAGACCCGGAACAGTGATGATTTGAATAGTACGGGTAATTTTGGAACAAGTAAACCGCACTATTTAAGGTACACCTGCAGTTTTTTTCACCAAGCTTGGCTAAGTCTTCAGCGAGGTTCTAGCAAGTCACTCAGTTAGGATCAAACTAAGTAGCAAACTCTGTTTGAAATTCCCAGAAAGTTAACGATTACCACAGACACCTGGAGAAGGCCAGAGGGTACAGCGGGCGAAACGTGGCGATAATAAACAAGATGAGGACACTGGCCAGTTAATAATAATAATAATAATAATAATAATAATAATAATAATAATAATAATAATAATAATAATCCTTCACCTGAGAAATTCAAAACGAGATAGCATCCTCATCTTTGTTGCTTTGGTTACAAGCTTTTCGATCCGAGCGTTCTCAGGTCTCCAATTGTATCTCTCTGATCCGGCCACCGTGGCATCTGCCGGACTACAGGGAATGCCCAAAAGAGAGGTTGAACCTTAACAGGGCTCTCCCGTGTAAATGCATCGGTTTTTAACATTTTTTTCTGACAGGATAAAGAATAGGACGATGTATTTTAATATAATTCAATCTGATTTTCGCTCGGTTTTGAGAATTAAAAGCGGGAACAGGGCACTGAAAGAAACAGATTTTTAGCAATCAGCACAACAAGGCGTGCATTTTGTCATGTTTTGTGGTTCTGAATGCTAAATTTCTTGAAAGTGTTTTTTTATAACATAATTGAATTCATAAAAAAAAGTGTGAATATGTGCGTGTAGCACTTTTCAATATTTAGGAAAATGAAAGGTCACGTTTGGCAATTCATCCGTCTCTTTTCGAATCTAATTTTACCTTTAAATCAGTTAAATATACAGGAAATATCGAATATAAACAAGAAGATGCTTTTAATGTTTTTGATATTTTATTAGTATCGTCATTATTTGACGCGATCGGTACACTAGTTTGAAAAACAATGACCAATTTTGTTTCTTGTATAACTTATTGTTTAATGTCTTAGTATACAAAAGCATAATTATTGTTTAATGTCTTAGTATACAAATGCATAATCTGACTGATTTCAGAATGAATCGGTAACTGATATCAATACTTACCGGAAGATGATTTGAGTGAACATCGAAATATTAACAAGGCTATTTATGACTCTTCCTTGTCAACCAAATTATCTACAAAAATGATTTTCGGATTTAATTTCATCTTTCACAATTTATCTCTTCTTTGCAGTCCCGTCTTTGTCTTTCCTTTTCTTCTTCTTCTTCTTCTTCTTCTTCTTCTTCTTCTTCTTCTTCTTCTTCTTCTTCTTCTTCTTCTTCTTCTTCTCTCTCTCTCTTTCTCTCTCTGTTTTCCTTCCGCATTCACTTCTACTCTTTCTCTAACATGTTCTTAGTCATCTCTGATAAGTTTGTCTTGCACACACACACGCGCGCATACACGCACACACATACGCAAATACACACGCAAATACACTCAAACATTCATACCCATACACATACACTCACAGGTACACACAGAAACACACTTGAACGCACAGACACGAACACACAGACGCATACATACATAAACGTTTCTACTCACATAAACACACATACACTAACACACACAGCCACACACATATACACATACACACACACGCAAATATACTCATACACACATACTTATGCACACACACACACACACATATATATACACGCATTTTTATGCATTTTCTTCTATCTGCTGTATTTAGTTATACAGGGATACCTTGGATAGTGCGGTTTTGATAAAGTTCGGTCAAGGTAATGCTCTACAAATTAATGTAACTAAGTATACGATGAAGAAATCATATACACATATGTTCATGCCCATACACTTGCACACACATACATATATGCACACGTTGATTATAAGCATTTCCGTACTCTAATCTCTCTCTCATTCTATGTAGACATAAAATGATTTCAAAAGATTAAAGAGATTTACTCTACATGTGTTTCATGATAACTCCATTTTTTAAGAGTGATCAACAATATTTTGCGGATGACGTTAAAATTGTTTATTTTCTAATACATTGATCACTTTTTATTTAACAAATGTTAAAGTTCAAAATTTCAACCACACAAACACACACACACACACACACATATATATATATATATATATATATATATATATATATATATATAAATGCATTAGAATGAAGAGACAATTCAGTAGACCATGTCGTAAATAAGTAAGATTTCTTTTGCCTATTCTAACTTCACCTCAAAACTTCATTGCTCTGGTTGGAAGAATGTATATGTACACACACACACGCGCGCACACATATATAAATATAAAGGTGTTGAATATCTGAAATTCTGCAATATTTTCCCAGTGTAATATATTCATCCTTGCTATTTCTATCTCTAGGTTTTGGACGTTGAAGTCTCCGGTCTTCCTCACACATTTTTAGAAACATTCCATGAACATTCTATTTTCTTTAGCATTTTCTGGTTTGTGCTAATACCATTGGTCAGTATGGTCGAAAACCAGTCGTTTGCACAATTCTCAGTGAATTACCGTTCCTACCTAGTTATAGTAGTAAATGATAGCTTACGTTAGAGATCAAGTGACAGCAAACATCCTGAATAATACAGAATTCTCCCCTGTGTTCTTGTTGATTCCAATGATAGATGGTGTAGATTTTTCCTCGGATTTCCAATTTTTCCAACTTCTTTACTAGGCTCTTTGACACGGTTGCAAGCGTCCAACATCGATAGGCCCATCATCATCATCAGCTTTGAACAACCATAGCCACCAAAGGTGACGAATGGTTCTATTCCTTTTTATATGTGCTTGTGTTTGTGTGTTCCATCGCTCCTGGACATACAATTTTGTCTACGGAATTGAAAATTGGCATCAGTACTCCACCAGAACTCTTCTAAAAAGAATCTTTTTTTGACCCTTTTGACCTTTTGGGGGCATTATTTTGGCGAATTTATCAATTGTCTTTAGATTCTCGAGAATCAAGGTATCTCTAGATGTTTTTTCTCTGTTTAATGTGCTTCCCCGTGGAAAAAAAACACTTATGTCATAGATAAGATGTATTCTGGCCATATTTAATCTTGATCAGATTTATTTTATATGATTTCAAATTTTGACATTATGGTTGTCCAGTTATTGATTCTGATGGTGAATCATTATTATTATTATTATTATTATTATTATTATTGTTGTTATTATTATTATTATTATTATTATTATTATTATTATTATTATTATTATTATTATTATTATTATTATTATTATTATTATTATTATTATTTCTGGATATTCTCTTAGTTCTAATATTGTACTTCCTATTGTAAGGCAACAACAACTACTACTACTATTAGTAATAGTAGTTGCATTACTCACCTGAGCTGATCAGACTGTTTATTCTATAACTGTTGCTGCTGCAAAAGCCCTCATTCCTCAAACGTCTATATTTAATTACCGTCGCGTTTGGAGCGATATAAGGGGCCTTAAAAAGGCAGAAGGAAAAGCAGGTCACATATCAACCCCCGACTGTACAAGGAACATGAAGCCCATCACACTTACTAAATAGGTTTAGCAGGCTGACAGAGAATCAGTAGGCAGTTTAAAAGGGGGAGATAACTACTATCACCAAAAATACCGCTGTGAATCGTTCGCATATGATTCTCAACACAACACAGTGTCAGATTTATTTAGACCGATGGCTTTGGGTCTGGTATCTTGACTATGTGCATACCTATTCCTTTTAATATACTTGGAAGGCCCCGGGTGAATCTTCTGTTAGTTCAATGTTGGTCCAGTTTGTTCTTGAGGGTTCTGAATGTGCTGGCCCCTACCACTGAAGCCGAGAGACTGTTCCGTGGGTCAACTAGGCGACTAGTGTTGTTAAAGACTTGTGTCAAATCTGAGGTTTTTTTTCACTCTGAAAACCTGATTTCGAATGTTGCTTTTGCTTCCCATAAAAAGGAGACTGTCTACGTTAAATAATCGGCGGGTGTGCATCATTATGTCTCCCTCGTCTCTCCTGTACTGCATGCTTGGAATTTCTAGTTTTGCAAGCCTCTCGTCATAAGAGCATTCATGCAATCCTGGCAGTAGTTTTGTTGCTCTCCAAAAAACTTACTCGATTAAATCTCTATTCTTTTGGCACCATTACGACCACACAGCATCAGCAAACTCTAAATGAGGATGTACCAAGGCGACGAAGAACAGACTCGAAGTATTACCATGCAGAAATTGATACGATTTTCTGACCTCGCCTAGTATCTTGTTTGATTCACTGACATTGATTTTTGAAAAAAAAATTTGTTTCATATAAAGTATTTTTATGCTAGGGGCATTGCCGAGTGGAATAAGTAGTATAAGAGCTTTATGCTTAAGGCCCTGCATTTTCAAAGGGTTGGCGCTAAATGCTTACAAGCAACCAATTTCGATTCAGAGATTTTGCATTCTCTCTATTACTATATTGCCTTTAGCCTTCAACAGTAATTGATTGGAGTGTATTATCTATGGGACTCATTTACGGTACATGAATACAAAGGTATTAAAAGATGAATTCATAGCTGCTGCATAAAAATCAAAGCAGAAACGAAGTATCGTATTATCTGGCTGCATGGCAAGAAGAAAAAAAATGTAATCTATTTACTATGGACGCAGAAAATTATGTGGTCTAATATTTAGGTGTATTTTATTAGAATTTAGGGACCCTTTATAACATGTATGGATAACTGTAATCCCGTGGGTCAAATCTGGCTCACGACAACGTCTTTTATGGCCTGCAGCCAATCTAGGCTTTCATTCAAAAGGAATTCCAGCAAAACAAAGGTCATGTGCAACAATCACGTTGGAAATAAGAACATAACTATCAAAACCGAAGATACAAAACTGGAGAAAAAGAAGATCACTACATCCACCTATGACAACGGATCTCCATGAAACCCACAAAAGAAGAAGAAATCAAGCGATGAATCACTTTGGGATGGCAAGCCTTCGGCAGAGCAAGCTCAACCTTAAGAAAAAGAAGATCCCATCAATCCTAAAAAGAAGAGTACACAACCAATGCTTTCTCCCGATAGTCACTTATGGAGCTAAAACATGGAACCTAACCAAGAGACAGATCCGCAAATTTAGAACCATGCAGTGTACACATGAGAGAATCACGCTCAACCCCACATGGAGAGATCACAAGACAGCACAATATATCAGAAAGAAAGCAGGAGTCAGAGACTTCGTAGAATCCATTAGAAAACTCAAATGCCAATGGGCTGATCATGTTGCAAGAGTTGTAGACAACTGATGGACATCACGACTCACAACATGGATCGCCAGGGATAATATGTGCAACCGAGGCTGGCAGAATACAATATGGAGAGACAAGCTAGATTAATTCAGAAAGTACTGGCTCTGCGACGCTCACGATAGAGAGGTGTGGCGAATCCTGGGGAAGGTCCATGTCCTACGACGGGCGATAAAGACTGATGATGGTGACATTTTCTCAGAAAGTCAATTTTATTATTCATATTGTAAAATTACTGCAATAATATAATAATTGTAATTCATGTTTGTCTAAAATAGAAATTGAATTGACTTTCTTTAATACGATCGATACTTATGCCGTGAATGCATTGCTCGAATGAAGATGAAAAATATGTCATGTAGCCAACTAGATCAAAGTGGCTGCCCATGCCTGATTTATGACACATGATATAGGCCCTTTACTTGCTTAATCCGTTACAGGCAAGGAGCAGGGACAGATGTGTTGATTTTTGTTATTGTCCCAGTCTTGTCGATTTAGTTCAGTCAGTAAGACAGCCTTCTGGAAAATCAGTTGGTTGTGAGTTCAAAACACGGTAGGGGTCGTGGGTTTTACGTATCGGTTTACATCCTTCATTTTGGTGAGGATTGTCATTTTTATTGTTACGATGCGAAATAACTTCGCATTGGAGCTTGAAAAAATAAAATTAAAACAAAACGAGTTCCGAGAATAGGTGTTCCTTTTAAGCTGTGCGTACTCACACACATTTTACAACGAGCGCAGAAAGGAAATTAATGTGTGCACAAATAGTTACCTAAAATAATGTTGTAATGGATGAGTTGAATGAGTTTGGATTCAGCCATTTCCAGCAACTTTGAGAATCATAACAAGACTGGCTGCTTCATGGTCAAACTCCACTCTGAACACAAGTATTTCAGTCACTGAACTGAATTTTAAAAAAATCAAAAAAATGTTTCTCTACTCAATGAGGAGAGTGTGTGTGTGCAAAGTTCCAAGTTTCTTCTATGAACAGTTAGGAGTAAGAAGAGTAGCGAAAAAAAAAGAGTTTTTCTTTCTTTCTCTCTATTTCTTACTTTCTTTCTCTATTGCTTTCTTTCTTTCGCCCTCTCTTTCATTGACTGATGACGTAGGGATAGAATCTGTTTCTCTCTTTCCCCTTCTCCCTCTATCAATCATTCACATGTTATAAACTTTTCACTTTAGTCCTAACTGGAAATCTGAACTTGTCATTGGTGTTCAGTTAGGAAAATAAAGTCCACTCAGTAGGATTTTGATACTAATTGATTTGGTTGGTGTCATTGTTTTTAAATCATTTCAACATTACATCACATAAAATTAGGAAATTCTCATTGATTTTTTATGTAATTGAACATCCAACTGAACAAAGTTGGTCGAAGTACAGAATTACTCGCTTTGTAGAATGTAATCATACTTGCATTATATCAAAACACGCAAATACAGTTCTATTATCCATGAAATATAGGTTGTACCAAAATTATCTTGAAACAATTTCAAGTCTACATTTGCATAAGCATTCAGTGTGCTCATAATTTTGTCATGGGAAAAGCCTTTGCACAGTAATAGATTTTTGCGCTTATAGACCAATAAAAATTAGAAGGGATGTTGGATGAGAGCTATCTCAAAGAATAAATGGTGACTGAGCGTATCTTCTATAGGTATCTGTCAGATAACTCACGATTAGGAGTATGGACGAAAAATGTTTACCTAGAATGCCACAAATGAAATAAAGACATGCACATATGTATCCTCAAATACCCTTATCATAGAGCACTTAAAAGTCATGGGTATCATCTTTCATCAACAGAACTTATGCCTTGTCATCATTTTTCAAAAGAAGACGGGCTAGAAATAAATCTTGTGGTTTCGGATACCTGAGGTTCTTTTTCTTTTCATTTTGGTAAGTGGGTGAGTTATCAATTACACTTCGAGAGAAAAATATATAATTGGGATCACCTTGCAAGACCCCCTTCTGGCTCCTAGATTTTTTTTCTCCGCTTACCTCTACGAGGGGAAAGTATATCATATTCGGGGCCTATAATGGTTTATCTAGTTTGGGATCCCAGTTTCCACCAATGAAAGTGCTCATTCAACGTGACGTCACGCATCATTCATGAACTAACTGAGTTTTTTCTGATAGGTCAAAAACAAGAGAAACAAAATATGCGTATACACACACTGAAAAACTACATATCACTTTCTCCCTATCATCTATCTATCTATCTTCTTAACACTGTGATTGAATATTATTCTAATGTTAATTATGTATCTGTCTCATCGTCTCTCTTATATACATACAAGTTATCACCTGCGAAAAAATCTAAATGTATTTGAATTTCTATGAGGTTATCATTTTTAGAATAAACTCTAATATTTCTTCTATATTTATTAGTAGACTCACTACAATTCGTCAGATAGTTTCGATGTATTCACAACTTTTGTCGCTCGAAAATATGTGAAGGAAAAGCGTTACGAATCTAATAATAAATATACAAAAAAACTCATTACTTTTATTTAATTGATTTATTTACTAAAATAATGAATGAGCACTGTGCGTTTTTGACAAAGATGGTGAACACACACACACACACACACACACAAATACACACATACACACACAAATATTCACACACACACACACACACATATATATATATATATATACATCTAAACACATACTGGAGACTGTAATGTATTTAGTAGGAATATCTACCCGTGTTTCTGTGGAGTTCAGGCGGTTTCTTCTCATTCTCTTCCATTCAGGCTTGATAGTTCACTACTTCAAAGCTGTTATTGTGTGAAAAAATATTATCTGAGGTTTTATATAAAAAAGACTGAACTCATTCAAGTAAAAGTGTCTATTGTTACAAATGGTGAGTTGGAGCTATTCATGTCAGCAGAATTGTTCCCACTAAGTGGAAGAGTCCATCGTTACGGACAGAGAAACAAGCAGAAAAATTCCCACTATCCACCATGTGTATGTTTGTGCACATACGTGTGCATATGGATGCGTTCTAGGTGTGTGTGTGAGTAACTCTAGTGATATGTACCGGGAAAAATATGATGTGATGATATCCAATTCAGCAAATCCATGTAGTTCCCTTTGATAATTACAAATATATTTGGTTTACTGTCAAAACTTTTCGTACAAATAGACTTGAGACGGTTGCAATTCTAAACAGGGAATACCACGTCTGAAAATGATATTAAGACGAAAAAGTGAGAGGACCCTTATTGGTCAGAAACCTTTGCTGTGCCAGATGATGATGACGTAATTTCCGAAATATGTTTAGAGTTTTTGCCACGTGTTCCCTTTGGACAATACGGTCTGGAACGGCGTCCCGACCATCCAACATGGATAAACACAGAAGAATATCCCAAAGAGGCACAAAGAAATCCGTTGCTGGGACTCCATCTCACGATTGTTTTGATTCTATATTTTAGTAACCATCTATCAAAACTTTCAACAAAATAGTCTGCCTATCTGGCTGGTTGGCTGGCTGGCTGGCTGGCTGGCTGGCTATGTATGTATATATGAATGTATCACGCACACTGGCCGCGCCATTAGAGCTAGTGGACTGAAAATTTTAACAATTACTCCTTATTATGTCTAGAAAAAACATGTTTTTTTTTTTGCAAAATTTATGCTAAATTGAGCACTAGATTGTGCCTGCTTGTTTTTTTTTTGTTGAAAATTTGAACTATTTAGTGATCTGACAAAAGTTGAGAGAAGTAATTTATTCATTGATCACCCCTTATCCCAATTTTTTTTAATTAATCAACTCAAACACGGCATGCTACCGAAAGATATTGATCACATGATGGTCTCTGATGAGTAGCCAACAGTGGGTTTTAAGTAGGTTCTGATGATGTAACCCTTTGAACAAAAGTCGTCTATTCATCTGGTGTTTGTAAATACGAGGTCTAGTCTGCTTATCAGATCGCGGAAAAAAGGTGTGAATACCGTCAATTCTTTTGATCAATGCTTTTTGTTTCAATTTAATTCATCAGTGGAACTGCGAATCGGGTTGGCCGATATTTAATTCCGGTGCTATGCTTGGTCAATTTGACGCCGTCTGTTTGCAGACCGACCGATTCCACAGACCGAACGATAGAAGAGGGAGAGAGGGAGAGAGAGAGAGAGAGACAGAGACAGAGAGAGGAAATGAATGATTTCTTTAGCTTGTTATCTTCCTTACGTTGACTGAATGCAAGTAATTCATGTATGTGAATAAGTGCGTCTCGGTGTGCGTAATGTTATTTTCTTCCTGGGGTTTTTAAGAACTTGGTCTTCTCGTCTCAGCCATTTTGATAACGCCAGGGGAGGTTCCTTTCCAGTCTTTACCGAAAACACTTCATCCTTTCTCTCGTTATCTCTGATTAACCAAAGATGAACCGACAGATGGACGTCGACACCAGATTTCTTCAAAATACTTTCTCTCTCTTTTTCAACTGAGGCGTAGATTTCTCTGTTTGCAGGTGCAAAGTACCGTAAGGGTTATCAGCACAGAAAACGGAATCTGCTAGCCGAGTTCAAATTTCGGCTGGGACTGCTTATGTTCGCTAAGTACAAATAATCTTGGGAAAGGTATGAATTCACATCCATGTGCCCCGCCATGGTGAGATAAAGAGATTTTGTACCTAGTAACTCAGAATTGAGTGCCTTCCAAATGTTCATACTAAAATTTTGTTAATGGCACAAATATCAACCAAAACTGTCGACATAGGTTTCTTCCGTTTTCAAGATGGTTCGGCTGGCTAGCTATGTATGCATCACATGTACAGACCGCATAAATGGAGCTAGAAGGGTGAAAAGGGTGGGCCTGCCTGTTTTGAAAATGAATATTTAAAGTCCCGTTTTTAACCACCGATCACTGACACCAGTGGAAATGATGTGACGATTTAACCCTGTGGTTCCCAACGGAGGTCGGGGTCCCCCAATGAAGGATTCAGATAGTCCATGGAAGTAATAATGATATGGGATGAAAATCGTTGAGAATGTTTTTGGCTAATTGAGTAGTGGAGATGTGTTTCTCACAAATTGACCCACAAATCGAAATACTGGTAGCAGAAAAAAATGCAAACATCTACAGAGATCACATCGATGTGTAGATGAGACACAATAGAAGAATTCTCAATTTTGTTTTTTTGAATAATGAATTGGAATTTCAAACGATGTTCAATTCAATTATTTTCGCCCACTTTCTTCGAGTAACCGATACACAGCAGCAGCTCTCCAATCATAAAGTTTTGTGCAGATCTCCGGTCTCCGGATATCAGACCATTTATAACTAAACAGGTGCGGGTGTCACGGCCAATGGAGTCCTCCCCCCATCCGGCATGGTACTGCCCTGTGAAGTCAAGACCAGAGGAGTCAGGATTTATCTTGGGTCCTAAGACCAAGCTCATGTCTTTACAACAATAGTTGTGGAGACAATGATATTTTTTTCCAAGTTCCTACACACACACTTGCGTGTGTGTTATCCCAATCGACTTTGTGTCACATCCTTCCCTCGTGGAGGTTAAGGTGAAAAGGAGCTGTACAATCATAAAGTTAAACTGATTCTTATTAAAAAAAATTGTATAATTGAAATCATTCTTTGTTGCACTTGACTTGAATGGATGCACAGAAAATAGAGAATCAAGTAAAAACAATATTTTAGTTAATTCCATTCTTGGATTTTTCAGTTTTTTTATTGTGTGAAGTGTTTGGATTGATGTAATCGTTAATCTCAGAATCCTCATTCACGTAGGCCTGGTTGTATAGATGGATCATGAATATATTTAATGAAGTTAGTTTCTATCGGCCTTGTGGCCTAATGGATAAGGCGTCGGTCTCCGGAACCGAAGATTGTGGGTTCAAGTCCTATCAAGGTCGAATGTTTCTTTTTCTTTAATGTTTCGTTTCCCCTCAGTTTCAAACGGAAACAAAATTGAAAGCTTGAGGGGTAAACTTCATTCTGATCGCAAGTATTTCAACCTGATTTTAGAGAAGTATGAAAAAAGATTTTCATTCTCAATGAGGTGTGTGTGTGTGTGTGTTTGTGTATGTGTGTGTGTGTGTGTGTGTGTGTGTAAAATTCCAAGTTTTGGACGGTCAGGGTTGAAAAGAGTTAAGGAAAAAGAATAAGAAAAAGAATCATAGCAAAGAAAAATAAGAAAAAAAAAGAAAAGGTGATAAATTCTAATGTAGAGAATCTGTCTAGCGTCCATAGCTTCTCTCTTTCTTTCACTTCCCCCTCTCTCTTTCTTCCTTTTCATCTTTCTTTCTTTGCTGATTGCTGACGTATGAATAAATTCTCATTTTCTCTCTCCCCCCCCTCTCTCTCTCTCTCTCATATTTAGATTTTATAAACTATTCACTTCTTAGTCTTAACCGGAAGTCTGGACTAGTCATAGTTGTTAGGTAAGAAAAATAAAGTCAATTCAGTCTGAGTTTGACAATGATATTAAGGTATAGACATTAATCTTACAACAGTTGTTGTAGCCTACGAGATTAGCTTGCTTACCACTGTCTAAATACCACAGATTCCTATTGATTGCTCAATTTGCCTGAAATATAATTTGATGGACGCTCGCTTTCGCTGACCTTGTGGCCTAGTGGATAAGGCGTCATGATTCATATCTAAAGATCGTGAGTTCAAGTTCCATCACGATTGCAGGTTGACCTTTTTGTATCTACAAGACTGGCTAGTGCAGGGTTAAACTCCACTCGTACTTTTTTCTGACTTGAGATGATCACAGCAACTTTTAACTCAGTTGGTGAGAGATTCGTCTTTCAATCATTTGGTCATGATTTCAAATCATGGTAGTGAAATGGTGATTTTATATAGAGATTTGGTTTAACGAGGCGTGGTATATAGGGAAGAGTTAACTGCCCTGAATTCCGTGAGGATTGTTATTGTTTTTCTTCTCATCTCAACTTGAACTGGACTTAGACAATAATGATAAGCTATAGACATTGTTCTTCCGATTTATTTCTTTAAGTAAATATTCACACTAAACAGAGTTCAGATATAAGTCAAACACAGTTTTGTCTGGCACAAAGCTTGAAGTGTTGGCTATTCAGTGAGACTGCAACTCACTGCTGTTGTAATGGTTTGTGAGATTGACGGGCAAACCACTACACCATGGTGAGTTCCATCGATTGTTCTTATTTGTTAACGATATATTTCGATCTTTCTTGCTTATCCGTCTCGTGTTCTACTGCAGTCGTTTTCAATCTTTTTGAATAATGTACCAAAGAATGTACCAAAAAGAAGGGCAGTTAACTCTTTTCAGTACTCGGTTGGGGGAAGACAGTAAGGAAAGGGAATTTTAAGATGTTCATGTCTTATTGTGTTCAGGACTCGTGTGTGCCTTTGTACATACATTTGAGTGCATATATGTTTAAAAAGAAAAGAAACATCGGCGTGGAATAATTATCAACAAGCTAGACTAGCAGACTATGTAGTGAGCTCGATCCACACCGTGTGCCCTACAATTATAGCCTTGTGTCAGACTAAATTAAGAGGTGCTTCATTGTGGTGTGATGGCAAATAAGCCATTACTATTGTATAGTAAATTTTCTCTGTTGTCTTACGATTGTAGCCTTGTGTGGGGAAAGATTGTAAATCCGACTGAATGTTGTGTTGACAATACGGAAAAAAGAAAAAGACTTGGGACTACTTAGTACATATCAATGTTTTTTTATTTGAGTATTACACTCTATTACAAGCTTGTGTAACAGTTTATTACTAATTTGTAGCGAGTTCGATCCTCATCGGGGAATTTGCACCAGACTATGCCTTGCTTAGTAAATACCGAAAAGAAAAGAGTGCAAGACTGGTCTGGTTAGTCACTCAAGAGAAACTGTCACGTAACTAACATCATTTGGCTGCATACCGTGTTGAGGGTGATCAATCAAAAAAATTGGAAAGTACTGATCCACGAACGAGTTTCTCTAATCTCTGTCTATTGGGCAGTGGTCTGTAAAAAAAAATACTACATTACCAAATAGTAAACGTGAATGCTATCGGATACGAACTAAGTGATCAATTTAGCATAAACTTACATTGCAAACCCGTTTGAGGTAAGGAAATCTATAAAAAAAAAAAGCAACAACATGTTTTTGCAGACATGATAAAAAGTAGATGTTGAAATTTCCCACCCTCTAGCTCTATTGGTGCGGTATGTACACCTGATATACACATACATAGCCAGCCAGCCGGACCAATTTGAAAACTGAAGAAACCAGTATTGAAAGTTTTGGTTGACGATTCCTAAACAAGGATGGAAAGAGATTGAGGAGTGTGAACTTATTCACTCCTCTCAGGGTGGGGGCTCATTTCGCCGCCCCACCCGAGAGAATCACACGAGAATGATGTCACCAGCATACTTACATTACCAATGAGTTAGCAATGCTATCATTTGCCACCAGATTAACGACGTTAAGGCCCGGTCGAAGATAACAATCCCAGAAAAACTCCATTTTGAGTAACAGATGCAATTTTAACCCAACTGATGGCCTTAGACGGCAAAGAAGTCACCAAAACAATAAATGAAAGAATAAATGTATAAATAAAGAGATGGTCGGATGTGAAATATAGAAGAAGATATCTGAGAATTAGAGAAACTATTTATCTTTGGAAACCCGTTTTAAGAAAGGCCCTATCTTTGGAAACACGTAGAGAAAATAACACGTTTTGAACAACCTTTCTCCTTCTCTCTTTCTCTGATAGGAATAATGTTTGCTTTACTGAGAAGAAACAGAAACACTACTACCCTCTCTTTGTATACAGATTCTACACCCGATGAAGGCCGTAGAGAAGATCGACCGAAATACTGCAGTCGATTATGATCACTAATCTAAACAACTTATGGAATCATTATTGTTAATTTTTTGCAACTATTTACCTTCATCTTAATTGTTGTTGCTTTTTATCGCAGCTATGCTCAGGCTGGATTCTCTTCAACATTGAGTAAATAAATTAATATTAGAATGATAATGTCTCTTCTCTAAATGACAGATGGTATTTTAAACAAAAAGAATGAGATCAATAGTCAGGATAACTCTTGGAATGGTACATTTACGATCTTTGTGCTTCCCATGTAGGGATTTATGTCATGGGTATATCACAGAATTTATAAGTGAACGAATGTACGGATTGTAGAAGGCTAGAAAAAATGGCTGTATTTGTGTACATTTTCCAGAGGTTAAAACCAAACTAAATTGGAGTAACAATTTAAATGTTGATCGAAGAAGATTTGATTAGAATTATAAACAAGGCATTATTTATTGACTGTTGAGGTGAGTTATAATTAAAAAGCATTATGTAACCACCCAAAATGACGTTAGGATGAAAGATAAATGCGATCACATCAAAACGGCGCCTGAGAGAAGAAATGGTTGGTAAAACTTGAAAGCATTCTGACAGCATATAACTCTGCCGACACCGCCCACTATATCTAAAACATCTATGAAAATACAATATTAAAAATAACAACCAGGGAGACAACTTTAAATTCACAAAAATTGTGTTATTTTCCTTAAAATCTAATTTCAGCTTTTTTATATCAAGTGTTGGTCTATGAATTCTTTTACTGAAGAGTGATAAAATATCTCTCAATCAAAAAGAAATTGCTTGATCCACCCCCAAATTTAATCACTCCTTCCATAACCTATGCCTTTACAGAATTTCATTGAAATTCCTCGAGAACTTTTACAGATAAGAAGTGAACAGACAGACAAACGGACTGACACGAGTGAATACATATACCTCTTCCTACTTTGTTGTCAGAGATAGATTATTCTTGACACACACAAAACGCACACACACGCAAAAACCAGCACACACACACACACATACACTCTCCTCTCTCTCTCTATGGGGAGAGAGAGAAAGATAAAGATAGAATGATATCGATGTCGCATGTTATCTTATCTAATCAGTCGGTGTTCGTCGTGGTATATTCAGATATCGCCCCAAGTAGACACGAAATGATGAAAGGAAAGTCTGATTCGCCCACTTTTCTCCTGACAATATTACAGCAGAAATGAATTCCAAGATCTTTATCAGCAAATCTTTAATGCTTTCCAGGGTGGCTTCACAGCAGTCGATCAATCTAGGTACGAACAGTAAAACAATTCCCCATTATGTTCTCATCAGGACTGATTAGATTTGTTTCGATTATTTTTGTTATCTTTCTGATGACGTACATTCATTTATTACCTATTTTTCAGACCACTGTCTGCATTTTTATCGTTTTTTTTCTCTTGCAACGTATCGGAAGATAAGTTCTTCGGCTTTCCAGCATTGTTTGGAGTTCTGAGATGACTTATTTTCATTTTACTGTATATTCTACTGACGGTAACATTTTGATCGATAAATTCTTCGGCTTTCCTACTATGTTTGACAATCTGAAACGAAAAATTTTCATTATTGTTATTATTATTATTTTTTGTTTAGTATTTGTGATGTTTATATGCATTTAAAGAATCTTGTAGAAGAAACCCAAAACTTTTTGTTGTAAATGTATTTGGTAATCCTTGGTTATTTGGTCCTAAAATACGATAGCATAAAGATTTCTAAAAGTTATCCCCTTGATGTCTAAAAATGGCTTGATTTTTACTTCCTACTCAACTTGGAAAAAATCATATACGCTTCAAATAACGTTGTTGATCTTGCTATAAGATACTGTTCTTCAATGAGAATGTTCTCAAATCCTAAACCTTACCCTTAACCCTAAACCCTATCCCTAACCCTTCGTATGAATTTTGGAGCGTTCATACCATTGTTAGCTAAAAATTAGCTGAAAATGAAATGAATTGAAAAACCAAGCCATTATCATCCATCAAGGGAGATAACTCTTGGCAATCTTTGCGCTATTGTATCGTATTACTATTTTGACACAATGGTTAACACGACAATAGAGACTCGTGTTTAGTTCTGAGATGAAGTCTTTTCGTTAATACACACACTTCTCATTGTCGGGTAATGGTTAATAAGCTAGTCTCGTAGATCATTTTGACTGAGTAGTGAGTTCAATCCCCATGTGCCTTACGCCAAACTAAATATAGCAAAAAGCCATCAGCACCCGGCTTTTTTTCGAATGAAATAGAGTGTTAGTTCTGAGAAATAAACTGATCAGACTGCTGTCAAGGTTGAGTGTGGAGACAGTAGCTTTTTGCAACAAACCATTTTTTAAAAATTGATATTTTCAGAGCTGAATATCAACTTTTAAAAAAGGTTCGTTGGGCTCTTATCATGCGCAGCCACTCATATAGAGAGGTTGTTTAGCCAAACTGCTCGCCGTCGTAGCATGTCAGCCATGAGACAAATTTGTCAATATATCTGGCGAAGGGTGAAGTGGATTCAAGCTTTTTCCCCTGGTCTTTCGTGTCAGGTGAGCATAAGCCATACCAATTCCGTGTTCCGTGCAGGTAACCGTGACGCCTCACCTTGCAGAACCCGCAACAATACAAACACAGAATAATTATAGTCAAAGAGTATAGTGAGTGAGTGCAAAAACTATCCGACGTATTTCAAAAACTTTATTCCAACAATACAGTTTCGAATTAGACAGAATTCGGACCAAAGATTGAATAATTAAAAAAATTAAATTTGTTTTTGTGTAGGTGAGAGTCTAGTTTGGTCTGAAATAAAAAAAGGCCCATTTGAAGGGGGGGGGGCTGAGACAGATACTTCCCCTCTTACTCCAACTAACCCACCAACAGTAAAGAAATATCTTTATTTCTTTCCTCGTTCTCGAACATGTAAACAGCATACAAATATCTCAACATCTGACGAAATGCATAAAGCCTTATCTTAATGATAATGATAATGTTGGACATTTTCTCAATCTTTCACTTCGACATAGTTAAATTACCTCCACCATATATATATATATATATACATATATATATATATGCATGATTAAATATGATAATTGTAGTGACATATTTCGTCCAGACCCGGCGTTAGCCGAGTAGCAAATCGAATAGCCGACCACGTGAATGAATGAAGAAAATGAGCGTCTGGCGGAACTGGAACCTGTGTCCACCAGAAAACAGTATTAACACGACTCTGCTCTACCGACTGAACTAACAAAATTCATGTTGAGTTGGAGTCTGAGATATCGCACTTTAATTGCTCATCTCTCAACTCTGCGATCGCAGGCATATATTTTACGTGATCGGCAGTTCAATTTGCCTCTCGGTTAACACTGGATGTCCTAATGAACTGTCTCTACAATTATCACATTCTGTTGAACATAAACTATCTAATCATATATATATATATATATATATATATATATATATATATATATATATATATATAATAGAATGTGGATTCGCTACACAAACTAGTGTATGTTTCTGGGACTAGGCTCAGAGAGGGCAGAAACATGAACTAGTTTGTGTAGCGATTCCACATTCAATTATTTATTTATTTCCAGCTCTATTTGAAAACAACTTGACTTTCATAGTATAAAGTTGAATGTATCGAGTACTCTATGAAATGAATCCATCACATATCAGATGTTGCTTTATATTATCATAATATGCTATATTGCTAACCTGATCTGTACCATATCTATTATATATATATATATATATATATATATATATATATATGTCTCAGGCATCTCACTGTCTCTGTCTCTCTACACAACAACTAAACAATTGTTTCATTAGATCTGGTACCGACCATAAATTACCATCCATCGTTGCTTGTGCTGAGTTATGTCTGAAGAGAACATAGACTTGAGTATTCTTAGCATTTGTAGATGAAGAATTCTTCCAAAAGGTTAAGAAAAGAAAGATATCAGTTGCTTTAGGCGTCGGCTTGTATCGTTTATAAGATATCCTTGAATGTCCTCTGCTTATACATCTTCATGTCAGCCATCTCTGCCTACGCTTGCACACATAGTGTTAAGCGGGACACCCTCGCAACAGTAGCTTGTCACGCTTCGTGTTGGAGTATAGATCAGTGGTTCTCAAACTGTGAGTCACGGCACGATAGTGTGTAACAACTATCTCCTAAGTGTATCGCGTATATCAAACTATAATTGAAGAAATCTGTGTGTGTGTGTGTGTGTGTGTGTGTGTGTGTGTGTGCGTGTGCGTGTGCACACCGTGATTACTCGACAACTAGCCATTGCACGACGTTGACATCCGCCAGTTTAGCCCAGTGTTGAGTTTGAGGTTTGGATCAGCGATTCTCGAGATATCAAATATAAAAATTTAGAATTAATCTAAAATCTTAAATTATCTCCGATGTGAAATATCTAAATTGTTAGTAGTGGAGAGAAGCTGTAGTTTCGTAGAACGGACGAAAAATTATTTCACAAATACGGCAGGCTGGTCCTCACTCCATAAAGTCCGATCCCTTCTAAACATCCACCAATGGAACGGATATTGTTCCAGGTATCAAAAATACGCAAGCATGTATTCCGATCCTTGAACATGCCAAGTGCGGTTATCATATCTGTCCCGTTTCCACCACACAGTAACCAATGTAATAGTTTTATCAATAGATCTTTGGAGATGTGAACATTTTTAGTGACAGATGAAAGGAAAAGAGGTTGATGAGTAAATTTATCACTTATGCAGTTTAGAAAGTTTCGTTTATTGACAAACTGAAATGTTTTCAACAATTCCGTTTAATTCTTTAAGTTAGTGTGCCGCGTGGGTCATATGTAGTTTTAGTGTGCCGTCATTCAACAGAGTTTCAGTAAAGATATTTACTTGGTTTTGCGTAGTGTTGCACAATACCAAACAACGGGAAACGGGCGGGAGGTGGGTTAGAAGACTGTGTAGCACCAATCTTCAAAGTGAGGATAAACTGACTTGCTGTTTAGAAAAACAGCATTCGAAATCTTATCGTAGTTCAAATACTGATTCCAGTACCTGTGGGATATTTAAATACTTCCCATACTAACAAATTATCAATCTATCTATCTATCTATCTATCTATCTATCTATCTATCTATCAAATAAATTGGTATATATTAGAAACCGCCCATCAAAACTGTCACCAAATTGTTAACGTGGGTTTCACCAGTTTTTAAGCTGGTTGGTATATCTGTCTGTCTAGCTATAAACATATTGGCTGCACCAATAGAGCTAGAGGGCTGAAAATTTCAACATTTACTCCTTATTATGTCTAGAACAATGCTTATTTTGTTTTATGGAAAATTCTACCCCAAATTGTTTTTTTAATGGGGGATCAAATTACAACGTAGGTTCATGCCAAATTAATCCCTTAGTTTGTGTTCGGCAGCATTCACTGCTGGAGCTCCTTGAGTTAATGGTAATGCTGCCCTGGTCCTGAAACCATGCTTGACCCCAGGGCCATCATTCGATGTGGATTTCGTTGGAGGCACTGCTACTTGCTGTTTTGCAGCAGTGGGATATCTATACCTCAGTTTGTTCATACTTATATCTCCCGGGGGTGATGTTTCATGGTAGTGGTTACGGTCGAATTTCTCTTGGGGGTCCTAAATCTCTCTCCCCCCCCCCTCTCTCTCTCTCTCTCTCTCTCTCTCTCTCTCTCTCTCTCTCTCTCTCTCTCTCTCTCTCTCCCCAGTGTAACTTTTATTTCCATGCGTATTTATCTATCTATCTTAACGGTCTTTTCGTATCTACCAAACTTCTGTTCTCCCGTTCCCTACAGTTCCAACCAAAAGGTTGCTATTATTTTCGGCACCTGAGGCACCCTATCACTTCAAACGTGGGCCTCTCATCTCCTCCAGTGCATAAAAGTGTTACATAGCAACACCTGTAACTTCTCAATTTTCATAAGATTAGAAAACCGCAAACTTAGAACGTAATCCTAAATTAGATGCCCCCCCCACCCTGTTATCACTTACTTTTCTCAACGGATGCCCCTCAGTGATAGATCTCCGAACCAGAATTGTCTGACTACCTGACTTTGCCAAGAGAACTGGAGAACGGCGATTTCTTCAGATGAGAAGAAATATATCTAAGAAGATATCTGAGGAGTAAGAACATAAATAACTAGAGGGGGCGGGTATTATATGAATGAATGGAAGCTGAGTATAGTCTTACGAACGCACGTACAATAATACCGCTAAACTTTTTCTCGGGCAAATTTAAAAGTAAGGCAAGCAAATAAAAAAAGTACGCCGAGCAAATTAAAAATAAACCTGGAAATCAGACCATAGACGCGGTAGTTTGAGGTTTAGCACCTTTAAACGCCTCTTTTTTTAAGAAGATCATTACATTCCAGGTTTCCTCCTTAGGAAATTCTTTCCTCTAAAACCACCATCATTTGATGGTAATATCGTAGTAAAATAGAATTTTATTCGTGCAATTGACGCGTGCAACGTAGAATCCCATGTTCTGATGACATTATAATAAAATGTCACTTGAGCGACATCAGATTCATAGGTGGAGGGATAGGGAATGCTTCGTGGAGATAGTGCGAGGCGTTTGTTATGTCAATTTTTCCGTCAGATTTTCAATCAGTGACAGTGATTACTTTTACAGATGCTAGTCCATCTAAAAATACGGCATGCAAGTTTCGAATACGGTGAGAAATTTCTTTTTGAAATACGTTAAACAAATTGAGCAGACAAAAATCGAATCTATAGATGTAAGTGATCACTTGTAGATGCTGCAAATGTTAATTTTTTGAAATGAAATTAGGTGAAACTTGTTTTTTATAAAATTCATGGGTCTTTTTTGTCTGTTCCTACCGAAAGCTAACGTCCATAATTTCAAAATACGGACAACACTTAGCCCCCAAAGATTTGGTTTCCTTCTCCCCCACAAGACTCAAAATACTGGGTCCTTATCGTTAGTTCACAAGAATCTGTTAAATAAATCCTATTCGTGATATTAATGGTTATATGAGAAGCTAGTAATACTTTAGAGAAAAGAAACAACTATTTGAAAATTGTAATCTGGATTTTGTCTGACGAGATGTATTATTCATCATCCATGATGTGTTTGGACCATTTTCTTTGACTATGTGTTCATTTGTTCGCAACGTTTCGACCCAGTACCCTCCGGTCTCCGTCGGGTGTACGACGCCCGAGGGAGACGACACACATATTTCCTTCAGTCGAACCAATCAGCCGACCGAGCATCGACATCAAAAGCATCTGGGAACCTCTCATCATTAGAGAATTCTCGGAAAAAACCAAACTGATTATCCAATGCAAAGGAAGCGACTTTGAAGTTGACTCCTAAAACACAACCTGGATGTACAAAAAACAGACGTGATGCGCCCAGCTCAATCGAGCATCCGTTCTAAGAAAAGTGATTATACATTCTAGAACTGATAACACCCGACAAAGGCTGGAGGGTAGACGGCTGAAACGTTGTGAACAAATGAACACATTGACGAGAAAATAGCCCCACTATATACATAATGATGATTTGAAAGTCGGGTAAGATGTAAAATGCCAAATAATTCAGAAGGAGGTGAACAGCAAACCTATTTCAATATTGGATAGTGTCGTTACATATCTATGCACTTACTATATGTTCTATAAAACTATTGGAATCTGCTTAATTTCTATATTAGAAACCGTGAACCAAAACTGTCAAAATAGGTTTCTTCAGTTTTTAAGTTCTTCTGGCTGGCTATGCGTACAAGCTGCACCAATGGAGCTTTGGCTTAAACATTTGAAAGTTTATTCCTTATTATATTTAGAACAAAAACGGTTTTTTTTAATGGAATTTTTAGATTTTTTATGGGGGTCAATTTGCAATCTAAGTTTCAGCTTGTTTGTGTCTGGTAGCATTTAAGCTATTTTCTTTTTGGTTGTTGAAAATACAGAATTTTTTCTTGTCATTGAAACTTTTCTATTGCGAGAGAATTGACTTATTCATTTAACACCCGTTTTCCAATTTTTTTTTTAATTGACGACCCCCAACCCGGCATACTGCCAAAAGACGTTGGTCACGTGGCAGTTTCTACTGAGTGACTAACCAGACCTGCATGCTTTCAGTAATTGCTGCATCAGTATATGAGTAATCATTAGAACGAACGGAAGTTCTGATAAATCCTACCAGTGATATCATAGGTTACATAACTAGTTTCACAACAATAATGTTGAATGTTGTGAGAAAAACTTCAAGAAAAACCTGGGTAAATCACCGTATGAGTAAGAAATTGATTTTTCCAGGTTTCCGACATTAAAAATATTGAGTTTGCTGCAAGAGCCCAGAGGAAGTATAGTGGGGAAGTGATCAAGTCAGTGGACAGCGATAAGGAAATATAAAATTATAGATTCACAGGACCACAGAACTGAAATTTTATCAGGTTGTACATTATTTATTTGGAACCGCCTTCCCTTCTCCATTAGCTATTTTGGCTCTCAGTCCCCTTTGGACCCCTGGGCTCGGGCACAATGCACTTCATTCTCATAGGCACTGGGTTCAAAGGCAGTTGAGGAAAAATACAAATGTGATTCTTTCATTTATTTTTTTTTTTGGTGAATTTTGAGTGAATGAATGTTTTGATATATTGTTACACTCCTAGAGTTGATTTTATGATCGTAAATTCGTCAGACATTGAAATTTAAGATGAGAGCGAGAGAGAGAGAGAGAGAGAGAGAGAGAGAGAGAGAGAGAGAGAGAGAGAGAGATGCCATGATGTCATATCGTATCAACTCACATTCATGAGTTCTCAGTATTCTTTTGTGAGCATTGAATTTCTGTTATGGAAGATATCATTGTGAAACTCCTACTGATGAAGTTGGACTTTATTTTCGTTATATCTGTTCATAAGCATATATCTCAATTTATCAATGTCCATATTTATCTCTCCCTATATATATATATATATATATATATATATATATATATATATATATATATATATAATGCTTTGCCTAATATATTGTAATATAGTATAGTAATTTTCTATCTTCTATCGTTTCAGGAATCGCCGGTTAGAGCTGAGAAGTCGATACCACACAACTGCAATTGATATTAACGACATCATGGCTGCTACAACGACCACCGGAAACAAGCTTGCGCAGGAAATCCATGACGAGTTTCTTACCTGCAAAATCTGCTTGGAAGGCTTTAAAAACCCCAAATGCTTAGACTGCTTGCATACATTCTGTGAGCAATGCATTGAAAATCATGTCATGTCCGAATGTACCTACAAAAAATACAGTGACTATCGTGAGTTCACGTGTCCATTGTGCCGGAAGCGAACGAACCTACCGATAGGTGGCGTTAAGAAACTTCCGGACAACTTTTTGGTGTCAAGCCTCGGAGAGGTTGTAGCGCGGCAAAGACCCTCGAAGTTCCCCTTTTGCGACATTTGCAAAATGGTCAACAGGAAGCACCGGGAAGCCTCGTCAAAATGCCTTGACTGCAACAAATTGCTCTGTAAGCCTTGCGTGGATCTGCACAAGGAGACCAAAGTTACCAAATTCCATAGTCTTTTCGATGTTGAAATTGAGAAAGATATCGAATGCAAAGAGCATAAAGAAGAGGTCGTGAGATTCTACTGCGAACCTTGCCAGGCCTGTATTTGTGTGTTGTGCACATTCAACGAACACAAAGATCATGAAATCACCAATTTCGCTGATGCTGTGACGAAATATAAGGACAGTATACAGCGTCTCCTGCAGGCCTGCAAAGATCGCATTAACACGTACGACACTCAGATAGATACTCTGACCAAGTGTGACGCGTTGATCAAAGAAGCTGAGCAACGAGTCCACGACGTCGCCATTGCCTTCATCGCCGAGATACGAACGAAAGAGAAGAACTTGGTAGAAGAACTGCATTCGATGTATGGGTCGGAAGTGATGGAGTACATAAACCGCAAGTCGGAGATGCAGACGAACTTGGAGAGTTTGAAGAGTACGTGCAGCTTGACGGAACTTGTCCTACAAGGGAAGGACATCGAATTGTTGCTTCTGAAAAATCAGGTCCAGGAGAAGCTATCCTGTTTGTCAGACATGGAAATGAAAGACCTTCCGACCTCAGTGTGCAAGACGATCTTGTTCAGTCCAGGTAGCATCGAACTGGGCACGCTTGAGGACCCAGACCGACCCAAGCAGAAAGTCTCAAACCAGCCCCGACGCTCCTTGTCAGCAGCCGACTACTGGAGAGAAAAAACCCCGCCCAAAGTAACCCCAACTTCAACCATCGGGATGCAAACAGAAAAGGAGGATAATAGTCACAAATTTAATAATATTGGCGTGCAGACTATAGCCGAAGATGCCCCTTATTTACAGGAGACTAATGCTGTTGAAACCCCTAATGCCGTCGACGACAAATCTATCTCTACCGATAAAGTGGAAACTGAGGAGAAGGCTGTGAACACTCGATCTCGTAGTCTACAGAGCCTCACCTATCAGCTGCAGCGAAACTCAAAGGAAGGATCTCCAGAAAATAATAATAATAACAACAACAACAACAACGGCGAAACACCGACACCCCAGACCCCACCTGAGCCGACCTCGTCACCTGTCATCAACCGTCGTCATCATCGCCGTCGAAGAGAACGACCCAGGGCTGTGGAGGTGGGAGTTAGACCAACGACATATTCCACAGCTTGCGTAATTTCACCGGTAGGGGGCGGTCCGGTTCTTACCTGCGGCAGCAGTTTTGACGAAACCTTTCATAGCGCTGATAGCGATTAAATGGTTCGAAAATCTTTAGGCTTTTTGATATCTACATCTCTATCTATATATATATATATATATATTTTCATCACTATAGATAATTCAAATACTTATTACACTAAGTGATGATGATGAGTACCTTCCTAACGATAATTTGATTCTTATTATTTGAATACTACCTTTGTCCCATAATGGTTGTTACATCTATATATACAATTATAGATGCAAATGTAACAACTATCATGGGACAGAAGTAATATATCATTGAGCAAATTCCATAATTAAAATCTAGAATACATACGTACATCTTTACTTATATATATATATATTTTCATCACTTGAGATAATTTATCTTCCTTTTACGCAGTGATGATAATTACTTTCCTAATGATAATTAAATTGCTATCATTTAAATTATTGGGCAATTTTCGTCAATTAGAATCTTAGAATTGATCAAGGTAAACAAGGTAAATTTAGAAAAGAAAAGTACTATTTTTGTCCTATAATGATTGTTATATTTAGTGCATGAAATGCATGTGCTAATGTAACAACTATTATGGGACAGAGATTGTATTAAGAACATATCTATTTTATTTCATATAGAGTCGCCTTCGTCGATCTTGAGAGGTTTAAAAAAATTCTTTTGATTTCATGTTCAGTGGAAGTTGTCAGTTCAAGTCCTGTTAATATAGTTGGACTGATCGTAAAGACTTAGACTCAGTGGTGTGGGGCTGATATTCCTTTAGTTTTTGGAGAGGGGGAACCCATTCTCTCACTATCTATATACTATTGAGATTCTTTATTTGAACAATTCATTGATAAGAAAAATTAGCCATGTCAGAATACTTTTCCTATGTCCTCAAAATTGGTTAAATCTTTTAAAAAATTACTCAAGAGGCATCTGGTCTTTTCTCTTTAGCCTTACACCACTGCTTTTATCAGTATTCAAGATTTGTTCAGGACAAGAGACTAAGATTAATCTTTAATCTTATATTCAATATTTTTAGTATATATGCGTATAGACTTTGGAGATACAGACAGATAGTTTAGTTTTCAATGATTTTATCATTTCAAGGATTTTATAGGGTGACAAGCGTACATTTTTTTTTTAGAAAGCTGGGAAGGGAATTTTAATAATCATGATAAATCAAACTAAATTATAATTTGAATAAATCTAATTTATTTCAAAATAAACCAAAATGTAAAAAAAAAAAAAACACCCAAAACTTTTATTTCAACAATTTCCCGTGTATTTTCTGCGTTAGACCTTCTTTTTTAAAACTGCATCCCCACTAATGTCTTAATCCACCAATTAAGCGATTCTTTATTTCTTCGGCAGTGCACTTAATGAATTGTTTTTAGCAAGCTTCTTATTGCCCAGAAAGGTTTATCTTCAATTTATCTTTGAAAAGCTTTATTTTTCCTACTCTGAAGTGAGGCTGGAGGGTACAGCAGATGAAACATTGTGATAAAAATGATGAAAGATGTGGGATACTAGCCTAAAAGAATCATTGAATAGTATTTGCAGATTATATCGCAGACATTAAGATCGTAATTTGAAGGGTTATTATACACATAATAGTTCTATATTCTTGGATTTAAATAGACATATTTCGTTTTCAAACCCCCTGAAACGGTTACATCTGATGATCCCGCAAGAAAAATTCACTTATATAACTATAATATCCAACTCTGCGTAAAATCTAAAATCCTTTGAAATCTTGCATTAATTGTATTGATAGGTATTTGGATATATTTGACTGAAATGACAAAAATTTAAAAAAAAACAAACTTTAGTGTTTAAAGCTGTGGAGCTCCCCAGAATATATACATTTATATATATATATATTCCGGTCAATTGGGACACGACGGTTATAGAACAGTTTCACCTAATTAAACAGCTGCTCCATTCATATATACATGTTATTCATCTGCCGCCCTGGTTTTTGAGGCCCGGGACTAACGATTAGACAAGGAGTCTACTCAAGAAGTACCATAAAAGGTAGGATTATAGTTACCATAGATTTGAATTTTTTTTTATCTTTCATTCATCCATCTGCCTTTCTCTCCTTTCATATTCCCCCCCTTCTCTTCTCTTCTTTTAAATATAAGTATAACTCACACACACACACACACACACACACACACCTACACACCTACACAAACACGCACACATGTACACAGATATACACACAATAATAAGTAAATATATATTAATTTACATATTTTTCTGATTGTTTTGTTTTACAGTGCTCAATACAGTGATGTAGAGCAATTATATAAAAATTATAAAATAATATGAAAATTATAAAATGTTACTGACTCATGATTTGATAAAGATTTAGTCTATTTTTACAAAAGAAAATGGAGAGTTCAAGGTAACACTCATTCAATTGATCTTGCTGATCGTGAAATAATGTTAACTTTGTTATGAGTCAATAACATAATATATATATATATATATATATATATATATATATATATATATATATATATATATAATAACTTTGATGAGCATTAGCATAACAATTTACAGTTTTCTGCTCCTGATTTAAGTAAACTAGCTGAATATATGTACCAGGTGTATTCAGCTAATTACTATGATAAATAATTTACTAGTATTGTAATGATATAAATTGAAAATGGAAGAAAAAGAATTATTTCTTTCATTTTTCATTCAAGGGGGGTAACTCTCCCTTGTACATTCTGGATATTTTCAAGTTGTCTCCTACTTTTGGGGACATATATATAACCTGCTCTATTATAATATAGATTTGAATATTTTCTCTGCACTTCTTTTCTCTTAATTATCTCAATTGTAGAAAAAGATTTATTATTGTTTCTTTTCCAATATAAAACAAATCCTGAAAGGCATTGGCCCTACTTATCATTCAATTGCTAGGGGTTTCTATGATTGATATAATCACTTCATTGACATGATCTCAGTTTGAAGTGATCATTATCAGAATGTACCCATGTTGCAGCAAAGGCTTTTATATATCTTTCATGGCTTTCTTTAAGTACCTATACTTATATATATACAACACTATGTTGAAGCGGCTGCCGTGTATATATATATATTTGTATAATTGTTTTCAGGATATAATTTCAAACATTACTTTTGTCTTAGTTCTGTTCATGTCTAACCCTATTTTTAGGTTTTTCCTACTTGGGTCCCCTTAGCTTGTTCTGTCACTTATCTGATGTTTCTGATATCATAATAATGTCCTCCACAAATAGCAAATGTTTCAGACATTCTCTGTTTATGTTTACTCATTTTTTCCAAGTCAGTTTTCCAAAATGTTCTTTCAAGAATTGCCGCGTATAGTTTTGGTAAAATAGAATCCCCTTGTCTCACTTCTTTTCTTATTTGTATCTTTGAGAAATATCTATTGCTGTATTTATGAAACAACTGTTTTCCACAATTTTACTGTTGCAGAGCATCTGAAATGTTGAATCCAAACCCTGAAATATTGATTCAAGTCAAAAGTGAAAATATTCAGATTATACTTTATTCAAAATTCTATTTAGTTTATTCAAAATTCTATTTAGTTTATTCAAAATTCTATTTAGTTTATTCAAAATTCATTTCAGTTTAAACCAGAATCAATTTAGTTTGATCAAAATCTAATTTAATTCAATCAAAATTTGATTTAATTTAATCAAAATTCAATTCATTTCGATCAAAATTCAATTTAGTTTAATCAAAATTTAGTTTAGTTTTATCAAAATTCAATTTAGTTTAATCAAAACAAGGATGAAATGTAGAATTCAGATACCTCTAATTACTTGAAAGAATTTTGGGGAGAAATAATATCACAGAGTTTGAAAAACTAAATTGAATTAAATTTTGATTACAGTATAATCTGAAAATTTGTACTTTGAACTTGAAACAATTTTTGGGTCTGGATTTTACATTTGACCCAAAAAGTCTTTACGGTGATTTTCGAGGCAGTAGGGGTGATATTCCAGTGTTTTTTTGTGATACCTGGTTTAACTGTGTCAGGTGCGAAAACCCTACGAATAAGCTGGTTTCAATTTCCCATCTGCTGATCATATGAATTGAGCCATACTAAGTTGAGCTTAGTAAATGAGTGTAATTCAATGAAGAGTGATGGTTACCATGTTCGTGCCATAGACCATTGCTATGGTAATGAGTTTGGGCCTCATTTGATAACTCCATACTGGTTGCCTTGTGTCAGACTAACTAATATAGAACACTCTGCCATGGAGCAGTGGTTAGCCATCTATTCTCGTGGACCATCATCACAGTAGTGAGTTTTATCCTCACTGGGTGCCCACACCAGTGGCCTTATGCCAGACTAGACTAAACTGGTAAATAAGAGTGCCTCACCATGGGAAATTGGTTACGAAGCTGGTCTAAAAGACCATAATTACTGTAGAGAGATTGAGTCTCAGTGAGTGCTTCACTTTTGTGGCCTTGTGCCAGATGAAGCTAAGCTTAGTAAATTGGTGCTATTCTTGTTCTGCCAAAACAAGAAGTGTGGAATGTTGCAATGCTCCTTAGAGGTCACAGACAGATAAACAGTAAAAGACTTTTATTATTATTTGGGTTTCATCTTTTCTTCTCTTCAAAGATATTTTTGAAAGGTTATTTTTTTAGGTTCCCAAATATTGGATCTCTTCCACTTCCAACATATTCTATATATTCAAGCTAGAAATTTCTTTTGAATAAACATTGGTGAATCAGATGTCGAATAAATAGATCTATCATATCATTTTACAATGGTTGATTTTTTGGTTAAACAACTTCTTTTCTCAAATTTGATTGCACCCAGTACCTAAAATCATTCCAGTAGGCCCCAAATGGGCTGCATATGTGGGCAAAATTCACATGTGGTTGCACCTATTTTTAGCAGTTCAAGATATTGGAGAGTTTGAATTTGAATATATGTAATATATCTTTAGGTTATATTTCAGATTGTTTTCTGGAGAATTTAGAGTTTTTTTTCTTGTCAACGATAGATGAAAAACATTAAAAATGAGTGGACGATTATCGCATGTAGTATTTGTTAAGGTTTTCATTTGATTAAATGTTACTTTTTTTATGATAAGGATGGGTTGGTACTCCACAACTAATTGCTCAATTCTCGGCACAATTTCAGAGAGCCAGATCAACCTATCATTCTCAAAGGAGAATTACACACAAAATTTTGCTTGTACTAAAAAAGAGCATTACTGACTCCTTCATAAAATAATGTTAACAACACCACAAGGCTAACTAATGTAGTGAAAATTTTAACTAATCTATTTTTGCTTGGTGAAAGCATCAGAGCAGTTGATCTTTTTTAACATATTATTCTTTTCCTCAGATTGTTGTTGGCCTCCGTCTGTCTCAGAAGACAATGGAGCTTGTGCCAAGGATTAGTCCATGAGTAATCTGCAGCGCCTACTGTGACAGCGCAGCCTGATCTTCAAGCGACAAACTCTGTTGCAGCTTTCTCAGGTGTAGACCACACCCAGCTATGTAGGTGCTGCTGCTCTCCAAATTGTCCCACCACCTCTCCTCTTCTTGCTCGTCTGGATACCTACCTTTATCCTCTACGGTCTGCGGCCACAGCCTCGCTGTCTGCCAGGTTGATGTTACCTGCTTTCAGGTATCGTTTACAAATATCTATGAAACGAAGAACGGGCCTTCCCAGATAATACATTTGTATTCTGAGTGAAAATGGATGGGAGCTCTCTAAGTAAAAGAGTTAAGGAAATTAGTGCAATATTTTTAATTATTGTGTAATTGAGCAGCATGATTTTCTGGATATCAAATGGATTCAGTGGATCAAAGGAGAGATATTCCTAAATGCCCCCGCCCCTAATCTAGGGGGGCTCCAAAAGCTGTATGAATAGTGGCTCACCAACTGCATTTCTACTAACATTATACAATAACAAATTTTACTAAATGTCCTCAAATAGCCAATGGCCCCAAAATCTCAAATTATATCATTGCCTTTAATAATTTCTGTTTTATGTCTGCTACTAGCCTCTTAAGTATGGCAGGTTCCATCAAATCTCACAAAATCTGTGGTTCCCAACCTTTTCATTACCAAGGACTCCTTTATCTAAATAAATTTTCATTTGGACCCCGAGTCTTTTGAAGGGTCTGCCTACTCAACAAGCTCAAGGACCCTAGGGTTTTGAAAGGTTTGCCCATGGACTCCTAGTAATACCTTTGTCAACCCTCAGGAGTTGTCAGCCTCCTGTTTGGGATCTACTGCACAAAATGTTGGAGAGGGGGGGCCCCTAATCCACTACCCTCAGGCCTCCTAATCTCCAGCTATGCCCTTGTCAATAGATAATGATGATTAATAAAGATACCAACAGGAATAAATCCAAGGATATAGGATTTGATTATCTTGGAAATGCTTTCAAATTACATCTCTGATATCTTAAATTTGTAAATCTTGATAACTTTGATAAATATATATTTAGAAAAAAAATCTAAATATTAAAAAAAGAAAGTTGAAAATCACCCCTTTGATAAAACACCAGAAGAAAATCATTCTGAAACAAAAATACTTATTTCTATGAATTAAGATCCTGAATTTACATTTTCAAAGAAATTAATTTTTCATTATTGAAATTTAATTTTCTTTGCTGAGTAATTTGGTAATTTAATCATCATTTTTTTTCTTCTTCTCTTTATGGAGTAAATTCTTTAAAAATCCCCGACCATGAGGCTATGCATGTGTGTGTGCAAAAAAATCTAGAAAAAAATTGCTTGTAATGCAGGGCCGTCTTAAGAATATTTGAGGCCCCTGGGCAGAGCTATATTCTGGACATGGGACATACTGCTAATTCAAATTTAATACATGGATTCAATAAACATTCAAGAACTGATTTAAACATGAATGTAAACACAAGTTTAAAGAAGGTCCCCCATGTTATATGAACCTCAATTTTTTTTTCAAATTGAATTTCAGGTTTGTGGGCGCCCTGGGCAACTGCCCTATATGCCTATGCAATAAGACGGCCCTGTTGTTATGTTATTCTAATAAATTATGTTTAAGCAATGTCTAGATATTTCCATTGGCTTAAATACCATGTATGATTATCCCATTCATTGGTCAAAATACCATGTGTAAATTCACACCATAGAATTTCATTCATGGTTTTGATAGCATAAGTACACTCATCATAGAGGCCTTCACTCATTGGTTTAGATATCATTTTATAGATTTGCATAACAGCCTTTCATTCATAGTCTCTCCCATCCGCAAAGACATCTCTCATTCATATGTGTATTTTCATTGGTTCAAATACCAGATATACACACATGCACACACACAATCATATTTCAATTTCCCATTTTAATTCATTGATAAACTGAATACAGTACAGTGATACCTTGAATAGTGTGGGTTTTAATGTAGTACTCTTTAAGGTAATGCTGTAAAGATTTACATAACAAAGTATGAAGTTAAAAAAAACACATTAAATTATAATAAGACCTTGAACAGTCGGTAAAAATTTGGAACAAATTAACCACATCAATCAAGGTATACCTGTATAAATTACTAAATAATATCAAGTGATATAAGAATAATGTTCTAATATTAAAAGATATGAAAATAATGATTGAATATCAAGAGATATAAAAAATGATCAGATATCAAGAGATATGACAATAACAATCTAATATCAAGGGATATGAAAATAATAATCTAATATTATGAGTTTCTAGACATAGAAGTTCAATGTTTCAATCCTGAGCCATGATTATAAGCTTTCGTAATTTATTACATTTATTAGTGAATGTGAAAATATTGAACCCAGAATATTCAAGCCTCTTCTTTAACAGTTGCATAAAAATTGAAAAATATATGCGATACATTTTGGCGGATTAGGCTACTTGCAAATGAAACGAGGGTGTAATTTCTGTCTGAATTGCATGGTTTTAGCTCACTGTGACTGTTTTTGTATTTGGCATTAAAGATGACCCAATTCTGGAGTGGGGTTCAACACCTTAAGTGTCCGAAACATGTGGCATTTGAATTTTTAGAATTTCTCTTTTAAAATTTGAAATTGAGTTCAAGAAGTATTAATCAGTTTTCTAATTGAATTCAATCGAAAATTCCAAGTAAAATGAAATGTCGTTTAAAATAATGCTTCTCGATGTGTAAACACCATATTTGTTGGCTTATAAGATACAGATGCCCCAATCAAATAAGTAGAAATATTGAAATACAGCCATGCATCGACTTGTGTCTGGTTACGTTGTGATTGAATGGACGCGACTCAATCTGTGTATAAGTCGGTCATTATTGGGTGAAATGCTATATATATATATATACACACTGCACAGCGTAAGATACCATGACATTGAGTTTGAAATAAGAAAAATTGCACACTGCATGATTTCACTATGAACATAATATTGTCCTTGAGCTTCTGTTCAAAATAGAGATAATCACTGCACATTTCAGGTTGGTTACTTCACTTTTTTGGACCACTTCATGCTTATTTAATACCCTGCAATGACACATGCATATTCACCGAAACCTCTATATCGTACCTACATCTTCCTTGCTTTTCCAAAGAGAGAACAAATATCATTGATTACATCTCTTTCATTAAGTCATTAGCTCAACCCAGCAGGTTTTTTTGCTGCTTTACCTTCTCTTTCTTGCATACTCTGCTTTGAGAATGGCAAACAAACATGACATGCATTTCTCTTTAATAACTAGCTAACAAGACCATGACAGTAATTTCCGTCATTTGCAGTTGAGCCATAGAAATGCAGTGACTGAAATTCCTGTCATTCTGCAGTTAATGGGTTTTAAGCTCTTATGGGGATGTGTTTGTGATCGGACGTAAGTTGGTCGGGCATAAGTCGACGTATGACTGTATTCAAAAATTAAAATCTCCAGCACTCTGGATTAAAAGCCAAGCATCTATGTCTTAACAACGATGAATAGTTTTCCATGAATAAGAGTCTAAAAATTGCTCTTATAAAAGAAACATCTTATAGGCTGACATATATGGTAAGTATAATTATATATCTATCAATAATTTTTGATAAAATTTAAGCTCTAAAAATCAAAATGTTTTCAAGCCAACTATGTAAAATGATTGCTTAAAAGATTTATTCTATGAAAATTATTTTCTGTAATTTTGTGTCATTTTTTTACCATTTCTAGAGTTGTTCAGACCACTGACTCATTCTTTATGCTGCTTTTTTGTTACCGCAATGTTTCAGTTTATCCATTCTACAGCCTTCTTCAGGTATACAAAAATACTCTCTGTAATTCATTCCAGCAATTGTTCAGACTACAGAACTCATTTTCTGTGTGGCTCACTTTGCTGGGATTGAACTGAGCTGGTTGGTATATTTACCATCATTTCTCCGTTGTTTGGCTCCGTTTTCTGAAAAAAGGAGCTCTTCACAGATTATACTCATGAAGAAGGCTGTAGAATGGATTAGCCGAAACATTGTAAGGCAACAAAAGCAACAGTAAAGGATGAGTCCAAACAGCTCTTGCAATTTACATGAATTAATTTAAGAAAATTAAAATTTTTCCCAGAATGGATGAGAAAGACATAAAAATTAAAAAATCAAGTTTTATATATGAAAATTTCAAATCAATCTATTTTCAAATATATTTCCTTAAATTATTTCTCCAAGAAGTATTTTTTAATGAGTTTTATGTCCTTCATGTTCGAATAAGTCAAATGTAATTTTTTCAATTAGTGCTAATTACAAATCATTTTTTTCTAAAGGGATGGGACTATATGCGTTAACCATAAGTCGAGGCACGACCCTCACTGAGGATTCTGACCAACTCATAAGCATGGACACCCGCCCTTTTCATACTATTGATGCCCAGCCGTTTTACCTTGGAGTAGAGTTATAACCTCTCTACCCTCGTCTACCAACACTTTAGATTAAAAACACGGAAAAAAATGGACTGCCGATATTCTCTTCTATATCCACTGGAATTTGATGGAACCCTGCACATCTAGCATTTCCAAAATTAGCCTGGGCCCGTGATAACTAAGGTCCTCCTGCCTCTAATGTGAGTTGGTATCTATTGTCAAAGGCTCAGGTAAAAGAAAAGTTCAGGTAAATTCTGAATTCAGTTCAATCAGTGGCATTATTTTTTCTACAAAATTACTCACACACAGAGGTGGGTAAGAAAAACGAGCAACGTGTTTGAAATATTTGCTGTTTTTTTTTCTAGTTTCTATTTCACGAATCTTGGAAAGTAAATATGTCAGGATTATTTTAAAAAGATAAACAGACTTAAAAATGAACTTAATTCAAACAATTATTTTATCATCTAATTTAAGATGAAGTACTGTTAGCCATTGTACAAATTTTGACTTCTATTTACCTTCATCTTAATTTTCAAATTGTTCTTATCACAACTTCAAATTGGGCTGTCACTTTGCACAGGTGAGCAAACAACATAGAATAGGAATGATATATATAAGCTCCTGATACTAACCATGAAGTTCTTGTAGCTAAGTGGTAAAGCAGCTGGGCATAAACCAGGCTTCTCTCCGGCAAAAGGGAGGTGAGTTTGAATCCCTCCAAAAGCTCATTCTTCATTTCTAATCCATGCTGTTTGCTTGCTACCATAGAGTGATGGTCCAAATTGAAGTTATGATAAAAACAAATTAAACATTATGGTGAAAGTAGATAGCAGTCAAAATGAATTCAAAGGCAAGTTCATTAAATAAGATAAACCTTACATCTTTTCGATGTGGTTTGTTTGAGACTTGATAATTGTTTCGACTAGGTGTTCCTGTTATTACTCTCTGGGATTTTTTCAGACTTTTATCTTTAAAACAAATCATTTATACTGAAAGACTACACAACATTAAGCAAATATGTTGTGACATAGAAGGAAAAGATAATTGTTTTGTGAAAATTCCCTGTGAGTGATACCAAATTTCTTTTATTGATCTCAAATAATCTTTTCTTGCTAAATTAAAATGTAAGTTTTAAACCATAAGCGCCCAAAACCATTTCTGAAAAATCACAATCCCGTTAGTTATTGGCTTATTTAATTATTCTAAGTGCTTCAGTGTTGTTTAAACCCTGTATATTTAGAAAGATCAATTATAAATGATTTTCGGCAAAAAAATAAAGTCCAGTAATAACTACTATAGATATTGTTAACCACAAATCAATGTACCCAAGTGCCCTCTACATTTGACAGGGTTGGGTGCTATAGGGTTAACAGTTTTTATGAATCTTTAAGTATTAGTCCTATGCAAGTGAAGGAATAAGTTAACTTCTCATTAAATGCAGCTTTGGATTTCAGAAAAAATTCTTTTGCCTAAGGTCATGGTGGCAAAATAGAACACAATTCATATCATTCCATTATTCTTATAAGCATTCATGATAAACATTACTTATGTGATTCTATCATGGCATAGTTTTAGGCCTTTCTTAATGGCTAATATACATTCAACCAGTCCAGAGGTGGATGTTCAAGTCCAGACAAATGCCAAGATTTTGAATGCTGTTTTTCAAGGCAGGCAGGCCATCTCTACTTAGAAGATTGTTGCATCTACTTGGTCCTGTACTAAGCTAAGCTTAGTAAACAAAAAAGATGTTGATGCTAGTATCAGATGTCAGTTCTTAAGCCTTGATAAAAGCTGAGATTTTGAATGCTGTTTTTCAAAGCAGGTAGACTATTCTTACTTAGATGATCGGTGCACCACAATCTTCCTTGCCCATTTGTATCTATTTAGTATTGTGCTCTGCTAAGTTCAGCTTAATAAGCATCAATCAGTCAATTTTTTTTCATTGCTAAGATATAAAAATAGACCTGTGATTCTCAACCTGTGTGCTGCAGCACAATAGCATGCTGTGACAATCTGTCAAGTGTGCCCCATAAATTTTTCCAAGTGCAAAAACATGTTTTCGGGCTTTCTACCACCAAGTTGCCAATCTAGTGGTTTTGTTGCTAGATTTTAAGAGAACTCAACCTTTTTAACGACAGATGAAAGGAGAAAAGGTTGTTAAGTACATATATCAATATGTTGATATAGAAGTTTCGTTCAGTGACTACTGAAATGTTTTTGTCTAATTCATTTCATTTTTTAAGTACATCAACTTACAGCACACTCCTACATTATTAGTTTAAAGTTTACTGCTATGTGGACATGGGAAGGTGATTTATTTATGTATTTATAATTTAATGGAGAAAAGAGTTTGTGTGCCCTGTAAGTCGAATGTATGTCTTAATGTGCCAGCATACAACCCATTTTGAGAACCTCTGCTCAACAGATTCCTCCAAGTTAGAATAAACAACAAATTTAATGACATTTAACAGTAAAAAAGTTAAATTATTTGATTCTGTACATCAATAAAACCATATGTTCTGAATTTCCTCTGATATCAGTGGTTTAAACAATATTTGAGATGACACTTTACTCACTTAGTGTGCATTCATACATCAATGAATCCATAGTCTAATAATGAAAAAAAGCATTTAATCTATACAAAAAAATATTTATTTTTCAGCATAAGCTCTTTCTTCTTAAATGCACTCAATTCAGTGGTGAATATTAATCCCATAGATAGAGCATGTGAAGATTTTAGATAAAAATTCTGACAGACGCTGATGAATACTGAAATTGGATTTAAAGGATGAAAGTTTCAGTCTTAAATTTAAATCTCTTGAATGAAGTATTAGAATTATAACCTTTTTTGGGGCAGTTCTACTTTTTCATCTTTTTATTTTTTTCTTATCAGAATGTTCTGGTTGTTACATTCTATAACTATTTTTGATTAATCAGCTTTGATTAGGAACAGAAAAGAAAATGGCTTCTAAGGAGGTCTGGACTCAGATGCCACATCCTGGGATATTGTCTTATATGGACAACATTTTAAAATTCATAAAATCTCTTTGAAGTCTTTTCTATGTTTGATCCATTCTGATTACATCCATAAATGTAACAATCTGAACATTTTTATAAAAAGCAACAAGATATTTTTTTAAAAATTTGTCAAAAATTATCTATAAAAATTTTGTTTTAAAGATAAAGTCAGATGAAAAATATCTAAAATGAACACTTCAGTATTAAATAATATTCATTAATTATTTTATGTATTTTTATTATTAGATGAAGTTTCGTAACCCATTGTATTAATTTTAACTGCTATTCAACTTCATCTTAATTTTTTACTTATATTTATCACAACTTCAATTTGATTTGTTAAAGAAGAAGGTAAATAATAGTCAAAATTAATTTACTTCATCTAATAATAAAAAATGAATGATGAAATAATTGCTCTAAATATCCTATTCGTACTGAAACATGAACAACAAACATGGTGAAGATATTCAAAGTAGAGGGAAGGTTTAAAAGGTACAATTTGGACTTCTGCTAACCATGAATTTCCTCTAGCTTAGTGGTAAAGCAGCTGGACATAAACTAGGCATCCCTCCAGCAAGAGTGATGGAAGTTTAAATTACCTGGGAGCATATTTTTCTACTTCTGATCTGAACTGTTTGCTTGCTGCCATAGACTGATGGCTTGAAGTTGCAATGAAAACAACAAATAGTCAATATGAAGGTAAATAGTAGTTGAAATTAAAGCAATATTCATCGATTTAAACAATTTGAATCTGATTAATCCAATTTATTTAACCATTTTAGAGCATTTCTCAACTTATTTTCCAAGATGGATTCTCATTCAGCATTTAGTTTTCCACAGTCAAAATTTTTATACTCTGTCTCTGTCCCATAATAGTTGTTACATTTAATGTATAAAATGAGTATGCAAATGTAACAACTATCATGGGATAGAGTCATTACTTTTTATTGTTGCAATGTTTGAGGTTCCCCCAAAATACCAGTCTTCCATAATCTATTTTTAAATAACTGCATGTGTTTCCTAATTCAGTGGATTTCAAGTGACTAACAATAAATAACCCCGATACAGCTTCGAAATATTCGAGTCAGTCAAGACTGGGAGTTTTAGACTTTACCAAAAAAGTAGCCGAAACGTGAAGCATTTCAGATTAGAGGAGACAAAATTAATGACCTAAACAAAAAATAGAAATGAATTTAGAAAGAATTGAATCAAATGATCCACCTTAATGCTAAAAAGGTTGTAATGAATACAACGGCTAAAAAATCTTATGACCATGTTCAATATTATCGTAATAATTTTAGGGAAATTTTCTCATCTTTGATTTCATGTTGAGATATTCTAACTTGTATATTTTCTGATTACCTTCATGTATCATACTTCAAGTATAGAACAACTTGGGCTCAAATTAACCAATTAACTAAAAATGACGGATATTTCTGTTATTGCAGTTATATGACTAACTCAATAGAATTACTGTTACTCAGTCCTATCTGTGAGTCAAGGCTTTTATCTTGCAATTAAGAACCTTGCAATGGACAAAGGCCTTTATCTGGCAATAATAACTATTACTCTTCACTATCTCCTGCAGTTAAATGGTTAATATCATTGTTGAGATGATTTATTTTGACCATTTAGCAATAGCAAAACTCATGATGAACAAGTTAATCACAATGTTGGGGAAAATTTCACAAAATAAAGGTATTAGGCAAAATAAAATCATAAATTCAAAACTCATTTGCCTATTTAGAACATTAAATTCACTAATTTGAAGAGAACAGCACATTTGGTTTTTAAAAAAAAGAATTATGCCTAAGAGGTCAAATGAAGAAAGATCTCAAAAAGCCATATTCATTTTTTCATTTGATTTTAAAATAATTACTGAAATTGAATGAATACATAACTAATTTGATTTAAATAACTTTTCTCTACATTATAACATCAACTTTTGTGGTCGTACACTTAGATTGTAAAGGAATTTCAATGAATTGTTTGTTTTTTTTAACCAAGAAAAGAAAAAAAGAAAGGATCATATTCTGTTGGCAGCCATCTTGGGTTGTTTTCCATGTTTCATGAAAGCATTTTGAACATTTTGAAAAGTAGAAAACAATTTTAAATTTGTGCTCCTTCATTGAAAAAAAGTTATTACAATTTCTTAAAATTTCATTACAAATTTAAAATGAGCATTTATTATTCAAATACTTCAAAGACAATGACCAAAGAAGACAGTATGTTAAGGATATACAATTTTAGTTGGCGGTTTTTGCACTACATTGAGAATCACTGGTTGATGTGGATAAACAACCTGAGATGATATGTTACAGAGTGATCCCCACTCGCTGAAGATGAATCATTTTTTGTTCCAAGAATTAAATGAATACTCAAGTGTTTTGTGAAATGAGTTTATTGAAGATTTTGTGATTCTCATACAACTGTTTTGTAGAATGAATAATGTCATTGATTTGCTTGTAACTGAATTCAATGCATTTGATTGATCTGATTTTCTTTTTTTTTCTTGCCAATAGATACCCAAGCATAGAGGTTCCACCCTTTGTCTTTCTCGATTCCCAACCATCTTTCTGTTTTCTTTCTGCCCCAATTCTCATTCAAAATCACAAAATCCCATATATCAGACCCCCCAGAAAGTGTTTTCAAAACAAGGAACTGGTAGAGAAATTCTCACTGTTTTTTTTTCAACTCTTGACGCTTAGATTCATGGACTGCTTGTGACCACCGTGGAATTCTTCAATTTCTCAGTTTTCTTTTTAAAAAATGGATCTCTTTTGTGAATTGGATTAAAGAAAAATAAAATAAAAATTTACCAAAATGTGCAAGGGAGGTAATTTTAATCAGCACTTCCACCCTATGAATTACTTTTACTTTTTACTAGAATGAATTCGAGAGTTAACACTAAAATTCAAATCTCAAGCTTGGGGAATAACTTCTGATCATAGTTATTTCCCTTGCTCTTTGTGGTAATTTCTAATTTCTTTTTATTCATGTCATAAAAGAGTTGCATTTTTGAAAATTCTATCCATTGTAGAGTTTCACTTTGTTTAGGAACGGTTTCAAGCAGTTCATGAATTTGAGAGTTACTTTTTTATCAAACTGCCTCTGTCCCGTAATAGTCATTACATTTAGCAATATAATTTAATATCTAAATGCAACAACTATTATGGACAGAGGTAATATTATATTTTCTGCTTAAATTATTCACCGCAGTTTTTAAGGGATAATAAATTTATTTTGTGTTTTTATTGATTGTTTCTTTCAGACTTGAATCGTTGTCTTTGTTGGTCGTTTCAGTAAGGTTTAAATGGGTGAAATTGTTATCTTCAGGTATTATTTTTACCTTCTTTGTTTTGGTTTTTCGCTTTCACTAGACAACCCTATGAAAATGAGGAAGACTACTCTATAAGTAGTATCTAATAGTTATCCCAGTTGACAAAGTGGTCATTATAATATAGATTGGCGCTTGCATAAATGCAAATCCCACAAGATCATTTAGCAGTTGCAAATTGCTTGGACTTTGTTTTGCATTCTCTAAATTGATGCATTTTAGGGGTACCTTAACTCAATCCAGTCCGGAGCACACATAAGTGCACTTTAAATTTCTCTGCATTTTTTATATGGTAGCCATTTTAAATACATAATGAGTTCACTTGCCCCTTCAATTTGCCATAAATGAGATCAATATCTTATAAACTTCAAATGACTTCCAGGGTTTCTTTGAAGATGAGAAAAATCAAATCTATCCAATAATGCCTTTACTTTGTAGCCCTTAAAAAAAACCCTGGCCTAAATGAGTTAATACACTACCTCTGGCTACAAAGCAATATTCCAGCTACTTAGAAGTCACAAGCAGATAAATAAAATCAGACTTTTAGCAATAGATAGATAACAAAGAAAACTTATATAATCAAATTTTACACAATACATAAGTGCAGAGACAACTGATATTTCAAATTTTGCTGGAAAGAATGAGCAAAGAATTAGTAGATATTTTAAAATGACTTCTCTTTCAACAGTTGTGAGATTTTGTATTAGGAAATTGAATGAAATGACTTGAAGAAAGGTAGGATTGTATGTAAGAAGAAAATGAGTGTGAGGTATGTGAGTTCAAATCTCACCTGGAGCCAACTGTTTATCTGGTCTGTGCTGTTTGCTCGCTGTCATAAAGTGACGGCCCAAGTTGATTTGGGATGAAAAAAACAACAACTAAAGACTAAAGATTGAAGTAAATGATAATCAAAATCAATACAGTGGGCTTATTGGAATTATTTTCAATACCCCAGATTTACTGTGGAGTATTTGTTTTTTTAACTCTGTATTTTAACTTTGTATTCTTACCATTCTTACGTTGAAAACACTTTCTGGATTTTTCCAGAAGCTTCTTATTGGAAGCTATCCGAATTTACAAAAAATTGAAATGAGTTATCCACAAACTGGTTGCAATAACAGTGTGTGCTGTGCACTGCTCCCTTATCACATGCTTTATTTTTGTGGTCTCATGCCTTGGAACCTGATGCATGGCTCTGAGGGCAAAACTCAATTGCTTTCAATCTAGGAATAAAGGTAAACCATTATAATTTCCTTATACATCTATTATTATATTGTCTATAACAGGCGTCGCCGAACTCTTTAGACCATTGACCCCTTCATGGAATCTTTAATCCTTCATCAATCCCCCAGGCAGGGTGCGAAAAGAAATTTATCAAACATACCAATACCACACCCTAAAACATACCAAACATTCAAAAAAACTTATAAAATCCATGGTATATAATCATATGTCAACTGATACGATAATCATGATAAGTTAGTATTCATTGGAAGCAGAAATGGTAACCTCTGGCTGTCTGTTGGCATGGCTGTTGCATCAAAAGAGTAAATAAATTAGAAGATAAATAGATAATAAAAACTTGTATCAAAATAAGAAATGTATACCTGCAAATTTATTTTAATGCATTTTTATTTCTTATAAGAATGTCAGCTTTTGATTCCCCAAACTGCAATAGACTCCTCTCAGCATTTATCGACCCTGCTTTTGACCCCCAGGCATTTATTAACCCACCCCTTTCAACCCCTCACTCAGCATTTACCAAACCTTTGGATAGTCCCATCAACTCCCAGGGGTTGATATCGACCATTTCGGTCTCTAAATTTGAGAAGAGTCATTAACATTCCAATTATAGTTCAGACAATCCGATCTCTTCTTCACATTTTTGAATTATGCACCTGATAAGGGCTGAAGAATAGATCAGCCAAAATGTTGTGTTGGCAACGTAGAAGATGGGAAGAGGTTTGATTGTCCAACCAAAGATTGGAATCTTTTTTCATCATATTACAGTGGATGGCAGAAGAGAAATTAGTATTTAAAATAAAAAATTTACAATTATTTATCGAAAAAAACTCTTTGATATGGATATTTTGAAATGATCAATTGTAAGACAAATCCTTGGAACAGATACAAGCAGGGCTGATTTTCCCAAGGACAAAATTTAAAAAGAATTGAGTGCCATGAAACCAGTGTTATTTGAAATTCTGAATTTATTACAAATTATATTATTTATTATTATTGGTAATCAAACTAGTGGCTTCCCAATCTCAGATTTTGTACTCTGGGCATGTATCCAATGTGATTGGTCCTAGTTGAGACTCTGATTCCTAATTTTGCATCACAACTTTTTACTGCATTGGATCCTGGGAATATTTTCAAGTCGGGGATTTGGTCTTGTTTTTTCTTATATTTGGTGTGAATGTAGATGAAGAGAGTCTATGGAAATAAATACTGAGTTTGTACAGCCATTTTGCCTTCAGGATTGTATTTCTGATATAGTTATTTATTTTCTATGGTGCTAGAAGTTGGTGTTCATGCTTGGGGAAAATCCAGAATTTCACATTTTCTAGGTAGGCTAGCTCTTCTCTTTTGGGATTTTGACACAAAACAATCTTTCCACCCCCCCATTTCCTCCAGCTGGCCTCATGCCATGCTAAGTTAAGGTTCGTAAATATCTGTCGTAGTGAGAGTTTATTGTTACAAATGTAAGTATTGGAATTGTAATAATAGTAATAATGAATTTTAGTAGAAATTTAAAAAGAAAATGAAATATAGATGTATATATATATTTATATGTTTAGGCAATGATATATCTGAAGCTTTAAAGTATTTGTTTCAAATGTTATCGATTTTTCTCTTGATGTCTACAATATAAGGTTGACATTTAGATATACTTAGAATTCTGTATGGCAGTTAATAGATTCTTTATTTATTACTTGATATTATTAAATTATCTGTGGTGTGAAAATATATATATTGCTTAATTTTCTGATATATAATCAAAATTTTTATCCTTTTTTAACTGCTGCATCAATAATTTTGCCCTGTTTTTTTTTTTTTTTAATCTTTTTCGGCACCACTCGAATTTAAATTGATCTATTTGTGCTAAACAATCCTTGGCATTTGTCGGTTTTTTTGTTCACGTTGTTTCTTTCTTTCAGACAATCGTCCTCACTTTTCTTTTTTTTTTTTTTGGTTTTTCTGTACTCTTTTAAATTTCTAATCAGAAACCCAGGATCGGATACAGATTATTTATGTGCATCTGATTTGCAATGCATTTTGGGTAAGATGTGAAGAATTCGTCAGTTGATGATGTATACATCAGCAAAAATGTTAAATTTTGCTTTTTATTTTTTTTGCACAAGATTTTGAAAAATGTGTTGTATAGCCAGTGGTGTAGCACTGTGGGAACACATGAAAACAATGTTCCCATACCTTTTTTTGGATAGGGAACAGCATTCCCTCACTATTTATATACTACTAAAATCTCTATTTGAACAATTCCCTCATAAGAAAAAATAGCCAGCATATGTCCAAATATTCATCCCAAATGGCCTTAAAACGTCTCTGGAATAGGATAGATTTTTAAAATTTTCTCTGGGAAAGGCAGCCCTGTGTTCCCTCATGACTTTAGCACTACACCACTGTCTATAGCTATTGTAATATTCATGACATTCACGTAGTCAATGGGCAACCAATAATGATACGATGATGAATTTTTATATGATTCATTTGTATAGTGTGTTATATTGCAATTCCTGGTCATGTTGTCTAGATTTTAGGATAAAAGAAGGAAATGATGAGATAATGAAATGCTTATTTAAGCTGGTACATAAGGCACAAAAAAAAGTCTGTCACCAAAGAACGTCAGAAAAATCTGAGTTCAATCAGAAGACATCTGAGCTGGAGTTTTTGTATGTCTATTCCAGCAGATCTTCTTCACGCTTCATATCTTTCAACATAGATTGATGCAGTGGCCTTCTACTGTGTCTGACTATAGGAGGATACTTGATAGGGTCCTTATCCTTGCCAAGTTGGCAGGTCTCCACCTTTTAATGCTTCCTGGCATGCCCTCACATTTTTACAGGGAGGTCTTCTCTGCCATTCCAGGCTTCTGTCCTTGGTTGGATTCACTATTTTCAGACATGGCAATTCCCTACATTGTAAAACATGTTGGGTGATGGGTCTTATCCTGCCACACTGACCCATTACGTCTTGGGAGAAGAAATGTCTACGGGCTCAACATTGCTTAACTGGTGATCTTATGATCAGACTATTCGGAATACACATATACAGGCACATGAGGTAGATGAGAAGGCTAAACTGTCTCTTATGACTTTCATTCCATAAATTAGGGATAACAGGAAATGATGAAACGCTCTGTAGATATTTTGTCAAGGTTCCTTACTAAGGACATAAAAAAGGGAGAACAGACTCCCACTCAAGAAAAATCTATTTGCCTTCTATTTCTGACCCTCTCAACAACCTTGCTCGTATTTCATTTTTATAGTTTCAGTCATTGTCTTCCCTTCAGAACCTATGAAGTATTGTTGTGCCACAATATCATAGGGTGATTTATTATAGGGGGATATTTACTGAATCAATGAGGAATCTATCTTGAAAAAAAATGTATTCAGGAACTGTTTAAGGTTTAATGATAAAGAAGAAAAAAGTGGGTATGTTTGGACATGACTGAAATTTAATAGGTTGGCCCATTTAGATGGTTTCTCTATTCATGTGAAGCAACATATAAACCATTTAAATACATGTATTTTCAATTCTAGTACAAAGTATACATATATATATACACGAGTATATTTGGAAATAAACAATTTATCCCCATTGAGTCAGTTGAAAAACACAAGTTCAACAAAAACTAAAAAAATCAATAAATTCTCTGACCAAAAATTTCAAAAACATTTTTTTTCATAGATTCAACATCAAAATTATTGTAATCCTTAATGCTTACAAATTTGAAAGGCAGAAAACAAAGAAGAATGAAAAACAATAAAAGTGAGGATAAAAGCTATGAAGAAAAGAAACAAAAAGGAAAAACTAACAAATGCTAAAAACAATTATGGTTGACGAAGCACATTTTTTTTTTTTTTTCTTAAATTGATTTTTAAATTAATTTTTTCAAAATTAATATTTTAAAAACATTTGAACAAAAATCTGAACTTTCAATTATTGACACGAATGGCTTTAATTGACTGCATGGGTTTTTTCTTTAACTGAGCACCCGGTGTTTGTGAACTTGCACTTCAGAAATTACAATTTTCTTTTTTGTTTGAATTTGATTTTTGATTATCTTAAATTCTCCGGACTTCATATGCCCCACTTCTACCTGGTGTTATTACGCCAACTGTTTCTTTTCTTGCAATTGAAAAAAAAAAGAATAACCTCTGAAGACCTTATCTGCATTCGCTTATTAACTCTTAACATTATAAATCGCTTGATACCGCTCGTAATTGATGGCGGAGCTCTTCTGTATGGAGGAAACCAAGTTTGTTAAACTGATTATGTCAGATAGAATGGAAAAAAAATTGGAATAAAAAAATTGACCTAAAGTCAAATGGGACGTAACTTTGATCAGTACTCATTCCCCTTGTTATTGACATCCAAATTTTTCTATATGAAACGAAGAGTTAAATATTATACAAATGCATATATATAAGAGTGAAATGATAATACCAGTACCAGAAGCTTTGCTGTACAAATGGATCTTTCATTTCTATGCTTTGTCAAGAAATGAATTTCTTAACAAAGCCCAATTGGTGTGAAATGTCTAAATGAAAGGTTCATTTGTATAGCAAGCCTTCTGATATTGTCATTTCTCTGTCATATTGTCAGATTAACCATAATCCATACCAATACACTGATCATGTATATATACACTTTGATATATCTTTCACTAATCATTAGTTTCTACTTAGCATATTTCCTTATAGAATATATTACATCTCACTTTTTAATAAATCATAAGTAAATATCTATATATAATTAGAAGACTACATGCATAAACACAAGCAAAGATATAACGTTAAAATGTTAAATAGGGTAGAGTTATTATACTCACAATTTCATTATATAGTAATTGATGTCTTATACAGGCATCCACGGTTGATGGATTCAAAGAAAGCCATCTTCATTACAATACAAACAAATAAAGATAAAATTTAGGAATTTTAGAGCTAGATTAATAATTGGGTGTTTGCCATACACCTGCATTATAACAGGAACTGCGGTATCATTAGGGAGTAATACTGAATTTGAGCAATATCTAAGATGGATAACCTTTTGAAGAACGAGTTATATGAAAGAAGAATTGCCGCTTGGTCTTTTCAAAGTGGGAAAGACATAAAAGTTCTGTTGAGAAAAGGCACCAACAACAAGGCCAGCCTCTCCTTTAGGTGAATCTAGGCAGTCGACTAGGATACAAAGGTCCTGAGGGCACACACCAAACTGGACAAAAATAGATGTTAGAATACATCTAGGCATACAAATTTCTAGTCTTGCCTAAGGCGCTAAAATCCTTGTACCAGCCCTGAAATGAACTTTCAAAAAGAAATAAATCGTTTGATGATTATTGGATGTTATGTATGAAATACTCACAAGGGCTTTACCCAAAGGTGTCCACTTAATCAAACAGGGCATTTCTAAGCTTGACCCCCAAACCACCAATCAGGCTTTCTCACCTGTTGTGTAACAAGGTTGCCACTAAGAATTATTCCGAATATATTCTTTTGTTTCCTTTGGAAAATTGACAGTGGAAACCTATGACTAGATCCATTATTTTGGGAATTTTGGATCTGATTGAGATCCAAATTGATACTTCCCACAATGCTGTGAGAATCCTATTTTCTAATCTGTCTAGTGTATGCCCTTATGCTGACCATGGCATCAGCAATCCCTTCCCGGGCTCCACATATCACAGGTTTCTCTGATCTCTGCTTGTGTTATGTAAAATAGACTTAGAGGCATCAAGCACCCAAAGTGGTGTCACTCACTTCATTCTACCCTATTCTATATTGTTCCTGCAATATCAACATGGTGGTCTTCAGGCATTCTTAAAAGGCTCCATTCTGATTGGTCTATTGCATGACCACACCCTTTCATATGCTCATCTTCTCTAGAGCTTCTTTACCTTGACTCTATTCCTGTGAGTCACTAATCAAATATGTTGTTTGGAATTCCGGAGATGAAGGTAGGGTAGTCATTATTCTATGAATTATTTCGACTAGTATCCTTATCTTAGTTGTTTTGATCCAGGGCCAGCCTATCCATTAGGCAAACCTAGATGGTCATGTAGGGTGCAAAAGTCCCAGGGGTGCACTCCAGACTGAAAAAAAAAAAGCTGTTAGAAAACAAGCAGGAGTGCGACTTCCAAGTCTCACCCGGGGTGCATGGAACCCTTGTGCAAAGATGAGGTTTTGCCTCTGTCAGTCAGTCATGCTCATTCCTTTAGCACGGGGAATAGGCCTGAGCAACTGAAACTGGCCCAAGATCACAGCACAGAAATGACCAACTCTGTGGCCCTAACGACTGTGAGCTGAACGACACATCCCTACTTTGTAAGGTGGGATGGAAACTTCCTGCTACTAATATAATCTCTGAAATGAGCTGCTCTTGTTCAATTTTTATATGAATATAACAGTGGTCAAGAGTTTTCATAATTCCACCCTAATCACACAGCTCAGGGTGTACTCAATTAACTACTGAGTATACGAAAGTTTGTCTTTTCTACATTCTTTGGAATCAAACAAGGATTGTAATGAGCTAACCAGTTTTGCCTTGGGCGCATGAAACCCTTGCACCTGCCTGGTTCTGATGAATACACTTTGGCTAAAGACATTTTCCAGCCTTTCTATTGTTGTCTGTGAAGTATTATTCAGACATCATCATCTTCTTTGTTCTTGACCACAGCATTTCAGCATATGTTTTCTCTGGCCTTCTTTACATTCAAGGAACAAGATTCTTCAATATCATGCGCTAACTTGTCTTGGAAAGAATATTCAAAAATATAAAAATGGTACATTGGTATAGCATTTATTTTTCTACAAGTGAGTCAACATCAGAAATGTGTTTTAGATTATTTGAAGGCAGAACTACAATGGAGTCTCTACTGACTTGGGATCCGCCTCCCTGACAGTACCTCCATATTGCTCTGTAAGAGATAGAATCAGGAGCACATCGTGATGTTTGCAGCAATGGCTGCAGGAACTGGATTAGTTTGAAAAGACCCACCATGAAATTGACCATGAGGTGTCAAATCGGATGGGTATATAGATTCCCGTAGACTAAAAAATGACTGTGTGTTGTATTTTTACAAGTTGGTTGGCCAATAGATATGAAGTATCAAAATGAAATAAGTTGGCACAGGGTGGCATAATGGTTAATGCATGGAAAATGAAATTGGTGAACTGAATTCAAGTTTCGGTCAAGGCTGCTTAAATTCACTTTGCACTGATGCCCCAGAGAAAGGCATCAATCCACTTCTATTCCCAGCTGTAGATAAATAGCTGGGCAATAGAAGTCCTTTAGCCCTATAAGGCAGTCCAACTTGAGCCTGGTTAAAGGAAAAGGAAGGTTGAACATGCAGCAAGTAACACCCTTCCTACCCCCTGTAAAAACCTACTCGCTACAGAAAATGCAATAGCATCACCCCAGCGATTGTCCACTGGCATAGTGTGGTTACAGCCCTATGCTTCACAAGGAGACTGCAGGAATTATTTAAAAAAATGGAATGAAAAATGAAGAAGGCCTGAGAATGTAAAGACTGAAGCTTTATACTAAAAACAACGAACATGAGGATACTAGTTTGCGAAACTCATAGAATTCATGAGGTATGATTTTCATTCTGCCTGCCTTGTCTTCACACCATGCACTTTGGGTTGCTATTGGCTGACTATCAACCAAGCATCCACAAGCACTTTGCTTTAACTTTTCCAAAAAAAACTGACTGCTTTGTGATGAGAGATAGTTCTATTTAGTCTGAACTATCCTCTCACAATTTTCCCCAAGCTGACAGCATGACCGCGTAAGATTTGAAAGCGCTTTTCTACCTTGCACATCATTGTCAGTATACTTTCAATTCTAAAACAATTTAAAAAATATTGCTCAATAGATAATATTTAAATCTAAAAATATTCTTCCAGATTTAGGAAAAAAAATTCATTAAATCATTATGACACACTACATGTAATAGGATGGGTTATTTGGCTACTTAAAACTAAGACATAATTTACTGCCTGCAGTTTTGGTTACATATCCTTATGTTAACTCCATTATAATATGGATTTTAGAATTTTACCTCGAACTCTCTTTAAAAAAAAATATATATTTCTTGAAAGTTTTAAAATATCCAGGGAGTCATGTAACATGAAAAAATGTTTGTCTATTGATTGAAAGCTTGGATTAGAAAAAACACAAAACCAACACCCACAGCAAAAAAATTCATAAAATAGGATTTTGAAATAACTTTCGGGAGCTAAAACTGATCCACCAAATCAGAGTGCACATATTTGAGCCAATCAGAAGGCGCATATTTGAGCCAATTAGAAGGCACATAGTTTAACCAATCAGATAAGGTCTTCAGAAATTTGAAATTTTGTTTTTTCTTCATGTGATTCTTCAAAACATTCTCATTTCATGAATCTCTGATTCTCAAACTTCATGTCTGTTTTTCTCTTTCGATCATGACTTTTCCATTTTCAGCCAACTCATATGATTAAAAGCCTTCTCTTTCCAGTCGTCCTAGGATGTGAAAAGCCACAATATCCCTCCCATTCTTCTTTAAAAGGCTTTTGCATCCATGTTGCCTGGGGCATCCATGATGCTCAGGGCATCCATGTTGCCTGGGGCATCCATGTTGTCCATTTTACATGCTCTCTTTCTCATGGATTGGTCGGTCTTTCTCAGTGAAACACACACACACAACACGGCACAGGTAGGGGTGGTAATATCTTATTTATCTCAAAGAATTAACCCTTGGCCTGTCATAGACTTGGTTTTCTTTCAATATGTAGCTCATGGATTATACCACCTGTGTCCTGTAATAGTAGTTACATTCAGTGTAGGAAATACATATGCAAATGTAACAAGTATTATGGGACAGAGGTTGTTACCAATGAGATGCTTTTAAACAATACCAAACGACTGATATACAAAGAAACAAATATCAGTGAGACAGGCTTGGGGTTAGGTCTGACATTTTGAAACAGATATTTCCGAAGAAAAAAAAATGACTTGCCCCGTTAAAGCTGTATTTCTTCCTTTCTGACTATTTTGCTGCTGTCGCCATTAAATTATATTACATTCTCATACTTTTGTAAAAAATCTTTCTTTTTTGTCAATCATTGACGGCACTAACTGAGAACCTATCCTACAGGTGAAATATACAATTGTACCTCAGTGATGAAAGATTGAATTTCATTGCACTGAATTTTCGTGACATATATGTGGTGGGTGGAAAGGGACTCCCTATTGGAAATTTTTTTGAGTCCCTCTGTGCTTTTATCAATACCCGAGATTTAGATTATTTGACCTTTGAACTTGTTTTTATGAACACAATTCACCCAGATTCTTAGAATCAGTTACCTTATGATATCCGCAAAACATACTAACAGTAACAGGCTTTAAATTGGAAAAAAATCCTCTCTTGTTTCAAGACTTTCATGATAACATGAACTGAGTAAATAAGTACACTTCATACCTGTAGTTATCTGTTACTAATTTTATGAACAAGTTGCACTTTCCTAAAACTCCTCTTCAGTGTTTTTACTGCAATGATTTCATAGGTTTTCAAGTACCTTTGTCCAGAGGAGACTCGAGTATTGAGGCTCCTAAAATGCAGTAATTATCATTGTTATATTAAATTTAAAAATTCACTGATGTACAGAAGTTACATATAATTTCTGATTGGGAATTAATTCCCATTGGAATAATATATAAACTCCTCCATTCAAAGAAGAAAGATGTTAGGTGATTTGATTGTTTGAACCAAATGTTAAGGAAGTAAATTTCAAGAGTTTTCTATATTTGTTAACCATTGCTTCATGGCAAGGCACCTAATGTTATTGATGTTTACTGATCTTGGCACAGTTTGGTACAAGGCAATGAGTATGGGGCAATCTGTTAGAATCAAACTCACCACAATAGTACTGGTCTGTGAGACAAGCTAGCAAACAAACATTTGACAGTGACGTGTGTCTGATATTTACTAAGCTTATCTGCCTTTCAAAGAGGTAGATACGAACTTGGTTGAGTTTTCATCTATTGCCAGAGCAGCAGCTAAATGGTCAGGTATATCGTAGAATAAAATATTTTCTCCCTTTTTAAGTGGTTCCATAAACATTGGTATGTGAGAGAAAGCTAGATTATTTTGTATATTTTCATTCAGGTAATAGGAATTTTGAATTTTGACTGTATTTGTCTTTATGTTAATCTTAATGATTACAAAATGGCGCGCGCATTTGAGAATATATATTCCAAAATTCATACAGAAATAGATACATATATATATATATATATATATATATATGCATAAATATATATCTATGTGTGCATATATATATATATATATATATATATATATATGCATAAATATATATCTATGTGTGCATATATATATATATATATATATATATATATATATATATATATATATATATATATATGGGAGGGGGTGAATACATATATAGTGAGTGTAAAAAGTATCCAATACATTTTAAAAGGTTTATTTTGATATAATTATACAGCTTCAAAATTGACAGGATTCATACCAAATTCATATCGAATTCTGTCACTTTTGAAGGTGCATAAGAAATGTATCAGATACTTTTTGCAGTCGCTATATATACATGTATTTACCTGTAATGGATGATGGTAACTCAGAAAAGCTTAGATACTTAATATTTGCTGAGGATGCTGTGAATGTATATTGAAATATCAACAAAATCACTGATCACATTTTTTCATGAATAGAATGATGATGATTTGCAAGCGTCTTTTTCTTTCTAGTTACTGTCATCCTTTATGCTTTCAAAATATTTTGTACTGGTAATTTATTGCTTTCAGATTTTCACATTTATAAATGAAACATAACTGTAAAATCAGAAGCTATCACAAAACCTGAACAATTCCAAAAAGAAGACATGCTTTGACTCGTTCAGGCCGGGAGTGCAAACTTTGAATTTTGTGGCCTTTTTTAAAGTGGCGTCCATTTTAAACATGGTGTCCATTTTTAATATGGCAGCCATTTTAAACATGGTGTCCATTTTTAATATGGCAGCCATTTTAAACATGGTGGCCATTTTTAATATGGCAGCCATTTTTAACATGGTGTCCATTTTTAATATGGCAGCCATTTTTAACATGGTGGCCATTTTCAACAAGGTGGCTATTGATAGTATGGTGGCCATTCTTAATATGGTGGCCATTCTTAATATGGTGGCCATTCTTAATATGGTGGCCATTTTTGATATTGTGTCTATTCTTAATATGACGGCCATTTTTAACACGGTGTTCATTTTCAATATGGTGTCCATTTTAAACATGGTGTCCATTTTAATATGGTAGTCATTTTTAATATGGTGGCCATTTTTTAACAAGGTAGCTATTAATAATATGGTGGCCATTCTTAATATGGTGGTCATTTTTAATATGGCGGCCACTTTTAAAATGGCAGCCTTTTTTAGTATGACAGTCATTTTGAATACATAAAGAGTTCACTGGACCATTATATTTGTATAATTCTACCACAAATTAAAAATCCATATCTTCAAAGTGATAAATGACTTCCCGGGGTTTCATAGAAAATGAGAAAACTTAAATCCATCCATTATGTCCTTGCTAATGTTGCTTTGTGACCCTCAGAATTCCTGGGCCTGAATGACTTAAGAAAGTAGCCATCTTTTGTTTTATAATATATATCAGATCTTTTACTGTGTTAGTGACAATAGTAACCTGGTACCGGGCATTTGTATACTGGACAACTACGTGTCCCTGGTCAAATGATTCCCCTGTCATTTGCATACCTGGATATTTGCATCTGGTCTTCTTTGTGTCCCATATGTATATTTCATATTAGATATGATTTTTATACATATATTGGTATAAAAATGTTCAGGATACATAGATATTTAAAAAAAACAAAAGCATCCAAAACGAAATGTACATATACTGGAACGCAAATGTTCAGGACGCAAAATAAAAATAAAATGAATACAAATATCTAGGGATGTCCATGACTGGGACACAGTTGTTAAGGATACAATTGTCCAGTCACCAGTGACAAAATAGTCTCAGTTGCCGATAGCTGTCTTTTTGGCCACATGAATGATTCTATTTTAAGCAGGATTATTAAGGACAGTTTTTACAAAGTTCTTTATCTTGTTGAAACAATCTTCATTTCGTATTCAAGGTGTTGTGAAGAGGTGGAAACAGCAGTCCGGCATGCCAGACCCATCATAGCTCTATTAGAGTTCTATTCTCGTTATCCGTACATTTCAGGAACATTTTCTCTGCTCTGTTCATTGCCCGTCTCTCATGGTGGTGTTGAAGGAGTTGACCTTCACCGGTTGTCCATCACCTAGACTGGTTGCCCAGTCTGCTCAGCTATTCTCTTAGAAATAACGAAATAATAAAAAGTCTTCTATTACTGATAATTATTCACCAAATAGAAAAATCAAGGCCTGAGAAGACAGCAATTAACTTATAAATGATCAGTATAATTAGGTTTTTAATACATTTGTATCAATAATATGTTGATTAGTTTTGATGGTATTATCAATTGTAATTTTGAGGGTAAAGAAAATACCCCCCCCCCCCAAAAAAAACAATGTGAAAAGACGGACCAATCAAATTTCTCTATTTTCATCTCATTTCTTTCCATTTTTATCCACTCTTTTTTTTTTCTCTTCCTTTTCCGGTTATGGTTCTTATATTTTCCTATGTTTTTTTTTTTTGCTTTAAAACCAAAACCAAAAAAAAAAAAAGCGAACAAACCTGCAAATCCTGATTACTAAAAATGGATGCTTGAGTGATAATCTCCTGAGTAGAATAAAGGGGAATGGTTAAAACATCCAGAAATAGTTGCAATACATAGATAGATAGATAGATTTGTAAGTAGATAGATTTTCTAGTAGAATGTAAAACATTTCAACAAATCCTGGGTGATTTTGTGTTTTTTCTTTGAGAAATAACTACATTTTCACTGAACTCGCATTGAGTTATAATTTCCTCAAAATATCTTTGTTTATTTCCATAATATCTCATTCAGCTTATGCTTCATTCGTTATTCATATATGAATAACTTCTGTTCTATTTTCCCAAATGTGAAGTATGAACTAAATGTATCATGATTTTTTAAAAATTTGAGAGAAAAGGCCATTGTTTTTCAAAATCTAAAATTGATGAAGATATCTTTGAAAAAAAATTGCTATTTTGTTATAAAAAATATGTATGACAAAACAATTTCAATTCAAATAATTCAAGTGATTTTTTCCAGACAATATCCTGAGTAACTGTAAGTATGTTTAAATGTACCAATTGCTGTTTTTTTTCCCTGTAAATTGATACACTTAATCAAAAGTCAACGTGAATTTTTTCAAAAAAATTTCCAGAAATGACTTACATACTATTTCATCTTTTATTTCATCCATTTTATTTTCCACTTGCCCTGCAAAGTATTATGAGAGAGGTGGAGACGGCGGTCGATGGTGTGGCAGGTCGTCCTGAGAAGGGCAGGCCATGGCAATTGGTTGTTTCCAATGAAACGCCCTTGAACCTACACTTGCGAGGTCACCCTCTTGCCTTTTCATTTTCATTTATTCCACTCTGCCTCGTTTTACTTTGAGCTGTTCTCTATATTCGCGTCCGGCTTGCTAGGCCTGTTGAAGCTTCACAACTATTTCATTTAATGCTAAACAATGAAAAAATGTCTTTTGTAAATGTATTGCATTCAAATCAGAATTTTTAATGAACCAGCCTTGTTTTGACTGTGCGCTACAGGTCTTATTAATTGTAAATAACTTTTGTTCTTTTTTAAAGGATCCATCCAAGAAATAATTTACCATTTCTTTTTGTCAATAGACAAAAATCAAATCTCGCTTCTGTTGAAACAACTTGTCAACTTCCCCTGTCATTCAGTATCACTTGTTTTAATAAAAAAATAGTTCTTGTATATATATATATGCATAGTCAAACATATATATAGATACAAATTACTTTACCATTTATCTATCTATCTATCTATCTATCTATCTATCTATCTATCTATCTATCTATCTATATATATATATATATATATATATGCAATACATGTTCATCTATCTATCTATCTATCTCTAAATATATACATATTTTTACAACGAACATATCTATCTATCTATGTATTTATATCTATCTTTCTATCTCCTCAGTCTATTCACATCTATCAATGTATCTATCTCTATGTATGTATGTAGATATGTATGTATGTATGTAGATGTATATGTGTGTATGTCTGTTTATTTCCATACAGATATATTACATTACATTATCCCAGGCACTCACATCCAAAGATACACACACACAATATATATATATATATATATATATATATATATATATATATATATATATATATATATATATATATGCACAATAACACAAAATTTCAGGTCGAAATTCAGTAAATAATTGTGACAGCCTAAAGACTTATTGATCCCCTTTTGTACATATATATATGTGTATGTGTGTATGTGTATGTGTGTATGTGTATGTATGTGTGTGTGTCCTCAAGATATTAGTTGGAAATGTAGTGCTACATATTTTAGTATATGAATCAATAGAAAAAATCTTGTAAACTTTTTTATTTATCTATAATTAGATTCGCTACAATCTGCCAAATTGTTTTAATGTTTCATATTATGTGAAAACTTTGAAATAATTCATCAAACTGTAGCAAGTCTAAATATAAACATGTAAAACATTATATATATATATATATATATATATATATATATAGTTATGAATGCATTATATTATTTGAATATGTCATATCATAATATACATATATATGTGTATTTAAGACTCCATTGCGACTAGTTTCTTATCTAGGTTAATCGACGGGCAAATTACTACTCGGGTCTTTCTTCATCTTTATATATGCAGAAATGGGGGTTGAGATTTTAAATAATTATTATATTGTTTTTTGGGTGATGGTCAATTTTAGTTATTCACTCTTCTGATGTGGGAGAAAAAAAATCATGATAATTATGTTAACCATCATGCACTTGGAAGTTTTCCCAATAAACTTTATCCTAATAGGAATTATAATCAAGTGCATGTCTATTCATTCGAACCCTTCCATATCCCTTTCTAAAATGAGCGAGGGTTAGTTTTTGTTTTTTCTTGACACATTTACCAAATCATAGTTTTCTATTCTCGACCATTTTCTCTTCTAAAAGTTTTTCTCTTCTAAAAACCTATCTCGTCTGAAGGCTTCTCTCATGAAATATCTTTTAACTCCAAACAAATTTTTTGATCAATTTTTTTTCCAATTTTTCTTTGGTAATTTTTCCAATCAAAATTCTGTATTTTTTACTATATTATTTGACAGCAAATATGACCCCAGTCTTTAAAAAAAAAATGACTGGAAAGGTATATGTAACATTCATTGTCCAGCCCCATATTGGCCAAAACTTAAAGAATTTCTTTTTTGAAAAAAACTGTGTGATAAATAAGAAGAATTCAGGGAAATGTGTTTTTTAATTCTTGAATTTGATGTCCACTTGAACCACTGGTAATTGATTGTAAAACTCTTTGTTGAATAGAGTTATTGATAACATAACTTCTCTGTGAATTGAATAGGAAAAAAATTCACCAAATAGTCTAAAGGAGATAATTCTAATTGGAAGTTATTTCTCTTGGTAATGACATTCATTTTTCAAAATGAATTTAACATTTGATGTTCTCTGCTAAAAGAGGAAAGGTCTTTTGTGCCATCAAATATAATTTTTCCTCTTAAAAAAATTATAAGACTTGAAAATCTTGATTCCTGTACATCAATATGGTTTCCTCTAATATTTGAGACGGATTAATGTCCCCCTTTCATCGAAGCATTTTCAACCAATGGAATTCTGCTATAATTTCTTATCCTCATCCTTATCACTTGTACCCAACAAATTCCCAACCATCTTTTCTTCTCTCTGTGACCGATTCATTTATTGGATCAATTTGTATTTAATTCATTCAGGCCTAGTTTTTTAAGGGTTATAAAGCAAGGATATGATGGATAGGTTTGAGTTTTCACATTTTCTAAGAAACTGTTGGAAGTCATATACCAATTTGGAGGTTATACAATATGGATTCCATTTATGTTGAATATAATAGTCATGTGACCTCATTAAATAATTCAAAATGGCTGCCACATCTAAAATAGCGACAAAATTTAAAGTGCGACCATGTTCGCAGCCGGCCTGAATGAGTTGAAAAATCTTCACAACCTTCTTATCCCCATTTCTTTCTGGTACCATTGTAAGTTGCGTAAACATAGATACATACACAAACATACACATGCACACATACATTCATTCATACTTACATTCATTCAATCAGATATATGTATATTTTTTTTAATGCATGATTGTGGCTATATAATAGTTGCATATTTCTCATTGGTGCCAAAGGTCAGGGTTCGAGCTCAGGTAAAAGCCAGATTTCAAATACTGATTCCCAAGGTTGGTAGGCCCTCCCCAATTGGAAGATTGGCAGAACTCACTCTTCCTACCTCATATCTCTGTTTTGGCCTTGTGTTTCAATGATTTAACTCTTAAATTCATGGACTGCTGAATACTGCTTTAAATTAACAGTGGTACTCTTCTGTTAATAGATTTTCAAAAATCGTAGAACTCTTTTATGAATGTTATAGAAAAAAATTGGAAACCTTACCAAAAGCTCAAAGCGAAGTAACTTTATTCAAAAGTTATTCCCCTTGATATTGAAGTCCAATTTTTTTATATGTATTCAAGAGTTGAAATAGATAATATGAAGATATATGAAAACAATAACATCTCTTTTGAAACTTTCATAACAGCCACATAAAAAAGCATTCATTTGATATTTTAAAACGATTCTTTCAGACTAGAATCTTCATCTTGATTGTTTTTATCATGTTTCAGCCACTCTGCTCTCAAACCATTCTCAGAGGGGGGGGCTGTTGTATTTAGCTATCTTCATGCTGTGTAGAATCTTTTACAGTATTACCTCTGTTTGATACATTCCTCCAAGATTCATCACTTGGCAGCACAGCACACACTGACACTTACACTTATTACAGAGCATGAATAGAGATTGTGTCGGCAATCCTTTCAAAATAAATGATGCCATTTTTGAGCCTCAACAAGTTAGAATGGATTAGTAATGTATATCTCATTTGGTAGCTACTTTCCACAGCTGGTGAAATAATACTAGGTGTTGATATATATCACTACATGATAAATTATTGCGGATATGTTTATTCTCATTCATATGGCACATTGACCAAAGTGTACTATATACAGGAGACTGTCAATGATACAGACTTCATTTATTTGGGAAACTCAATATTAGTGAATTTATTACGATGGATATTAGAAAAAGACTGCGATAGGAAATCAGTGCTAAGCAAGGTAATATTGATCAGGGTATTACTGGATTTTGTCTGCAGTGGTCTCATTTGCCTTTTTAATCTGTCCTTTTGAAGGATTTCAGTCTCAATAATTATCACCCTTCTCCTTGTGTTGCCAATATAATTCGCACTAATCCAGCTTTGCTTGAGCCAAGAATTGAACTGAGTACTTCAGGGAACAAGACAAATGTTTCCTGGACAGGTGACAATCAAAAGCTCAGAGCTGCATATGTTACTGGATGAAAGAAAATTGTAACTGGTTACAAAAAACTTCTGAAGATGGTTTGTGGGTAGAGAGAGTGAAATGTAGAGATAAATCGATGAGGATACAAGCTTGAAAGAATCGTCACATAATGATAACAACACCTTGTTTCACAAAGTCAGACATTTCATAATTTTTTCTCGATCATCTCGGTCTCATTTTCCATTCTGTGCCCGAGGAGGTATGCAAATTGATTGATTTATCATTATAGGACAATGAATGCACGGACTTACAGCATACGCAGTAAAGGTTAGTTAAAAAAACATAGAAACTCATTTTTAATCTTCAGCACTCTGTAGGTGACTTCATTTCACCAAGAAAAAAGTTAGTCCTGCCACTACAAGCAACAAGATTGCCAAACGATAGTGTGTTTGAATTTCGTAGTTGCGTTTTCATGTCAATTCAATTTCAGTCGTACATGAACAGACACACAAGATACAGGCTTTCAAAGTTACTAAGTGCACTAAATCTTGGCACCCTTGAAAAATAATGCAGAGTGCTTGAGGTTAAAAAAAAAAAAGACCAGTACTTGCTTTTATGGTTTGATATTTGTGAAACAAAGCTGCCTTTAGTCATTAGTTTAACTGGACTAATATCCTCAAATTAATAACATTGAATCCTTGTTTAAAAACTAAAGCTGAACATTCTTGTTAGAATTAACTTTGAGAAAAGTCATCAACGCAGCGTATTTGGTTCGAACGTCAATTTGGAATCTTCTTTTCATCTTTGATGTACTTCCCATCAGTCTCTCCTTCTGGAGAAGAGACCAATCGGAAAGACTTTCTTTCCCTATGGATATTACATTTTATACCTGAAGAGAACCCTAGAAATGAATTGGCTGAAAATTTGTGGCTACATCACAGACTAAAAGAAGAGTTCACAAAAAGTATATTCTTGTTAGAAGTTTCTTATTTCATATAGGTCATATGACAATGGAACAACACTAATGTGACCTCTCAAGGACACAAGCCTAGGCAAAGCATATGGAGATCCTAAGATGCCCAGTTGACAGAATCCTCTTTTTGACTTTGCTAATGTAAAGGAAGTTGAGGTTGTCAGGTTGGCTACAGGAGTTGCCTGTAGGACGTTAAAGTTGGCATTCAATTGCCTTAAGGGAGCTCCGTTCCTTAGTTTCGTGTCCAGAGTCCTCCTCCAAAACTAGTGGTTAAATAGCTAGTTTTCCCTGTTCACATAATTAGCATACATATGTTCATGCAGAAGTTTGTCTATCATGGCAAATGGTTTGTAAGATCATCACACAGACAAAGTGTTATGAGTCTGATTCTCATGTGTGCCTCTCTATTACAGCCTTGTGCCAGGCAAAGCTACTTCTAACTTGACAACTGGTCATTGTATGAAGTTAACATTTCCCAATATATTAGTCAGTACACAAGGCAGTGCAGTGTCAAGTTTGAAGTTTTGAGGGTTCTCGATAATTTGAATAAAAATAAATTGAAAATTACCCATTTTATATCCTATGTATACATGAAATATCTAAATTGGCAATAGATCTGAATTTAGATATAAAATATCTAAATTGGCAATAGGTTTGAATTTAGACATTAAATATCTAGATTAGCTATAGATCTGAATTTAGATATAAAATATCTAACGCCGAAAAATAACGAAAATACTTGGAAAATTATTTCACATGAAAATTATAGCAGAATGCTCCACACACCAAAAAGTTTGGCCTCTTTTGAAAATGTGTCGGGGCAATAGCCTAGTAATTATTAATCCATATGCACTTGAGGTTTCTCAAAACTATTCTATTCCAAGAAGGATTCAAACTCAACCTTGTCTGAACTGCTATGGTTCTGTTTGACAAGAAGGTGATGAGATAGTATTAAATCTGTTGGCAAGCAGAAAGAAAAAAGTAAAAAAGGCTGACCCAAAATATAACAGGGTTTCTTTTTGTCTCATGAACCCTTTTCAGAACTACCAGAGCATTCTGGCAGTTTTCATTGAACCTAATTAACCACACTTAGTTAACTCTCAGATTCATAAACTGCTTGTGACAGCTTTGAAATTCTACAATGAATAGGTTTGTTGAAAAATGAAACTCTTTAAGGAACTGATTTAGACAAGAATATAAAAAAATTTGCTAAAAAGTACAAGGAAATAACTTCTGTCAAAACTTATTCTCCTTTATTAAACAATTGAATTCTGTTGTATGAATTCAAGAGTTAATATCTCAATACTGCACAAAAATAAGCTGAGGAAATCAAATGACAAGAAGATTTTTCTCCAATAAAGTTAGGAAAATTGATGAGGATATTAGTCCATTGGCTTTCAACTGAAGCAAATGTTTTTCACGCTTCATAGATATTTTTTTTTGCTTTTCTCCAGTAAAGACTGAATAGAGACCTAATAACTTGCAATGCAAACTAATTTGGCTTTTTGAGCTTATTTTTTGTCGCCTTTTACTGAAAATGAATTTGCTGAAATATTTTGCCCTCCACTGTGTAACATCCTTGTTTTTCTCAAAAATTATTTTCTTAAAATAATTTACTATCATTTGGCTGAGAAATTGATAAGGTCTTGTTTTCTGAATCTAGCATCAAAGCTCCGAAAATTAGAGTAAATCCATTGTGACCAAGCCATAAGTGAGGTTGTTCTTATCAAATATATTGGTCAGAGAACTGCTCCATATCTCGAAAAACCCTTGGAGATAGAAGAAGGCAGTTTTCACCATTTGATTACATGTTATGAAGATTCATTTAGCCTTTAAGAAAAACGACCCAACCTGACCCGATCTGGCCCAGCCCATTTGTCATGCTTTTTGAAGCCTAATATCTCAGGAAATAATGAAAATAGAAACATAGGGCTTTTTTTACCAATCAATAGCCAATTATTTGAAGATTTATTATGTATGCAGTAAATATGGTGGTTTTCAGTAGTTGAGGGATCATGGAGATTCTTCTAAAGCCAGTCTTTTTGTAAATCTTTGTTTATACGGATGTAAAATAATGCAGCTAGACATTCAGACAGCATTATTTTACACCGTTATAAACAAGGATTACCTCATTTTAAGTGTATCTTGGGAACAGAAAAAGATTCTTTGAATATGTTTTCACCAAACAAGAGAATACTTATTAAGTTATAAAACCTGATAAAGTAATAGTGAAAACTTCTTGTTAACATTCATTGTGGAAGCAAGCAAACATTATATTCTTACTTTCATTGAGGATATCCTTATCTGGTTTTATCTAAGAATAAGAGAAAGCTGGTAGGTATGTACGACATAGGATACATGTATATCTTGTTTCTCTAATAAAACAGTCAGGCAAGTCATAGAGTTCAGTAGGGGATCAAAGGGGCCAGGGTTAGGGGATGCTTATAGCGCTGTATGGTTTTATGACTTGCATTATTCAGCGTAGTGTAGAGATAGGTCTCACTCAAGGAGAAATAACAGAGCTCACGATGGGAGGGCTCTATACATGATCCCCACGACACAGGGTGATAGGCAAAGATTAAAAACTAAGAGATTTGTGATTCTATTTGTGGAATTGAATAATACAAGATGATACTAGATATGATGTTATCAAACGTAATGTAGTTGATTGACGATTTCTAATTGAGTGGAATACAGTGTATGTACCAAATAGAATGTGTCTCTTGGGAGCTGCGGGACCCATTTAGAAATAGTTTTTGCCGAGACCCATGGTTCAAATCCAGGGTCTGTATAGTCTTGGAGGTATAAATAAAGATTGTTATACACTCAATATCACAGTCAATAATTGATCAACCTTAACAACAAAATTTAAGGACAAATAAATAAAATTCCATTGAATTATAGACAGTCAGAATAAATTCTATTTATGACATCACAGGCATTTTCCACTAGAAAATATCTAAAATAGAGTGAGAAGCTCCTGAAAATTAATTCTAATTATTAATTAAACTGTCAAAATAAGACCCCAAATAGGCCTAAAAAGCTTTTTTTTTCCAAAATCTAAAAACTTCTCCAGAAAAAGTCTAGTGGAGTACTGATGCCAATTTTCAAATCTGCAGACAAAACAGTATGGCCAAGAGCATTGGAACCCACAAATACATAAATCAACACAATCACATGCATTTATTAGAAAAGTATGCAACTCTTTGTCACCTATTCTGGCTACAGAGTGTTCAATCTTATATCTCTATGGTAGAATGTTGCAATGCGTTCTTGTTTGTATTTGACAAGACTAGAGTGGATTACAATTGCATGGGGGTCCCTTGAGGGCGATGGCATTTTATAGTCGAATTGGCACAATGCCAACCCTGTGGAAGACATAGCAGATTCAGGGAGCAGAAGTTTGAACGATCAAAGTAGATTCTGGGAAAGAAGAAGAAAATTAATGAAACCAGAAAAAATAGCAAGACGCCCCCCCCACCTGCCCCTTGAAAAAAGAAACACTCCTTAGGATTTGGTTTCAATTTGCTTCTATCACCTGAAACTGACTGACATTCAGATAGAGGTGCATTTGACCTTTGACCTTTGACTTTTGATCTCTTCACACCTACCCTTTTTTGGGGGGTAGGGTGAGGAGTAATTCTATCTCAGTACAAGAGCCAAATTCCATTTTACACCCACCACTTGCTTCCTTTTTTTTTAAAATTCCCCTCCCCCCATCCCCTCCCCCTTATTTTCTCTTTCTCCCATATTTCTACAACTGCCAAGAATTGCTCTTTGCCTACCAGCTACTTATTTGTCCTCATACTCTGTGAAAATGAATGTAAATCCTTTAACCAGCTGGTTTGAGCTCGAGCCGAAGAATCATGAACTGCATTTGTATTTTTCTTATTCTTGCCTACTGCTGTCTGTTGAGAAGCAAGAATACAATCAATATCTAAAATTGGGAAGATATTGTTTGTCTGTACTCTAAAAAATAGCAAACAGCTCGATGTTGAGTTACCAAACTTAGCATACATACTACAAAGAAGGTTTTAAGAAAAATTCGAGGACTTTTCAGGCTTGAATATATCCAGCAGTCTCTGTTGTCAACTGTCGGGTGTTGATGCAGTAGGAAACCCAGAAATTTTCATTTAATGTAAAAAATATCATAAAAACTTATACTTACTTAAAACTTATCTGTTGAAAAAAATCTTCTCTGTAAAATGAAACACAATATGATTTAAGTATTCATCGAAGGATCTATTCAGTGGTTGAGATAGTAAATTGTTTGGCTGTAGTGTTTATAGTTATTGCTTGGGGGAAGAGTTCAAGATTTTGAATGTTGCTGTTTGAGGCTTGCCAACTTGACTCAAAATGATCTTCCTACTCCAATTTTAGTCAGTAAAATCATGTTCTTTAAAATCTTTCATACCTACTTGATATATAAATCAGTCTATCATAATTCTGTTGAAGCTAAACCCATCAATTTGTTCTTCTATCTGACTACCAGTAAATTTTCTCAATATTATGGTTTATGAACTGTTCCTGCCATCATTTAAGGTGACCATTATTCTCTCAGATCCTTAACAATCAAATACCAAATTATTGGCCAGATACATACTTTATCTATTCAGGTATCTATCTCAGTCTATCCATATCTATCTATCTATCTATCTGATTTCAGTCTATCTATCTATTTCAGTCTGGTCACATCTATCTATCTATCGTTGTCTGGTCATATGAATGTATATATACATGTGTGCAAGTATGTATTATCTATCTTAGTCTGGTCATATCAATCTATCTGTCTATCTATCCAAGTCTTTTCGTACCTATCAATCTATTTCAGTCTGTTCATATCTATTTATCTATCTTAGTCTAGTCATATCTATCCATCCAAGTCTTTTCATATCCATCTATAACCAGATGAAGAATGTTGTATAGAGCAAAACTAGTGATAGGCAAAGAGTGACAAGATCTGGAGAATTCACTGCATGTAGAAGAACTTCATACCCCAGCCCCATAATTATTTGACACACAGCACTTGCAGCACGAGGCTTTGTTATTTAGCAAATCTTGCACTTTAAATCAATTCACAATTCTGTCTGTTCCTATCTTACGACCTAGAGACCTTGCCCCCATTATCCCAGCTCACTGGGCTACGGCATGCAAACCCTTGGTTTAAAGCAGTGGTTCCCAACCTTTTTATGCCTAGCACCCACTTTTGCGACTTTTGTGAGAATAGAGATTTCAATACCGATTGTCATATTTTACATCCCATTAGCAACTTATTGGCCTTTTAAAAGGCTAAAAAAGGCTAGATCATTCACTGATTTGTCTTTAGAAGGCTAAAATCACATTGATTTAAATTCCCGGTAACTGGGCATTGGGAAACTGTATACTCTCCATAAACTCGTACAAAGGCTCCAAAAAGCAATTGTACAACATATTTATCATATATCAAGACAATAATGAAAATAAAAGCCACCGTTTCATGTCATAATTCGTGCAACTTGGAGATTGCATGTATTGACTTTAAGTGTTGTCTGTGTGGCGGATGTGAGACAGACATGAAACCTGACTTTTTGACCTAGTAAGGGATCTATTGCTGACTTACAAGCTTGCAACCATTTGTTTGAAGGTAGGGTTCAGTAGCATGCATGCTACACTGCACTTGTGCATGCATTTGGGCTCTTCATGTACAGGCTCCATTGATACCAGCGGACCTGAAAGCTGTGGGAAACCCTCTCAAATCCTTGTTTACAAAGCCAAGCCATGATGATTTTGTTCTTATCTATAGACTCACTTGCCCACAAAAAGGTATTTTTTGTTTTAATGTGTCATTTATAAGAGTTGACTGAATCAGCTCTAATGTTCCTACCACTCTGCATATTGTTTGGGTTGCATCTTCTTCTAAAATATTACTCCAATTCATCTATTTCCTAATTCTGGACTCTTCCAGTGCATTTTTTGTCCTTGACTTCAAAATCTCTTTTGAAAGCCCTTCCCAACACATGTTTGAACCTACTGATTCATCAACATGAGCTTTAATGATTCATTGTCCAGCTTCTAATATGATTTCCACCAGATTAAATAGGGACGGTAAACAATGGCAAATGTGCATTCTATATTTAGCCATGATTTGTAACCCATAAAAATAAAATTATCACATTCCCACAAACAATTCTTAATGATCAGTCTATTCATATCTATCTCAGTCCTTTTGAACTTTTATATATATATATATCCCTGTCTCTATTAATATCTCTCTGCCTATCTCAGTATATTCATGATATATATCAATCTATCCATCTATTTTGAATAAGGTGGAGCATTAGTATTTCAATGAAAGTGGCAATTGGAGGATGAAGAGGAAAACTCAAGAGAAAAAAAAATATTATATCTCAAATTTTTATGATTTAGTGGACATGTTTTGATGTGATTCGATGGCTACAAGACATTTTTTCAGCGAAAAATTTGCATCAGTTCACAGAAATTGATCTGTTTACATGTTTGAGTTTGAAGAAAGGAATGGGGACATTTCTGTGTTGTTTGGTTGTTAAGTAGGAGTGGGAGGGGGTATTTGTATCTACGTTACTTCCAAAACAACCAAACAACACAAAATATTCCCATTTCTTTTCTCAACCTCAAACAGGTAAACAGCAAAATTTTCTGTGAACTGTTGAAAATTTTTCTCTGAGAAAGATGGCTGATACCCGTCAAAATGCACCGAAACATGCCCAAGGAATACTAAAAAAATTTTAAGATGTAACACCTGCTTTCTCTTCACTTTTCAATTGTTGCTTTCATTGACATTCTGTCGGATCACTTCATATCCACAATACAAAAACATACACACACTTATATATATATATGTGCATGTTTGCATACATATGTATAAAACAACAAAAATAATAACAGCCCACCAAACTCTCATTATCTCGAATTTTGTAACTCCAATTTCTTACTCGTATTCCATTGCTTTAAGACATTATATCCACTAATTTCATCACATGACTTTTCTGCCTTGTAATGGCTGCCAAAATATATCTTAATCTTTAAACCATTGTAGTAAAAGCCTCACCAAAATCAATTCTTCCAACTTTTCTCACACAAGAAAAAGGAAATTTTATCCAGCCAAAACAACTGTTATTACTCCTTCATTAATTCCCTTTGAAATACAATTTTTTTAGTCGTTCACATCACAATATTTCCTCAAGTTCTATCTCTTTGTAATAAAGGATATTACATCATTCTCTCCGCCCTTCAATGTATATTGCAATACTTTCTCAAACAAAATCTCTAAATTAGCATCAATTATCATTTAAGAACTCTTCAATATAAAAGCAGAACTACATGGGGTCTAGGTTTTGGTTTTATCAAGTAGAATTATCTTGAAAAACAACATATTTTTGCAGTATGGTTTCATCTGCATAAATTTGGTTTTCATGATTTAGCCATAGCTCAATTGAACAATTTTAGTAGACTTCCTTGACGTACATAAATCTTTTCAGACTGTCATCCTCATCTTGGTTGTTCTTTATGACACAAAGTTTCAGCCATTATACTCAATGACCTTCTTCAGATGCTTATGAGGTATGAGAGAGGGATCTGAATGTTCAGACATTAACCCCCTCATGTCCTCATTCAGCAGTGTATGTCCAGCTGGTGTCTTGCAATCGGCCATGATGTTAACGATGCATACTTTTGGTAATTATTTTGGAAGAGTCACAAAGGTTTTTCCAACCCCACAGTCATATTAGAAATATGCTGACTCGCTTGCTGCCATTTTGGAAAATGTTAATGGGCAGATAACTCTACTTTTCCTGGTTGTTACTGTCCCAACATTTCCAGACCCCGCCAACCTCTCATCCACAATATGCACCTGGAGAGGGCCATAGAGTATAACAGCCAAAAATGTTGTGTATAAAAAAAACTGACCATGATGAGGACAATTGTCCAAGACTTATGAAGAGAGATGATTTCTCATCTAAAAAATTCTGAGACTTCTTTAATATTTAATACCTTTCCGCTGACTTAATCACTATAGATGACAGCATATGTGTTCAAGAATAATCAATCGAATCTGATATTCATGGTATGATTGATGAATTTTTACTAGTTTCTTTGATTATCTTATTTTTGTTGCTTTTCATTGCAATACTCAGGTTATTTTACTTTCCACGACCGTTAACCCACTAACTGAGGAAGGTGGCAAGTGTAATAGTTATCCTTTGCAAAATAAGATCCTGTGCCCATTGCAATTCATCCATTGCACGATAAAAACCCTGACTCATGGATAGAATTGAATTGCCATCTATCACAAAAAACAAAAATTTTATCAAGTCAGCCATTAATCTGCAATGGCAGAAATATCCATCATTTGCAGTTTATGGATTAAGTGAGCAGCATAGATTTGAAATGAAGAAAAAGCCTCAAATGAGATTTGAATGAACATCCTGTATCTTCTGGTGCCAGTCTGGCATGGATAGCACTTTACCAATTAGGCTACAGACACCAATAGATCCGGACAACTGAACTTATGGAAATTTTAGATTGCACAAGGATTTTATGATTGAGGGGTTAGCAGGTTCGTCTCAAAGGCCATTGTTAGTGAATACAATTCTTACATGGTGTCCCACTACTGAGGCTCAAATCGGTAAAGGCAACATCCATATCAGATGGACCCCAAAGTAGGACCGTCTTGAAAATATTTGAGACCCCCAGGCAAAGTTATGCACTGGATTTGGTCCATGGGCAGTAGTACCAACTTTGATTTAACATGAATTCAATAAAGAGTCAAGAACTGATTCAAACATGAATGTAAACATAGGTTTAGAGTAGGTTCTCTATGTCAGCAATTCTTTTCAATTTTTCAATTAAAATCTTAAGCCCTTCAAAATTGTTGGGTCCCCAGACAACTGCTCAGTCTACCCATGCAATAAGACAGTCTTGTACCCAAGTTCAAATCACATCAGCAGCTGCAGCTTTATTTCCGACTCATGAAGCTCACCTAATGGTTGAATAATATAATAATGACCCGAATGTTGGGATAAAAATGCAACAAAAATAAGATGAAATATAAACTAGTCAAAAATTAATAATATTAATGCTTCATCTAAGAAATTCAGACAACTAAATGGCATGTTTACCTACAAAAAAACATAAAGGGACATTAATCTCTTATTTTTTAATTTAGTCGACTCCCCCTCGAAGTCCATCTCCACCTCCAAGCACGCCTCCTCCTAATGATAATTCTTCTGAAGAGTGGTCCGCAAGGAATCCCTCCACAGCATCCAAAATTGGTTGGTTATCCTACAAATATTCAAATTATCCAACATCACGTAGCCTGAATTTCGGCTCTGAATACAAGTAGAGGTCCTCGTTGTCGAGGCACCGGTGAGTAGGAGGCATGCTGCGGCATCGTTTGTTGCTGCATTCAATTGTCGCAGATGTTGTTATTCTTGCTGCTACTACTACTACTACTACTGCTGCTGCTGCTGCGATTTTTCTTTGTTTTTTTTTTTTTTCTTTCCGATTTTCTTAAGTGTGAGTGCTTGGACACTGTTTCAGCAACGCCCCATCCCCCTCACCACTCACGACCACGCTATTGTAAACCCGATTTTGATTTTACGGTTGCTGTTCCTGTTCGAATAACTCTTTTTGCACTTGGCACATTATTATTTCTATTATTATTATTAGTCCACTCATGCAGTCCGAAAATGATCGCAATTGTTAGATAGTTTTGCAATCGCACTTTTCATAAAAAAAGATATCAAAAATATTGTTCTCTGTTCTCTTCTTCATGTTTAACCAGAATGGACTCGGATTCTTCTACAATTTGCAGAAAGAAAAAAAGGAAGTGAGACTAGTCTCTGATATCTCCCCACACAACGAATATAGATATCCTGGCCATCACAGCCAATAATTGAACAACCGTAGCATGAAAACTTGAAGTCATTTAAAAAATACAAAATTCACAGAAGAATAAATATAGTCAAAAAATGGTTTGCAAACATCTAAAATAGAGTGAAAAAAAAATCTAGAAACATTTAGATTCTTATGATTCTAGATGTTAATAATCTACCAATCAGAATGAGACACCAAAAAGGGCTAGGGGAGTACTGATGCCAATTTTCAAGTCTGTAAACAAAACAGTATAGCCAGGAGTGCTGAACATACAAACACATAAGCAAACATACGCACATATAAAAAAAGGATAGAACCTTTTGCCATCTTTGATGGCTACGGTTGTTCAACTCGTGATGTATCATATAAGTAGATTATTATCATTATCATTATTGTTTTTACAAGTATTATTTCAATTACTGCTATTGCCTGTAAGTCATTATTATCATTTTAACTTGACAAATAATCATCCAACAGACAGATTATTTGGCTAGTTAGAATTAAGAGTTATCTGCCTGTAATTTTGGTTACAGACACTTACATTATCTCCATTATAAGGAGAAAGCCACAAATCATCTGCTTGTAGTACTGATAACAGATACTCACATTAGCTCCATTATAACAAGGAAAAGATTTGCAAGTTCATGCCAAATCATTGATCGTTATTGTCTGATTACGCAAGTTTCCTAAAATGTCCAGCACTTACCTCAACATCCTTGCAGACTCCAGTCTTGCTGTGGTCAGGATAAGTCTAAATTTTTTCTTTGAATCTTCAATTCAACCAATCTTGTTATAGTGTTTTGGCACAGTCATCAGGTATTTTGAGCACAACCTTTATTATTATTATTATCTTAGTTCTTCTTTCTTTTTGTTTAATTTCAGTCACCCTGAGCAAGGCCTTTTAACTACTTTTCACATCAAAGGGTTTGGTAAAAAAGAAGTTGTTTAGTCCACAGATTCAAGACCAGTAGGAAAAAACATGTTAAAATAGCTTATTGATGTTAAAATTGTAAAACGGGACAATTAAGACACGACCTGTTAAAAATGAAGACCAAAATTTACTGTAAAAAGAGCAGTGAGAGTTGAAATAACTAAAAAGAGTTCGAAACACTAAAAAATGAAGAGAATTTTAAAGAAAACTAACATTGGTTTTGGCATGTGTTCACCCTGGATTAAAAGATATCGAGATTGTAATTGTCGTGAAAACATTCAGAAGGGAGTTTAGTCCACATAGCAGATCTTCTTGAAAAGAAACTATTTGTGTAGAGCTTACGGGGAGTCCTTACAAGTATTATTAATATTGTGATTATTGTAAATAAGTTAGTGCCTTTACGTTGACTACGGAGACAGGGGTTCTAATCCAGGCTTCAGATATCTTGTCTCAGCTTCTTTAAGGTTTTTGCAATGTGTGCAATAGACTCAAAGTCAACGAGCACATAGAGTGGTGTCACTCACTTCACCATGCACTATTTTATGCAGAGGGAGGCGTTGGATTCATGCCTCTCCCAAGGGCAGTAGTGACAATCTCAGTTGGAGTTTGAATTCAGCTTGTCCAGTCCATTTTTCATGCTGTGCACCAATAACATTTGTATTATTAGAAACCGTCAACCAAAACTGTTATCAACATAGATTTCTTCAGTTTTCGAGTGGATCTGGCTGGCTATGTACATATTACATGTACAAGCCGCACCAACGAAGCTAGTGGGATGAAACTTTGAATATTTATTCTTTGTTGCGGCTAGAAAAAAATGTTTTTTTGTTGTTGGAAAAGGATTTTTTTGTAGGGGGTCCAGTTTACAGTGTAAGTTTATCCTAAATTGGCCCCTTAGTCTATATACGGCAGTGTTCACGCTTTTCTTTTTGTTAGGAATTCAGATTTTTTTTACTGATCACTTCTGAAAGTACTTATTCGTTGATAACCCTTTTTTCAATCATTTTAATTGCTCACCCACCAACCCGATATGCCGCCAAAAGACATTGGTCATATGTCAGTTTCTATTGAATGAATAGCCAGACTTATTATTATTATTATTATTATTATTATTATTATTATTATTATTATCATCATCAATGTTCTTAAAAGTACTGATATAATTATTTGTGGTCATGTTTTCACACTGATCCCAAGGCTCTGATTACCATTGACACTACGGTCATTTTCAAGATCCACAACTTTTTTTAATATCACTACATGTACCGTTTTTACAGTTGGTATTGTTAGTATTATTGCTTTGACTCTGTTATTGTTTATTTTTGTCCAACTTCAAAACTAGAGTCAACTTTTTTTCCCCACAAAACAAGGACAAAAACTATCCTCACCAAAATTAGAGGTGAAAACTGATTTGTAAAATCCAACAAATTTGACTCACAGATAGGCACAAGCTTATTCCTCTCTGATGAATAAATTCATTATAGATAAGACGAATATTTTTATAATTTTTTATTTGTTATATATATACCACAAAACTTGCAGTAATCGTTTTCAGTCAGAATAGAAGTTGGAATGGAGTTTGACCCTGCAGCAGTCAGTCTTGTTTGGTGTTATCCCAGTAGTACCTACTAGTTTTTATTCTTTTAATTCATATTCTTAATTACAGGGATTTCCTTCAAGGCATTTTAAAAAGTTTTGATCTCAAATTTCCAATATATTGAAAAACATATTTTTTAGTTTACAGAATATCAAACATGGTGATTAAAGGATATGCATTGGCAAGCTGAGTTCAAATTCTGGCTGTTACAGTTTGTGTTCACTTTATGATAATGCCCTCGGGAAAGGCATGTATCCCTCTCTACCCTCTACCACCTGTGAACGCATTACTGAAATGATTATTGTGTTTAGTTTTCTGTGACATTTAGTTTTTTTTACCTCAGATCATAAGAGACTCTGAATGTTTTTTCAAAAAGTCTATTCAAAATATAAGATTGCGTTGAAAAAAATGCAAAATTTTTCTTCTTACACGAGACCCTAAGTATAATGTAGTTTACTATAGCCTCATTCAGGGCATAAGACGGGTGGGTGGTGAGCTCTAGTATTTTTAACTATCACCCATACATCCAGGATGATACGAATGCAAAATGAATTTCATCAAAAGACTTATTTAATATGACTAAACTAGGAAATGTCTTTAATTTCCAATCAATTAATATACAATCAAATGGTGTTTTACTCATAATTTCCTTGATTTTGTGATTAAAATAATAGCTTGTTTGGTACTTAAAATTGACTTTTGATTATCAGCAGTTCATTTATGAGGCAGTTGTCTTTCTTGGACCCCAATATCCATATTATAAAGAGGTGACTACTGTTTGATATTTTTCCTCCAGTGAATATTGGTTTCTCCGTGTTCTGGATGCTGAAATATGTGTTACCTTAGTGTCAAATGTTCCTCTGACATCACTGGCATTCAGAACTGCCCACTAACAGGACCGGCCTTACGATTCCTGGTTCTCTAAGCACGCTGAACTGCCTGTGTTGTCAGTACTTTGAGCAAGCCCAGCCCCAGAGCCATTGCAAATATTTTGATCATTTTTTTCCCTTCCAGTTTTTGTCCCATCCTACTACAGCTTTTTCGATATCTGGTCCAATCGGAACCTTTCTTATTTGATTAGACTTCTTGTATTTCATTTGCTACATCCTTCCACCATTTCTCCATTCATCTCGCATAACAAAGCTGCTTTATTCCCCGAATCTTTTCCAACTTCCATCTGATGTGAACATGTTTCAATGTTTGTGATCTGTACGTGTGATTGTTGACTAAATAGAATACATACGTGTTTCTTGTGGTTTTTAACTGTCCAATTGCCTTCTGTGTGCTTCTAAAATATCTGTGATAATTCTTCTCAATACAATAGGTAAAAGCTAGGATGTTGAATGCTGACTTTCAGGTCAAGCAGGCCATTTCAGCTACGTAATCTTCCAAGCAGTTATTTACCCTCATTTTGACTATAGATTGTATCAGAAAGAGAGCTGTACAGTGTAAGGAAATATTTTGCCATTATTAGCTCTGTAGGAAAGCTTTTTATATATATAGATGCTAGATAAGTAGATAGATATACAAATAGATAGATTTTAACGTATTCTTGGTTTAGAGCAAATGTTTTCCCCGGATGATGACCAAAGGTTTAAACTAGTATAGACTTGTAAAAAGGAAGGAAAACCATTTTTACACTCACTCTTGTCCTTGTGTCTTCATATCTTCAGTTATATATATATATATATATATATATATATATCCAATGTGTGATTGGTTTATTTCATAAAGCGCTCCATACATTCAACATTAAACATCAAGTCAAGTTAGAGTAGAGTCTAAAATATGATGGAATAAAGGATTTGCTACACAAACACACTCATATTTCTGCCTTGTTTGGGCTTCACATGAATGTGTATGTGGAGTGAATCCTTTATTTCATGATTTTCATATATATATATATATATATATATATATATATATATATATATATATGTGAGTGTGTGTGTGTGTGTGTGTATGTGTGTATATATGTGGTGCGTAGTTATTTGCTAAGTTTTGGTGCAAGGCCACAAGCTTGGGACACTCAGTAACGATGTGCAATACCAGTTTGCTAACTTCTACCCCAGTGTAAGTGCCATATATGTGTATACGAGTGTGTGTGTGTATGTATGTCCGTGTGTAAATGTTATAGGTAAATGAGGTCATATAATTTTATAAGAACCATAAGATGAAAAAAAACACACAATCCCTCCAAAAGCCGTCTCCACTTGCAACCCACTGTTAGTAATCTAGTCCTAAATTTTCTCCAAGATTCCATCTATAATATGGAATTGCCTCAAATTTTTCAGAACTCTTGCATGATACCCGACGGACCAACAGGGGAAGACAATCTATACTCACACCTCGTGACTCTGCTCGCAATCTTTCTTTTATTTGCAACTACCATCCTCAGTTCTAAACTGTGCCAATGAGGTGAGCGATATTTCATCGGTTTGATTGTCCGTGTTTAATTGTCTCCGTCTGCTAGGATCTCCCACCCCTTTTTAATGACCCCCCAGGTTACTTCACTTTTTACTTAAGCCATTAACTGCGGATGACAGAAATTTCAGTCAATGCATTTCTTTGGCTAACTCAATAAAATTTCTATTTTATTGTGTTTGATGGCAATTCAGTTCTCTTTGTGAGTCGGGGCTTTTATCTTGCAATGGAAAACTTGCTGTAGATTATCATGGAATGGACAACTTGTAATGGATTTACCAATTTAGTTTCAAATGATTCGATCTGTTCTTTTCGGATGATTCATTTCTACTGCCCACTTCAGATGTAAATTGTAATATCTGTTTAAGGAGGTTAAGTGTCTCCTATTGGTCTCTTCCTCTGGTAGTTCAAAGCAAAAAAAAGGTATTTAAGTGTAAACCACAACGTTTGTAAATATTCAATTTTAGCAAGGCTTGCTATTCAAAGTAAAAGAAAAGGTTGAATTGTCCGAAAAAAATGTGAATGACTTCTAAAACTTATGGACAATTGCAATGGGTTATCTCACAATGGACAAGGGCCCTTATCTTACAATGGGTAACTATTACCATTACCAAAACCTTCCGCAGTTAATGGGTTAAGTATAAATCTACTTTCCTTAAAATTGCATCAGCTTTTTTAAACATTGCACCAACCTTCAAAACAAATAATGTCTGCTTTTCTTAAACTCGATATTGTCCTTTCACCTGGAAATACCATTTTTCATCAATGAGATAAAAACATTTAAGTAAAAAGGTTAACTAGACAGGTCTGGTTGGTCACTCAATAGAAACCTTCATATGAGCCTAGTCTTTTTGGCCCATGCCATGTTCCGGATGATCAATTAAAAAATTCTAAAAAGGGTTGATCACTGAAAAAGTTACTGCTCTCACCTATTGTTAGGCAATGATCTTAAAAAAAGTAAGAATTGAGAAAAAAAAAAAAACAACTGCGAATACTGCTGGACACAAACTAAGGGATCAATTTAGCATAAATTTACAATGCAAGTTGGATCCCTCCCTAAAAACCTGTTGAGGGGCAATTTTGAAAACAAAAAAAAGGTTTATTTTCTAGAAATAATAAGGAGTAAATCTTTGGATTTTCAGCCCTCTAGCTCCAGTAGTGCAGCTCATATGCAAGATACATACATAACCAGCCAACCAGACCAACTTGAAAACTGAAGAAACTCATCCTGTTTTGGTTGATAATTGAACCATATCAGCTTCTGTCACTTCATGGTGACGAGGAGGGGTTCCTAGGGAAGTTTTGATACAAGGACTCAAACCTTCTGCAATACAGTGAGCTGACACCATATTTTATATTCAAAGTTTTTATTACAAATTCATTTCAATATATAAATGTATATATATATGTGTGTGTGTGTGTGTTTCTGTGTGCACCCTACAGCTGTGGCCTTGTGCTATACTTAGCTAAGCTTTATAAATATCAAAACTAAATAGTCAAAAGACTGAATAAATAGCATTTTCTCCTAAGAATTCCTATCTTGTCTGTAGTCATCTCTTAGTTCTATCTGAAACATTCATTCTATAATTAAATTGCTTGTTCATACTCAAGAAATACATGAACAGCAATGATATCGTTTATGAAAAGAAAGAAAAAAATTATTATTATTTAGTGATTATAACTTCCAATTCTACATTAATATTTGGTTAACTTCCAGGAGTTTAGAATATTGTGCAAAGACGTCTTCAAAATGTTGTGAAATTTACAGTGTGTGTATAATCCCTATGTGCTTCAATTGGTTTTGTGCTGTGTATTTAAAAAAAAAACTGTCTCCAATCATGATTTTTATATTTTTCTGCATAACTGAACCCGCGGCTTTTTCAATTACATTTCATCATCATCATGGCTTCTGCTTAACATTTTCGTTCATTGTACTGTCTGCCTTATTAAGGACAATGACTATTATAGATGTATCTATTTTAATTACTATTATGGGATGTATCTATTTAGTTGGCCTAGGTTTGGGGTTTTGAAATCAGCAGAGTCAAAAACCACAAAGAATTTTTCCTCAAAGAAGAAAAAAAAAGGTTTCATCATCAAAGGACCAAATCAGCAACAAAATGTTTTTTTTCTTTTTTATACAGAGTCTCCAGAACATATTTGATTTTCAACAAAATATTGTGCAATTTTGAAACCGTCTTCATCAATCATATAATTTTTTTTGTAAAAACAAAGATTTATATATTTATTACCATCAAATGTATGAACCCTTTCATTCGTCTTGGATGAGAAGAACATTTTTTCTCTGAATTTCAGAGACGAGGTCTTCTTATTATGATTATTTCACCTATTCACTGTTATTCACCGCACTGCTTGGACACATTCGATCAAATATACAGGATTTTCAACCGTTCTACAATCAACCACTCTTCCATAATGACTTTCAAGAAGTAAAGTGTAAAAAGTTGTTACACCTATTGCCACCCTTGACTGTAGCCGACATCTATGAATGATTATTGCTTCTTGGTGTATACAGATTATAACGCTGTTGATAAGTTCTCCTTGGATTGGGAGGGGGCTGTTTGGGGTCTACTTCTAAAATCTCCTCATCTGTGTGTAAATGATGTTGATATGCTTTAAATGGTTTTGTGCTGTGTATTCTGAAAGAAAAATTATCTCCGTTCAAAGTTTCTGTATTTTCTGGCGTAACTAAATCCTCGGCTTATTCAACAACGCTTCATCACCATGGCAACTGCTTCACATTTCTCTTTCCTCACAGCGTCTGCCTTCTAAGGGAAATGACTATCCAACCTCCACCAAAAGAGTTGCAAAAGATATATGTATTCACTTGTACCCATCCATCTCTTCCCTTGATATCTCCCAAAGCTCTCAATGAATTTCAATGAAACTATGTGGAAGGGCGGGCCATGCCCAACAGAAGAAGTGATTCAATTCGGGGATGGATCCAGGTATCTGTTTCTGATTCAGAGATATTTCTATCTCTCTGAAAGAAAAGTGGATCAAAATGAACAGTCCATAAAATGGCTGAGATTTAAAAAAAAAGCAGTGAAGTAACTGAATATTTGTACATTTAAAGTTCTCTCCCTTGTTTTTCTTTGAATGTTTTATTTTCATTGAGTTTTCAATTAGTGTACAGCATTTGTGGGCTTTCGTGCTCTCCGAGTGCTTTCTTGTAATGGGATGGATTGGTTGGTTCTGGTTTGGGGGTTTGGAAATCAATTGTCATAAATCGCATTGATTTGTTTTTATTCCTCAAACAAAAGAAACAGATTGATCATCAAAAAAGCAGATTGTCACCAGAATTTATTCTTGTTTCAAAACGTGCATCATGTGGCAGTAAATGTGTTAAGAATTTTTAAATGGTTATTTAAAGGGGGTCTTCATACTTTCTTTGGGAAAAGGCATGAATTTATCTCTTCTCTCCCAAGCTATAGGTAAACAAATTGGATAGAATGAGCCCTTTAACCTTGGTTGGCAACCAGTCTAGAAGAACAACTGTGAATTCAAAACCAAGAATGGAATCCAATCCTAACCTCAGCAAAAAAAAAACATTATAAAAATAGCTAAAACAGTTGGGTTTTGGGTTTTCATCTCCAATAAAAGGACCTTCTAAAGCTGGTTGGTGCATCAGCTCAAGGTGCAACCAGATCCAGGATCCTGGATTTCAAGGGAGTTGATATAAGTATTGAATAATGATTCAATTCTATTATCTTGGTCCTCTACACCCTTCTGGAGAATTGGTAAATTCTGAAATTCAGTGACATAATTGAGCACTGACAAGTTATATATATATATATATATATATATATATATATATATATATATATATATATATATATATATATATATATATATATATATGTGTGTGTATTTCTCTATTTACTTTATGAATTATTTTTCTTTTCTAGTTTTTATCTATTCCTGCTTTGCTTTTTTTGTTTTTCCTGAATTTTTTTCTCTTTTCACACATGTATCTGTACGTTTCTGCTCTGTGATTCAATGTTTGTTTTTTTTCAAATTTCTTCCACCGCACCCTGGGTTGTTTTTCCACTGCCTTCGGAATTGTTCTTCCACTGTCCCAAGTTTGTTCCCTTGCTGTCCGATGGGTCATTCTTCCACTCTCCCCGTGGTTGTTCTTCCACTTCCCTCAGAGTCGTTCTCCAACTCCCCCAGGGTTGTTGTTCTGTTGCTCTCAAGGCCGTTCTTCTACTGTCCCCAAGGTTGTTCTTCCGCTGCCCTAAGGGCAGTTATTCTACTGTCTCCAGGGTTATCTTTCAACTTACCCTAGAGTTGCTCTGCCTTTCATAGGATTATTCCCTCTTTAGAGTTTTCTTTGAAGCCATTGTTAGAGATGCCTGGTTAGGATGTGCCAATATACTACAGTAAATGAATACATATCAAGCAGATGTCTGTTTATAGATGTATCATAAGATCAGATCTTTCTGCAAAAGAATTATTGTTTTCCTCCAGAAAGCAAGGTATGTGCATAAAATCTAGGGCATACTGATATCTTTAACATATATGCACGTATCTTATGCATATATTTATATATATAAAAATATATATATATATACATATATATATATATATGAATATAAATGCCAAGATGCAAATGCTCATCACAAAATATTCTAAGACTGATTCCTTCTTTGAAAACCGTTTTGTTTTCTTTTACACTTTATTGATACACGTTTGTACACAATGCACAATTTACCTGCAGAATTGCTTTCTTTGTGATGCATGCAGAAAATATCTAAAATTGAAGATTTTCTTTTCTTTCTCTCATTCTCTCTTCCTTCAGTGGATTTTATCCGTCTGTTTTTTATCTTTTTTTTGAGTCATTTGCTTACACTTCCTGTGTCCTGAGCTTTTGCCTTTGAAAGCAAAAAAAAAAAAAATGTAATTATTTCATCATCCATTTTCATTATCAGATGAAGCATTGTAACCCATTGTATTTGATTTTGAACACTATTTACTTTCGTCTTTTTTGTCGACTGTATCTCAACTCAAATCGAGCCGTTACTCTATGGGGCAGCTTAGAAATGAAGAAAGAGCTTCTGGTGAGATTCAAACTTGTGTTTCTCTTGTCAGAGATCAAAGCTGGCTGATTGTCAATCAGGCTTTCCTCTAGCAAGAGGGATACGGGATCAAATCTCACCAGGAGCTCTCTCTCCATATCTGTCCCATACTGCATGCTCACTGCCATAGGTCAGTGGTATTCGAACTGTGTTCTGCATAGAAGTGCTCCCCACAACCTTTTCAGGGGTTCTGCAACCTTTCCAGGGGTTCAACAAAACAAAGTGATATTTCTATAATGTACTTGATAATTCTTAGTCACATATACGATTCCTTCATGGCAAAATCCAATAATTACATGCGTATGTAACTATATATACATATATGGAAGGGAAAGTTGTTCTTGAAGGAGCTCCCTATAAAATTTAATTATTGAAAAGGTTTCCCTGGATAGTTAAAGTTAGAAGACCACGGCCATTCGTTAATGACTTGAGCTGAGTTGTAATAAAAACAACTTGAATATTAAGATGAAGGTAAATAGTAGTCATAATTAATTCAATGGGTTTCAAGGGAAAAAAATGTTTTATTTTTTATTTTCTCTGGTATTTATTTGTTAAAGTATTGATCATTTCAATTTTATGAATTTCCTACTGGTTAACATTTTTCAGGAGTTACTTTTACGGTTTTAAAACATAGAAAGAATTATATATATGGAAATTATTTATGCATAATATGATATGATTATCATCTGATCTTCCAGGAATGATAAATTTTCTCCAATATTTTTTTCCTGGAGGAAGAAAAAAAATCCACCTGTTCTTATATGTTATATGCCTACCGATTGGGGTAAGGAATTAATGATTTCATCAGATCGTGAGGGATTTAGTAAAATCTCTGAATAAAAGGGATTTCATGGAGTTTCACAATCCGTCTAGTGATGGTTAACAAGCTTCTGATGCTGACCATTACTGATAAAATGAATTTGATACTCACTGGGTGCTCCACTACTTTGGTCAAAATAAGCTACACTTGGTAAATATCAACTATATTATGCTACAGTTTAGCTTAGTATGACACAAGGCCATAGTAGTGGAGCACCCAATGAGGATTAAAATCATTATAGAAGTTATGGCCAGCATTTCAATTACTGAAATGTTCAGGGATTCCACAAAATCACTCGAGATGAAATCATCAGTTTTACAATCTTACCCGAACATCGATACTTTTACCAAATGTTTTAGATTGAACTAATAACACCATTTCTTTGCTTCAATTTAGAAAGGTTAATTCAATATTCAATCAGATATGTTCAAAATGTAACTTAAATCAGTGGTTCTTAACCTTTTTTGATGCTGGCACCCTTGCAAGATTTCAAAATCTGTCTTGCTCCCTTTAATCTTAAGGTTAAAAAATTGAATTTAAAAAAGTCAAAATTGACAAAATTAATCCTGATTGAGTAATCCTTATCCAGAATGCTTTACACTAAAACTGTTTCAGATTTTCTTAATTTTGGATTAAAGCATTTATAAGGAGATTAACTTTTTTCTTATGAATATTACTCCCCACCATTAATGTTACCACCTGTAGCCTTTTTTGACATTTTCAACAATGACTTCATACCAAGAATAATCAAAAAGATTAATGCCTGCAGGTCTGGAGGAGACAATTTTTTGGTTTGGCACTTGTTTTGTCTTTCATGGTTTATGATATATGTATATAAATATAGTTCCACACTTTTAGAAAGGTGAATATAGTTATGCAAAGATAAGCAAGATTTTATTGCAATCAGAATGAGTTAACTGCCATGCAAGGTGGCCTTGTCTATCATCTTTGAACCATGCTAGAGTGAAGTCATGTGTATATATTTCTACATGGCATGTCATGTTGGTTTTATGAAGTTTCATATTTTGAAACATTTTAGTTTTCAAAGTGTGGGATAATGGGTACTCAATCTGCATTTAAAAGTGTAAATAACAAAGTGCTGAAATTTATTGGATGTCAAAACTTAAAAGTCTATATCAAGATATTACAAATAAAACAGGAAGAAAAAATAGTATGTATAAGCAATTGAACAAAAAAAAAAAATGTCTGTAATTTTGAAAAGAGTCATTAACATTCAAACAGTTTTAAGATAATCTTACTCATTTTCCTTCATATTTTTGTTGTCCCCACAGTGTTCTGGCCAATAGTGCACCTGAAAGAGTCCGTAGAATGGAATGACTGAAATGCTGTGCGAATAACAAAAATAACCAGAAGAATGAGATGGACTGTCTGAAAAACGCTTTGAAACGAAGAAAAAGTTTTCCATTATCATTAATTTCTTGCTAGTATTTAATTTCTCAGTTGTTGTCACTTATTATCTCAACTAAATACAGAATAGGATGGGATAGAGTCTTAGTTTGATTTGTACTGGCCCTTGCCTCTGTAGTCCAGTGGTAAGAACCTCTGCATGTTAGGTGAGCCAGTCTCCAGCCCAGAGGGTCTTGAGTTCAATTCTTACCTACAACTTATTCTTTATTTCTATCCATCCTGTTGATTTATCTACTCACTGCTAAAGAGTTTGTATTTAGTTGTGATAAAAAAGCAACAACGATTAAGATGGAGGTAGCAGAAAATTAATAACAATGATTTACAATACTTGATCTAATTAAATGAATCAAAATAAAGAAGTTTGTTAGACATCCTCATCTAGAATCCCCCAAAATTACCTGAAGCTCTACTTGGGGAGGCATACATTCCAGGTTAAGAACCACTGATCCAAACAATAATTTTCATTGTATTTTATCACAAAAATTCTTTTTCTTATTGATCTGAACTGATGTGCACTTTGTCATTGTCTATAACTTTGAGAAGAGTCATTAACGTTCAAACTTTTGTCCAGATAATCAAATATCTTCTTTCCATCTTTGATACTGTTAACGCAAAGCTCCAACCAATCAATTCTTCAGCCTTCTCCTGGTGTGATACTCAATGTTTATAAGGATATTGCACATTACACCTGAAGAAGGCCCTAGAATAGATTGGCCAAAATGCTATATTGTTTTGAGTCTTTTAATTTGTGTTGATCAATTGTTGCAATTCTCACAATTGATATTTCATATTTTCCCATTTGACTAATGCTTTTTTGCTTTGCTTCGCCAGCACTGAAGTGAAGAATGATATTTCCCAATTCACATGCTCCAACCCATCACCTTTCCATCCCCAAAGACCCACACCCACCATAAACAAAAAAATAACCAAACACATTTGATGCCAACCCTCAAAAAATTGAGATTGAAAGGCATAACCTTTATAAATATCTTGAATATTCTTTTTATAAAAAAAAACTCCTATTCTCACAAACACCCACCTCCTTTCCATTGACCTTATATCTATACACATATATAAATATAAATATAAATATAAATATATATATATATATATATATATATATATATATATATTTATAAACATACACATACATTCATATATATATATGTATACATATATAGTTACACATGTATATACGTATATGAATATATATATATATATATATATATATATATATTCATATAACTATATATCTAATATATATATCTATATATCTATATATGTATATATATATATATATATATGTTATGTATGTGTATGTTGATACTTATATTTACTTACATTCTATGTTGTTATTGTTTTTGTTTCTTTTCATGTAAACCCATTTAGTGATAAATGTTCTTATTTTTCCTACCAAGGTTCAACCAGTGGAACAACCATATCCAACCTTTGCAACTTATCAGAGACGGGACCCTTACGACCCAGAAGTGTGGTAATAGAAAAAAAAAAAAAGGAAAAAAAAATACTCACTCACACTACCCAGCCATTTCTTAGCCTTCCATTGTTTGATATTAATTCTCTGCATATGGCTGAACGGAGACTACAACAGCTGCTATTGGTACTATACTTCTGATTCTTTTACTACTATTACTACTGCTACAACTATTAGTACCAATACTACTTCTCTCACTACTATTCGAGCAAGCTGTCCATAATATCCACAGAGAGTAATCTAGGAATGAATTTCATACACTCTCTATCTTGCTTAGATATTTGATATTCCAAGATTGTAGCAAACAATTTTTTTTTACAATTTTGGAACCTTCTCGAATTTTTTCCTCTTTTTCAAAAAATTTGATTCCTTAATTTCTGATATTTTGGAAGTCGACAATCACGCATTGCGTCTCTTGCATTCACAAATAACTTCATGTCCACTTCTTTCAAAAGAATTCAAATTCTCCTAACAAAAAAAAAAGGAAAAAAAATAAGTATATTTGTTTTAAAACATTCTGAATTTAAGGGGTATTCAAACAAATGAAAGCTAAGATGCAAAAATTATTAACAAAAGATTTCTATATGGCAGCTCAAAGATATCAATCCAGCGGAGAAAATGCTTTTTCTCCTTCACTTTGCTTATTCGGGAAACGCTTTGAAAGATCAAAGCAGCTTTTTATGTCACTTCAGCCATTGAAAAAAAAAAAATTTCAATCAATCAATAATTGCAATATTTGATTGAAAAATCAAGAACAAAAATATTATTTAAAGCTTCTTTTTTTTCATAATGCCAAACCCTTCAAAAATATGTCATAAAAACTTACTTTAGTTCATAAATGCAGTTCAAAGGAAAGGAAGTATTTCTTCTTTTTGACACCAAAATTTGGAGGGTTCTATGCATTTTTTCGCTTGGGTTTTATTTCCTAATTTATTTTTGAAGCCATTTTCTTTAAAGACCTCATCACTGCCTTCTAAAGAGAATGAATGAAATTAAACGAGAAGAAATTCAGGTTTATTATAATTTTTTTCTGACCAGGAGAGTTTTCCAGTCCCTACTTGAAAAGTTCTGACAAACAAACCTTGTCTATCAAATAGTATGTTTCAAAATTTCAAATGCTAGATCTAAAGAGCCTTTTATTCAAATGATAAAACAAGCTCTAGAAAAATCAGTTGTAAGACCATTTTCCCACGGCTAAAACTAATATCTTTTTTATTTTGCTTCGACACCAGGCCGGCCCTTGGTACAGGCAACGCGGGTAATCGCCCGGGCTGCCAAGTGCCAGAGGGCACCTGTCTCGGACAGTAGGACTTGAGACAGTAAGATTTTCCAAATTTAAATGGAAAATGGGAAAATGGATAAATTAAATAGAATAGAAAGTCAAAATAAGAAAATACCCTAATGTGAAGTCAGATTTTTCAGGAAAATCTGACAGACTCAATTACTTTCAGGGAAGTGAAGTTTAGCTTGCCCAGGGCACCAGGAGCCCAAGGGTTAGCCCTGCTTCAATAATCAATGAAATAAACATAGTTTTTTTTCCAATACGTAAGAATTAATTAATTGATAGATACTAATAGTCACCATGAAAATAGTTTCTTTTATTACATATAAAATATATATAATATTTTTAGATGAAAATTATTTCAAATCATTTTGTGTGTAATGAATTTGATTTCTCAAGTTATTATTTTATATTATCCAGTGTGATTGCAAATGTAAATTTCTTCTCACCAAAGACCAAGCACATTAAACATGTTTTGAATTGATGGCACAACCCCAGAATCACCACCAAAATATTTGTTGAGTGACAAATTGAAATAAAGTCAACCAATTGTAGGATGTACATATATATCCATATCTATATATATGTGTACAGCAGCTTTTTACTTTGGCGTAGCAAGAATGTTTTACTTGGAACTGGTTTACTTTTAAAACACTGACCCCAAATTATCTTTAATATTTTTAATCTGAAAATCAAACCATGAAATCTTTCCCTTACAACAAACTCTCTGAAACAAAAGCTGGAAAAAAATTAATGAAAAATTAATTCTTATAATTTCTAATTTAAACAAGTAAAAATATTCTTCAAATCTTAGTGAGATAATATAGGCATGTTATAAGAAGTAAGTTGAAAAATATACCAATTTTTCATTAGGTGACAAAAGCTTAGTATTTTTTTTTACTTGAGCCCTTCAAGATATTAGATTTCTTATTTTCTTCCCTTTTATATTTTTGTTTTTTTGATGACAGAAACCCTTCCCAATTGGAAAAAGGGAGCTGGCTCTCTGAAATTTACTTGACTGTGGACTGTTTTTTTTTTTTAACTTTGTCTTTTTTTAAAAATTGCTTATCTTAAAAATAATTGCTTACCTCATTTTTTATGATAAAAAAATGGAGTCATTTTTACCAATTTTTGTAGATCTTACCTGATGTTTTATATTTTATTCACTATTACAACCTGCAAATTTCCCTTTTTTGGAACCAATATCCTTAACAATGAATGTAAGATGGGGTCTTTATAGATGGCTCATATGTTATCATAATAGTAATGATAATAATGATATAAGATTATGATAATAATGGTGATGATAATTCTCCATGATAGTGTGATGGAGAACCAACAAGGCCTGGTTGTATTTTGAGATACTGCTGGGATGCCCTGGGTTTGTGGTAATGATTGCTTCACCCCTGAAACCATGCCTGACCCCAGGGTCATCACCTGATGAAGGCTTTGAAAGAGGCACTGTTGCTGTTTTTGCAGCTGCAGTAATACAAATTTATTTATTAATTATAATCTGTAATTGAAGAAATGTATAGATTTTAGTCAGAAATGTGGAATTCATTTTCATTTTTTTTGTGGGATTGCTGTAGATGGTTTGTACAAAACTATTCTTAAGATCGTACGGTGCAATACGTAGTTGAATTTTAGAAAATGTATTTTTGGCCATTGTTTCGAATTATTCATTTTTTTTCATGTTCTTACTAAAGTAAGCAAGTTTTCGTGACTCCGATTTGGTCTGTTTTCCTCAAAATAAATAAATGGACCAGAATATCTGAATAGAAACGTGAGAAATTAAAAGAATTGAAAAAAAAAAATATTTATAAACCAGTGAAAAGAAAAGAAACTGAGAGAGAGGGAAAATCAGATAAACGGAAAAAAAAAAAAAGAAAAAAGATGGAAAAAGTCATGTGTAGATCATTTTTAATTTTTCAATTCGTTTTTGAATTTTCTGGGTTTTTTTTATTCTTTATTTATAGGAAATTTTGCTTAAGGTCAAATCACGCTGAAAACACTGGTTCTCGTTCGACCACCAAAGTTAAGCAGCGTCGTGCCTGGTCAGTACTTAGAAAGATGACCACTGCGGAACACCAGGCACTGTAAGGCCCCATAAGCAAGTGCTGCCTGTACTTATGTGTATGGGCCCCCCACATGAAAAAAAACGACCTTGTGTCGCATTCTGCCTTCGTGGGGAGGTTGATGATATAAAAGTTTTTTTCCAGTTTTATTTTTGGGTACAAGGAGTATTTTTTTCTCTCTTTTTTTTTCACTTCCTTTCCTCCCCCCCCCCTCTTCCAAGATGAAGTCGAAAATACTTTGAAGATAATAAGAAAAGATATCATAAAGATGATGGATTATATTTAGAATTGCTACTTTCTTATATTGGGCATCAGATAGAGAAGAGTCTTTTAAGAACTACTGCATTTCAATGTTGTCAAAAGTGAAAAAGGTGCAAAGAAGAAGAATTTTCTTTAGAATTATAAGAAATTAAAGAAGTGGACATAATATCTAAAATTACACATAAAATACAAGGAAAAATAAATATCTTTCTTTTTATCTGTACATATCGGGGCTGGCCCTGGGTACCAGCAACACAGGCAGTCGATTAGGACATCAAGTGCTAAAGCACACCTGTCATGTGTCAGAGAGAGTCAGACAAAAGAAGAAAAATTCCCTGATGCAAAGTCGGAAATTTCAGGAATATTTGACAGTTAAACACCTTCGTTGGGCGGAAACTAAGAAAAACAACTGGCAAAGCAAATTCTTGAGATTGACGACAAGCTCAGTCGGTCTGAATGGTGCCGAAGGTCAGCTTGCCTGGGGCACCAGGAACCCTAGTGCCAGTCCTGATACATATGTATAAGTGAGAGAAGCCAAATTATTTCATCTTTTTTTTTTTATTTGAGAATAAACTGAGAGTTAAATGAAACAAAGATGAAACTTGAATTACAAAGAGATTAATCTAACCAGTTTGAAAAGAAAATATTGCATCTTTCAACAAAAAAGGGAGATACTAATAAAAATAGCCAGAGTGAATTGTGACAATTTTTTAAAAAATTCTCAAAAAATTATTGTCTTTTTTTTCTTAAAAAGCCAAAAAACAATAAAGTGAACTTGATTTGTTCTTTTGCATCTTGCAAATTTGAAATGTTGTGGGACGCACGTCGCTAAAAATAAGCCAGACTATTTTCTCCTCCAAGAACTGAAGAATTACAAGAAGCTAAAAATTGTGCACAAGACAAGCTGAAATGAATTTGACTAATTCGGATCGTTGCCTTTTTTCAAAACAGTTCTAAGAGCAGTGTGTGCAGACTGGTACTTTGGCGGCTGTTATCGCCCAAATAAGTTGGTGGCATTAGAATTTAAATTTGCTTGGATTTCTTCTTTTTTTTTTTTTTTTTTGGAGGACTAAAAATCATTTGGCCACTGCTGGAGCAACAATAAAGATTTTTTTTCACATCTTTTTGAGAACTGTTTTATTTTTTCCACATCTTTTCTGGATTTCCTTTGAACTATTCTTTCTTTTTAAATCAGGAACATTTTTTTCCAAGTTAATGCCTGAAGACCATATTTTTTTTAAGATATGGAGGCACGAGGTGGCTGAGCATTTAACGCCAGAGAGAACAGGATTTGCTAAGCAAGGTCAAACCCCAGCTGAGACAGTAGGTGTTCACTTTGCACTAATGTAAAAGGCATGAATCCATCTCTCCCCCAATGCCAAAGGTGACATGGGTAGGGTAAGGCCAAAAAGTAACCATATCTTACGACCTTGGGAAAGGCCTATATCCAATAATGCTGAGTGGTACATTAAGAATTAAAGCACATAATATAAGACTGTAAGGTCTATGTTTCAAGTAAATATTTCAATTAGCTTAGCTTTGAGTGGTACAAGATTAAATGGATTGAAGTAGAAAAACTGAGTTGCTAAATCTACCCTTTTTGTGTTTGGATGAAGTATGAAGAGAGAAAGACGGGTTGAACAAGGGAGAAGGTTTCCTTATTCCTAATTCTATTTGGAAAACTGAGACAACATAATTTTCCAACTCACAATATCCCTCCATTCGACCTTCTATAGGACTAAGTCGAGCTTTAATAAATATCGTTAAGTGAGGAAGATTCTCATGCAACAAAAAATGAAGATACTAATAATAACAAGCCTGAAAGTCAGACCATAGATGTGCTAGTTTGATCTTTAGTGTTTTTTAAAAGACCCTCCTTTTTAGAATCCCATTCCTTTAAAAGCTATCCCCTTCCCTCCGAAAGAACCTTCATTTAACTCTAATATTGTATTAAAATAGAATTCCATTCATGCAATTGACACATGTTTGCCTTCTGACATAAAAAAACAGAAGTCTATGTTTATATAGATCCAACAGCTGAAGAAGAACAGATCGATTGAAAATATTGTGATAAAAAAAAATCAAGAAATCAATCAAAACAAATAATAGAATCTATCAATGAAAATAATGGAAATGATTTGTGTGAAAATCTTGAAGCAATTTCAGAATATCATAAACCTTAGATTGAGGAGATTCTTTCTCTTCAACACATCAGAGACACCAATTACCATTGCATCAAAATGCCTGGAAAAAGAAACTGCAATGGTAATTGTTGTCTCTGATGTGGCATTGAGAAAGAGTTTTGTGAAACCAAAGTTTATGATATAGTAAGTAGACCTTCACAATACCGGCTACTTGAAATCCCATTCATTTCAAATTTCTCGGGGTGACTGACAAATCTGCAGCGCTTATTTTGGTTGCTCTAGATCTGTTTACATGTTAACGCTCTTTTGTTAACACAGGTGAGAGAGATTGCTGCTTGTTTTCCTGCATTTATTAATATCATTTGCTCTAATTCAGCCCCAAGTAATGGATCCAATGTTTTCAGTAATCCGGCATTCTTCAGATTCCACGGTGCCGGATTAGTGAAAGTCTACTACTGTATTCTTAGATTGCTTTAAGATTTTGAAACCAGCATTTGTGGAAATGTTTCTTGTAGGAATTTTGTAGACTTCTCTGTAGACTTCATTGTTCCATCAAGGTAAGTAATATTCACATGTACTTTTTGTACAGGGGTGGGACAACTATGATATGATACATAGATATAAATTTGTATACATGTATGAATATATATATTTACATACACATATTTAAATACACACACACACACATATATATATATATATATATATATATATATATATATATATGTACTTGCTTTGTAATGAAGATATATCTTTAAATTATTTTTTTTTATGCATATATGTACATATAAACAATAGAAAAAGATAGAGGAAACTCAACACAGTGTTTTTCGCTACGATACACTCTTCAGAAGAACACCTAGTTGCATGAAACGTTGAGTTGAGTTTTCTCTAACTGTTTCTGTAGTTTTAATAATACTCTACCTATTTTTTACAAAGGTATTGAGCACTCTAAATGAATTAAATCAAATTCATAGTGTTTTATGTTATCTTTATTTTAAAGTTTTCTTGAAAAAGTGGTAATTTTGAATTTTATCCATATCTATCTATCTATATATATATATATATATATATATATCAACAGAGAAGAGGAAATATATCAAGAGGTGCAAAGATTTAGCTGAGGTTGCATCTGTATGGAAAAGGCAATCCGCACTGTGATAAAAAAAACCATTAAAGCCTGAAAATATCATGAGGTACTGCTGGGGGGCCTAAGGTTGGTGGTAATAATGTTTCAACCCTGAAACCTTACCAGACCCCAGGATTATCATCTGATGAAGGCTTTGTTGGAGATAAATACTACAATGAAAAGAAGCAACAAAAAATAAAGAAAAAGGAAAAAGAAAAATATATGTAAAAATGAAAACAATTCATCTCAATATCATAAAGCTTTTAGTTTTGTTCATAATTTTTTCTCTTTGTCACTTTAGAGACATCAGATACCATGCAGTTTTCAGGTTGACTTAGGAATAAATGACTTTTCTATTCTACACACACACACACACACACATACACACACTCATCATACAAACAGATACATACTATTATATGTTCATTAGTAGAATAGACAGTATACGTCTGCAAGAATATGATGATATTAAAGACATCTGAAGAAGAACTATTTTTTGTCCGCCATAGTATTGACTGATTCTTGAATCAAACAGCCTTAAACAGCATGAATAAATGGAGAAATGAGTGTTGTGTGGGACTCAAATCTGCCTCGCCCAATGTGTGCTTTATCGGACTCCTATTTTTACTGAAGCGATATTAGTTCAGATAGTTTGAGTCCTGCATAATACTAATTTTTTTATTTATTTATGCAGTCAAGGGCTTTTACGATTTGTTACTCGGTTAATACTGGTGCTCATTAAATATAGTCCCTCCTCAAATGTCTTTATAATCATCATATATATATATATATATATTGAGACAAATTGAGACAATAAATGCAGAATGTTATATATATATATATATATATATATATATATATATATATGTAACATTCTGCATTTATCGTCTCAATTTGTAACAAACAAAAAACAAATGAAAACAGATTTTATCCATTGTAGATGGTTAATCACAGTATTCAATATCTAACATAGTAAATAAAGCTATTAATATCTATATAAAAAATAGTATTTACAAAGACATGTACCTGGTGAATGTAAGACATTTTATGCCTCTGGGTGTGAGAGACACAGAATGTCTTCATTCACCAGGTATATGTCCTTGTAAATATTATTTTATATATATATATATGTGTGTATATAAATAGTAGAATGTGGATTCGCTACACAAACTAACTCATGTTTCTGCCCTTTTCAGGCTACTATTTATTTTCAGCTCTACTCTAAAACAACTTAACTTCATGAGTAAAATGTTGTATGTATCAAGCACTCTATGAAATAAATCCATTACATTTCAGAAGTGGCTTTATATCATTGATATATTATTATATTATGTTATACTGCTAGCCTGATTTGTACCACGTATACTGTGTGTATATATATATATATATATATATATATATATATGTATATATGTATATATATATATAATGTGTTTGTGTGTGTGTATCTGTGTGTGAGAGAGCACCCACTTAGCATCAAAATGTCCTGTTAGTATCAACTAACTGTGACCATAGTTTCCTCTCAGTAACACACAAAGGATATTAATGTGAGCACAGAAGATTTTGAATTTTGTAGATGGCTTATTGAGTTCTTATTGTAAAAATATTGATTTGCTATATTGAAGTGTGTGCATACTTTAGTCATAGGAAAAACATTTGCTCAGCGGAAGATTTTTGTGTTCTCTGATTATGAAAAGAGAAATGAGAACATTGACAGTGAATTTCTATATTTATTCATTGACTGATGCCACCTACAAAGCTGTGGGTGTAGTAAAACAACAATATTACAGACTGATGTTCATTTGGTGATCTCTAAATAAAATGAATGAGATCTTTACAAATCTTCTGATAACACAAGAAATTACAGAATACTTAAATAGGCTAAAATGATGAATTTTGTTTCTGCTATGCAAAAGTGTTTCTCTTTAATCGGGAATTAGTTCAATATTAGAAATTGATTATTTAAAACTTGCCGAATCTCCCATTTCAACAAAAACCCAAGTTATCTGCTCATTGCTTTGGTTACAAATTCTTATGTTAGCTCCATTATAATGAGGATATAAATCATTAATGATAAAAGTTTGGTACCATTGATTTTGAAATACAGGACTGATTATAAGTAAAATGGATCTTGTTTGATCAGTGCCACTTAAGTTTTCTTTCCCTTATTGGGGGTGGGGCTATCCTCATCTTTGTTGTTTTCATTTCCCTCTCTTGGTTGTGATGCTAGACAAACATCACAACATCCAATTATGCAGCATAACTTATGGATTCAAACAGACATTACATCAGATTAAATTTCATATGAAGAAGGCTGCAGAATGAAGTGACCGGATAGAAAAATAAGTAAAAATAAAGATGAGGATAGTCAAAATATCATAAGAATTCAGTCTTCTTTTTCTTTTCTTTATTTTTTCCTATTGGGTTGGGGATTATAACCAACTCTTCTGGGCCTTGAACCATAGACCTTGCAGCTGAAGCTTTAATACCAACTATGAACCACTCAGCTATCACTTAGGATAGAAAGTCATGACATTAGTTAATGTTTTCATCCATCAACAAGAATAAGGATAATAGCTTCAAAGATGAACATGGAACTGGAAAAAATGAAACAACAAGATCCAATCTACGGAAAAATATCAGAGTTTATTTCTCACAACTCCATATTTACAGCATGCTTTATATTTTTCATTCATTATTAACTTATAAATTTTCCCTTTCTTGTGAAGAAGAAATAGATATTAAAACATATGAACAAATTTTGCTAAGATGGTGGGATCTGAAGAAAGATGACCATCTTAGTTCTCTCAATGACAACACTCTGTTCAATAATGAGGATTTCTCAAACTTCTAAGGCATGGTGTGGGGAGAATATGCCATGGAAAATTTTGTCTCAAAAATTATGGAAGTATCATTTTTCAAAAAGGTTGGAATTAATGAAAGACCATAATATTGAGTTTTACTAAAAATAGTAATTTGAAAATAAGACAATTTAGTCTTAGAAAGTTTGGCCTTATATGTTATTTGAAATTTATCAAATTTTTCTAAGACCAAATTTTCTGACCACCAAACATTTTGTTTGTTATTCATAATTTGTTTTGTTTTTTGTAGATTATTTTCAAGTTTATTGCCTGATACCTTAAAAGGTCTCTCGGGGCTTCATATTAAAAAAAAAAAGATATACAGATAGATTCTGACTAAACTATTATTGCCCAATGATCAGTCAAAAGTCCACAATCTCTCAAGCGATACAATTTTTCTCTTTCAGATGGGTGAAGTGAAATTACAGACAAGTTCTTTTTTTTAAAATATGATTTTCCCCCATGAAAATCCAAATCCATTTCTCCTAATCCCAATTTTTACCTTACATAATTATCTCCCTTCAATAGATTAAACAGTAGTGGTTTTGTAAAACTAGGGATGTTTTATGACTCAAATTGTCAGGAAAAGATTCATGTTATCATTTTTCACTGAGACAAATATGTAAATATAATTACTTTTATGAATTTAGGGAAATCATATATTTACAGCGATAAGCTAGTCAAAAATTTAAAAAAACGAAGAATATTTTTTCATCTAGTTAGCTCTTAAACAGAGGTACTCACCCAAACGATACCTTGGGCAGTTTTTCAGGGTGCGAAAATAGTGACAAACAAACTTTATTTTCATTTTCTTGCTGATGAATACAACTTGATTCTTGTTTTATCAGTAATATCTTGATACAGACTTTCAATTTTCAATCTGATAATTTCAAACATTTTGTTATTTTACACTTCTTGATATTTAATCCGGTCAATTCTGACTTTTTTAAATTCAATTTTTCTAGCCTTAAGATTGAGGGATATTAGGAAGGTTTTGAAATCTCAAAGGGATGCCAACCTTGAAAAGTTGAGAATTAAGGTTCCAGACATTTGAGTTATCTTCCCCTTACTAAACCACTACTGAATTAACCTGAATTCATCCATTATCAAAATCATATCATTTTCTAACAAGGCTGGTTTTAGCTTCATTCGCTTTATATGATTAACTGATTTAGATTTCTTTCTGAAATTCTGCAGGACTAAAAGCCGAAAGCCAATAAAGAGACTTAATCGCTTTTTTTTTTTTTTTCATGTTTGTGTTTTAGGTGAAATTGAAATTAGGTTCTTTTAGCCTTCGACTATTTTGACACCGTTCATTTTTTTTCTCTCTCCATAGAACAGCGATGCTGTGGCGCAGGAGAGTTTACCTGATGGGGATCCAAGGAAGAAAAATTGTTCTCTCCAATAATCCATTCAACGCTCCAGCTTTATTTGCTTGGATCAAATGTGGAATCCAGAATAGATTCAAGTCAAAAGTGCAAACTTTCAAATGACACCATCGTTACGTGTCATGTCAAGGTGTTAACATTATTGGATTCTTTCTTTGAGTTTTTCTTCCTTACAACTGCCACAAAAGTCGACAGTTCTGTGAATGCCAAAATTTCTTTCGTTCGGACCAAATTAGTTTATAGCATTCACAAAAGAGGGAGGATAGAGAGAATATTTTCTTCTCTTTTACATCATTCTGCATCATATTATCCCTTTTCTTTTGTTACTTTGAGATAAAGCAAGAAAGAAAGTAGACTACACAGTGTTTATAACTAATGTATACACATCATATACATGTTTATTAATCTTTCATTTCCCAATTAATTATTTTGCATTTCGGATGGTATTTTTCGTTTAATTTCATTTACAATGATTATGTTTGGTTTTTGACATTTCAATGGTGATTAACTTGAAAAATTAATTGGAATTGGATGGTTTTATCACTGAAAAAATATCTTGACAAATGCTGTCAAGAATTGTGTATACGTCGTCACTGGTTTTGAATAAAGTCTCTTTTTTCTTGGTTTTTTTTTCGCATAATTAAATTAAAACCATGTTTTAATCTAATCAAAATTTCATTCGATTTAATCAAAACAAGGATCTTCTATACCCGAGCATTGATATGATGAAACTTTCGTTGGCGATTCCCAAAGATTTCAGTTGTTTATTTGGGGGGGGGGGGGGCTCTCAAGTATTTCTTTCAAACAAAACGGTGATAATGATTCACTACTCTTTGGATAATTTTCAAATTTTCACACTTACATCCATGCACAGTTGGTGTTTAAAATGGTGCATAAGTTGGGATAAAAAGAAAATAACAAAAAGAAAGATAATTCATGAATTAATAAAATCTGGTGAACATTTTGGTATCAAGGTCACTGAACGTCGGCAAAAACTAGAGGAAAAAAAACTCTATAGACACAATCACGTGATGTCATTCATGCACATTGTCGTCTGAAAGTTTGCGCTTTTTGACTTGAATCAATTTCAGATTCTGTACTTTATGTTTGATCAGTTTGTATCTAAGCCTTTAGTATCACAATGCAACTGCTTACAAGAGGAAATAATAGAAATGATTATTCTACCATTTAATAATTATTTTTCGATGAAGTATTGTAACCCATTGTAATAATTCTGACTACTATTTACCTTCATCTTGACTTTTAAATAAAGAACTGAAAATTAAGACGAAGGCAAATGCCGGTCAAAATCATCGCAACAGGAATAGAAAATATATATTAATAATAATTGCCTAAATAAAGCATTAACTTGAGGGTGTAATTATTTTATTTCTGTTTTTTTTTTTCTTTTGTCACTTCTTGTTTGGTTAAAAAGCTGAGCACCAATAAACAGTGATTCATATTTCACGCATTATTGTAGAAATAATGTTGAGTCTCTTCAAATTTTTTTTTTTTTTCAGCTGAATATAGAATAAAATCAGGGACGGATCTTTAGACAGTGAAGCCCCAAGTTTTGGGAAGCTGTAGGGACCCTATTATTTGGAGAATTGATTTACACTTTTTAATATTAACTTTACCAATCTTGAAAAGGTGGGAGCCTTGAAAAAGGTTGAGATCCGCTGATCTAATTGAAGTGGGTATCTTAACAAAGACTCTCCCAGTCATGGAAAGTCCTGAGGAAACCCAAATTTATTCCACGATCCTTGCTGAAATAAGAATCACTGTCAACTACCCCCACAAACAAATTATGTTGAATCCTAATGATATAAACAGATAGCGGCATCTATGCAAACCAGACGTGTCGGATACTTTACCAATCATCTTCCCATTTCTGCTTATTAACCCCAACCCTAGACCCACTCGCTAACTGACCACTTCATTCCCTATTTGCATCAAATGCTTTCTGTGGCAATCTCACCAAAAGTCTTGTTTTGTAGTTTCACTTTCACTTTTAACCAAAACACAAGAAACTCCATTAACTGTATTTACAGTATGAAAACCTCAAATTCTATTGGATCCTCGCTCAGATGCTGCTTGTTGGTAAGTGTTGTGCTTATTGAAATAATTGTATAAATCCATGGTATTCGAAATGTGATCTTTCCAGGAGTTCTGCAAAACAAAATGACATTTTTGCAATATACTTGATGATTCTTAATTGCATAAACGATTCCTCAAACAAGGCCAAAACCAATAGTTATATATATGCTCAAGGGAAAGTTCGTTTTATTTTTTTTTTTTTTTTTTAAGGGGTTCCCTTGAAAATTTGATTAAAAGGGGTTCCACATGGTTGAAGTTTGAAGTGCACTGTTACAGATTATAAGATATTGTCATGGTATAACTAGTTATTTTCCCAAACCATCATAGCTCAAGTAGCGAAAACATTCCATAAAATTGCCAATATTGAGGGCTCAATAACAAAAAAAAAATGCGTATAAATACAACATATATACATACCTCGTATAAGTGAATCACTGTAGCCTGCATGTGTATGCTCATGCTGATTTTCAATGTAAGAGCCCTAAAAATTGGACCTGGAGCAACCGGAAATGCACACACACACACACGAACACGAACAGAGAGAGAAGAATCTGTAACCCACTTTGCTGTTAAGTCGCATTGGCCATTTGTTGGGCTAAGGTGATTCAATTTAGGTAGTACAAGCTGTAGATAATACATTCTAACCTTTTTTTGGTCTCAACTATTTGCACAAGACAAAACACAGCTTTGCAATGATTTACTAAACTTTACTTATGATTTAATGAGTATTGTCCTTACGCTGGCTCCAGCTTCAGGCATCTCTGTCCAGGTTCCATAAATCAAAAGTTTCTTTATCTTGACCCTGGCTTTGCGATATATATGACAAGCACTCGAAGTGGTATCACTCATTTCACTTGGTCTGACACTCAGTAAATATCTACAAGGGGAATAACTGTATATAATCTGCATCAAAATCCAATCTAGTTCAATAGATATTATCATTTGGACAAATAAACTAAAACAATTGCACATGTTTGCAAAGGACCGGCTCACAATACAAAACCATTTTTGATATTTTACATCTCAGTCAGAGATGATGCAATAGAGAGAGTTTAGCTGTTCATAATCGGGATAAGCTCACGCACAGCTCTAAATTTAAGGAAGGTTAAGGAATCCAATCATAACCAATATTTCTAGTGCAGTGGCTTCGAGATTTGGGTCGGCAGAAGCCTAGGGATCCGATAAATAATGCTTGGGGGTCTGCAGCAGTGCACCCTCTGAACTTGATGTTTCTCTGTCAGAGGATTTGCAATGTCATCATACATATATAGAAACTGCTTATTGTACACATACCTGTACCATATATTAGAATGAGAATAAATGCAATCCATTTGAACAAATCATGATGTTTTAAAGTAAAAAAAAATTGTCTATTATCGTCGTTCACTGATCACAGCCTAAAACCTAAAATGTTTGATACTGGGATCTGCCAGAATATCTCTTTCAGGTCAGGGGCCGGATTTAGCGTTGCTAATATATTAGCCCCCTAACATATAAATAACCAGAATTGATCTAAGAAGATAAATCCTGGTAAGTAGTGTGTTCACTGCTTAAGCACAAAAACAAGGTTAGTACACAGTTAGTTGGATTGTAAACAAAACGAAGAAATAAGAACAAACAAAGAAGTTAACAACAGTGCCAGGTTTAATTCATGAGTGAATTAAAATAAACAAGGACCGGAGTTTGTGCCGACACGGATATGTGGAGGGATCTACCAGGATAGGATGTAGGGATAAGACGGGTGAAGGGAAGGGAATGTCACTAAGTAAATGTGAGATAGAGTCTATAGAATGTCCGTCAGTTTGGTCATCCTAGTTGTAGCCACTAAGAAGTTACCTTAGGAAGTCCGACCTACCTACGATGAGAGTGCTAAACTTGGATAGGACGTGTTCTTGAGATGAATATGTAATGATGCGTTTGTAAGAACTAAGTGTTAATAAAAGCTATACTAACTAAAGAGAGGGAAGAGACGACCTTACTTCGAGACTGTCGGAACAGAGAGAGAGAGAGAGAGAGAGAGAGAGCACTAGCTGGAAAGGTGGGTACTACATTCCTTTGTAGAAGGGAGTTTGAATTTTCAAAGTTTCGAAACCACTGCTCTGGTGTAATGATACACGTCGTCTATTTCAATATTCGTCTGACCCTTTCTCCAAAACAAAAGAGAAAGGGGGTGAAGAGTGTACATACACACATGAGATATATATCTCAGTATGCCGATTTATAAATTTTGTTTATTGACGACTGAAATGCTTTTTTTTTTTCATTTCTACAGTAGCTGAAGTAAAGACTTCATACGTTGGCTGAAATTTGCTCAATGGAGCGAATTTTCAGCTAGTTTCCGTAGAAAGCCTAGGAGGGACCGACTAATATTCAATCTATAAATAAGGAACCATTTACTTGTGCAGTAAAATGTAGATCTTTTCGAATAGATGTAATTTTATTCCAGAAGTTGGCCATTGATGCTCAGTTCCTACCGAGCCAATGGGACAAAAGCTTTTTTGCTCCCAGACTCACAGAACTCTGAGATATATTTAAAGACATGTCCAAGTGAAATATCTAAAGCATTAAGCCATTTTCTTGGAGTGAAACGCATTTATCATGAAGCTATTTTCCATTACTCTAAGAAAAAGGTAACATTATTTTTTACGGCATTGATACACTAGTACTAGAAGATTCTGTTTTACGTGGATTTGTTTCGGCTGGTAACGAAATATCTATGAAATGGAATCTATGCCAAAATCTAAGAATAAAAACAGTGCCACTGCCAAAGTATTGCACAATTTTGTCTCTGAAAGAAAAGAAAGAGAGAGAAAGAAGAAAAGAGAAGAAAAGAAAAAGAGGGAAAGAGAGAGAAGAAAAGAAAAAGAGGGAAAGAGAGAGAAGAAAAAGAGGGAAAGAGAGAGAAGAAAAGAAAAAGAGGGAAAGAGAGAGAAGAAAAGAAAAAGAGGGAAAGAGAGAGAAGAAAAGAAAAAGAGGGAAAGAGAGAAGAAAAGAAAAAGAGGGAAAGAGAGAGAAAGACATGAATAGATAGATTAGAAGATATGAAAGTGTGAGGAGGTTTCTCTCCTTTCTTTAGTCTCTCTATCTCTCTCTCTCTCTAATAGAAAGGCGCGAGCGAAGCACAATCCACGGGTTCTTTTCCTTTCTGTGGGATAAGAAGGTGTGTGTTGCCAGGGAGGGAGCGTTACCAGGAATACGCCTTCAAATTATTTGGGTCAGACAATGTATGATTAGTTAGTTGTGCCCTTACGCTGGTTACTGCTTCACCCATCCTTGTCCATGCTCAACATATCTTGAATTCGTGTCTTGGTTTCAGTTTGCGATGTATGATATAGACCAAGAGTCGACAAGCACCCAAAGTGGCGTCACTCACGTCCCGATCCGCTATTTTACCTATAGCCTGGAGAAGAGATTGATACTTGCTTTTCCCCCCAAGGGTATTAGTGCGGAATCGACACGAACTGCCTGAATCAATAATCCATGTGTAGGGCGGGTTTTCGGCTAGTCTATCAAAAAATGTAATTCTTCTCTCTAACCTTCTATGGATTGATTTTTATCGTGCATAGCGCTGAATAGAAGTTATTTATTTTTTCAGATGAAGTTTTGTAAATAATTATTATTACTACTCCTTTGCTACTTATTCGCTGTTCGAGGGAAACTGGCCCGAGTTTAGTTGCGATCAAAAGCAACAAAAATTAAGATGAAGGAAAATAGTAGCAGAAATTTCAATAATGATTTACAATGTGTCGTCTAATAAATTAACTGAACTACCAGGTATAAACAAACATTGCGCAGAAGGGATTGGGATAGGGGATGAGTTTTAGAGGATGATTTAGTATTGCACTCGCCACTAGTCCCTTTAGTTCAGTGGTAAGAGCGGTCGAATATTAACCGAACCACCCTCCGGCATAGAGGATCGGGAATTCAGTTCTCACTGGGAACTTATCTATTCTGATTCGCGCAGTTAATTAATTAAAGAAATCAGGAGTTTAGTTGTGATAAGAAGCAACAAAGAAATTAATAATAATTTATAAATCTGAAGTTATGAGAATAGTTATAAAACTGCACCAGGACTTTATAATGACTATATATATCAAGTTCAGCTTGATCTGATGCAAAAAGAATAGTGGAGCATTTAAGCTGAGTAAATGTCTATATACTGTTATGTTGATGTGTATCTATTTATCTGAAACAGATAAATTGATAGAAGGAAGAAGAGGGAGAGGGGTGGTATTTGTACCTTAATGACCTCTAAATCTCCCAGGTAAGGACGAAAGCTTGGGTGCGAGGAGGAAAGTTTTTTTTTATTTATATGACACGATATATTCGTCTCAAAGTTCGAGTAAATGTTATTCCCCAGATATATGAAAAATGACTCATACGTTGTCAAGGAGCAAATTAATGTGGGCCTGCCCTCCATGGAATTGAAACCTGATCTTCAGGTAATTCTAGAGCGAGTCGTAAGTTAAAACCCATTATAAAAACACCTGAAGATCACCTGATACTATTATATTCGAAGCATCTTTCAGGTTGTTTGCCCTATTCATTCATGGGCAATGTTCGAATTGATGCATTTTTAAAAATTCTTGGACAACCATTTTAAATGGCTAAAAGATGGCCAAGTTTTCCAAAGTGTGGCTGAAATGAGTATATTCCATTCATATTCAAGTAACAGTATAATGCTCCGAAAATTCATACAGAGTATCCAAAAAGTATAAGTATACAACGTGTTGATAAGAACCTACACAAAGATATTGTTTATTATACATACACACGCACACACATTTTCGTTCTGCGTCTGTCGTTAGATGGCATTGGGAGCGTTTTTGTTTCAACTAAGATCGTTCAAAAAATTGCTTTTTCAACTTTCATATAAGCGTACATTCTATTCCACAATTGTCTAAATTGAGTTATTTTACTTTGCTTCATTAAAGATCGACCAATAAGCTATATTTCCGTATATTTTTAGTTTTTTTTATTTCAAGAAAAGATAATACATAGAAAAATTGTGCAGTTTATGGAGAAGGTTCTGTGAATGATCGAACTTATCAAAAGTGGTTTGTGAAGTTTAATGCTGCTCCACGATCTTTTAAAATTCATTATATACTGTAAAATCTTGCCTATTTTTCTAAAAAAAACAAAAACCTGGGACTAGATTTAAATGTTCTCTTACAGAAACAAATTTTGTCGGGCAATGAAAAGCGGATTCTTTACAAGAACATAGAGTGCGAGAAATATTGTATCTTCCGGTCACCTTTTATTCTGGTCTTAACTGAATATCCTTGTGGAAAAGAATTTCAGTTCTCTGGAAGACTGCAAAAGGCACTTTAAGTATTTCTCCGCAGAGAAATATGGGAAAGTTCTGGAAGGATGGAAACGTGAAGTTGCCGGAAGATGGCCGGAGATAGCGGAACAAAATCGAAAATATACGTTGATATTGGAAGTTCAGAGTTTTTTTTTTCTTTCAAAGAGTTCAGTTGGAGACATTTTTGTGGGGTCCATGGTTCACAGCCAAAGTCTATAGAATCTTTAAGATATAAATGAAGATCATTATAGACTTTATATATCTCTGTAAGAGAATGGAAACCGCCTTTAAAACATTCATCCTACCAAGGGGTTGGTCATAAAAATATTGTCAGAATAAAGTACTGGTCGCAACCAGACTTGAGACTTGCAAAGATCACTAAGCAGATGTATATTACAGAAACAGACTTCATCACCAGCCGTCATACTCCATTGAGAATTGTCTATAGAGAAATGGAACGATTTATCTTTACCTTGTCTCTCTGTAAAACTTGTCGTGTAATGTTAGGTAGATGTTGCAATGTGTCGTTGTGTATATTTGACAAGTGTTGAGTAGATTACCTCAGCAACCCGCCCCCTCAATCGGGGGGGTCCAATTGGGAGTAATTGTCCCAATTGGCTTGCAGCCAGCCTTGGCACCAAGTGTAAATTGTTTTGGCCTTACTCAAGATGAGCATGTGTCGTGTTACCATGGTAATCTTTCACAAGTGAGTCGATAAATTGAAACCTTGAGAAAGGAATTTAAAATTTTCTGGGAATGAAGACAATCGTAATAAATTTCCAGAATTCAAAAATCCTGGTAATTATCCGTACATATAATTATGTGCATTTGTTGTCTGTCACAATGACATCTGCTGACGTAATTTAGTAGAAATAGAATTGTAGGTTACATTAAACTTACTGAATTGTGTCTTTGCTTAATTTCACCTCAGATTAATTTGATCATCAGGAAATATTGAACATTAACGAGAAAAAGCTGTGCAACATGATGTTTTTGATATCTTTCAAGTACTAATCATTATGCCAATATGGTCGGACTATTTTCCTCGTCTAAGTGTTCATTTAGTCACAATTTTGGCCATGTAGTCCCCGGCCTTCGTCGCGTGTATTTGGTTATAGGGTGTGTAAACGGCAGAAACGTTGGGAATAAATGATCGGATAGACGAGAAAAAGACTGAACATATCACACACAATGATTAATACAAACCATCTAATAAAATTCAGACAAATTTATTAGTACAATGCAATTGCACAATTACTTTACTCCCTGCCCGTCAAAATGACGATAATAGTCAACTGGAGAATGACAATAACGGACGTGGTCGTGCCAGCGGATCAATGAATAAATATTAAAGAATGAAAAGCTGGGGGAATACCAGGACCTGACTAGAGAACCGATGATAGTGTAGAACATGAAAGTCAGGGTAGTATCAGTAATTGTAGGTGCACGCAGAACCGTACCAAAGAAACTGAAGGTGAGATTGGAGGAACTAGGGATACAAGGGAGGATTGAGACTAAAGATTACAGCACTGCAGAGGTCTGTACGAATACTGAGGAGAGTTCTGGAAATATGAGATCGACGACCCCAGCTGTTAGCGATGGCCTAGCAACCATGAAAAAGGTATGATGAAGACGGTACAAACCACAGCGCTGTTGTGATAGGTGGGGCAATGGAGACCTGACAGGACCCACTGTCAATCAGCTTTCATCGATAACCATCAGGAAAGCGGTGTGGATTGTGAGTGCACGTAAAGGAAGGCTGGACAGTTGGGAAGATTTGCTGTCATTCAACCTCCTGCAGTGACCCCTACGTAACTGGTGTGAAAATGTAAATAATAGAGATAATAAAAATGATGATAATAAAAATAATGATAATGAATAACAATGCTTCACCTAAGAAATTCGTTGACTATAACAATAGAGTTCTAACAAAAATTGTATTGTTTATTAAATAAACCAACTTGTTTCCTCAAAACACCAACCAAAATTCAATCATGAACAAATGGTCCACAACATTTGTTTCATTTTTTCGCAGATTTCAACATTTTTTAATTTCCAGTCCAGAGCTGAGAAATCGGCTGTTTCGATTCTCTCCCTTGATATTTGTTGCTCTTCACTCTTCTCTAGAATTTCCCACCTGAAATGGAAAAGAAATTAAAAAGCTTTTCATCTTTGATATTTGGAGATAAATTGTGCGTCAACTTTGATGATTTTTAAATTTTTCATCATCACAAAATGGTTGTGTTGTAAACTTTAATATACAGTGGTGGAAAAGGGTTTTGAGAACTAAGTATACGATAAGGCTGGAATTTTGGAACTAGGTATACGGTAATGTCTCCTGTAATAGACATTGATCATACAAAAAATATGGAAATTGAGAAATAGGTGTACACCGTACTGCCCCCACATTTCCATCATTGGTGGTGTAGAGCCGTGGGAACGGCGTTCCCTTACTTTGTCTTGCTGAAGGAATGGTATTCTCTAATTATCTATGTAATACTGAAATTAACATCCTGTTTTTATCTTCAAATTAGTCGAAACAGTGCATTACAGCTATTATATATATAATCAATCAAGGTACCCCTACATTGCTGACCCTCACAAGCCGATCAGCTCTGGGGATTCGCTTCGACCACGGGATCGCTACCCTAGCTACAGCCGATAGCTCTACATTCTTTCCAGCGCTATACTTCTGCCTTTTATCAAACTAAGGCAGTGCCTATTTCGAAGATGCATGTTTGGGAGGGGTCCGACATTATGATTCGTGGAGCAGTCTGCCATAAATGTCATGAAAATTGATTTACTGTCAGTCGTGCGAAACAACAGCTTCGAAGTATTTCGGTTAATTTTCACCGTTGCCAATTTAGATATAGATCTATTATCTTTAATATTCATTTTAATATCAGATTTCTCCAGAACCACCAATCCAAAATACTCTAAACTCGACACTGCACTACCTCGTGTACTGACTAATGTATCAGGTAAATGTCAGTTATCGTCGAGTAATCACTGTGTGCGTGCGTACACATTTCTTCAATTGGAGTTAGATACCAAGCGCTTGGAATGACAATTGGTGGATGACTAACCATCTGTCGTGCCGGTGGGTGGCAGTCTGCATACACATCTGGGTTCTTTTAGTACTTTCATTTGGATGGAGACATATTCATGAATGCATGACATGGTGTCGTATTGCAATAATCTGTCGTCTAGGTTTCTTTCTAAGACATCAAAATTTTTATTTTGTTATCACTCTCTGCACCCACCCCTCGCTCTCTCTCTCTCTCTCTGCACCCACCCCTCGCGCTCTGTCTCTCTCTCTCTCTCTCTCTGTCTCTCTGCACCCACCCCTTCTGACTTCAATCTGTATTTCATATCCTGGCTATTTATCCGTGCTATTGCTAGGCAACCTATCTTGGAATAAAATCTTTGTCGTTTCCCCCCCACCGCAAAGGACTCATCTGTCTTCGTGCCCTCAAGTCTTTTGAGAGTGCGGTAAGGGTACACCAAGTAGGACCCGAAAGATTCTGAGATCGTCAATACAAATCGTCCATTAGTTGAAAAAAAAAAAAAAAAAAAAAAAAAAAAAAGAAAGAAAAAAGGTTGACTATCGTTTGCCAACGAGCGAAGATTTGCTGCATTATCTAGCTCTACAGCAAATTACAATGTATAACCACCTTACTACGAAAGTAAGCAAACCTGAAAATCAGGCCACTGATACGCTGGTTCCAGAGCTGCCAATCTCCGAAATGCAGAAATCTTATAAGTGAAAAAAAATCTGGAGTTTATGAGGTAATGCTAAAAATGTACAAATGAGTAAAACAAGATTTAATTCTACAATAAAAATCAATTCTTGAATCAAAGTATCAGTTATTCTGAGCATGGTAAAAAATTGACTGTTGCATTCTGGGCTTTTTCATAAGGTTATATGGCTGCCATTTGTGGACACTGGATCTCCGATAATTTGAATCTTGACTTCATGGTTGAAAATGCTCGATAAAGTGCCATCTAAGGTCATTGATGAAGGACTTCCAGTTCTATTTCTGCAGACAATACTAAACAGATTATCTTCTGTATTATTGAGAGGAAGAACCAAAATCACCTCTGCGCATGAAAACATCTTACAGAAGAACAGGAAAAAAAAACTTCAAAAGTTGATGAAATTGTTTGAAATAGTTGTTCTTGAAAGTTTGCAACAAAAATGTTAAAACATGAGAAATGGATACCGAGTCACGAGATCTTATAATCGGAGTAGAAAAATCGTTTGATACCGACAAAACCGTGAGAGTAAGCAGGTTTGTAGTTCGATCTTTCGTGCCTTCAGAAGCCCGTTCCTTTCAAAGCTCCAAGCAACTTCATTTAATGCTAATATAGTAAAAGAGAACGTGTTTGTATTCTGACGTAGTGAAATAGAATACCATGTTCTGATGACGTAATAATAAAATATCACTTGAGCGAAATCAGATTCATAGAAAGGGTGGGAGAGAATGCCTCGTGGAAATGAGGCGAAGCGTTTGCTATGTCGATTTGTCAGTAAAAGCAGTCGCTGCTACAGACGCTAGAGCATCTAAACTGTACGTGTTTTAATATTTGTGTATCTTAGGGCCTCTTCATAACAAATACCACAGGACCCACACTAGCCTAATCTGACCCTGTGATTGTATGTAAAAAATGGATGCATAAACAAATATGGTGTAGTTTTACTCCCCTCCCTAAAATCCAATGCTCATTCTAAGATTCACTAAATTTCTGTCAGTCTGCCATCGTCTAACTCAACGACAGCTTGAACTATGGCCACCAAATTTTCTGAAGTTATCAATGAGACCCTGAAGAATGTTTTTAGCATATAGAATATTAAACTGGACCCTTTGTTCCCGTCAGGTTAGCTAAACCAACTCTTTACTTCATGTGGTTAAAAGGGAAGGTAGACCTCTAGCTGGAAATCCCGCCTACCTTTCGATCTGGTCGGAGCTGACCCTTTCAGTGAGGGCTGCAATTCCACAGAAGAGTTTGTAATCGATGGCAGATTCATCATTGACTCCAGTCATCGTCTGAACGATCGACATCTTCTCACGACTGAAATTATTCACAGCAACAGCACGAAGGGCCGTTTCCAAATCCTGAAAGAAAAAGGATAAATCAAAAAAAGAAGAAAGATAAACCGTGTTTCAACCCATAAACTGCGAATGACGGAAATCTCGTCCGATAGTGTCACAATGTCAACACCCAGTATTTGTGACATTTCTCGGACGGTTTAGTGTGCGTTTTGTTCGACCGACATCTCCAGTTCATTTTCAATCGAAGTTAGACTACCTCTATCCTCTTGATCTTCGAAACTGAAATCTTCACTACAAAACCAACAATGCAGTTTAAGACCGGAAGTGGCTCCCTCATCCAGCGCCTGGTTAATATTGGAAGCTTTTTGGGGATGCATTGTAACGAAGTTTATACTTGGGCGAAAGGAAAATACAATTCCCTTTTTTTATCTTTAGGTCTATACCATTAACAGAACTTTGAAAACAAACGCTAAATATTAGTGAAAAAAAATGCACACTCGCACACAGACATACAACAATGCTGTAAGACACAGCTTGAAGCCATTATCTAAAATTGGCCATTATTTTCCGAACACCCTAATATCATTCTCCACCACTGGCCGCAGTTCAGTGGTAAGCCAATGTCTTGTGTCACCTGGAAAAGGAAGTCATAGTGTCACCCTACCTCCCAGGATATCTAGAATTTCAGTGATTATTCGTACTAATACTTTTCATTATTCATCGTGATTCACCTACATTATTGAATGTGATTGAATAGTATTAAAATCCATGGAGAATTTCAGGAGGTTTATTGGACAGTCATGTTTGTACACGCAAATGTACAAAAACAAAAAGAAAACGGAAAAATCTCTCAATCGGAAAATATTCCTGGATTTGCGCCCAAATTTAATCAACTTATCCTTACCCAACTTTCATAAAATTTCATTGAAATTCATTGAGTACTTTCGATGATATTGTGAGGATAGATTTTTTTCGAATAAAACAAGAATTATCAACAAATTATTTGGAAAATTCATCCATCTTGGTGTCACATCCTCTCATAGTTTCAGCCGAGGCAGGCAGCTTCTCCGCCTCTTGCTTGGTCCGCCACTGTCCCAGTGGATGGATTAATGCTGGCTATTCTGTTCAAATATTGATTAGACGAGTGGCTGACATACTTTGTTGTTTTAATCATTAGATTTCAGCCGTCGAGCTCTTCACCCTTCCAAATGATAATTGAAGTTCGGAGATCAAACAATGTCATTATTTGTGAGTATGTGAGCGGCTTGATTAATGAAATCGTCCATTTAACGAAATTTACTGATTTTTTGTTCAACAAAAGTTTGGTTTCACTTCGATCACAAACTCTTGGTCGTAAAAATAATTGTTTCCATCCTTGTTTTGATTAAATTAAGTTTTGGTCAAATTAAAACTACGTATTTATTTGTTTTCGTAAATGAGTTACAACTACACAAATAAGGCAATTTCACCGATTCAGCGAAACATATGTATCTGGGTGAATTTATATGCTCGCGTATCATCTCGCTCATTCTCGGTCTTTCTCGCCTCTTTCACTGTGACTATGTATATTCAAGAAATGAACATTTTGGTCCGACAGAATGAATTATAAATTGTGCTATATCAAACAGACACTTATCTGAAAAGCTTTCCCGTCGTTACACGGTTAATATATCATTCAATTTAGACTAAGTAAATAGAACAAACAATTAAGGACTGGGGCTGCAGCAGGAATCGAACCTTCCACAGATAGCTTCAACGTAGCTATGTGCTTATGATTGTGCTAAACAGCCCGCCGGTAATACAAAGGCCAAATAACTGATTTCAATCCAAATTTTCATCTCTTATTCTCGTCTCTTTCAACATGACAGTGTGTATTTACGTATCTAAAATGTTCGATCATGCTCGTGTAGCTAAATGTAAGTATGTGTGTGTATCTGATTGCGCACGTATGCGTATATATTGTTTCTAAGTGAATATATGCATGTGTGTTATCGAGAGTATGTGCATGTGATTGTGTGTTTATGTATGCGTGTGTGTGAATCTATATGGACCATGGGGTAAGGAAGAAATGATCAAGTCCTGAGTCAGATCAAGGATTTGTTACAGTTAACTGCAACCCTGCATCGTAGCTGTAGGTCCACACACTATCTCCCAAAGCTCTCAATTAATCCTACCTATATTTTCTGGAAGAGTAGGCCAAGGAAAAATCGGTTAGAGTTTGGGGCGGATCCACGAATTTGTTACAGTTACCCCGACCCAGCAGCGTAGCTATATGTCCTCACAATATCTCCAAAAGTTCTCGATGAATTTCAATCATATTTTTGGAAGGGTATACCAACAAGTAAGGAAAAACTTAAATCTATTGCAGGTGGATTTTTATTTTTTACATTTATGTATCTATCTATATTTGTCCATGCATTATCCCCAAAAGTTCTCAATGAATTATTTCAATGACATTTTGCAGAAGTAGGGGCCATAGGCAAAGGAAGATTTAATTGATTAGATTTTGTTGAGTAACCTCCCTTCCATCATAGCTATATATGAAGTGATTTTCATTTAGTTTTTTTTTTTTTAGTGACAATATCATGTTATTTTTTTTTTTTATAGTTTCTATTCTTATTCAATCTTGGGAGTTTTTTGGCTATCTTCATATTCGAACTGATCGAACCGTTTACTTACCTGAAATTTAATTCTCATCATTTGGGGAGACTGGTACTTCCTAAAAATCTTTTGGTAAAGGCTTTGGAACTGAGGAGTCACAACACAGTAGCGCCGTAAGTAATCCTCGGGCGTCACATCTGTCATAAAAATACAATTTCTATTACTCAATATGTAGATATTTTATTATTATTTTAAACGGCTAAGCATGAAGATTCAGTTTGAGCTAGAAAAAAAATCTAGAAAGAGAAAAAAAAAACATCAAGATTCTCCAGAATCTAGATGTTTTTTTTTTTAATAAACCAGTCATTTTTTTTCCTAGTAACAATTAATTTCTAGAAAGGGTCTAGTGGAATATTGCTGCCAATTTTCAAGTGTATAGACAAAACAGCATAGTCAGGAGAGCTAGAACAAAAATAAACACATGCACGTATAAACAAGGGATAGAACCCTGGGATGGTTACAGTTGTTCAATCGGAATTAAATGCAATACATTGATATATATATATATATATGTATATATCTCCAACAGCTACAGTTTAGAAGTTCTACCACTTCCAACAAGACAAATTGCACGATACAAATATCAGAAAGGTCTGAAAAAATAGATAACATTTAAAAAAATTTAAAAAAAAAAAATGAATAAAATAAAAAATGAAAAGTAAATAAATAAATAATATAGAGTTATATATTCGCTTTTTTCCACACCACAGACGACCGTACTGTCAATAAGATCTTTGAAAAACGTTGGGACTCCATGAAAAGAAGATTGACTGGAAATGGGGGATTCAAAGAAAAAAAATTTTTAGATTCGACCCTATGCTATTTCGCAGAAAGTACCAAGTTCTTTAATCTACTAAGTTTAGTGCACAGTTCATCTGAAGAAAAGAAAATTCATTATTCAAATTGCTTACTTTCCAAGACGCGTCCGTCAATGGGTAACTCGAAGCGACAAGCCTGCAATGAAAAGTCCAGTTGTCTTTGCAGCCAAGAATGAATTTGGTCATTCTGAAAGAAGAAAATGAAAGTACTTGGATGCTCGTCAAGTAATATCACATTTTGCAAACGAATTAAAAACTCGAAGGAAACAGACATTAATTTTTTCAAGAACATCACTAATAGCAATGTGGGAATTGGCAACCAGTTTACCGCATTACCGCGTGTATAAGTCTCACTTTAATGCAAATTGAATCAAGATTTTTCATGTTAAGAGCAATTTTCAAATCGGTTAACTGCGTTAATAAGGAATTAAGTGACTGAAGCGAGATACAGTTCTTTTTTTTTCTTTACTTCACAGCGTTGGTATAGATAGAGAGATACGATATAGAGTGGGCAAAGAAAGAGGAATATTTTTCTCATTTTTAACTCACGTCATATTCTTTTTTTAAGACCAGTTTTCGAGAAAAACCAGTACAAGAAAGAAAAAGAGAAGAGAGCAAGCAGGCTATACAGAGTTATATATATATATATATATATATATATATATATATATATATATATATATATATATATATATATATATATAGAGAGAGAGAGAGAGAGAGAGAGAGAGAGAGAGAGAGATATATGATCCAATATAATTTTATATAGTATTGAAACTTATTTGAAATTATTTCCGTTACTACACGTTGGATGTATCATTTGTCCTAGACAACGTATATAGAATGACCAATGAAGAAAAAGAAATGGAGCTACTGCAGAAATTGAACCGACGACCAATAGGGTAGCCTCTTCAACGTAGCGTTGCTCTTACCCTTCAGCTAAACAACCACCTGTAATGCAAAGGCCCCAAAAACTGTTTGTACCTCAAATTCCCATTAAGCAGCTACCCTATTCAGTCTGCAAGTTTGATTCCTGTAACAGGCCCATTTTCTTCAATTGTTTATTCTATTTACGTAATCTAAGTCAAATGATACATTCACTGGGTTATAATGGTAGATCATTCCAAATAAAAGTTCCAATTTAATATAACGCAATTTTTAATCACCCACACGCTCTAGAATAACAACTGCATTTTGGACGATATTCATTTTTTTACGTGATCATTTGTCCCCAATGTTTGAACGAGGATTAACTTGAAAACTCAATTAGAAACAAATAATTCTATTAAAAAGACACAGGTGTAGATAAGTGCTATCAAAATATATATGCAACATCACGGGAAAAACTGATCATCTTTATATCTGGTACCAAAGTTTTTTTTCCATCCAAGTTTTACTGATATTCTATTGACTGCATTCAACCAAATACGAAGTTGGAAAGCACAAAAGTACTTTAACCATTTCAGACCAAATGTTTGGATAGAGTTGTATTTGACAGTCACAATTCAGTCATTCCAGCCCTTTTAAATTTGGATTTGCATTTAACATAGAATTTTAGTCCAATAAGTTACATCAATTTTTTCCTACGGGCAGGTTCTATATCATAGTCAACAAATTGTTTATGACAATCTACCTCGCCCTCAGCTTAAATATTGCTCCAATTGAGAATGATCTGAACTACAAATAACTTTATAAGCATCAATATACATGCAAACACACTCATACATGTATAAACACAAAACTGAAATGGATTGAAATTTGAATTACATTAACGTGGCTCTCCATGCTCGACTGTCCGAAGTAACTGAACATACTTGGATGAGAGTTCTTGTTCACAGCTGAATTCTGAAACAAGAAAAAAAAAGACAGATTAAAGTTCCTCCAAAAAAGAAAACGGTTGCGGAAAAGAAACACGAACCATAACTTGTCGTAGAGAATGGATTAAGTAAAATCCTAAAGGATTTGGATGTCAGTTTTATACAATGTCACCGAGAATGTATTGACTAATTGTTACCACTTGCGTCATTCTGAATTTTACAAGTACAGAATTGTACTCAAGAGATCTGGAATTATAATCATTTCTTTCGCTTTTAATAGATTGAAATCTGAATTTCTAATTTCTTGAAAAAGCTTACAAATCATTTTTTTCAGATCATCCATAATGGACGCATAACCTCCCTAAGTAAGTGTAAAATATGGGGGGGGGGTGATGGGCATTACTCTGCCACGCTGGCCCATGAAGTATTGAGAGTGGAGAGGCATTAGTGAGAAGTGAAACTAAACTGTCTCAGCTGGAGTTTGACCTCGACTCCAGGAACCCATTCTCCATACAGTTAACTGCTCGGGCACTTCGCACCCCTTAGTAAATCATACTTGACACAAAACTCAATTCAAAGTTGTCTAGTTATTTCTGTCCAGGCATCTACTCTAATAATGAACTGTGTGGATTTCTTGGTAACTCAGAGAGCGTACAGCTTCGTCAACACCATTAAAAGCGGAGTAATTCTGCATGGATCCACACCAAATCTAATCTGTTCTTCCATAGTCTATTGGCCGCATTTCCACTAAACATGAAATTCATTGAAAACCTTTGGGAGATATCATGTGGAGAGATGAAATCTTGATAATATGTGGTTTGGACATATGACTTCGCAGAGAAAATAATTGCGGTTGGATCTGCTCTAAAATGTAATCACCTACGTAGCCTATTGTCCACCCTTTCATAGAATTACATTGAAATTCATCGAGAACATTTGGAGATATTGTGTGGACAGAAAATCTCAATCCGAAAAATTCCTATACAATGAACTGTGATTTTCTTGGTTTGCTCTCTCTAACACTAGACTCTCACTCAAAGGTATTTCTTTCCCATCATTTGAAACTATGGACACTTCTACTGAAGAAATTTGCTTTTTTTTTTTTTTTTTTTTTTTTTTTTTTTTTTTACTTAGCAAATAGTTCCATAGAAATTCAATATTCACGAATTCTTTCACAGGTGTCAACTAATTTTACTATAATTCATTGAATGTCTGTCTGTCATTACATAACAGCAGCAAGAACCATGACCAGCAAATTTTCTATGGTTAATTTAAGGTCATCTGAAGGAAAAAAAACTGTACCATTGGCCATTTAATGTTTTTAACAAGGGGTTTGATTTGAAATTCAACTATATTGCTAAACTGAACCCGTACTTCGTGACTTTCAAGTTAACTTGACCGAATCATATTTTTTTTTAAATAGACGTCATACTAATCTCGCCCGTGGCGTAGGTTTTCAGCTAATGAATTGAAATATCTACTGTATTCAAGTCTCGTACGAACTCACGTTGACAGGTTGTTGTTTAGATGGCATAAACATCATTTGTTTATTTGGGGTTCTTGTTATCGACGGCGGTGGAGGCTTCGGTTGATATTGAGGGAGAGGAGAAGGCTTCATTTCAATCTTGATCCCGGCCTTTTCTTCTTCATTGCTGGGAAAACAAAAATATTGACCAAGATATTTTCTTGCATTTCAATAGTGAAGCTTTCAATGGGTATTGTATACGTTCAGTTCTTCTTTAGCTTGGACCATAATATAACTCACTTCCGGTCATGCTGTCCCAATTATGACCACGCATTTCTCCGGAAACAAAGGGATAACACTTAGTTCTCGTATATTATAAGCTCACAAGTTTTTGGTTTAAAACTCTTAGGGGAGTGCATTATACATAAACATGTATAAAGTATCGAATCTGGACAAAATGATGGTGTGTATATATTTACCACGTGACTGAATACATTAGGTAAAATATATAGCGAGTAAAATTCATTCACAAATTTGTGTGTGTATCTAGCTTTGTTTGAGAGTTTCTTTTTTCAAAAGATTTGTTGATGTTTTGTTAGTTGTGTGATTATTCATTTTTAAAGCTGTTCACCGTTTTAGCTTCTATTATTTCTAAATCTTAATTCATTAATTTATTCCAATTGTTAACAACTCTGTGAGAATTTTTTTTCTTTAATGGATTCGCTACACCCTGTGTGTAGCGTATCCATTATTTCTCATTATTTAAAGCTCTACTTTGACTTGACTTGACGTTATACATATGTATAGCGCTGGCGTCGAGGAGCATTGGGCCAGGGAGAAGAAAAGAGAGAGTATGGCCGGCTGCAGAGGTCGGGGCTAGTGCTAGTGGTGCTGGAGTTAGTGAGCATTGGACCACGTGCGTCCGGGGGTTTTATAGGGGTCGTTGGAGGAAGTGACGTTTTGGATATCTAGCTAAAAAAAAGAGTTAAGGGGGCACTACACACATATATGTGTGTGTTCTTTTATTCATTATAAAGAATTCTTTTAGCTTGAATGTTATCGAAGCCCTTTATTCAAAAAGGTCTGAACTAGGTCTCCTCTTGTTCTTTTATTTAATGTTAATTTCAATTTTTTGTCTTTCTCCATAAGAGAAGTTATTTAGTTCTTCAGTTTTTGCTTTGTTTTTTTGTTGGTTTTTGGTGGAGATGCTTTGCTTGCACTGTCTTGAGAATGTTGTGTGTAATATTTTGAATGTTATATTAACTGAATCGAATCTACTTTTGATTATTTCAGTCCTTTTTTATATATGGCTATGTATTAGGAGTTTTAATGTCATGATTATGCCAAGACCTTTCTTTGTTCCGTAGTTCATTTTCTTTTATATCATTCATGTAATTTTATTTATATGCATTACTTTACGTGTGTCTGTATATAAGCAGACTTGTTGAGGTCTCACCTATTTTTCTCGGAAAGATTCGACAAATCCTCATCTGACGCTGTAGATTCTTCGTTTATTTCCTTCGCATTCCTCTCCCTATTCCACTGCTTCCTCTCCTTTTTGACAATTCCTTTTCTGCTGGAAGAAAATCCATCTCGATAACTTTCATCATCATCAGAGTCGGTGAGTTCTTCATCAGTGGACCCCGCCTATTTCGATGGAAAATATCGTGTCACGCTTTTAGTAAAGAATATAATGATTATATCTAATCACTTACTTGTATTACGAGATAAAAGTAATGAAATTGCTTTGATAATAATACTTAGACATAAAGAGCAAATATGGCGTTGATGCGTAGGAGTGAGTTTTGAAAGTAAGATTCAACTTCTGCTGGCGATGGAAGCTGAATAAATATGGTCAGAATTAATTCTTTTTATGACATCATCGGCCTTTTCTGCTCAAGAACATGAGAGACTAAAAATATCTATTCAGCCGATTAGGGTCTAATTGCACCCAACGAGTTTGGGGTGTCGTCATGTAAGGGAAAGTGTGTGGTATCAACACTTGAGCATGGTGGTGGGAAAGTCAGGGTGTAGGGGTTGTACTGTTAAAGGCTCTAGTGAGCTGCATTCCATCGATGGAATCATGAAGACTGAATGTTACATCGATATAACGTGTAGTCTTCACTCAAACACCTGTGAAGAGCCTTGTGTCAGCATGAAAATGGTCCAAAAAAACTTCGCTAGAGACAAGGTAGGAGACAAGCGGGCGACGGCATACAAGGGAGGAGTCAGTGAAAAGCGAGTTAATCCGCCCCACACACACACACACACTCACCTTTGAATCTTCACCCTCTTCTTTCGACTTTGATTTGGTTTTCTTCCGTTTTGATGATTTGGGACGTTTCTTTTTCTTTCGACTTTTTGACTGTCCTGCTAGTTGTACGGAGATTATAGAGAGAAGAAAAATGAAATACTGTTCAGATTTAAAAGAAGAGAATAGAAAGGGGACACTGAATGCTTTTCTCAAGTCTTGCTACATTCTCGTTTGTATTCAAGAAATTTGAATCTTATTTCCCAAAAGTTAGAAGTCATTCAAATGCATACCATAGGACAGGACTCTACGCTTGCAATAAAATATTAGAAGTGAGATCAATTAAATTACCAATGGTTTTTCCTATATTACATTTTTTTCGATTATTGGTTTGAAAAGAGAATTACATGATGTACCGTGACATAAAAATAAAAAATTAAAATCCATTTCGACCACTCACCCTATTCCTCCTTTCTTATGAACGCTATAAACGGATCAAAATTTGATCAGTACAAAAAAACATTTTGGCATCCATAGAACTGTCGACTTTCGTCGCAGTTGGACACATGGTCGACATTCATGAAGTTGACGTTAAGGAGACAACCTTCACGATATAAAAGCTATCATTTACAACTTGCAGGCAGATGACTATTAGCGCTAAAGAACAATACTGGGAATCTAAAGTCATTACACTTTTTTTTTCAAGAAACTGACGAAAGAGAAAAAGATTACCTGATTTTCTTTTAGTTTCGTTGTCGCTGACATCTGCGAAGAAAACATTGATATAATAATATATACTATTAATATGATATGTCGTTCACAAAAGACAAGACCCCGTCTTATAAATTCAGCATAAAACTGATTTTGCTGCAGCTGGGTATTGGTGCTTCCGGTTAAACGGGTCAATTTATAAACCACAAAATTAAAGTTCAAATCATAAAAGTAATGGCATCAGATTCCAATTGTTGTCAAAGGCAAAAGAATCTTATATTTACCTGATGGTTGAAGATTTATTCTGTCAAATCCTCCCGTGGAATTGAGGTTCGTTTCAGGCGAATTTGGACACCGATTAAAAACACTTGAAGAAATGAAGAACAGATTAAATTTTAACATTTGACTAGGGGAAAAAAAAGGTTAACTTTCTTTCCCTACCTCCGTTCCATTCATACTCTTTCTTATTAAGCTATCAAATATGCTTTTCTCTCTTCTCTTCAACAACCCAACTTTCTTCCCCCTCACCCTTCGCCTCTTGAGTTACGTACATTTCTTTTATCTCCCAGTCGTGTATGGCAGACTTATAGTATCAGTAGCCACCATCAACTGAATCTGTTCTCGTACAATTAAGACGGTCGTCAGTAAAGCGACGGGTTATTCAGTAATATTTCTAACATGAAATAATAGAAATAATGCAGAGTGTATCGACGCGAAGTGTTGGGATAAAAAAAAAAAAAAAAAACAATAATAAGATGGAGTAAAAGTAGAAATAATAAAAATTACATACGTTCTGCGATTTCTTTGGTAGAACAAAGTTTTTGGAGATCTTATCCTTCCTTGGAATTCTTGAAGCGCCCTTTCGCGAGGTTTTCTGACGTCACGCCAGAAGATTTTCGGATGCAAACATTTGGAAAAGACAAATGCTGGCAAATGTGGATGTGCTTTGTGAATGATCTGAAAATAAAGAAAAAAAAATCAACCAGTTCACTCAAATGACAGCAGCATAGTTTCATGTAAGCCGTGAATGTGTGCATTCGTCAGATTGGCATACAAAAAAGGTTAGTTACCTACAATAATGTTGCAATTAAAAATTATACTGAAAAAGTAGCCGTTCCAAAGGTGCATGTTTGGAAGGGGGTGGACTATGGGGTGCGAAGAGCACCCTGCCATAATTGTCATGTAAAATAGTTTCCGTGTCTCGTACAAAACTACAGCTTCGAAGTATTTCGGTTACTATATCTGTGTTGCCAATTAAGATAATTATCTAAATTAGGATATAAAATTGTTTTTATTAGATTTTTCGAGAAACTAAGAAAGAAACGAACCAAACTCGATACTGCACTGCCTTGTATACTGCCTATATATCTGGCGGATGTTGACTTCATAAAATGGCCTGCGGTCGAATTGTAATTAGATAGTTATAAACTATTATTAGAAATAATCGATTAATTAACTAGTTGCTACGTTTTTAAAATATTGCATTTATCCCAACTTTGTATCACAAAAATAAAATACTCAATGTTTTTATTGAATGGAAGAGCAAACCGACAAAAATAGTTCTAAATGTGTAATAAAATCTCAATGCAATTGGATTTGTATTTTATCAAAAAATGACGATACAGTTTTATTAGCCATGAGAGATCATCGTATTTACGGTAGAGCATGTTCAACATTCAAGAAAAAAGATCCCACCAGTTATAGAAAGAGGGTTCTACAAGCCATGTGTCCTCGTGATAGTCACAAATGGAGATGAAATATGAAACCTCAACGAAAGATTGAATCTCAAAGTAATAACCATACAACGTACCCAAGAGAGGATCATACTAACCATCAAACGAGAGCTAGGTTTATCTTGGAACAATCTCAAGTTCACATTTGCACGACTATTCAGTGCGCACATACATTCTTGATGAAGAAAAATTGCACAACTTGATACTTTTGCACACATGGACTCGTACAAATTAGGGGGAATATTATACAGCAATATTTAGAAAGATTTCGCGATTGCATTGTATTCAAAATAATATCAAAAACATTGTTGCTCTACGTTTTTTGTTTGTGTAATACTAGGGAGTGGAGGGAGGAGAAGATGGACAAGCTATCAAGTCAGGGACCGAAGCTATTGGGAGGAGGTACGCATCTGCCAGCTAACGCCTGTTGAGGCAGTGGGATGCAGATAGGGAACTCAGTGTCAAAAAGATTTCGCAACCCCATTATGAACAATAGTTGGGTTCGAGATACACGAACTTAATCCTAGAAGTTTGTTTTGAAAACTCTCGTTTCGACGTCCCTACTTGTACCTGAATTTGAACGCATTTTTCTCCCCAAATCTGTCCGGCTTTTGTTTTGATCTTTATTCTTTGGAAGAAGTTCTTGAGGCTTCAACCAACTGTTCAATTCACGATAGCATCTCGGGCCTGCACGTGTGCCACGATGCAAATACGCTTCCCAGGTGATTATACTACACTTGCTGCAGCCAATGTGTCGAACTAGAGATAACATTATGTAAAAGTGGGTCCCACTAGAGAAATGGGCAAATTTGCTATTGTCACTGTCATCTTATTCTATTTTTTTACGTAAATATCGAAAAGTAATGCACGCAAATTGACAGCATGTATGAAAATATGAATATAACGTTTTACTTTTTCTTTTTTTTAAATACAAAGGAGACAGTTCTTAATGATAAGGATACGTCCCTTTTGGGGTGTTATTGACATTAAGTGGCTTATGTCCATCCGTGGGGTGGTTAAAATAATCATAGGTCCATATTTGTCAGAATTTTGTTATAAAAGACTTCAAAAGGAAAAAAAGGAAAAAAGATTACCCAATGCAAGGGAAGCAACTCTGATATACAAAAAATGGATATGACGTGTCCAGTTCAGCAGACATTCTGAGTAGTGATTCCATATTCTAGAACCAAAAACATCAAACGAAGGCAGGAGGGTATACAGCCGAAACGTTATCAATAAATAAACACACAGACGAGGAAAATACTCCAACCATATCATACATAATACGCAACGTGTATACTTGAGTAGATAAGAGTCGATTTCCATTGTCAGTTTTGGGGAATCTTGACCAATTTAAGCCAGGATTCATGAATTAGAGTTTGCGTCACCAAAAAGAAAGAAAGAAGGAAAAAAAAATAGAGAAAAACTTGAAAACAAATCTTTCTCAAATCAAGAAAGCCACTCTCCAAGAAACGTTGTAGTATGGGTTACTCAATATAGATACTATTCTGCCAATGCTACTTTACTAATAGATATGTGTGTGTGTGTGTGTGTCTTTGGTAATCGTTGATTTATTATACATAAACCTATGGCAATGTTAAACCAAGACACAAAGGCCGTAAAATTCATTCAAAGACTCAAAAATGTTGAAACATTGGTTCTGCACGTCGGATTCACCGTCGTATTTCGACGAATTCATTGTGTGCAATCAGATGAAGAACAAAAGTGGGAAATTGGATTCAAAGTTTGACCGAAAATAGAAAGCAACGGCTACATCACTACACTGCTTTTAAATGCTGTACTTGTCTCCGCCAGTATGGCGCTGTACAATCTTCAGACGATAAGTGACTTTAGAGCAAGCTTTGGAGAGATTAACAAATGTTATGATAACAAAATAAATACTTACATATCGCTCAGCATTTCGTTTCCACTCTTCTCTCTGAAGAATAAAAGTTGAAAAATGAACTAATAACAATACATCCTTCAGTTTATTTGTTGCAGACTATTACGCTAAAACTATGAGGCCTATAGACCTAATATTTGGCATGAAAACTGACAAAATATCCACTTGTTACCTAGGCTAAGTGAGATCACTAGAAGTCATTTGTAGTCATTGTAGTTCTAAATTCTGGAAACAAAAATATATAAGAATTTTCTCCATTCATTCTTCCTGAAAAGAAGAATGGCACAAAAGTTTCTTACGAGAGAGGTTTTGGACGTTTTTTCGTCCCTTTGGCCCTTTGCGCCAATGAAACAGTGATGCACGCGTGCGTGGAGTCTTAACTAATACCTTTGTTTCACCTTCTACGCTTTTATTTTGTCGACGTATCAGCAGCCTAAATCATTCGTGGTTTTCGTGATTATTCCAAAAGACAACTAGAATTCAATTTTCATTTGGTATCCTACACTTTTGACCCTGTGCCTGACTAAACCAAGCTTTGTAAGTATTTGTGCATGTAAATACTTTTGAGCAATACTTTTTAAATAAACGATAATTTATTTATATGGACAGTATTGCTGATAAATATTTTAACAAGCACAAAATCTCATCGCTAAAGATTGTAGGGTCATTATAGATTTTAAACTGGAGAGGATCCGAATTAACTAGTTTGGCAATTTTTCCATCTAACAATGTGAGTTCACGTTTTAAATCTCCTTGATCAATTCTGAACAAGATTTTAGGAGGATGAAAACTTTTTCGTTTAACAATTTTAATCAATCAAAAAATATTTTCCAGACGTTTAAGATTTGTTACCACAAAACATTAAATGCACGCCTTATGTTGATTGGAAAAAAGTTGTTGGTTTCTATGTTATGTTCCAGTTTTAAACTCTCAAACAAAAGTGATAAAATATGAAAATAGATGTGTATTCAAATACTTATGTAGGTACTAATTATATATATGTGTGTTCCCCCCAACCCGTCTTCAATACCCCCCTACTTGGTCTTTATACACAATATTAAGCTTAGTAAATATCTCAGTTTGCTAAGATAGATGTGTATGTGCCCGTGGTTGATAAAAATCAGGAAGGCGCAGCACAATCCTTCCATTTGACCTAGTGTCACACCAAACTAAACTTTGTAAATATCAGTATTATGGGTATTGTTAACAAATTTCGTCTTCGCAATGGAGAGTCAAGATTTCCTTCTCCTTGCGCGTGTGTAGAAGTGATTGCATGTATGTATGTTCCAAGTTGTAAGCTACAGTTTTGTATCTAGGAAGCTAAAATTTGGCGTAAGGGTAGATCTTCCCAAGACAAATATCATAGGCTACGTGACTTTCTGACTGTGCATGCGAGTTAATCGGAACGTTTGTTTGTTTCAACTTTTACCGAATTTTGCTTATTCTATAATTTCAAAAAAAGTCTTTTTTTCTAAATTCCTTCGATGTGACTATTGAGATTGAAGGTTCAAAGTATAGTGAACCCATATATTTATTTCAGGCATTTATAAACACTAACAAGGCCGGATACTTTTGAGATTATATATATATATAAGGAGGTGTCTGTCGGCGCACGCGTTTATCGCTTCGTATCTACGTGTACGGGAATGGCTTTTTTTCTTTTATGAAAATCAATTTGCAAATCAAATTCTTACCAAGTCTCTACAAGCTGAATGTGTAACTAGTCAGATCACAATTTAACTGCTGATATTAGAAAAGACTCAGATTTTTATGGCTTCACACGGCAGATGTATTTGCATAACTTCAAACTTTATCGGATGTTTTCCCAGCCACTTATTGAGCCTTTAAAACTGGCTTGAACATTTTTCATTTCCCACCAGCAGTGAAAATTCAAAAGTCGTAAATCTTAGCCGTTTCCATGCTTATTAAACCCAGGCAAATTTGGCCACCTATGGCGTAATATGGACATTCTATGGTTTCCTGTGACAAAAGAGCTCACCTCGTTCTTCATGTTGGCGTATTTAAATGACGTTTAACGTAATAAACTACGAATTTGCATTTTGATTCTTTACATATATTCTACTTAATATCCGTGGAAGAAAAAAATCCATTCAATTTCTATGGAACTATTTTCTGTGGAAAAAAATAGTAAATCTGTTTCAGTTGAAGAGTTCATAGTTTTAAAAGGTGGAAAGTGGGTACTTTTATCAGAAAAAAACATTCATCCCCGAATGAGAGAGTCGAGTGTCACGTACAGCAAACCAAGAAAATCACTCCGTTCATTATACAAATACATTAAGTTAATGCTTGCTGCTATCAGACCATCTATACCGGGAGATTCGATAAGGATTAAATCCACTAACAACAACCAGCAAGATTATCTTAGTGATCATTGCCACACGACGTCTGTCCTGATCTTGGTTTTTTTTTGGGGGGGGGGTCTTTTTCAAATGATTCAATGTTGATCAGAGGATCAAGGATATATTTGGAGTGAGGTGGGTTTTTTGGTAAATAATAATAGATACGTTTACCAGGAATAGTGCGTACTTTGAAACGGTAGACAGAAATTTTCCCTGAAAAATAACTTTTTTCACTCATGCCCTCAGCGAAATAGTTCAGTTTTACGACCAGCAAACCAAGAAAATCAATGTTCATTATTTAAGTAGATAGTAATTTAGCATGAACTCATATCAGGCCATCTACACTAGGAAATCTAATGAGGATCGATTCTACTATCAACGGCCAGCAAGATTGGCTAGCTGATCATTGCATTTTTACGTGTTCAGTTATTTGGAAATGAAAAATCAAGACGTTTTTGTCATCCCTAATGCCAGACTTACGCTACTGTGTCCTAAATATTTTCATACTAATATATTTCATGTTGGATATAATTTTTCATATATCTTATTGGTTAAAAAAATATTGGAAAGAAATTCTATTAATTTCAAAGTAGTCAAGAGTGAGAATGAGAGAGCAAGACAAAAAAAAATCTTATGAATAGATATGAATGTTGCAGGCAACATATCGTAAGAAAAAAAAACTCCAAAAACTCATTTTTCTTCAAGGTTGTAACAAAATGAAAAAGTATAAAAAGATCTCCGGCAGAAAACCGTTGAAATAGGGTGAGAGAATGGCAATTTGTTTTTTAGGACCGTTAACTCTGAGATGATCTGTTTTGTTTGTCTGCTTGTTTGTTTTCTAATATAAAATGTAACCAGATCGGATCGGCCATAAGTCAACATTCCTCTGACTACTTACAAAATTTCATTGAAATTTATGAAGGAATAACAAAGTTATCCAATTGAAAATCAAGGACAAACGACGACGCCCGTAGCGAATAATAGTCCCCGGTAGCTACCCCTCCGCACCGGAGACACAAGTTACTTCTAATACGAAATATACATGTATTGGAACATAAATGTCCAGTGGGGGGGATTAGACTGGGACACAGTGAACCATTACGTGATTGCATTATCATCGGAACAACAAATCACACTATTCCCGAGGTGCCGCACTAAACCAGAACCCCTGTGCGTCCGCTAAGTAGGAGGGAGGACCAGGCCTTCTCACCCAAGGCGATGGGGTTTGAAAGATGGAACCTTATTGTCAATAAAAGATGATAGTGCAGTATAATAGTTTTATGTAACCCTAACATATGTTCCCATATAAAAGACTGGCGCTTTCTCCATCGTGTCACCGTCATTGGTCAATTGCACCATCTGACGACCTGATCATACAGCGAGTCGCACAAGCTTCCATTAAAAATGGCGACTAATACAACACTTTTCCCCCCTAAGTGGGTTTCCTATCATGTAACAGAGTTGCCACAAAAAAATATTCCAGAATATCCTTTTGCTCCCTCCCTTCCATGGATATATGGTAGTGGTCACCCATACCAGAATCTATTGTATATTTCTGGACTCTCACTTTTCATGAAAGTTTTTGCAATGGTAACGCTGTATTTTTCATAGCCTAGTAGAAGATGAGAAAACTGAAAGTTAGTAAACATCAAATTATTTGGGTAAATCTTTAACTTACATGTCCCATTCGTGTGACAATGTGGTTCAGAAATGTTTCATACCCATTCGGCTGCATCTTGGCAAAATGTCTCTTGCATAGATCACACATATCTTGTCCGGGTGGACACCTGTGAGTATTGGCGTACGACTCGTCCACCCCAAGACTTGTCTGAGAATAATCAATACCCCGAAGAGGAAGATTGCAAGTTTCGGGGCGTCGCTCTTCAGGCAAATGAGGTAAAGAAGCTCTCGACAAACCTGCAGAAACAATAACTTGACGTTGTTCAACATAATTATCCAGATAATAAGGCAATATTCTCCTGTGTAATGAAGACTTCGGTGTTTGAAGAACAGCGCAGTCTTCATCTGTCTCCTCTTCCATTTTTATTGATTGTGTTTATATACTCTTCGTGCTCACTTTTTTTTTAGTTATAAAAATGTTCAATATACAGAGTTTTCAGTATTGGATTCATGCACCTTCCAGGTATCCATAGATTGGGTCCCTATGCGCAAGGGCGTTTGACGAAGGAGAGCAAATATACTAGTCTTTGGCAGGGATCAATAAGAATGAATCTTTGACAAATTTGTCTGCAGTCTGTATCATAAACTACCAGAAAATCCACCTTACGAGTGGGGTTTTCATTTGGGTGCATGCTTTATACAATCAAATAAAAAGAAAGATTCCATTTAGCTAACGTGGTGGACACAAGTTAAGGGCCCAGTTTAGCATTATACTCACATTCTAAATCGAATTCATCGCTAAAAACTTAAGCTTTGGAATTTTCAAAAATTATATGCTAATAATATATTCCAGGGTCCCATTAGTAACCAAAGAATACGTCTCTAGTCGTCCTTGAGTTATGCGATGACAGTCATTTGATGAATTGATTAAGGTTCCATGAATTTTAATCTGAAGAGTAGATCAGAGTTATTGATTACACGCTCTCGACAAAATATCCATTAGTTGAGTCTTGTTTCTCGGACAAATTCTGTCATTTGATTGGTTGGTTAGAACTGAAAATGGAGGGGACGCTTGTTGCCTTGATTCCTCTATGTAGAGAAGCCATCAACGAGAACAACAGAAATCCCAGACCGGCAGAGTGCAGTTCAAGGAAGAATAATAGTTCCACTGGATTCGTCCACCATTTTGAACTGCAAAAAAAGAATCAAAATAAGGGATTTTAAGGAGTCAAATAGCCGCTCACCTCGAGGTCGCCAGATGTATTTTGGTACAAAATTTATATGGTCTGGTGACAAAATTAAGTAGCTTCAGAACCTGATTAATCAATTTGAAATACATCAGACAAATCTAGCATAAAAAATAGAATAATAGATCAAAATATTTTTTTTAATCTCTTGTCCCTGTATATCTTTTCTGTATCAAATCATTCGTTTAAAGGATTGTTATCTTTAATAAATTTCTCTTCAGCACCAAATCTTTATATTCGGAATCAAATAGCTTTCTTCAGTGCCAAATATGCCTAATTTTGGTCTTGAAAAATACCAATGGACTTCACTGGCTTACGCCCCTTCCTACCTACTCTACCCTCGCCCCCTTTGTTTTCCCCTGTTTCGCTACAGCCCAGCCTCTCTCTCGTCTGAATAATTTAGAGATATGCCTAGCGCCGGCTCAAAGTACCGACAACACAGGCAGTCGCCCATGGTACCAACTTCCATGAAGCGTCTGTCATATGACTGAGACAGTAGGACTTTCAAATAGAAATGGAAACGGGGGGGGGGGTAAATTGAACGTAATAAAAGAACTTAAAATGAAAAATTCCCAATTTGAAAGTTTTTCTCTGATTATTGTCATAAACTTTTTATTCCTATGAATTTATTTTTCTCACTGAAAGAAAAAATATACTATACTTTAATGGGCGAAGAGGTTCAGCTTTTCCAGGTTACCAGGAACCTTTGGGGCAGCCCTGGGTGTGTCCTCTTCAGTTTACGTGAAACTTCAACGAACAAAATTAACGTTTCTTTAACACACGCTTCCTCAACAACTCTGATATTCGCCAGGAGTCCATAGGTTTATTACGAAGACAGTCAAGTCATAATTGATGCAAAAACGATAATACAAGGAATGTCCCAATCAAAAAGACGATTCCGAAAAAAAAGTAACTGACAGTTTAAAAAAATATGAAAAGGTCGAAACACGTAGCACTGTTTGGAAAGTAAGAAACTCTAGCGGTTTGGAAGTATGTTCTAAGAAGTTTCAACGCAATATGTGTCCAGGAAAAAAGTCTCAGGTGAAAATGTCTTTGGTGAGTCACTTCCAGGTATACATAATCTTAGTGACGCCATCTTATTGCACCTTCTCGAGGAGTAGACGTTGAGTAGTCTCAGAGAATCATCATAGCAATCAGTATAGTTCTACTGAGTAGTTCTAAAGATGAGGAGTTTATTTACAACAGTGTTCAATTGGATGCTTAACATATAATGGAAAAAGACTAATATACTCGTAACGAATTGTCACTACTTTATGAAGTGGAAGATCTGAGAGATGATCGAAAGAGAATTGGTCATAAACTGTGGAAGATTTGTTGACAGCGGATCAATAGCTATCTTGAAAGTTAAGCTCCGGTAAGTCAAGGCACGTTTCAATAAACAATTACCGAGAAATTTAGTTATCGACAGTTGATAAGCAGTGAAACGATATTGAAATAACCTCTCCAGGGGTGCAAACCAGGACAAAGTGTATGAAGATCAGCTGCAGCCGCCTTTTAGCAAACGTCGTTGGACATTAACCATCTCCAAGATTCACCAAATCTCTATCATCGGCGCCGCGGAGCTAGTACTTTCTGAACTTGTCGTACCATCTTTTTTTTGCCGGCCACAGTTTTAGATTTGGTACTTTGGGGAATTTAGGGGTGGATCCAGGAATTCGTTTTGATTGAGATATCTTTCCATTTTGATATTTTGTACATTTCTCCGAAAAGTCTCAACGAATTTCAATGAAATTTCGTGAAAGTGTGGGCCATTTTGTAAAAAGAAAAAAAAATTAAGTTTGTGAAAGATCCAGGAATATGTTCTTTACTTGGAGATACTTTTGTGTTTAAAAGAATTCTATCCATTCATGCGATAAATAATGATATTTTGAAGAAATGATATTTTAATGAAAAGAAAAGCCACAAGTAGTTACTGGATTTTGATTGAGAGATTTTTCCGTTTTGGTATTTTATACATTTTTTTTATTCATAAGTACAGGAATTCACGATTGATTGAGAGATACTTTTTCGTTTTTTTTTCTTTCATAGATTTCTATATTCGTGCCCGTTTGTCCCCACGATACCTCCAAGAGTTCATTGAGATTTTGCAGAAAGGGGAGTCACGGGGTGAAGTAGTAATTGGATTTTTCGAGTGGATCCTGGAATTTGTTTTATAAGGAGGAAAACTTTTTGTATTCTTGTACATTTCTGTAATCGCTCCTCTTTGCCCGCACGATATCTCAAGAAGTTCAATATGAATTTTAATAGAGATTTGTAGAAAGATGGACAATAGGCTACAAAAGTGATAACATATCGAGACAGATCCATACACAACGAAATAATTCGATGAAATATACATTCACTGTTGTCCATTTTTTCAAAATATTTCGTAGAAAAAAATATTCGGCTGAATAGAAGGTAGACACGATTGTAAATTGTTAGTTTCAGACCTTCATTCACTCGTTTTTAGAACAGCATACAAGAAATCTTAAAGAAAAACAAAAAAGATTTATGAATATCTGCTGTAACCAAGATGAATATTGATATAATCCCAATTGTAACATTTCACACCTTCATTCACTCTGTTAAAAACTGTGTAGAAATTTATCAAAGTCCCTTCAAATAACATTTGGGGGGCTAATTTTCAAAAATTACTCGGCTTTTCATTAATACATAATTGGAACTGTACTATTTCTCAACATCTTAGGAAAATACCACTTCAGAAAATTAACAAACAGGTCCGGGTTGTCATTCAAGAAAAACCTCCACGTAACCAACGTCTTCTGGCTAGCTTTTGGGGGTGATCAATTAAAAATATTAGAAAAAAGGGATGTTCAAAGAATAAGTTACTTCTGTTGCTTTTTGGGAGAAGTGATCACTAAAACAGTTGGATTTTTTAAAGGGGGGCGAAACGAAGGGATCAATTTAGTGTAGACTTACATTGCAAATTACCCACAAAAACTGCTTGAGAGAAGGATAAACCAAGTTTTTCTAGACATAATCAGTAGTAAAGGTTGATATTTCAAATTCCGACTCCTTTGGAGTATTCATGATACACACGTATATAGATAGCCAGTCAGACCTACCTAAAAACTGAAGAAACCCATGTTGACAGTTTGGATCACAGTTTCTAGTTAGGATGAAAAAATACAATTCAAGTTCTAATTTCAAACAAATATGATTAAATTTTTGTTTGAGAACGTCATTAACTACCCCATGAAATACTTCTAAAAAGAAGGGTATACAACCAATGCATCCTCCCGATGGTCATCTACGGAGCTGAAACATGGAACCTAACCAGGAGACTGAACTGCGAACTGATAAGAATGCAACGTTCACATGAAAGAATCATGCTCAATATCACCTGGAGAGATCACAAGACAGCACAATATGTTAGGAGAAAAACAGGAGCATGTGGCGAATCCTGGGCAAGGTCCGTGTCCAATAACGGACAATAAATGATGAAATTCTTCTTGAAGGACGAACCCAGCAGTCTGAGCCTCTATGTAACCAACGAAGAGTTGTATCAAATGCTTCATTTTAGGTGGGAGTCTGTCAGAAATATTTCGTAAACTTGCTCAACGACACTTGGGATATGCAGTTGTTCAACTGCACATTTACTTATTCCAGCGAACGAGTGAAACCAAAGTGAGGCTTGGGTACCGATAGGGACCTATTCATTTCATAAAAAGGTTTATGTTGCAATTCGATGTGCAGTTCTAGAAATTACAAAAATATTTAGGCAAATAGAACAGAATTCAACGGACGTTATACTAAGAAAAAAAAAAGACAGAATCCCATTTTGTTAAGATTCAGATGAGAAAATAAAGCCTAAAATAATATTGAAAATTTTTGTGCTCTCCTAATCCGAATCATTTTTTGTTCAGCTGGTGATGGCCCAACCAACTATGAATATTTCAGTTTTATGGTCTTCGAAAATCTTTTGTGATGTGAAAATTGAAAACTGTTTAGGTTTTAATTTCAATCAAATATGATTAGGTTTTGGTCTGAACAAGTCGATTGCTACCTCAGGAAGTATTTGTCAAATAGCCCTAACTTCAGTTTAATCAATAAAGGAGTTATATCAAATGCTCCGAAGTGGGATGCGTCATAAAAAAATTTCATGAACTAGCTGAACGAAGTCTTGGGTACGCAGTTGAGCAACTTCACGTCTACTTGATAAATTGATATTTTTTTAAAATGACAATTGGGCCTGGCCCCTGGACCTGCTGGATATTTATATCTTATATAAATAGAACAAGAAAGTTGCCAAGTACTGGAAATGAGCATTGAACAGTTACCCAACCATTAGAGAGGTCTTGTAATGCGTTTTGTCTCGCCCACATATTTAATCTTTTTTTTCTTCAAATAGAGGTACCGGAGCGGCGCCCCAGTAAGCCCCCACAACACTGCACTCCTCCCTGATTGAAAGTTAAGTAATTCTGACTGACCTGCCCAAACTGAAACTACAAGTTCTTAATGTCCGACCTGATCATTCAAATCACCTAGCAAAGAAGAGACGCGGGAATACATGTCCACCACCGTCAATAATTCGAGTGGTATTGGCGGCCCCACTTATAAATCACCGGGTTTTTTCGCTCAATTGCGAATGGCAACCCGGACTTTCTGTACTTAATCATAAACGGATTAAAAATAACAGGTCTCGTTAGTCATTCAATAGAAACTGTCATGCAACCAACATCCTTTAGCAGCATGCCTTATTGGGGTGATCAGTTAAAAAGTTCGAACAAGTGGTGATCATTGCACGAGTTTCTTTTCTCGTCTTTTACGGTTAGTGATCACTGAAAATTTGAATTTAAGAAAAAACAAAAACGGGTGGACTCAAAGTAAGGGATCAATTTTGTATATACTCTCATCGCAAATTGAACCCCCACTATACATACACCTCGGAGTGGGATTTAAAAAGAGAAAAAAATTTTCAAGTTTTATTTTTTCATAGACTGAAAGATCGTATGTTCAATTTGTCAGTCCTCATAGTTACATTAGTGCGTGATACATTTATATCCAGCCAGACCAGCTTAAAACTGACAGAACCGCTGTTGACAGATTTAATGGCAGTTTTGGTTGTCGGTTTCTAAAAAAAAAAAAAAAAAAATTAAAAAATAAAATGGTGATTTAAGGCCAAAGAAGTTATCAGTAAATCTATTTTGGGGGATTTGCACGCGGGGAATTGTTTGATTAACATTCGACGGTGGCCAAGTTTTACTTGGCGATAAAAAGCTGGTTGCTTGATAGTAACGTTGGTATAGATTAGTGTTTCCCCTAACTTTTTTGACTCATCGATTCTTTAGTGTCTTTAGTTGGACAGACCTTTCCAAAGATTCGTCAGATATCACTATCATGGGCCTTGCAGAGCCAGTAGTTTCTGATTTTATCTAGTTCGTCACACCATCTTACTTTCTGTCGGCCACAATTTTGCATGTGATCTCTGGGGATTCACATTTTGAGTTGTGATGTTCAGCGCTTTTCTGACATTCTTGCAACATGTTCAGCCCATTACCATTTGAGTTTTCAAACAGACTCTATTTTGGACTCCTGTCTTTTCCCTTGATATACTGTGTTGTCTTATGATTTCTATATGTGTATGTTCCATGGTTCTCAGTTTGAGGATCAATCTTTTGGTGACGTTCCAGCACCATAGGTGACTATCAGGAGGATGCACTGGTTGTAGACCTTCGTTTTTTGACTATGCCACTTTTAAAGTACGCTGCCACTGTGAAGTCGACCAAAAAGGATACATTGAAAATTAAATTGATACATTTTTTGTAAATTTAAGCTTTCATTTTATAACCAAATATTTGTACAATAATATCAAAGTAGATGCACTAAATAAAAATTATATAAAAGTAATTATAATCTTTGCTTTGGCGTACATAAACTTTTGGCAGTGTTTGACTGGCATAGGTTTCCAAGAGTTATACAAAGGATCTAAAAAAGTTTTTTTTTTTAATTGAAAAGTACAATTAAAACAATATATTCATCAGAAATTAATTCAGAAATGAAATTAAACGCATGTCTATCAGATTATGCACCATGGACTCGTCAAGATACGGCAAAAACAGTATACCTTACGTAATTATACTTTTTAATTGAATATCATACCCTTCAGAGCCTCTCTGTATAGGATAAACGGCACCATAGGTTTATATACGTCAAAGCAAAGTTTAAAATATGTATGTGATTTCTATCAAATACTTTTAGATACTTTCGTACAATCTTTGTTTATAAAATATGCTTATATTTTAAAGTTTAATTTTCAGTGTATGGCCGACTTAGGGGGGGGAGGGGGCTGATAAAATAAATGCTTTAAAATGAGTCGGTAGCCAAGTTTACGTACGTCAGGGCGAAGATTATCAGAATTATTAATTTGGACGATTGGCCTGATGTGATAAGACTATTGGTAAAATCAGCTTTCGAGACCTACTTTATACATAGAGGGTATCGATTTGTATTCTATCACACTTGACCCCCCCCCCCCTCCAAAACACCACCACCACCTCATCATTACTCTTGCTTCCCGACGTCCCTAGCCTTCCAGCATCCCCAGGGACGGTAGCGCCCACTTTGGAAATTACTGATTTAGACCTGGGTGAATAAAACTACTGCGAATATCAGTTGCAGCACTCAAGATACGTTTCTAATGCAACGGCATTATATTAGGGGGGGGGGTCATCGTAACATAATTAGAGTTTCATAAATATCTGTCATGTTAGTATACAATATACTTTGTATATATTGTACTTGTTATCCCACTGAGAAAATTGTATCAACAATCATTCAAAAATATATGATGTTCAAAGGGTTTTTGGGGCGATTGAACCTCTTGTGTAAATACGACGTTTCGGTCGATTCATTCTAAGGCCTTTTTCAGGTTTACTGTTAGTATGTAAATCGGGGAACTCTTTTCTGGCATTGTCAAGTAACACTCACATTCTTTCCTACTGTTACTTGACGCGGATAGTACATCTAAATCGGCCGAAGTATGTGATCAACAATAGAAAAAAAAAGTTTGAATGTCCGGAAGCCTGTAGAATGGATCGGCTGGAACGTCGTGTGAGCAATAAAAATAACAAGGAGTTAGATTATAAGAAAAAACTGAATGTTAATGACTCCTTAAATTTACGTGCTTGAGAAACGCTGCATAGCAGACCTACCTCCTTATTAATAAAATAGTTTCACTCTCGTTTACAGGTGTGTGAATTCAGAAAGGCGTGATTAATGGATAAGAGCGGATGAGAATAGGATGGCTAAAGGATGAGGGTATGTGTGCAGGAGGTTGGGTGAAAACAACTTAGCACCATCATATGAAATATCTCTCGGAAGCCTAGCTGTACTATCTGCTGTGAAATAGGGTAATCTTTGCTTTTATAAATATAAACCTATGGAGGGGCAACAAAAACCATACGCAAGTTGTAAAAGGTATATATTTTTTCATTAAAAAGTATCAAACAAGATTCACTAAAGATTAACAACAATCAAGTTGAAGGCTCGTCTTTTTTCAGATCCTACCAACATTCTGACTTTATGTCTGGTCACCGGTAGTCACCGACATAAGTTTATGTACGTCAAAGATTACCATGAAATAGTGTTCGGTCAAAACTTTTACTTACCTTTTTCAGTTTCGTTCTAAATTAATTATCGTCTGCTTCCTTCCCTCTTTGATGTCTGGATCGGGACTTCAAGTTCACTTTCCTTTTCAATCCCTTCTTTTAATAAATATTTATCAACGAAACGAGTTCGTTTCTTTCCTCTCTGAACGCAGAAAAAGCCGAGAGAGTTTGTAAGAAACTATTAGAAAAAGATTACAACCAAATCTCCAACAACCCCCGCCACAAACAATTTTTTTTTCCGTTGCTCACTGTCGTATGCAAAGTCGGACTCCAAAATGATTTAAATCTGTCGTGTGAGGTAGGGGTGGCAGAGCCGTTAACGACACGGTGAATGGACCAAGAATTAAATAACGAAGTGTGTAGTGAGAGACGCCAATTTTGGTGATGATCGCTTCCAATTCTATTTCACAAATCGCAAAAAGAAGCCGGCTATGTGAAGCCCGGACAAGGATGGCTAAAGCTGTAGTCAGCGTAAGGACTCTATTCACTTACAAAAAATCTCTATGTTTGTTACTCGTATACAAGCCGGACTCCAGGAGAAATGACTTGAATATGTCGTTGACGGTAGGAGCTGTCTTGGAATCCAAGCCGAGATAAGAGAAAAATGACGCACTCAAAACACGCGCCGTTGTCTTATTTTAGCCTCTAAAGGAGGACGAGTCTATCAGCATGGAGAAAAAAAACGGATCCGTATGAATTTCTATGGTATGATTTTTTTAAAGAAACCGTATCAATGAAAGAGTCCATTGTTTCAAATGGTTGGTAAGAGATATTTTCATCGGCAAAATTGTCACCTTTAAGTTGAAGAATCCATTGTAACAGAAATAGAAAACCGTGGAAAAAAAATTACTCTGCCCAGCAAGTAGATTCCAATTGATTAATTTCGCACGCTGAGATTTAATTTTCAGTATTAATAATCTGTGGTCACCACAGATTATTACAAATGCCAACAAGAGTCTTTTGTTTTGGACGTAAAACCAGTTTTGCTTTTTTGAATGTAAAGTAAGGAATATCACCAAGAAGACACCGTGACGGGAGCTCAACTGCTGACCGTACCCCACCGGGCTGTGCTTGCCAGAGAAGTGTTAAGATCTGTTGTTCTAAAAACGTAAAACATGTTTTGTCGACGTTCTCCTTATTATTCAACGAAGTCTTCATATGAGACGAGTTTTATGAGCCGCGAGAATGTCAAACTGGAACGTCGGATTAATTTGAATAAAGGAGAGAGAGAGAGAGACAGAGACAGAGACAAAGAGGAAGTTTTGCTGAGCTGTTTAGACTGATCGCAGTACAATCGTAATTCGCTAGTCCCGTTTTAAATGGGGCTTCTCAGCCTTTTTGGTTGAAGAGCAAAGTGTTGTATCTGTCCTTATCAGCTTGATATTGGATACGTCCCGATGCAGGGGAATTCAATATTAAACTGATTGACACAACTATAGTAGACTGGTCCCAACTTGAATTCAGCTGACGTCACAAGATATGCCACACGAAGTCAGCATGATCATTCTAACCTTAACCCTAACCCCTAACCCTTATTATCCGTATTTAACCTCAAAATAAATCAAATTACCTTGTTTCTTCTTTGACTTGAAATAGATCGTTTTTTTCTTTACTGAATAATTGTGAGTATGGTCGTCGGAAATTGAGAATATATCAGATATTAAGCTGATAAGAACATATACTTTACTTTGCTCTCAGTAGAGAATCCACATTTTGGAAAGGACCACAGAATTGTTGTCGTTTGTTTTGTTTTGTTTTTTTTTTCAAATTTGAGAGTGAATTTAAGACTTTTCAAAACCTTTTTATGACCATCACCATCTTTTACTTGTTTTAAAGTAATAACCCCCCCCCCAAGTAATTTAAACAGATATATCAGCCAACATATCTAAGTAATAAAGATATTGATCATAAACCCGTAGAGGCAATTTTTCCAAGGAAATTCATATCATATGGCTTTATTACGAGGAATTTTTTAAAAATCAATATACTGTTTTTTTGATAAAAAAATGTTTTAACATTTGTCGATATGCATAATTGAAAACTAAAATTAGAAGTTATTATCAGTAATACGAACAAACTGAACTAGTGAAGTTTGGGACATAAGACTTTGTCTAACTTTTATTTTTCAAAATAACAGAGAAATTATTTGAAAGGACGATATTTGTACTTAATGACTTCCAGAATGTTTAGCTGTTTGAAAGGGATCGAAGTAAATCGACCGTTTTTCATAAATTAGGGGACTTTTTTCTTGGGGGATTTTTTCCTTCGGGGGGATAATTCACCATTCTTTAACATATGTATGTCTTTATAAAGAACTCCATAGACTACTACAAAAATCCATTGTCGTTTTCACAGTATCAACAGGATGAGGTCCCCAAACCAAGCTAATCCAAATCATTTACCTGTGAATGGTGCTTACTAACCCAAGAGGTACTCACTTGTAGGCCTTTCAATTCTAGAGTTTCCGCTTTCTACAGATTGCTTGTGAATCTAAAGTCAAACTGAAAGAGATTAAAGGGATTTGGAATCTGGATAATAAATGCAGAAAAGAAAACTGACAGCGGCCATTTGCAAAATCTTTGAAACCCTCAACTAAAACTACAACAAAAACTGTCAGCATAGGTTTCTTCAGTTTTCAAGTGAGTCTGCCTGGCTGGCTATCTATGTATGTATCGCACGTACAGGCTGTGCCAATGGAACTAGACGGCTGAACATTTTAACATTTACTCCTTATATCTAGAAAAACAGTTAATTTTTTAAATGAATCCCCTCCCCAAAAGATAGGTTTTTAGCAGGGTGTTTAGTGTTCACACTTGTTTTGTTTTGTTTTTTCTTAATTCGGACCTTTAGTGATCACTGCCCATCAAAAGGTGGAAGATAACTTTTTCATTGGTCCCCCTTTTCCCTTTTTTTAATTGATCACCCCAGACAAGTCATGCTGCCAAAAGACTCAAGTTTCATGGCGTTTTCTATTGAGTGAATAACTAGACCTTTTTGTTGTGGATGGTATTTCAAAGGAACATTGTCGGGCGCCTATTATTTATTAAAATCTGGAAAAGGTTTGTTGGTTGCACTTGGTTATTTCAGGGGAACGTCCCCAGTTAGCCTTACCTATCCATACAATAGCTCATTAAATGTCTGTCCGTCTGTCTGTATTGTGACAGCATAACTCAGGACCCACACGATATATCTTTCACAGGATTGGTTCAACATAATCTTCACAAACCTCATTTCTCTACTGCCATCTTTTAGGCTTTTGCCCTGATTTGGCCGACATGAAAGCATTTCCGATTATATTTATTCTTGACAACTATTTACCTTCATTTTGCTTTTTTTTATTATTTGATGAAGGTTTGTAACCAATTGTATAAATATTTACCACTATTTATCGTCATTTTAATTTTTAGTTTTTTTCAATTTTTGTTGCAACTCAACTCTGCCCGTCAGTCTACCGTAACTACGGGTTGAGTTGAGATAAAAGAAAACTAAAAGATTAAGATGAATGTAAATAGCAGACAAAATTAACATAACTAGCCATCACAGTCAATAATTGATCAACCGTAGCGTCAAGATTTGGAGTCATGTAAAAAGATTCCTTCGAAGGATAGATATGATCAGAATAAATTCAATTGATGACATCACTTGTGTTTTCCACTGAAAAATATCTAAAATAGGGTAAAAAAGACATCTAGAAATATCTAGATTCTGGAGAATCTAGATTTTATTATTTAACTGAGGCCCCCAAAAGGTCAAAAATTGAAAAAAAAAGAGACGTTTTTTAAAGGGATTTAGTAGAGCATCGACGCCAATTTCAAAGTCTATAGACAAAGCGGTATGGCCAGGTGCGCTTGAACAAACACACGCTTATATAAAAAGAGAAAAGAATCCTCCGCCACCTCTGGTGGCTATGGTCGTTCGATGAATAACAACATTTCATCTATTCCTCCAACTCACCGCCTATGACAGTGTAACTCAGGAACCACACAACCTATTCCTACCAAACTTTCGGCTTGTACTAAAGGGACCACCATGTATATGGTAAACGATTCAATCCTCGAATATTTCCCGGAAAATACCGAGACAATTATAGGGCGTGTCTTACAAATTGTAGGATTTTATCAGCCGGGAAATGCGGTAGTAATCAGAGATCTCTTATTGAGGCCGATATCAGCATTAATCATGATTCTGATGCATATTACATTAATGAATCTCAAAAGCTTACAGAGTTTACGCATTAAGCGTGATTTTTTCATTTTCTTCTACAAATAAAAACAAAGGCTCCAATGTTCTGCTCATTCACTTTATAACTTCTTTAAGGAACATTATTGTGGATATTAGAATCAGAATCTAAGTGTCAAAGCTTCAAACAAAATCAAAATGAACATCAAAACCGTAAGAATAACGAAGATATTTTGCCTGAAACGATTTTCACTGGTTTTAACGAAGATCAAATCAGGTAACATGACGGATTCATATAAGATTCATTGTAATATGCATCAGAATCAGAATGTAGAAGGTTCAAGCCTCAATTTTTTTTTCAAACTAAGCATTGTAACTCTAAAGTAATGAAAATATCACAAGCTGAAGTTCGTTAAACTTTGAATCTGATTTTCTAATCTTTTTAAAAATGGATCGTTGGGCACTTATCATGCGCGACCTCTAATTTCTTTCCGTCCAGTTTGGATCGACGAATTCTTCTAAGAACATCCTTCGTTCCATACACGGTGCCCGGTAGAAATGGGACAAGTGAAAAAAAATTACGAAAAACTCTTGCATTTAATTGAAATGCAAATTATCTAAAAAATATTGAGTATGAATGAATGAATACAGTGGGTAAAGATTAAGGGTTAGGGTTAGGATTATTCCTGGATTAGGATTAGATGATTAGGGTATTGGTGTTTTAATTGAATATGCTATTTGTTCCTAGTTTTCCACTTGTGCCATTTTCCGGTGTCACTTTCACATCTGCCATTTTCACAGGTGCCATTCTTTTATGATTATATTTTCACATGTGAAAATGGCCTCAGAAAAATGGCACATGTGCCATTTTTACTTATACCTCTCATACACTTGCCTTAGAGAATATTTTAATCTCTGTCAGGGGATTAGTGATGATCCCATTTTCAGACTTGACCCTCTGGAGACAAGAAATAATAACTCACCATCACAGTCAATAATTGAAAAACCATAGCATCAAAATATGAAGTCGTGTAAAAGAATTCTATTGAAGAATAAATATGGTCAGAATAAATTCCATTTATGACATCACAGGTATTTTCCAATGGAAAACATCTAGAAAAAAACAAAAAAAAAAACATTGAGAAATCACTGGATTCTCCAGAATCTAGATGTTATCAGTGAACTCGTCAAAATAAGGCGTCAAAAGAGCCTTTCTTCCAAAAACATTTAGTGGTGTACTGACACCAGTTTTCAAGTCTGTAGACAAAATGGTATGGCCAGGAGTGCTGCAACATTCAAACACACCCACACATAAAAAGGGATAGAACCTTTTGCCATCTTTGGTGGCTACGGTTGTTCAACAATTCTAAATGCACGGTCAATGAGGCGTAACTAATGAAACAATTTACTTCCAACAGTTTTCAAATGGACATCAAATGTTTCCACCGTTTCAAAAATCTTGGATTCTTCTATTTTTCAACCCATATATGCCTACAGGACTATATTTAGTCCACCCTGAAAAATTGCTGTAGAGAATATATTTACGAGAGAAAATGGATCAAATAACATACGAACACTTGAAAGGATAACTAAAATACTTTCTTTTACTCCATATTCCTTATTATACCAAAATCAGTTGAAAAATCAGAGCATAGAAGGATCAACAAAATGTTCTGGCTGATATATTCTTAGGCCTTCCTGCATTTTCTGAACAACTGAGATTAAATATTTTCATTATTCTATATATCTTTCTGGCTTTTGTCTTCATCTTTCTTGTTTTTTGAATGTTTCATTTGGTTTATTGAGCCAAGCTGAGCGTAATAAATATAGAAATAAGAGAGACATAATTAAATAATCATATCTTGATTAAAAAGAAAAAAGACAGATCTGTAGGTATTTTTTTTCAGTTTTTATTAAACATGTGGAAACCTTATTTCTGATAGCAAACTCGGGATTTTTATTTAGGCATTATAACAGGTAAATTTAATGGAACTCCATTAACCAAAACTAAAAGACGGAAACATAATCATCATCATCAATTTTTTGCAACCCTCATCTAAATTGTGTTAATTGAGCCAACTTCCAGCACAGAGGGTTGTGAGTTCAACTTATTCTTTATTCCGATTCATACTTGATTTATTTACTCACTACAAATGGGAAACCAGCCCGAGTTTAATCGAGATGAAAGTTAATAAAAAAACAAATAAAACAAAAATTGATATGATGGTAAGTAGTACCAAAAAATGAATAATACTGATTTTCAATACTCCATCAATATATTTCACAGGGCAAAGTGAGTTTAGAAAAGACAATAAATTTTAAAAAACAAAGAAGTACATTTGCAATTTAAATATCACTAATTATTCACCGATTTACATGGTCATCATCTTGGTTGTTATTGTCACAATGTTTTGGACGCTGAACCCTCCAGCGTTCTGTGGGCGTCAGTCAGACATGGTAACCTTTTATTTTAAAATATTTCATCCAATTCTGAAAGCAACTTTTCATTCAGTTCACAGGGTTAGATTATTCTCATTCTGTTGTCCATGCAAGAGGATATCCCGTATCAGTTTAGTCTTCCCAGTTAATTCATTCTTTCCATATCGATTGTAGACTCTTCCACATTGTGACTGTAACAACAAAGGTGAGGACACTGATCCAAGTTGATTGGTGAACAATAATGGGAGAAATTCAGAATTAAATTGAATAATGCTTGCTCAGCTCACTGGGATTTTAAAATCTAATTTTCAACAGTCATTGGTTTTTGGTCAATCTAGTTTCACTTTCACTTTTGCCTAAAAGTTCATGAAAGTGATTTTCTGTCACATTCACACTCAATGACACAATAAGATCTTCTGTCCTCAGACAAGTCAAAGAATGGATCAGCTGGAATGTAATAGTTAACAACACAAACGAGTTCAATTGTCCTAAACAACTCTTTGAACGCAATTATTTCTTTCTTACATTAATGGTCTTATTGAATTGATCACAAATAAGACTGTTCGTTTGTCTCCTTTTTCTTTTCCTGCAGTTCTCCATATAGAAGGGGGGGATTTCATTGTATCCCCGCCCAGAGGAGTTTACGATTAACCCATTAGATGCAAATGACAGAAATTTCCATCAGTGCAGTTCTATAACTAATACCATGAAATGGAAGTTTGATGGCAACTCAATTCTATCTGTGAGTCAGGGCTTTTATCTTACAATACATTACAACTAGCTACCTGCTGAAGTCAGTGGATTAAGTCTAGCTGCCAGCCCATAGGCTCCAAAACTCAAAGCAGGTTGTAGTCAATCTATCAAAAAATAATAGAAAAAGAACTCTTGGTATAATGGTTCTAATAAAGAAGAAACCAAACTGATTTTTTTTCAAATCTCAAACCAAATATTGATTGGAATTAAACTATCAAAGAATTCTGAAAAGATGGAATGGCTTTGAGAAGAATTATACACAAAAAAGGTAAAACTTTGTTTTATATCAAGAAATACATTTGTGTACTTTATTCCACTGTGAACGATATTTCTACAGATATACAGTACTGGACCGTTTATCAATATTCCAGAAATCTGGCTTCTTCAAGAACTGGACAATTTTGAACCTAGCAAGCTTCATTTAATTCAACACTTAACTACTTTTGGCCGAATTGTCCTCAGAAGATTAATGGTTTTTGAAGTGAATTAGTTTGTAGATGAAAAATACAATTTTGCTCTTCACTTTTCCTTGATTATTATTATTATTATCATCATTATTACATATTGAATGTTTGTCTAGAAAGCAGGAAAATCCAGAACTTCCAGTCACCCCTAGGTTCAATCTTGCCGGATAAATGATCCAATACTGTATATATATATGTATATATATGAAAAATTCCTAATATTTGGATGGTGCAGAATATTTAATCCAAATATATTTTCTTTTATTACAGAAGCAATCAATTTACAACCAGAAAAAATATTTTCATGTGATTCAAATACGCCTTCAAGATGTTGGGCTCTGAGTAAATGGTTGTGAAAGTTTTAAAACCAGAATTTATACAAATAAAAAATAGTAATCATAATAGAAAATTTAATGTCATTATCAAGAATAACAAATATTATTATTATTGACTGAATCAATATAGCCAGTCCATATAATGAACATAATTTCAGCGCGTAACAATGAACACGTCTACTTAAAGGTAACAATTTTGCTGATAAAAATGTCTCCTACCCACCATTTAGAACAATGAACTCTTCAGCTTGAATAAGTTCAATAGTTTTTGTTTTTCTTTGAAAAATCAAAAACAAAAAAACCCTATATAAATTCAAATATCGCCAAAAAAATATTTTTTCACCGGGATTTACTAGTCTATTATTATTTACTGATCTTGACTCACTAACTTTTTTTTCAGAAAATTTGAAGGTTTCTTCATGTCACAATTTATTTCTACGGCATTCTCCAGGTATAAATGTAACATCCATGAGAAAAGTGAGTCTCTTCTTCCAGTGGTTCAAAACAAGAAAGAAAAAAAAAAAATGGTATCATACAGAAATATTTCTAGGTTAAAAATTATGGAACAAGCTGTATTGCAAACGCTTCTGATTTAGAATATTTACAAGCATAGCATTTTACAAATGTGACCGTTTTGTTCTGAACCACCAGAAGAGGAGACCGATAGATAAGACTTCCTTTCCATACGGATATTACATTTCACACAAGAGGGCTGTAAAAATGAAACTTTGAGACTACATCTAAGATGAAAAGAAGAGATCAAATTATCTGATAAAAAAAAGGTGGTATGTTAATGACTCTTCTCAGAGTAATAGACAAGCTTAGCTTGATACGGCACAAGACCAAATTAACTCTTAATGGCATAAACAGTTTGATACTGCTCTGAATCAACGGTGGAAATCTTCTGTGAAAGAAACAAAATTTGTTAAAATTATTGACAGAATAAATAATAAGTTGGAAAAAAATTCACCTAAAGCTGAAAGGGAGTTGACTTTAATCAGCATTTATTCCCAACAACATTTGAATTTTCTAATATGAATTTAAGAGTTAACAGATAGGAAGATTATGTTGCATCAATCTTCAAAGTAAGGATAGCCCGCTTACCTTAAAACTCAGTAAACAAATTCCTCACATTTTACCTAGGTTTGAGGTAGACCAATCTATCAGAAAACATCAACAGAACCAGACTAACTTAAAAACAGGAGACACCTGCGTATGTTAGGCATAGAGGCCACAACAATGAAGCTAGAGGGCAAAGAGTTTAAATATTTACACCTCACTATTGTTGGAACATTTTTGTGTTTTTTTTAGAATTCTCTCCTAAAATAGGCTATAAATGGCAGTATTCAATTTACAACGTAATTTCACGATGATTGTTCCCTCAGTTCAGGTCCAGCAGTGTTAGTGGCTGTTTTGGGAAAATTGAGACTTTTCAGTGATCACTGCTTGAGTAACTTTCAAATTATTTGATTGGTCACCCCAAACATGGAATGCTGCAAAAAGATGTTTGTCATGGGACGGTTCCTACTGAATAACAAACCAGATTTGTTGATATTAAGAATGTTTACAGTATGAATACATCATTCATATTATGATTCACTGTTGGATGATTGTCCAAAGACAGAGGCAAGTCAGAGGCAAATTGAAGGCCCCTTTTCCTCTTCACTACCATACTCTCCAGTAGGGGAGAGCATAACTCCTATCCCTGGGTCCTACAACCCCTAACACTCAATCCTACTCTTTAGCAAGAAGTCATTGAGTACCATTCTTAAAGTATTTGGTATAACTCGGCCAGAGATTGATCTGCAGTTGCTCAAGGCACCTGGTATTCCCAGTCACCCATCTAGGTAATGACTAGGCTCAACATTGTTTAACTTCAGTGATCTAATGAGAACCAGTGTGTCCAACATGATTTGAAATTTATTGTTAATAACATGGATAAGTCATCAATAACAATATAATATTTGAAATGTCATGAAGATAACAAATGATTATGAGAATATTAAAATGTTCTCCATGGAAAGAAATGTATCAATTGTAGAAATGATTTTAAGCAATTAATATTTGCTGGATTCTCACTTCTTGGGGATTGTCATTGAACTGCTAGACAGTAAAAAGGATCATGATTACAACAATTATATATATGATTACAACAGTAATCATATATATATATATATATATATATATATGTATATATGATTACAACAGTAATCATATATGTACATATATATATATATATATATATATATATATATATATGATTACAACAGTAATCATATATGATTACAACAGTAATCATATATGTGTATATATATATATATATATGATTACAACAGTAATCATATATGTATATATATATATGTGTGTGTGTGTTAGAAAATATATATACAATCCAACAGAACAATTATAAACAAGTTTTTCAATTTGAAACTGACCTCCCATCATTACGCGTTGAATGTGTTAGTTGGCCTAGACAACATAAATAGAATAGACAATCAGATTGAAACTGTGACCAATAGGAAGCCGTCTTTAGGTGACATAAAACAGCCTGCTGGTAAGTTAGAGGCCCAAATAACTGCTTTTTTTTCCAAATCTTGTCTTGTTGGTTCACTATTTAGCTCGATGGTAAGAGCAGCATGCCGTTAAGACGGCTATCAGTTGCAGGTTTGATTCCTGCAGCAGCCCATACCTTTAATTTTATTTACATTGTCTAGGTCAAATGATACATTCACCATAAAATAACAGGAAGTCAGTTCAAATAGAGTTTCAGATGAAATAACTCATTTATAATTATATATACATATACATATATATATATATGTATATACACATATATATAGGTGGCTGCACATGATATCTGTCAACAAACCTTTTCGAATGAGTTGAGAAAATGGGATTCAAAGTTTGACAAACTTCCACTTGCGATATTTTCATTATTCGCTCACTTTTCAAATTTATTTTGAAGTTTGAAAACTTTATCAAGACGAGCATCCTAATGGCAAGAATAACAAAAACGTTGCTGGTGAAACTTGGTCAAAAAAAAAATGACATGATATCCACCAGAGTTCTGAGAAAAACTAAATCAGTTATTATGTTGAAATAACATTATGTATTCATAAAGATTCATTACAATAGGTATCAGAATCAGAATGCAATGTTCAAGCTTCAAATTATTTAGAAAATGAGCTTTTAGCTGTGAAAATACAAAAATTATCGCAAGTGGAAGTTAGTCAAATTTGGTAACCGATTTTCTCAACCTTTTAGAATGGCTCATTAGACACTCATCACTCATACCAACCAATATATATATGATTACATTGAATAATTATATATTACATATAAATATATTATCAAAATATATATTTACAGACTAGTTTATCATTGCCATAAAAAAATGATGGGACTATTTGAGAAATTTTGCAATTGAAATAATGTTTAAGATCAGAATATAAAAAGAAGTTGTGAAGCTAATAGAATTCAGAAATTGTCAGAGAGCTCAAATATTATTGTATACAATCATCTTTCTCTTACAAATAACAAAATAATGATATAGCGTACTAAGGGAAGTAACTCTTGCATGAAAATATGAAAGTAATCTTTCTTGAGATGTTACGGACAAAAATCATAGACAAACTTGGCATATTATATAAGTAGATAAATGATAATAATAATAATAATAATAATAATAATAATAATAATAATAATAATTACAATTCATAATTGTCTTAAAAGTTTTCAAAAAGGATGAAAATATATTTCATCAAAATAGTTAACAAAAATATAATTTAATCTTTCATTCTCCAGCAGAAAACAATTCAAAATCATTCTTTTGGGAAGTGTCCAAGATTACAGTTTGCTGACTGGTTTCATGGAACCAATAACTGGATGGTCGGAAAAAGTTTTCCACCAATGTGGACGCTGAAAGACATCCTCTCCTTGCGTCATAGCAGTGTAAAGATTCTTGTAAATCTGGAAAAAGAAGACAAAACAAAAATATATTCCGATATTGTTCATCATGGTCAACGAACTTTTGGGGATGCAAGCCGGATTACAAATGTTTTCAAAGTTAGCGGGCCGAGGCAATTAGAAAAACAATTAAACAATGATCATACAAGGCCAGAGAGACAACCAGTAATTTAATTACCGTATATATTCATGTAAAAGTCAAATTTTGAAACTGTTTTTTCAGGTTAAATTCATGGGGTTCTCTATTACAGGAATATTACTTCTGAGGGCTGCAATCCATCATATCATATAAATGAAGAATGATTCGCCTGATGAGGCCCAAAAAGGGTAGAAACATGAGCTAGTTTGAGTAGCAAATCCACATTCTACTATTCATATATATGTATATATATATATATATATATATATATATATACCTTGCATAGTGCAGTTATGATTTGTGTGGGTTCTGATATAAGTTGGTTAAGGTATTGCAGTACAAAATAATAACAATGTGACTGAATATAAGTTGAAAAAAATGTAAATTAAATTGTAATAAGATCTTGAATAGTGTGGTTTTGAACAGTATGGAAAATTCTAGAACAAATAACCACTAATCAAGGTATACGAGTATCTATATATATATATATATATATATATATATATATATATATATATATATACAAGTCATTCTGCACCAATCGTCAATAAACAAACACCTGAAATAAGAATGGTGACTGGTTATTTTGTTTGGAATTAGAAAAACTGAAGTTAGTTCCCTCACCTCCCCACTGGAATGTCCGATTGGTGAATTCAAAATGAAATCTGGAGGCGCCATTACATCTACCAAAGCAACAGCGTCGTCTTTCAACTCACGGCATAATTCTAAGATGGCTGTTCGAATCAATTTGGCAGGCATCTCTCCCATGCAATAACTACCTGAAAACAAAGAAGAAAAAAAGAAGAAAAAGAAAAGAAAAAGAAAATGTCTGGTTAGTCACTCAATAAAAACTGTCTCATGACCAATATCTTTGGAGGCATACAGTGTTGGGGATGATCAATTAAAAAAATTGGGAAATGAATAAATTAGACTCAATCAGTAAGGAGTATATATTTAAATTTTCAACTCTTCAGCTCCATCAGTGGAGCCTGTACATATGAGATAGTTAGCAAGCCAGAATCATTTAAAAACTGAAGAAACCTATGCTGACAATTTTGGTTGTTAGTTGAGAGGAAAAAAACCCTAAAAAAACAAAAAAAACAACCATAAACCTAATCCATGAAAAATCTGGAAGATGAAATCATTTTCACTTTTTCAATTCAATGTGAACAAGTCACTGTATTAATGCCATTTGTAAGATCTGGGATTCATTTTCTTCTTTCTCAAAAGGACAAAATAACCAATTCCATTGTCTTAATGTGGCAAAGAGATAGTCGAGTATTTCCCATCGATGCCAAGGGGTCAGCGGCAGAACCTAGGTAAAAATTAGGATCTTCAAATGATCAATGAATGAGCATCCTATCTAATGGCTGAAATAGTTGCATATTTCACATCAAGGGGGTCAGTATTTAAGCTCAGGTACAAGTCACATTTGAAAATTGTTAGCTCCTATGTTTTTAATCGCATCTTCCAGTCTATCTGGCCACAAAATGAAATTTTATGGACGGCTGGAAAATGAGTCAAGGAAGAGTTCATTGAATTTTGAGGTGGATCGAAAATCCCTATGTGATCGAGAGAGATTTTTCAGGGTTTTTTTCTATACGATGATACATATGCTCATTATTGTCAACCCAATATAAAAGTTTTCAGTGAGTTTCAATGAAATTTTGTGGAAGGGAGGATAGTAGGCTATAGGAGATTTAGTCAAATTTGGGGGCAGATCCATTCATAATTACTTCCCCTCTTTATAGTTATGTATCCACACCACATAGCATAGCCAAAATTTCATGTTTGTCTACACAAAATTTTGTGTTTAGTTTCAACAAAATGTTCTGAGATGCCATATCTTCTTCCTTAGAAGATGTAATAAGCTTTTATGGAATCAAGAAAAAGCAAACATATTTCACCAGTTTCTATCATAATTCGGACTATCCTCATCTTGGTTGTTTTTCATACAACATTTTGGCCGTTGTACTCTACAGCCTTCATCAGGCATCATCTGGTAGGTGTGGAGGAAGTAACAAAAATTCAGAGAAATATTTCAGCAGAACATCCAAGTTTTCCCTCATAAATTCAGATTGGCAAATTAAAGATTCAGTTTTGATGCCAAGAGATATGAACCATAATTTGTCTTAAAATGCAAAGATACAACATAATTTGCGTTTGTGGGTAGTAGGTAACAACATGGATGCAATTTTCAACGGAAAATCGACACCTGAGAAATCTTTAAGTCTGGCAAAAATCAGCATATTATCCAATTTCAATAAAATCTTCAATATCTATTAAAGTGCAAATTTAAGAGAGAAAATTTTTCCATTTCAAACATCGGAAAAGAATTGGGTTTTTTTTCTCCATATGATTCCAAACCAACCTTTTATTTTTTTTCTTGATTTATTTTATTTATGTATTGATGTTTTCATTGATTTTTCCATATCTAACAGAAAATTCCACCATGATATTAATTATCTTTATTTTCTTTCAAAGGTGCTAAAGAACTGCTGTATAAAAATGACGAAAAAAAATCACCTTTTTTTAGATATTGGATAAAAAATTTTCTTCCAGATCGAAAGCTTAAATCATAATCAAATAAAACCGAAGGATTTGCTGAGTAGAAAAATATTTTTTTTAATTTCCCTGATTTTAAATTTTTGATTGAGATACCTAGTTTGAGCTATTCCGGGCACTTCTTGAACATTAGAGGGAAAACTGAAACATGCATACTATGCAATATAAGATAACATAACACATATGTATTCATCTAAAATTTGATACTGTCTTTACTTTTCAGGAAGGAACAAATGTCATTCATTACATTTCTTTCATTAAGTCATTAAAACAACCTAATTACGGGTCTGCTCTTTTACCTCGTCTTTTCTGTATGGAGAACTCGTAACAAACATGACACAGTACATGACATTAATTTTAGCAAGCTAACATTAACACGACGGAATTTATGTCATTCGCATGAATTATAGCTTTATATGAGTGACTGATGGGAAATTTCCGTTATTTGCAGTGAAGCCATAGAACTGTAATGACGGAGATTCAAGTCATCTACAGTTAATTAGTTGTAAGTTTTTATAGAGAAATATCTTCATGATGTTAGTCAGTCAATTTATGACTGTAATTCTATCCAAGATTCATTTTTTCAAAGGCCAAGAAGCCAAATTCCTATCAAGTACCAGGACCACATAGGTGACAGGCACCCTAGAATTGACTGAATTTAAATGGACACATCTTGCCTCATCACCAGATGACGTCATCTTGTACATCAACAGTCTTACCAATGTAAACAAATATCAAAAATCATTTTAGTGCTTTCAATTCAACTACGTGAAAACATTTTTCTTTCTTAATCAGTAAGAAAGTTGAATATTCAATGAAAATTTTGATGAAGTTAGTTTGACACAACAAAAAATTATTCATCATTTTTTTTGCATTGGTGAGTAACTTTTGAATGTTGGTGAAACTTCTGACATTCAAGGTGACATCAATCGGTGATAAGACGAAATGTGTTCAGTCTATTTTGGGGTGCCTGTCAGCTATATGGTCCAAATGTAATTCTCTGCTTCTTCTACAAAAAAACCCCCCGAGAAACAATCAACTCACCTTGATAAAGAGTGACCATATGTTTTTCGATACTCCACAAACCAAAAAGACTGGCCAGTTTGAGGAGGACAGAGAGCAGTTCTTCATTTCCAGACGTGTTTTTCTGTTGATCAAAGAGGAAATCACAGAAGCGACTTAATGCCGTCAATTCTATGTACGCCAGGGATAGAGTCCGGCAATAGTACACTTGGCTGTCGTTGTTGGCAGCGAACATTTCTTTTCCGCAACTGAGTTCACTTTGGAGCTTGGCACCACTATCGATGGAAAGTTTGCACACCAACCATTGATATGCATGAAGAGGAACTGAGGATGAAACACAGACAAAACTCAAAAAAAGACGCACAAAAACAATCAGAGAAGGAAAATACTTGGGTAAAAACTCAGTGTTGCCAACTCAAAAAATATTTTCAAGATAGTTTGACTGCTAAAAAGCGATAAGGAAAATATCCTCAAAATCCCAAAACATGAAAAAGATGCTGAAAATGGTCAAAAAATGTCTGAAATAATTAATGACTTATGTGCTGATTTAGCAATTTCTGCACTGCCGATTTCTTATTTGTTAAAGAAAGAATTCTATCTGAAGATGGGCAGTTAACATCAAAAACACGTAACCCAAAGGAAAGTTAAGCATAATACATTCAGCATCAGGTTGACCACAGGAACTGACAGAAGAAAATAGAGGCTGGCATCCAACCATCTTGAGGGGGTGTCACTCATGGTTTGGAATCAGAGTTGACCTTCTTCTAGACTGATTTCTTTCTTTAGGCCCAGTCTGCCCTGCTATCTTACCCATACTTGGTAGGGGGGAGAGATAGATTCATGCCTTTCCCAATGACATTAGCGCAAAGTAGCTACAAACAGCCTTCACCAGAGTTTGAACTTGGCTTGCTGATACCATTATCCACGCCATTCTCACCTACACACTTCTTTCTCTTGTGAAAAAATAAATGAAGTGACATTCGACTGATTTCTAATCCGAATCAAGAACGAAAATTGCCAAGTCCCCACAAACGGAGAGGTGTAGCCCCTGGGCAACTGAGCTCTCAAGACTCGGCATAGTTTACTTTCTTGAGGCTACAGGATGAATTCTGTATATGTCACCCTCTCGGGATGATTTTTTCAAAATTTCAGAATAGCTGACGTAAAAATGAGAACTTTTAACTGAATTAGGATTCTCACCGTGAGGGTTTTTGCATTGTTGGACTGTTTCAGCATAAAATTTGGTCAGCAGGATTGAATCCAAATCATTCAGGAAATTTAGTGTACCCAAAGGAGACCTCAGGATACTGTCTGAAAGAGAAAAAATGAAATAATATCATGGAGTAACAAATTATATATATATATATATATATATATATATATATATATATATATATATATTCTATCATAATAATATGCCAAATTCTTCTACATTTATTTTTTGTCTGTAATACTCCATACTTCATTGTGAGATTGCACACTTAGAAATATATATGACTTACAAGACACACTAACAGTAGAAATGAAATGAATTAGACAAAAACATTTCAGTAATCAACAATCAAAATCTTTATAACTGCATAACTGATAAATGAATATCAGCCCTTATCCCTTCCATCTATCATATAATTAAACCTTCAGGATACACAACTTACTATTAGGGCATCATAACTAATGAAAGTAAAATCTTTGTATACTAACACACCTAACATAACTTAGTAGGTAAAATTTTAGTCTGCTTTGATAGTGTAATGGTTAGCACATCTGCTTCACATACAGAAGGTTCCTGGTTCGATTCCAGTTATGAGCAGAGAATATGAAAAACTCTTCACTAGAACTAATTACCCTGGGCACTCAGCAGCTAATTGAGTATACTTTAAGCTGTGTGATTAGATATTATTTTGGTGGATTTGCATCCTGCCAAGGGAGCAGTCATTAAAACTAGTAAGTATGAAGTCCTGGTCTCAACAAAACTGGAGACTTGCAAGGATCACTAAGCTGATGCATGCAATAGAAATCAGATTTTCCACCAGCCATATACTCAAATGGGTGTTGTCACTTGAGAGACGGCAGGCTTTACATTAAAAAAAAATTATTGACTCACACATACTTGACAATGATCCAAACCCTTTTTGCAATTAGGATCAAGGAATGGGGTTAAGGTTGTTCTGTTAGATGAGTCCTTCTACCCAATTCAAATACACTGCTTTAGTAGCCAAAGCTTGTCGCTCACCTACAGACTTTGGGTCATGGCCAACGACCCTGACTATCCCAAAACTCATGACCCACCCTCCCAGTAGATTACAGAAAATGTTTGATACTTGAAAATATAAAATTAACGATGAAAAGTAAAGAACGAAATTATATTAACTATCATCTTTATTTTAAATTTTTTGACTACTTTTTACCCTCAGACTTATTCTTAATTTTCCGATCAAACACTATTTACTCACTGCCAGAGGGTAAATCAGTCTGAGCAAAAAGTTGCGATAATAAGCAACTAATAAAATTAAGATGAGGGTAAAAAGTAATCATGAAAATTTTAGAATCAAAATAATAATGATACTTCATTTATTAGAAATTCTTTAAAAGCCCCAAACTTTTAAAGCAAGATTTGTTTGAGATTTCTTAATTGATTTGAAATTCTTGAAATACAGAATATACAATAAAATGTATTGGTATAGTAGAGTCTTGTACTGAGTTTAGCTTAGCAAATATCAATATGAAAAAACCGTTTTTGATTTGGGATCAAGAAAACTAAATCAAAATCTGTCGACTTACTGGGGTGCTTCTTTTTCTGGGCCAACATGCTAAGGATGTAATTGCTGGTTTGACGTAAAATGACATTGTTGTCCCCTTCATACGTGCAGTTTGGGTCATTGACATTACGCATCTCTCCAAGACGATTCACTGCAAGAGATATAGACATGAAGAGAATAAAAATACAATGATACCTTGATCAGTGCTCGAGACATTTTCCCGGGAACATGCAGCGCAAAGTGAAACATTGCATCAAAGTGTAATTATTAAAAAAAACAGAGATTGTGTCAGCTGTCATTCTGAAATATATGGTGTTGTTGAGCCTCAACATGATAGAATGAATTAGTGGTGTATCTCATCTGGCAACTATTTCCAGAGATGGTGAAATATCACTAGGTATCAATATATATTGCTACATGATAAATTATTGTGTATGTGTTTATTCTCATACACATGACACATCAATCAAAATGTATATTATACAGTTATTTTGGAGATGGTCCATGACGCAGTCTTTTAACATCATTTCATTATTTCAGAAATTTAATACCACTCAATTTATAATGAAAGACATTTGAAAAAGAGCTCAATAGTAAATTGGTGTCAAGTTGGGTATTATTTGATAATTATACCGAGAGAGAGAGAAAATGATGGAGAGAGAAATAGAGAGGAGGAGATAAAATGCGAGAAGTAGAAAAGAAAGATGGATAAAAAGGCAGAAAAACAAAGAGATTTATACATAAAATGCATAAGAACAAATAATATATATTTAAATATAAAAAGTATATGCTGCATCTTCAAAACCTTTTTAATGAAGATAATATTTGGACAATATGAGTCTCACATGATATACAATTGCAACAGCAGGATGGCTCCAAAGACAGCTATGGATAAGTTTGATGCTTGTCAGCAGAAACATTTGTGAGTAATCAGAAGACAACAATTGCTAAAGAGCCTAATCTCCAAGAAAGCTCTTTACAAGACAAGTAACACCATTCCACTCTCAGCAAGAGTGGTCTATGTTTAGTCATGTACAACAGATGCTCAAAGAAATACATAGAAACCTAGAATTTGCTTTAGTAGGTTCCAAGTACTACAAAACTTGTAAAGGCCATCACTGCACAAAATTGCATGGTAGGTTCTCAGCAAACTTCAAAGACGCAGGCAAGAAACTAAGAGAACTAAGATCATTCGCCAGGGAAAATACACAGTTTCCTCAAATAAAGAGAGGCTGAATGCTGTTGTAGGATGTTTCCGCTGCTACGGAAACAGAATACTGTCAATAATCATCGATATTTTGACAGACATAGTTTTTGAAAATACCAAAGCAAATTCTTGTAATATTTTTAGGGGGTAATATTTACCTTCAAGATATCCACTCCCTCCGCAAGCCTCTCTACATTCTTGTATACCATCACGAGCCAACCAACTGCTGAGGGGTTTGCTTGCACATGATATTGCATGGATTTCACGCACCAGATTCACCTGAAATCAATAAGAGCAATTCATACATTTACTTAAAGATACCCTCATCTGGAAAAAGATGAACACTACCCTCTCTAGGAGGATACCCAGATAATAGATTAAGAACAATTTTGGAGATTGAGAAAAAGAAAAAGTAGCAGCATACATCAACAGTTCAAGTTATTTTAAGTCAAACCAGAGTGGAATTCAACTTTAAGTGGGTTCTGCAACTCAACACGGACTCAGTACGGAAACACAGGTCTAAAAGAAGAAATGAGTTGAAAACATCTGCATCCTAGATCTTAAGGATCGCTGTAATAAAAAATAAAGAAAATCTGTTATCTGTCGATACTTGACACAACTAGAAAAAAAAAATGTTCCATTCTTTATATACGGCTAGTGCGGCTGAAGAATGGATCAGTCAAAATGTAGTGTGAACAACAGAAATGACAAGAAGGAATTCGATTGTCCGAAAAACACTTCCAAAATTGCTTATGTTTTTATCAGTTAACCGCTGCCGTTTGCAGGGTTTGAGGGACTTGGGGGGGGGGATCCCTGCAAACGATAAATCTTGTATCGTAAATCTTTTAATGAACAATCATTCTACCATTCCCAAATGGTAAATGTACAAAGAAACAAATACAGTGAACGATACAATAAACAAATATTCTGTTAATTAATGAAAACAATAAATTTCATGAAACTCCAATACAGGGAATTGAACAAAAAATGTTTAAATCTAAAATGCTGTTCAACTTGCCTGTTTTCAATCAAAATTATATTATATTTTAGATGAAATTTTTCTACCACCTTTTTCTTATTGATAACACTAATATTACAACAAAAAATTAATAGATAAAAATTTCCAAATGTTTTCATCGGCACACGTCACTTTCTCTGTGGTAGTTATTATAAATATATATGCATTTACGATTCCCTAAATTTTTCACATTTTGTTTATACTGTAAAATGCATTTTCTATAATGTGGATTTTTCACAGTATGCTGCAAAGCTCCCCAGAATATTCCCATCAAATTATTCAAGACTGGACGGCTAATTATTGAAACTGCAAAGGATAACTGCATAAATAAATAAACAAACAACAAATCCAAGAAGGGAGAAGAGGGGAAGATTTGGACCTACCATGTTTTCACTTCTGTCTCCCATGATTCGAGCCACTCGCACTCCAACAAAATCCGCAAAGATTACTTTGCTGAAGTAATCTAAACAGTACATCGCAGCTACGTAGGGAATCAGACGCCATTGCTGAAAGATACAAAAGAGTAACAGAATATCAAACAGAGAAAATCATTAGAGCAGTGTTCTCAAACTGTGTGCCACATAAATCTCTCCAGATCTGCAAACATATATTCCAAGACTTGAACGTGTCCAGTACAGGTATTAGGTCTGCCCAATTTTCAATATAGAGTTGCCAACCTATTTGGTTTAATCCCCAGTTTTCATAAGATCTCAATCTTTTTCTTTTAATGACCGATGAAATGGAAAAGAGTTGATGATTATGTATTAATGATGGGAGATCATTTCAAATAAATGTTTCTGTATAATAAAATGCAATTTATAATCTTACATCAGTATACTGATATAAAAGTTTCATTCATTGACAACTAAAATGTTTCTGTCTAATTCATTTCATTTTTACACTTGGTGTGCCATGCATGTTAAATATATTTACGGGTGCCATCATACAATAAAGTTTGAGTGCCAATGCACTAAAAATACACACACAAAAGATCGTTTGATCTTGGGTGGAATATAACTCATCTAAATACAAGGTGTTTGTAACCCAACATTCAAGAAGGGAAATAACTCTTTAAAATACTTTTAATCACGACTCAACTTTGTCCAACACTCTAAGGCAGCTATGAGTCAAGATGTAATGAAAACAATAAAAAAAAAAAATCAAGATGAAGTATAATAGTAGTCCAAAAGATGATACCCAGTAATTGATTATAATTCTTCACCTAATCCTCTAACAATAATTCATCAAATGTCAGTATGTATGTGACAGTGCAACACAGGAATCACAAAAAATATCCCCATGAGATTTCATGTTTGTACTAAAGAGACCCTCAGGTATATTTTCAGTTAGTTTTTGGAACTTTCAAATGAAAATGAATATAGTGAGGTCTGTGTTCGCTCTTAATCCAATAATAATGATCAAATTTCCACCAATCTATCTAACTATAACTCACCTATCTTTTGTGAAATTCCTCCCGATATTCAAACTGAATGTTATTCATGAGTTGAAGATAGTCATGATTTTAGTTCAAATCCACAATCCTTTATTGGCCCCCTAAGACCCCACTTGGGCCAACTGCAGCAGAGAATCCCCCTTATAGGATGGATTTTCAGCTCATAATAAAAATGAATAATGAAATGAAAAATCTCATTCTAGCGAATGACATTGCGCTCGGGGGAAGAACGTTTTGGTCTAATCTACCACTCATTATTTATTAGCAAACAGGCACTCTGATATCATTGTTGAGCCTCAACAAGATGGAATGGATTATTAGTGCTGAGTATCTCATCAGGCAGCAACTTTCCAAATCGGACAAAATATCACAAGATGTCAATGTATATAGCTACATGCTATATTATTATGTATGTGTATATGTTTATCTTCATACATATGGAACATTAAAAGTGTACAGTAAACAGTTACTTTGGAGACAAACCATGATGCTGTCTCTCATTATTACTTATTTGGGAAATTTAGCATGACTAAGTTTAATACAAAAAATATTTGTCAAGTAAGAATGTTAAAGCATATTGATGCTTAATGGGGTATTACTGTACTAATATGAACGTACCTGCATTTGGTATTCCAGGATTGGAATCTCTTTATCGTTCACTGGACCAAATTGGTGCCTGGCGGCTGAATATCGAACGGCGATCGTCATAGAAACTTTCAGAAAAGAACAAGCAAAACCCGTGATTCCTACTCGGCCATCAGAAAGGGCACCAAGGGAAGCTGCAAACCTTTTATTTTTCTGAAAATCAAAACGAACAATTTTTTTTAAATTATAGAATTATAAATAGGTTATATCATAAGTGTCTAAGTAACCCTGTTGATTAGTAATATTTTGTAAGTTTATTCCAGTTATCATTATACAGTCATTATTTTTACAATTTCCAAGAATTAAATTTAATATGGTTTTTCCATGTTTTTTCTGATACTAAATGGCCTGAAAAAAAAAAAAAATGTTAAAAGGCATTTCCGCAGTATGACATTAAGTGAAAAATAACCTGAATGAAAATTAGATAAAGGAGTATTTACCTTATAAGGAGAGATGTATTTTCCTTCCACTGAAACATCTCCAGTTGCATTCAAAAGATTTTCTCTTGGGATCCTAAAGTTGTTGAAAGACATGAATCTGCAACAAGAAACAATGAATGAAAACCAACTCAAAAGTTAGAGTTTGTTCACCAAGTTATGTTGCATTCTGGAAAACAAAATGAAAATCTGTTCATTTGTAACAAAAGTTAGATTTATTTCTCCTGAATATAATCATTATTATTACATCATCAACAATGACAAACTTGAACTTCTGAAATAATAATAATAAAAGAGAGAATTATGAATTGTCTCCAAAATAACTGAATACTATAAACCGAGGTATAAATTGTGTTATATTATATAAAAACTTATCTGAAATGATTTTCTGTCCTTACACAATTGATATATCATCCAAATTGGACATCGTAAATAGTAAAAAATTAAAGTAAATGGGGGCACGGCTGCAGGAATCGAACCTTCCACCAATAGGTAGCCACTTCAACGTAGTGATGCACTTACCATTGAGCTGAACAGCCTGCCGATAATGCAAAGGCCAAATAAGTGCTTTCAACCCAAATTCTCATCTAGTTCATTCTCGGTCTTTTTTGTCTTTTTCAATACGACAATAAATATTCAAGAAAATGGACATATTTGGTCTGACAGATTTGAATGATTTTCTAATCACTTAACAACGAAAATCATTTCGGATAAGTTTCTATATAATATAATGCAATTTATAACTCATCCTCTCGGACCAAATATGTCCATTTTATTAAATACATACAATAACCTTTGGTTAATGTGTCATGTATACAAGAAGAAACACAAACAGACACAATAATTCATCATTTAGCAATATACATCAACACTTAATGAGATGTTGAAAACTCTGGAAAGAAGCTCCCAGATGAGATACACAGCACTAATCCATCCCATCTTGTTGAGGCTCAACAATGACAACATATATTAAAATAGGATTGCTGGAAAGATCTCTATTTCTGTCATGATGCAATGACACCCTATAACGCTGCATTTTCTTGGAATGTATCTAGGGCGCTAACTAAGGCCTCAACCTATATACGTCATTGTGGAGAAAAGTTTTTACTGTATCTGTTTAATAAATCCTACCAGTACTAATCCTCACATCATAGATTACATAAATGAATGAATGGATGGCCCTCATTTTGTTACTACAGACAATAGAACAACCCATCCAGGGCACATGCATGGGCAAAGCATATGGGGATCCTGGGATGCCTAGTTGTCAGAATCCCCCTCTCGGCCTTGCTGCTGTAGTCCAGAGGAAAGCGGAGTGATATATCTGGCATCAGCTTGGCTGCAAGGGGCTGACGGAAGGACAACAAAATGGATGTCAGAAGGGGGCTCTGGCCCTTGGTTTGGAATCAGAGTTGTCCCTCTCCTAGACTCGATGATTTCCCAAGGCTAGAGAGCTCAATCTGCCCTGCTATTTTACCTATAGCTTGAGTGCAGATGGATTCATGCCTTTCCCAAGGGTATGAGTGCAAAGCAAATATAACTAGTCTTGACCAGTTTGAACTCAGGTCACCAATTCCATTGTTGGTACTATTACCATTACCGTCTACACCAATCACATCTCCATAAATGGCTTCTTATTAAAATGATTTCATTAACAGGCAAGTTACATCACTGGTCTTTTCCACTGGAAAACATCTAAAATAGAGTAAGAGAAACATCTAGATTCTTTAGATTTTTCCACTGGAAAACATCCAAAATAGAGTAAAAAAGCATTTAGAAACATCAAGATTTTAGAAAATCTAGACAGTATTATTGAACCTGTTAAAATATGGACCAAAAAAGTCAAAAACAGCTTTTTTCTCCAAAAATCAAGAAAAACACTTTTAAAATGGGTTTAGTGGAATACTGATACCAACTTTCAAGTCTGTAGCTAAAATGGTAGGGCCAGGAGAGCTGGAATACACAAACAAATACATAAACACACATATATGAAAGAAAAAGATAGAACCCTTCGCCTCCTCTGGTGGCTATGGTTATTCAATAATTCTCACCCATTGTCAAGTCCATCAAGTCCGACTTTGTGGCCCATGTCTCCAACCAGCACCCCAGGCAATGCTCTTAGGGTGTAAACATCTCGGACAGGGACAAAGAAGGAATGTAAGCCGTGATTGATCCCATCAGCAGTGTACAACTGAGCATAGACGATAGCGTGGGTCGCATTCTTACCAAGATTACCCACCCAAACTTTTATGGCTTCAACATTTGGCGTGTTTAACACAAATTCCTGAATAATAAGAAGAGAAGCAACATTATTTTTATTTTATTACACCAAGTATCGTAAATAATTATTACCAATTTTAGTGCTACTATTTACTTTCATTGCAATTTTTTTTGTTTTTCTTTTGGCAACTGTACTCAGGATAATTTCCCTTCTTAAAAGATAAGTTCCAGGCAAGTATCAAACTCACAACCTTCCATGCCGGAGGATGGCTCACTTAGTATGCAACCACTCTTACCACTGAGTTATTGGTACTTAATGATAGTGAAAGTAATTAGTAGCAAAAAATCATTAACAACATAAGCTTTGTTTAAATTTTATACAGATATAAAGTCCTGAAGAAACAAAGTTTTGAAAAGACGAAGTTTTTCAAATGATGAAAATATTTCAATCACGGTAAACACCATTGCACATACAAACCTTTGTTCAGACAATCAAGTCTTTTCTTACTTTTTTTAATGATGTCAGCATAATGTTTTGGCTGATCCAGTCCTCGCCAGGTGTATAGTCCAAGAAAAGAAACAAAAATTCCTCTTCTACACAAAGAAACTGGGCAAACCTTTTTCCTTACATGAAAATAATTGTGGTCATTAATATACCGTCCAGAACAATCAATTTTAGGGCAAAGTCACGTACAGAGACTTATTCCTACTGCCAATAAAGGTCTGTTTAGTGACTAGATAGACACTGCCTTGTTTTGGGTCTCAGGATTCAACAGAATTCTGAAAGCCTTTCTACAACGATTGATTTGGTTTCCAGAAATATTTTACCTCATTGCAGAAATTTTCCTCAGAAAAGGGGTGGAATGCTAGAAATTGAAACTAATTTCATAATACTTATTCAGGGTGTTAGCCAACATTTTCACATGCTATTCAACGGCTTAATCCTATCGGAAGCTTAATTCCAATTCCCCAATTAAACTGAGTGTGTTTTGGCCATTTTTCTCCTTCTTATACAATTTTGGGCCATTTTTGGAGTGGTACGCATTTTTTTTGTAATTTTTTTAGCACTTTTGGTAATACAAAAAAAAAATAATTACAAATACAAAAATGCATACCTTGGAAAATCCTCTACAAAACTGTAGGGAAATATAATTCCTGGCTAACACACTGTTACTTGGAAGAAATATTTCATCAACTGAATAAAGTGAACATTTCTCATATTCAACAAAAGTCCCCACAAGAAAACAATAATCACTTCTAAACAACCTTAACAGAAATATATCTCCAAAGCCATGGATAGTATCTAAAACATTGGCATTGGTTAGCAAACTAGTCTCACAAACTATTACCCCTTCAGTGAGTTTGAGCCTCATTGGGTCACCCACACTAGTGTTGCACTAAACTCAGTGAATCATTCACTTTCACAGACCAACTAATTATATATTGACTGTGACATTGTTATAAAAACAATCAAGATACAGATACTAGTCTGAATTTTATAAGGTGGAAAGGGTTGTATTAATCATACAAAGGAAGTGTCTCGTATACTTTGTGCAGTCGAACCTGATAAGATGACCAAGCATTGATATGAATAGCATCTGGGAACATTTCATCAAAAAAAAAGACATTTCTGGAATAGTAAACAGGGAAGGTAATGAAAGGGAAACAACTCAGAATTAAACATTGAAACACAATTCCACATTTTAGAACCAGGAACACTTGACAAAAACTGGAGGATACACACCAGGGTGACAGAAACAAAGAAACATACAAAGGAAAATAGTTAAACCATAAAATACAACATTGTTAAGATTTCTCACCTGTGTTTTAGGGTCGTAAGTTGCAGTAGTCTCCATGGCTCTTGTGTTACTCCCGTGCCCCATTTCTGTGAGGGCAAAGCAGCCAAATATCTGAAAACAGAGACGGGGGGAAAATATGAAAATGTTAGAGTCATCCTTTTTCATCAGTTTCTCCAGAAACAACCATAAAAAAACAAGTCTGGTTAGTCACTCAATAGAAATCATCACATGACTGACGTCTTTTTTGGAGAGGCGATCAATTGAAAATTAGAAAGTGAATAAATTACAAGTATCACCTTTTGTTGGGCAGAGATCACTAAAAAAATTTAAATCTTTAAAAAAAACAAGTGTCCTGATGGACACACATTAAGGACCAATTTAGCAAAAAATTACATTGCAAATAGAATCCTTCCACTAAAAGCCTATTTAGCAGGGGAATCTAAGAAAAAAAAACCAAAACAAACATTTAAACATGTTCAAATTTTCAGCCTTCTAGCTCCATTGATACAGCCTGTACATGCGATACATAGTCTACCCAGCCAGCCAGCCAGACCAACTTGAAAACTGAAGAAGCTCATTTTGATGACAGTTTTGTTTGATTGTTTCTGATAAACAACAAATGTGGATAATATCTACTTCATCATTTATTTTTATTGGATGAAATATTACAAATCATTATCAATTTTATCTTCATCACAACTTAACTCATGCCATCAATCTACAGCAGTGAGTAAACAGTAGAAATCAGAAATAAAGAATAAGCTCTCTGGCAAGAGGGATGTGAGTTCAAGTCTGTAAAAGCAACTAAAAAAAACAATATGGAGGTAAATAGTAGTCAAAAGATTATTGATAATGGTTTAAATAATATGAAATGAAAGAAAATTCTTGCCTCTGACACTTATTCTAAGAATTTCAAATGCTTTGATTGGTAATTTCCACTTTTCAAAATGAACTATAATGGGTTATTTTCAAAGGGAATATTTACTTTAATTCCAAATACCTTGGTGACTGAAGCAAAGAACCCGGCTATTTTTTTGAGAACATCCCACATGGAAAAAAAAGAACAACTTAAATGGTTTGTACTGTGGCTGCTTTGAGACAAGGGAAATAACTATGTAGGATCAGATCATATACACAGTTGGAATTCAGTCTTGTATTTTTATGACTTCCGTTATCAACCTTTTTACTCTGGACTGGCATCCTTCATCAGGTTTTCTCATTCAAAGGAAAAAGATATGGAAAAGACATATGATCTTCATTCAATTACAGTAATATCTTGTACCAATGGAACAGCCCCATATGGGGTCATTATTACAAAGTATAAATAGAGATAGGAGATTCAAAGAGTTTTGGATGATTGAACGTCTAGTTTGTGCCGTTAATGATGTTTAGGCTGATCCATTCTAAGGCCTTCTTTAGGTTTATTATCTAAATGTGATGATGGTAAACAGAATTTTTCCCTCTCTCATGGTAGCCATGTTTATAAAGTTGGATCCGAGTGTTTTGTTTTCCTTTCCTTGTTAGGCCCTGATTTCCAGACCTCGTCTCTGTCGAATAGCTGAAGCCATGTTGAATTGAACTCAACACTTGTCAGACTCATACACTCAACCGATATAAGCACTTCTGACCCGGGAGAGAAAATATTTCCATTTACCACCACCACATTCAATGAGAAGAAGCTTAATTGTCAGAAAAAACTCTTTGAATGTTTATGATGGTTCTTGAAACCATAGGCAGTATGGAGATGAGCTTTGAGTACTCAGAGTTGCAGCTCATTTTCCCCCATTCATGAAGGTAGAATATTTTCTAACCGGGTGGATCAACAGTGAATTTGGCAAGAAATTTTGTTCCATGAGAGAGTGTGCTTAAATGTGAATCATAGTTTCTTCCATGTTTGTCCACAGTTATTATCACAATGTATCTAGTGCTATCCTCAGGAAAATATTGAGTCCGCAATCATTTTAAAATATATGATGTCATTGCTGAGCTCCTACAATATGGAATGGATTAGTGCTGTGCATCTCATATTTCAGATATCAGTCATGAGATGTTGTCTCCCTTCCAAAACAATTTTTGAAACATTAGCCTTAATTAATGAAACATTAAAATGAAACAATCACAAGTATCTAGTGCTATCCTGGGGAAAATATTGAGTCAGCAATCATTTTAAAATATATTTGTGCATCACGAAATATTACAAGTTTTGGTATAAGATAAATCTCCAGGCAACAAAATGTGTAGGAAGTTATAGTCACCTCAAAATTTTTACATTTTTCCACAAAATTCCTGTGTCTTGCACTTCCAGAAGTTTGTAGAACTCCACCAAACATCTGAAAGAATAAAAAACAAAGAGAGTTTCAGTAATTGCTTACTTTATTCAACACAAAACAACAAATGGATACAATATTTACAAAGAGAAAACAATGTTACGATAAAATTTGACTGACGTGGTAACTGTAAAAGGCATAATGATAAAACAAATGTTTTTGAATTTTTAGACGTTTTGAATACAGTGAAAAGAGTTGATTTTTAAGCTGCAACACTTATAGCTTGTGGACCAGTATGTCAGAGTGAATAGCAGAGAAGGGTATTGTGAATTTTTAGGGGAAAAGGGTACCTCCTGAGTATTGATCTCACTGTTTACAGTACCCTATACTAAACCATATCCATTGTTGAAAGTATCTTCAATAGGTTCACGAACATTGGAACTGGACCTTGTATCAATGGTCCAATGAGTCTTGCTTTCCTCCAGTATAGGGTAGATGGCAGAGAATATGTACATAGTTATCCTAGGGGGAAACAAATGGCGCCAGGATGCATAGTGGGGAAACAACAAGCCAATTAGCGGCATTGAGATGGTTTGAGCAGAATTCTGCTGGGAAACACTGGATCCTATCATTCATGTGGGAGGTACTTTGTCATGTACCAACATTCAACTCATCCTTCTTGTTTTTGTTGTTTGCATGACATTTTGGCCGATCCATTTTACAGCCTTCTTCAGGTGTATTATCCCAATGTAAAGAGAGAGACTTTTCCTCAATAGTCTCAAGTGACAGTAACAAACACGTTTTTTTTTTTTTAATAATGGCAATGCTTATAATGTAGAAAGCAGATGGTGTGGATGTTCTGGCCTAACAAAATGAGTCAAAAACATCCTATGTTATAAACATTACCACCATTTAACAAACAAAGACCGTAGGTTTAATAATGCATCCATCATCCTTATGTTCATATTAGTGATTCCAAATTCTAAACAAAGTAGTAATAGCATTACTAGTTTTGGTAGTAGGATGAAGAGGAGGATGAGGATGGTTCACCCGAAGATCTGGCAATCAAAAAACCAATTAGTAAGTTTAAATAAAAGTTTAAATTTACCAATCATCATCAGCCTTTTAGCGTCCATCGTTAGACATAAACCTTCCCAAAGATTTGCCAAACCTCTCTATCATGAGTGTAGCAGAGCCAATACTTTCTTGAATTATCTAGTTTGTCACACCATCTTATATTTTGCCTGCCACAGTTTTGCATATGATCTCTGGGGATCCATGTTGTGAGTTATAATGTCCATCGGTTGTCATCTTTGCAACATGACCAGTCCATTGCCATTTGAGTTTTCTGATGGATACTATGATATCTCTGACTCTTGTTTTTTCTCTAATATACTGTGTTATTTTGTAATCTCTCTGTGTAATGTCAAGCCTGATTCTCTCACGTGCACATTGCATGGTTCTCACGAATAACCTAAACTAAATATCTGAACTGGTGTTGTGATGATTAATTATTATAAGTAAAAAAAAATAGTATGAATGAAATGTTTTATTGACTTACATTGACATTTAGTTGGTACTTATGCGACAATGACAAATCATACATTGGCATACAAGTGCTCATCTCTCGGGCCAGCATAGGATTCTCAAAGATCTGTTCTTCTGTCAGGATATTGTATTCAAAGAGCCGACGAATACGCAAGAAGGTCAGCTCTCTTTTCTTGCCGATTGGCATGTTGACTTCTTGGAACCGGTCAAAAAGTGGATCCTGTGCTAAAGTGGCAAAGAGGGAATTCTAGAAAAAAAAAAAATACATATATATATATATTGATAATGAAAATGATAATTAGGACACAAAAAAAAGATACCCCATCCCCATCAAAAGTTTCAGCCACTATGAAAAAAAAAAAGTAACTGAAAATCCACTCTATAGGTTGGATTTACAGTTGCGTATCTACTTCATACGGTTTAACAGAATGATAAAGCTTCAGTTTAGGTAACCTGATAGACACAAAGTAAGAGTCCAGTTTAACATCATTTTTCTTTTTTTTTTAATTTTCAATAATTAATACGCTAAAAACTTTCTCCAGGGTCACATTAGTAAGCAAAGAAAATTTTCTAGCCATCCAAGGGTTATGTAATGACAGACAGACAGATATTCGGTTGATTATAGTATAACTAGCTGGAGAACCCATCTACGCTGAGTCAAATATTTAAGAAGTAAAAAAAGTTTCCCTTCACTTTTGACTCCTTTGAGGGGAAGAAAGTTAATCTACACTTTTCACCTCTTAAAGTTAGGAAAAAAAGTCTCCTTTCACTTTTGACCCCTTAAATGGGGTGAAAAGTTTGTTTCTACTTTTGACCACTTTTAGGGAGAAAAGCATTTCCAATCACTTGATTCCTTCAAGGAAGAAAAAAAAGCCTCTCTAGGGGAAAGGGGAAAAGCTCCCTATCATTTTTGGCCCCATAAAGAATTAAATATAAACATATAAAATGAAAAGATATACACACATATATATAGATATATATATATATATATATATGTTGGAAAATAATAGTCCAGTTTAGAATTGTAGTTCCATTGTAAATAGAACTCCCTCTTATAACATTTTATTTTCTTCTCATAAAATTTCATAATAAAACCTTTCCCTACGTCCATTGAGTATAGAAGCCAAATTTGGCTGGGCTGCACCCATGTTTAGGTTTCAATAGTGTGACAGACAAACAGACAGACCTCTCAATCATATATACACGGATGTATAATACAAAGTAAAATCATTACGATTTTAACTGCCTGTAAAATTTTACTGAAATCAAATCTTGTATCTAGTGCATCATCTTAATAGATTCTTAATTTCGAGAGGAGTCTATATTCTGAGAATTATCAAAGGATTTTGTCTCTTCGTTCTCTCTACGACCATAAAAAGACAGTCAAAAGTTTCAAATAAAAGGATATTTGCATTATGATGTCAGGTAAAAAGTACCAAAAGAATGATTGGTTTTTCTTTAGGCAATCCTTGCAATAACACATAAGACTGGCAAGTTTTTTTTAATCAGTATTTTTCAATCCGCCAGTTTGAATGGCTAAAAGTGGCTGGATTTTCCTCTGCTGCTGCTGTTAACTTATCACAGAACAAATGAAAGCTGAAAACTTGAACATTTAAAACAGTTTGAAAATGAAACTGAATTTTATCAAATATAATTACAAATGGATATAATTTAGGGCTAGCATTTAGGATTGTATAGTTTTTTTTTTCATATTCGTAAGAAAACAAATTCACAGTTGAAATTGATATAAAAAAAGTTCAAATAATTTTCTTTGTCATTTCTGACAGTATTTCTCTAGTATTTATCGACACATCAACTTATATAAAAAAAGGAATAAACAGTTTCCAATTTGTTATAAATTTTCTGCAATGATGAATCTTAAATCTACCCAATTAAGGCTATTTTTCAACAAATCTAGCCATTTAGAGCCATTTGGAATGGCTGATTAAAAAAAATAGCCAATCTGATGCATTATAGTAGAGATTGCACCTGTTTTTTTTTTCATTTGTAAAAATAGTTACTTGACCACTGAACTTTTATTTCTTCTAAATGATTAATTTTTTTTTGCATTCAATCACTTGAATTAATTTTTTTCAATTACTTAAATGTTTTTCCCACTCAATTTAATTATACCAAAAACATTAATACAGAAGGAATCTTTTTAGGAGAAAACTATTCCACTTTATAAACATTATATTCTTAAATCTTTGCGGTAAAAGATGAAAAAATGAATCAATAAAATAGATAGATAGATAAATAGATTGAAATCAGATATATATATATATATATATATATATATATATATATATATATATATATATATATATATATAGATAGATAGATAGATAGATAGATAGATAGATAGATATAGATAGAGAGAGAGAGAGAAAGAGATGATAATCAAATGAAGTTTAAGATTTAATTTGCTTCTAAGAATTGATACATGTGACATTTAGAGATTTTTATGATCTCAGAAAAATTTTAAATGTACATACACATCACTAAATAGCCATTCTTCCACTTGCTCTCGACCCCTTCCTATGAACGATACAAAATGCCCACTGTTCAAGTGATGAAGCGTTTCCAATCAGTAGCGAAAATTCCCTTCTTACTCTCCCCTCATCTCTATGAACAGTAGAGTCCCAACATGCTCTGCAATTAAGCAGTTTTTCATCAGCATCAGTGTATTCAGCTGAAAAAAGCGTGCTCATTTTAGCATGAATTTACATAGTAAACCAACAAAAAACCATGTGTGGTGGGGTGATTTTTAAAAACTAATTGACTAAAAACCTTTCCCTGAGTCACACTGGTACACACAAGAAATTTCATCGGGTTATGTTGTATGATTTTCCCATTAGGCAGTGACAGACAGAAGGAAAGATGTTCAGTGATTGTCAGGTAACCAAGAATTCCAAAATGAAATAAAAAGTATTTCAATGATGATTCAATAATCAATTGAGCAGTAATTCATGTGTTAATTCTATAAGCTGAATTACAAAGGGGATTTCATTTTGATATTTCCAGCGTAAGACTAGTCTTTTTTTCAACAACAAAATACTTTCTAGTTTTCTTTTTTTGTTGTTGTTCGCCCAACATTTCAGCCAATCCATTCTATGGCTTCCTTCAGTTAAACAACAACAAAAAAATAAATAAAAAGAATGAGTTCTATTGTCTGAAAAACTATTTGAATGTTAGAGACTCTTTTCAAAATTATAGGCATAAAAAAAATCCCTTTTAACACTCCCTCTCTTGCTTGGTCTGATTTCATGCTCCCCCCTCCTCTATATTGATATTTCCATCTATCTATCAGTGATAGATCAATACGATCAGATATCTGGCACTGGATTGATATTCTGACCGAGTGTGACTCATAAGTAGCCAAACCAGTGCTTTGTAACCGGAGGTATCAAATTAGGTACTACTAAAAAGGAGAGAGAAAAAAAAACAAAACAAACAACAGTTTTGATCATTTATTGATTTGTGCCTTCTGCTGTAACTACCTGAAAATCCCGTGGGGTAGATCATCAGCTTCAATACACGACATAAAACTTTTGAAGTAAATAACTCCCACAGAGCCAAGATACAAACACAAATACGTTCAGCATTTTTACTGGCAAATGTTTTGTGATTTTTATCCACACAAAATCTTAAAATACACATGAATTATTTTGTTGATAGACGTAACTTTGCTAAATTACTCATTTCAACTTACTTTATGAACCCATTCATTCATTACGTGTCTAGGCAGTGTTTATTTAACAGAATATTTTCAGTTACACCCAAAAGAAAGAAAGCAAATATGGAGTTTTTAACCGTCATTATTTGATCATTTCAATGCAACTGATGTAGACATAGCTGTATCTTGATGTTCCTTTCATGAATTCTCTTATTTCTCTTCATTCCAGCGCCAATTTTAAGATCGCACGCGTGAAAGTTTCACATCAGCGCACACCTGGTGTTAAGAATGGCGCATGAATTGAAAAAAAAAAGAGATGAGAAAATCCATAAAAGTAAGATAGAACATTTAAAGAGTATTTGAAAATTAGACGGTGATGGGTCAAAATTAGTCCCCGCCATTCAAATGATCCAAATAAAATTATGGTTAAAAACTCCACATTAATTACGTGTTTATTCATTAATAGACAGACTATTCACTTAAAAACTCGTGGGAAAAAAAACTTCTTTACTCAAGACATGCATTCTTCATATTACACGAATTTGGACGATTTTATTCCTTTTTTTTCATTGCATGTCTCAATTTTAAATTAAATTAATAATTTACAATATTTTGAAAGGACTTAAAGAAACAGATCGAATAAACAACTTATTATACAAAACAAACAATAACTTGAATGCAAAACAATAAAATATACAATAATGAAATTGTACTCTTTGGCAATGTGTCAATATGTTTTCGTGGACATCTGCTTTAGTTTTACTGAGACGTAACGAACAGATACTACGCTGTGCTCGAAGCTAAAAGCCGGCAAAACAACATTGCAGTATGAAGCGGACCACAGCAATCGTTTTTACTAAAACAAACAAACAAATAAAAAAACAGTAAAACCTTTTTGAACTAAAAAAATAAACTGGTAATGTACAATTTTTATTTCATGGTGGTTTAATCCAAACAGCTTTTAGGTTGGCTATAAAATAGCCATAAAAATAACAACCACGATTGATTGTAAAAATGGCTATAAAAGGGCTACCCGCATGATAGTTAAAATGGCCATAGGAAGGCGACCCCCATTGATTGTTAAAATGGCTATTACAACGTTACCCCAATTGCAGACCCCTTTAAATTTAAGAAGCAGTTAAAATCGTGTAGCAGAGTGTGGAAAATTTTGGGGAGTCATCTAGGGGAGTTTGGGAAAGGATGAATCTCAGATGGGCTGAAATTGCGTTGTCAGTCAACAACTATAACCAAGTGTTGTCAAGTCAAGAAGTCTATTTAAAACAGATTTCAAAAGTTTTGAACGAGATATCATAAACTAATCTAAGCTCTAAAGTCCTGTAAAAACAAATATACTGAATGAATACATCATAGAGATATATAACAAGCAACTATTATCAAAAAGTTTCCTCTTTTCCCACCGTTATTGTTACGTAAGACTTTTCGAAACCAACTTGATAAATTCATTTAAATCTGACACTTCATAAAATACGTCTAACTTTTCCTTTCATACATTAAAAAAATGAATGTCTCCGTTGGAAGGTCAGCGATTGATTATAGTAAAATTCCACGTAACACACTCGCTTACTCCAAATTAAAAACGGCGCACATAGAATTAAATTTGCTTTTTTTACCCCTTCCTTTCCTGAACATATATAATAAAGATACATACCCTCCAACGAATGATATCTTCTCCGTCCAGAAAGAATCTCATTTTTTTCCAATTGAACGAAGCCCTTTCCCTGTAAGTAGCCAGTGGCCCCCCGGGGGGCAAATCGTCTATCAATTCATCGATCAGATTCTGGTTAGAAGGATCGAAGCCGGCAAAAATAAGATCCAAATTGGTTAATATACTTTCATTTTCGTCCTCAGCCATTTGATGCTCAGTGGTAGAACTCCGATTCGTTGATGTAGGCTCCATTGAAGACTGAAAACAAAAGAATAGTGGTCCACTAGTTTTCTTTAAAAAAAAGAAAAACACTTCTTTCTTCTCTACCTTACTCTTTTTACGCCCCTTTCTCGACTGACACAGAAGTTCAACGGTTATTACTGACGATTTGATAAGCTTGATTGTGGTTCACGCATTCTATATTTGTCCTTATCTCTCATAGTTATTACTGAATTCCTTGGTGAAGAAGGGCAAAGGCCAAAAAAGTGACCATTTTAAACACCGTAAACAACAACAACAACAACGATGGTGAAGTAACTCTCGGGATTTTTTCACAACCAGGTGAATAGGTTATCTCCCCCAATCAGGTGCTGGTACTTTCGGACCAAATCACAACTTATTACTCTTTTCGGTACCTTTAGCACAACATTAAAAAAACTTGGTACCTTTTAACAATTCCTTTTCAAATATTGTTTTAAAAAAAAAAGAACTTCATTCAAATTAGAATATTTGGTACGTTTAGGCAATTTCCTCTCAAATATAGTTTTTTAAAATTGAAATACTCGGTACGTTTTGGCAATTTCCTTCCAAATATTGTTCAGAAAAAAAACTAAAAAAACATTCAAATTGAAAAAAATAGTTACATTCTAGTATTTTCCTTTCAAATATTTTTTTAAAAGAAGTCATTAGAATTAAAATATTTGGCACGTTTTAGCAATTTCCTTTCAAATGTTGTTCCGAAAAAAACATCAAATTTTAAAAGATAGATATGTTTTAGCAATTTCTTTTCAAATTTTGTTTTAGAAAAAACATTTAAATAAAAAAGATAGGAACATTTTAGCAATTTTCTTTCAAATTTTACGTAAATAAAAACCCAATTCAAATCAAAATACAGATGAAAATGAATCAGTTTTCAGTATTTGAATAATTTTTTGTAATTCATTAATATTCAACTTTGGTATCTCTTTTGACGACTATTAAATTAAGAAAATGTAAAAAATTGGTGAATATTTTTTTCCTATTATCATTCATTTTAATTTCATTTTTTCATTAATAAGATATTCCTAAAATTGAATGACTAAAAAGTTTTTACAATATACGACAATATATAAGTGGATACCACTTGTGAGGCTTTAAGCTTAATTTGTACCAACCTCACCAAATGTCATATTAATCAATGAAATTCTATTATCAATTTAGCTCTAGATGTTTACAAGTCAATATGACATCATATTTGATACTTCATTTAATTTTCAACAAACAGGACATGACACAGTGAAACTAGGACAAACTCCATGCGGATAAGATCCATTGTCATTATTATCAGGGCTGGATTAGCCTTTACGCAAACTATGCCATGGCATAGGGCTCATGATATTAAGGGAGCCCATAAATAGATAGTGATATAAAGCTTTATCACTATTCCCTTGTGAAAAAGATCAATCAATTACTTAATACATTTAACATGTGGATGAAATCATCTTTTTACAGGTGAATTGCTTTAGTTTCAATATTGATTGAAAATGATGTCATCTCAATGATGTTTGAAACAATCATTGAACGTTTTTTTCACAATCAGTCCTGACAAAAAACTTTGTTCTAGATATTAGTGCATGTCTTATCATTTTGCTTATGTTTCAATGTAAATATCCCAATCAATAAACTAGTTTTACTATGTTTATATTTCAATATAAAATTACTTTTCAGATCACATATAATATTGATATGGTGGGCCCCAAAATTATGGGTGGTAAAGGGCCCTTTGTAGTCTTAATCTGGTCCTGATTGTTATTCATTCATCAATTTTATATTTTACAAATTCCTTGTTATAAATGAAAACATGTAATTCCTAAAGCTGTCCCATTCAAACAATTCAGAAGTTATTGATTATCTGAACAGACTTCTTTAAGAATGCCTTCAAGCATTTTATTCCCTTTCTCCATAAAATATTTTGTAAAATACAAATATTGTGAAAATGACAATTTTCTACTCAAAAATTTCCACAGCACGTGAGAAGATTTTTTCTAGAAACTTATCTCCAATTTGGGTTCACTCTCTGAGAAAAGATTGCGTCTCCTGAACTATTATAGTATGAATCAAAGTCTAATTACACTTCCCAGAATTCTTTACAGAAAAGTGATAACAACTTTCCAGATAACTGATTAATTCTTTATCGAATCATCAGAGCCCCACGAATGGCCGGACCAACCAACCAACCAAGTGGACCACAGATTCTTCTCTCCTCTAGTGTTTGTTTCTATATATTTATCTGTGTCTATGTGTAAGTGTGGATATCTCCAGGTGCTTCTGGTCACATTTTTGGGACTACAAATGTGAAAATTTGCATGAGTGAACCATTAGCCACCCTCTAAAAACTTTTTCAAAAAAGTGTTTTGTCTGTCTCTCTCTGATCTTTTACATTCTGAGCGTAAAGAAGTATTAAAAAAATACAAATGCAAAACATTGCAGGATATAATATTCATTCTCAGTTAAGCATATCAGCCAATCAGCTGACAGTAAATTTAAGGAAGATAACTCATTGGAAGAAACATTGTAGTTATCTCCATTTAAATGATGTGTTTTCTTTTACAAACATTCAGTATATTTATACAATGAATAGTATAGTTATCTTGGTCCTCTGTCCATAAAACTGGACTCCTCCACTCAAAGCTAATTTTACTAATGAAAATACCCCCAACTCACTATTTCAAGCCATGGACTCTGCTAGTTAAAAGAATTTGGTATTTTTTTTCTAAAAAAAACAACTTGTAAAAAAACAAAAATTCATTAATTTTTTCACTGTGGTTACTGGGTAGATCATATGGTAAAAAACTGGATCAGGTCACATCTTCTATAAGGATCAGCAAGCTAAACTTGTTGGCCATTGTTAGTCGGTTTGATTCTCATTGGATTTCCCAGAATCGATGGTTTGATACCAACTTATGCAAATTCAAAATACTTATATTATGTATAATGAACAGTGTGTTTTTTATTTGTTTTTCTGTGGATAACAATCGACTCTTCCAGCGAAAGGTAACAATTTTGCCAATTAAATATCTCCAACCCACCATTTCAAACTCTGGACCCTTTGACTAAAAGAACTGGTATTTTTTTTCTATAGCTCAATAGATGATATACAAATTCAAATAAATCCAGGATTTTTTTTTCTCAGGGATTAACTAGTCTTTATATGAATGTAAATTATAATTACTATGAACATCGTCATTAAAATGCAGACAGGCCAAGACAAAGGTTCTTGAGTTCAGTAGGACGAGTCAGCCCACACAATTTGAAGATGCTTATGTTTGAATCTAGTGAAAAATAGACACAGAAATATGTAGTTTGAAGTTGTTAACCACAGAAATAACTGTCGGTCTACTCTTATTTTTTCCCTTCAAATTGAACAACTGTAACCATCAAAAGTGGTCTAGGGTTCTATCCTTTTTTTGCATATGCATTTCAGTGCTCCTGATTATACAGATTTTTTCTACAGACTTCAAAGTTGGAATCAGTATCCTACTGGCCCCCTTCTGAATGAAGTCTTCTTTGATTTTTGGTAAAGAAAGTTTTCTTGGCCTGTTTTTGGCCTTATTCAGACAGGTTTATCGAGTTTTTCCAGAATCTAGATGTTTTCCACTGGAAAATGCCAGAAATGTCATTAATGGAATTTTTTTATACGACTTCAGATTTTGACACTATGGTTGTTCATATATCCACATATCTGTCTTTTAAGCATACAATCTTTATTTTAAAAATTTTATTGTGATGGCTACATGATATTTTTTATCATACTCAAGAAGGGTTCTTTTGACATAAATGTATTTTAGATAAAAGTTCTATTTGCAATAATAAATTTTTTATTTTCATCTGAAAAAGTGCTGAAATGAGTTGATTAAAATCATAGCTTACTGGTCTAAGCTAAGCAAAACTGACTTTTATTTGAATTTAAATTATTTATTTTAGTGTTTAATAATAATCAAAATCATCAACTACAACCACAGCTGCTGATCTCAAGCTAGAAAAAAGTATAGTTTTTAATCATTGTCCTGACATTGTAGATGGAAGAGGTTTCTCTGAGTTCATCTGTTGCAAAGTCAACTGTAAAGCTGACCTATCACAAGGAATCATAAGTTTTCTATCCTGAAAGAAATCAATGTACATAAAAGTGAGGTATGAAAATTTCTTTCTACAAGATGGAATTCTATATTTTCAATGATTTTAGAAAAGACTGAATACACTGTATTTTGAAGAAAATTATCCAAAGGTTCATTCACGACTAGACATTTTAAATCTTCATTATCCAGTGGAGATTAGAGCTTGGGTGTGAATTCTGCAGCACCATCCTCCACCCACTGACACGTGCATGTCCCCTATGCCCTCAGTGATACATTCATGCATATTTGGGACATCTATTACACTTCAATTCACTCTTAAACTGCAGAACCAATTTTGATAAAACTTTGCAGGCATATATAACAGGACTTTGCGAATGTCATAGGAAAAAAAAGTAAGAATTAAAGAAAATGGGATATTCCCTCATTTTGTGAAAAACGAATTAACATTTTTTAATGCATTTAATATTTTAGGTTAAAAAAAAGGTAGATAACTTGGTATTATGACCACAATTTGGATCTGCAGTTGATTGTGTTAATACATATCAGATTCCATGCCTTGCTTGAAGAATTTGCTTTGGCTACTTACAAGCATTAGTTAATTCAAAATACAGTAAACCCTCTGTTGAACAAACCCTATGAAATGGTTTTTGGATTTAGTGGACACATTGATTACTTATAGATAAGAAACATTAGTGGAGTAGTAAATAATTGAAGCTGGATGCTTTCTTTAAGCAAACTACATTGACTGCTTGTACATCAAAATGGCTAGTAAGCAAACAGACATCAATGCTTTCAATGACACACATTTTAAAAGACTCTCCAGCTGAAGACTCCTTTTCATCTCTATGTCATAAGGCAAAAAACTTAAGCTGGATTTCTTTATAGTAAACATCACTGACTTGTTTTGTATTATGAGTCAATAGATTTATTTTCTATTACAACTATTTTTACATTGAAATATTTTAATTCAAAGAGTCAAAAAAAGAAAAAAAAAAAATATTTTGAAAAAATATCTTTTTGCTGGTAACATTCGATTTAGGCAATAACAGACATCCATCTGCCCTTATTGGTCTGGTGAAATGAGAGTTTATAGTATTTTTTGAAATACAAAAGACTGAATATCAGAGTCCTCACCTTGATGTACAGTCAGTTCTCCTTGGAATACAATAGGGTTTTTTGAGATTTATCTAGAATCCACACTTTCTCAAAGCCATCACTCTCTTGGCCCTTCAAAGACTTGTTTATCACAAATCCATTGGAAAAAGTTCATAGTTAATATTGAATTTCTACGATTTCTTTCCTTGAAGAAACTATTGATCTGGTTCCAGCTGAAGAGTCTATTTTTTCAAATGGTGGATAAGAGATATTTTCACCAGCAAAGTTGTTACCTTCAAGTGTAAGAATTCATTATTACAGACAGATTAACAAAAAGAAAAAAAATTCACTTTCCATTGTAGAAGTGCATATCCTATGTTCGAGACCTCATGAGTATTGATTTGAACAATGAAGAGTATCTAAAAATGAGTGACTTAATGCTGACTCCATAGTAAAATGGTTAGTAAGCTCATACCAAAGAGACTAATTCACCAGTGTATGGAGTTTCATTACGGTGTCCACGTGCCAGACTAAATATAATTGACCACACTAAATTCTTCAGCTGAAAGAATGATCAAAGTTTCGTACAATCAAGGGAAATAACTTTACAAGAGTTGCGTCCCTTATACGAATATTGAAGGCACTCAATTTCAATCGTACTGGAATTATTTTTTTCAAAATTTTATGACTATTTTTTACCTTCATCCTGATTTTATTTGTAGTCCCGTAGAACTTCCCCTAAAAGTATGACTTCCGCAGAAAAGAATTAACATCAATTGACAAAGTATATCGCTTTAATGAGAATCTTATAGACTTTTCAAATGGTGGATATTGTTGGGCAAAAAAAGTTATAGGCCAAAGCACTAGTTATGTTATTTTGAGTAAAAAGGAAAATATTTAGAATATGGGCAGTATCAACATCTTTTAAGTACGTTTCTAAGCCATAAGATGACTTTAAGAGAGAAAAAAATGTGGCAATCAAAATTAGAGTCCATACTCCAAGTTTGAAATTTTTTTAAAAAAGTAATATTCAAAAAATTTGACCAACCAGGGCATGAGAAAATTCAAAATGGTGGTTTTGGAAGAATTTGAAAAAAAATTTCTGAATGTTTTTAAACTTGCAAACAACATCATGCCAGAAACCCAGTGATCATTATTTGTAATTCATAGCTTCAAACAATGTGTGACTTACAATAAAGGTTAATTTTGTTATCCCAGGGGGTAAAAGTAGCTATCTCAGTAAAAGTTAATCTGGTGGAATGAAAGAGAATACAGTTGCCAGCTACAGGAATTGACATGTGGTAACACAAATTTTCTTATATTTACCTTTATCTATCATCAGGTGATATTTTAAATACTACCTGTTTTGGAGGACATTATGGAAAATTTATGCCCTCAGTCAACATGATGACTGAAAGGATTGGTTAATGTTTTTGCTCTCAGGGCAAATATCTTTCTGTAATGCCTTGCAGAAGAGTTGACCATGAATGAAAGTTCCAGTTATTGAATCTGAAGGGGGGATAATGGGAGAAATTCTTTGGGTGCCTTCAATTTAAACTGACAACTTACAGACATTTTGTTTGTTGGTTGAAAGAGAAGAAAAAAAAAATTAGAAATTTGTGTTGAAAACTGGCTACTTTAATTTTTTTTTGTACCCTACAGTCAGCAAAAATTTTTCAACAGGACATTTTTGAGTAACATCAAGGTATGGGTTTTAATTCAGATCCCTGCATATTTTTTTTAATTTAAGGTGATCTTAAGACTTTCAAATGTACTTGGAAATATGTTGGTATTACTAGTATTGTATGAAATTTCAGCTTTTTACCATTTTTGGTAAAATGTATCATTTGAAATACTACATTCTCCAACTGCTATGCTGACTAATTCTTTGAAATCAGAATTTCTCTTCTACTTGCGTCTCAAAACTTGATATCAGAGGCAGAGGAAGCAGGCCTTTGCTTGAGAATAAATAGGTTATGGAGAGTCATACCAATCAAGTCTTTAAAAGAAGTTCCTTTTCAACTGAGTCTCTAAGAGAACCTCACATGAGAAGGGGTGGGGCCCTGAACTTGGAGGAAGAGAAAAAAAAAAAAAAAAAAGATAAATAAATAAATCAATTATATATATATATATATATATATATATATATATATATATATATATACACACACACTCACACTCACTCTCTCTCTCTCTCTCTCTCAACAATAGTTGCAAGGACTAAAGAGCAACAATATTTTTCCTTTTTTTTTTTTTTTTTTTTCAATTTAAATTTATTCTTGGATGAAGTATATGAAAAATATAACAAAAGACTGCTAAGTCTCAATTGCAAACATCAACAAGTATTGCATGTAAGGAGTTAGGTTTAAGGTTTAAGGTTTAAAATCAGCTTCCACTCCACTATTAAGTCCCTAGGGTTGAAAGCAGCAAGGCATGTACTGGAGCCCCCCTCCTCCTCTCTCTGGCTAAAAAGTGTGAGTGTGATTTTTTTTTATTGCACTATTTAATTGTTGCTGTAGAAATATGATCTGATCCTAAGTTGTGATAAAAAGCGACTGAAAATTAGGATGAGGGTAAAAAGCTGGTCAAAGTTATTAACATTAGAGAACTTGATTAGGTCACAGGTTGAGCTCTGATCTGACTAATCTAGATTGTACAGAGCAATTCTAAGGGCATTCCATCTGCATCCATCTGGTTAGAGATTATCTTCCTGATATAAATTTGGATGATAAAGCTATCCAAATCAACAGACTTAAACTTTTCTCAGCAAAGAACAATCTGACTTACAAAAAAACTTCAAGTTCCTCATTTCACCATAGTCTAAGTCTGGAATTATAGTCACAGTAGGAAAAGGAAGTCGAGAACAATCCTCACCTAATTTAGAGTACACTCCTCACTGTCTGTCCTATTGCATACAACCAAACCAGTATATGAAATTGATATTTCCATACTGTGATTTTGAAATCACGACCAAGAGATCATTTCAACAACTGAGCCAACCTGATAGATTTTCTTACATATCTATGAATTTTTTTTATTAACAAATGAAGCAATGGCTTATTTCATTCTAAAAAGATGAATAAATTTATACTAAAAACATTTTTATTTTTTATTTATATACACAATAAAAAAGTCGCAGTAATCCTCTTCAGTTGGAATAAAAGTTGGAGAGGAATTTCTCTCCAATAGCCAGACTTGCTTGTTGACTTATTCTTAAAGAAAAAACACATAATTCCACAAATTAACCACTTTTTGGCAAAACTCATACAAAGCAACATTCATTTTTTCAAGCCAAAAAATTGCTGAATCTGGTTAATTGTTTGCAGATATCAATTTGAATGATCACACTCTATAAAAAAATAATTTCAAAGTATCTGGAGTCCGGTATCATGTAGAATTTGAAGCATTGTGTCTGACCAAGGAAGGTTAGTGAATGTTTTCACCTGGAAACAAAAATGTGACCACTTCAAAATAGCTTCTCAAAGTCCTGAAGAAGATGGTGAGTAACATTTGGTTTCATCTCGTACTGAAAGGCAATGGCTACAAGAAACTGAATGAAGAGAGAATGCAGCAGTGAAGAAACCATTTATTAGTTCTGTCAATTGCAAAAAAAAAAAACACCCCCAAAACACTCTTGACTTTGCCAAAGAAATTGTAGATTGGACTGTGGGAAAACTGGAACAGTGTTCAGTGATCTGACAACTCTGGATTAATCAGGTCTGCAGGTGTCAAGACTCAGGGCCTCATAAAGGCTTGGGCTAGTCCTCAACAGAATTCAATTTGGGGGTCTTCACTGACTTTTGTGTGTGATAATTAGCACGTCTACCTCACATGCAGAAGGTACCCGGTTTGATTTCCAGTATGAGCAATAAGTATGGAAAACTCTTCATTAGGATGAATTTTGGCAGCTAATTGAGTACACTCTAAGCAGTGAGATTAGGGTGGAGGTATCCCTTTGGGGGGGACTTGCATCCTGCCCATCGGGAGGTGGTGATAAAAACTTGTAAGCCCACAGAATCTAACAGATTTGAGACTTGCAAGGATCAATAAGCAGAGGAATGCAAAGGAAACAGGGACCATCACCAGCCATTTATACTCAAATAGAAGTTTCCTCTTGAGAGACTCCCACTTTACCTTACCACTTCTTGAGGAACATTTGTAGGCCATAGGGTCCTAAACAGCCGCTTATGCCTTGGTCAGACTTTGTCAGGCATGTTTGTAGGACACCATTTGATATACAAAATACACAACACAAGAAACGCTAACATTAAAGATTTGCATATAATAATCACAGGACACCGAGGGCAAAACATCCTTATCACGAACAAGGCTCTGTACAAGACATACAACAGCAATTCACTCTCAATAAAAGAGGCCCAACTACGGTGGTCCATGCTTGATTATGAACTACAAATACTTGAAGAAGAAACACGTGCATGAAGAGCCCCAGAATTTGCATTAGTAGGGTCCAACAACTACAAGGTTTGAAAAGGCTGCCAATGCACAAATTTGATTGGTAAGTTACAAGCAAACCTCACACGGCAGAACATTAAAGATCTGGCTAAAACAGATGAAACCAAGGATGCTTGTTGTGGAATGAGACGCAATGGCTTCAATTGAAGGACGACTGAATGCTGATGAAAGATGATACAATTACTACGGATCCAGAATACAAGCAATCATTCATGTAATAATCAAAGAAAATAATTAAAAAGAACGAGATAAAACACAAAACAAATTGCAGATTAAAAATGTAAAATCATTGTTGGTTGATTTATTTCAATATCAAGTCAGTTTTTTTCTTCTTTGTAAAACAACAGCACATTTTTTCCTGATAAAAGAAAACTGAATCAGTCTTTTTATTAGTAATCATCAAACGGTAAACAGTTCCAGAAATAATTCTGCATTATTTTTTTTTTTTTTTTCATCTTTTTATTGAAGTCATAAGGTTTCCCCAGTTTCACTGTAGACAAAAAATATCGTAGCTATACGTTTAGAAAGGAGGTCGAAAAATTTGTACATAATTCTAGAAGACATAACATGACTAAAGTTTTGTAATATGGTAAACCATAAGTAAATACTAAGACATAACAAGGCTTAGACTTTAGCTGACGGAGAGGAAAAAAAAATATAATAAGAAAATAGAATTTATTATTAAAATTAAGACGATTACTATGAACAACGACAACAACAGGATTGAAACGAGTTGTTGAAAGTTGATTCATCGATTCTATAAGTATTGTTCAATTTTAGGCTCATAGAATAGTTCTAGAAAATTCCTTTTTTCATTTCAATTTTAGGTATTTTCAATCCATTAGACCTTCAAACCATCTGGACTTTTGTTAGATTTTGGAGAAAATTTCTTTCCAAGTTTCACAAGGGGTTTCTATTTACAATACGATTATATTGCTTAATTGAGTACTTACTTTCTGCCATTTTGACAGAAGTACGGCTTACATGAATTATCTTCCCTTTCATTTAATTTATGATTCTCTTATTTTCATTTTTTGAACATCATGCAGCTTGTGTCATTTTTTGCATGGGGTCATTAAAGCTGTGCTTCTGTCTGTACTTCAGTGAAAATGGCGGAAAGTAAGTGACCAGTTTAGCATTTTCATTATACCATCAATAGTAACTTCCTGGTGAACCTTTGGAAAAATTTTTTTTCTAAAAACTAACAAATTTCCAGATAGTTTGAAGGTCTAGTCGATTAAAAGCACCTAAGATCGAAAGGAAAAAAAATTTCTTCTGGGAGAACTGATTTTACAAACGTAAAATCGGACAAGACCGATTCTATGTTGAATTTTGACGCTAGACTGAGACAGAGGCGAGAAATCTCCCAAAACCAAAATTTTGCTGCTGCTGCTGCTGCCATTGCAATGAGTTACTGAGCAAAAAAAAGGCACAAGTTTTGAAATGGTTAACGAGTCGGAACTGTTAGAGTCGTCAAAGAAAGAGGAGAGAAACAACCGAACGAGGAGCAAAAGAATGGAAACCAATCGTTTCTCTGTTTCCTGACTAAACCTTGCATCTTCTGACCCCCACGACGCAAACTTTTATATTAGGACTTAAGCATTTTAAATTAAGGAGATGAAGAGGTGGAGTGCTTAAGATTTTTAAACATTTAAGTTTTCTTACAGGGAATGGAAATAAATGTACAAGAAAAAGGAAAAAAAGAAAAGAAAAAAATCAAAGAAATTAAAATAAATAGATTGGAAGGATTTTTCAAGAGGAGAAAAAAAAAGGGGGTCTTAATGGAGGAATCAGAAGAAAGTTGGGAGCCTGGTTGAGAGGGGGGGGGGTCAGGAGAATAGAAAGTGCAAAAAATTAATGGGAGAGAAATGTTAAGAAAATAGAAAGTTCCAAAATGTTACTACTACTAATAATAATAGTTGTTACATTTAGATGAATATAATATGCAAATGCAACAACTATCGCAGGATAGTGGGGAAATTAGAAGGAGAGAGAGAGAGAAAGGAGGAGAAATGTCAGAGAAATAGTTTTGAGAAGGAAGAGAAAAAAAAAGGAAGAGAAAAAAAAAAGGAAGAGAAAAAAAAGAAGAGAAAAAAAAAAGAAGAGAAAAAAAAAGGAAGAGAAAAAAAAAGGAAGAGAAAAAAAAAGGAAGAGAAAAAAAAAGGAAGAGAAAAAAAAAGGAAGAGAAAAAAAAAAGAAGAGAAAAAAAAAGAAGAGAAAAAAAAGAAGAGAAAAAAAAAAGGAAGAGAGAAAAAAAAAGGAAGAGAGAAAAAAAAAGGAAGAGAGAAAAAAAAAGGAAGAGAAAAAAAAAAAAGGAAGAGAAAAAAAAAGGAAGAGAAAAAAAAAGGAAGAGAAAAAAAAAAGAAAAAAAAAGGAAGAGAAAAAAAAAGGAGGAGAAAAAAAAGGAAGAGAGAGAAAAGGAAGAGAGAGAAAAGGAAGAGAGAGAAAAGGAAGAGAGAGAAAAGGAAGAGAGAGAAAAGGAAGAGAGAGAAAAGGAAAAGAGAGAAAAGGAAAAGAGAGAAAAGGAAAAGAGAGAAAAGGAAAAGAGAGAAAAGGAAAAGAGAGAAAAGGAAAAGAGAGATAAGAGAACATAGGAGGAATGATTAAAGTTTAATGGTTAGGGGAGGGTAGCTGGGGGGCAAAGGGGGGCAAAAGGATCGCTTATATTTAATCATTAATCATTTTTTTTTTTTTTGGAGGGGAAATAAAGTTTGATGCAAACAGTTCACCCAGAAATAAGATTTTATTTATATTTATTTATATTTACATATATATGGCTTCAATATCCTCATCACTAACAAAGAGGAAAAAATAGAATTAGAAAAAAAGAAAAGAAAAAAAAGACACCTTAACACAGTGGTTCTTAACCTGAGGTACACACACCCCCAAGTAGTGCATCTTGAAGGGGGGTGCGAGCCTTGACGAAGGTTAAGAACTGCTGCAACAAGAATAAAAGGGTTATAATCTCAATAATGACAGACTGGCTCCCTAAATGAATAGGGGTCAGGAGTTCCGGCATTGAACATTGCAGAGCAGACCCCTTCCCTTTCCCCCACAACCCAACCCCATCAAAGAAAAATTTTTTTTCAATTTCGAACAATAAACTTGTTCTTAGAATTCAAAGAACAAAATTATAATTGCACCCAGAAACTATATTTTATATATATGTATATATATATATTTTGTCTTTTTAAATATCTGTATTACTATTAATATTATCATTATCATCATTATTAACTCTTAAATTCATATATAAAATTTTGAAAATTATTCTACAGGGAATAATTCCTGATTAAAGTTGCCTCCCTTGCACTCCTATGAATTTTTTTTCCTATTCTATCCTACTCACAGAAGAGCTCCACGATTTTTTTTCTTCTTTTTTTAACACTATTCACAGAAGAGTTCCATAATTTTTCTATACTAATCACACAAGAGTTCCACTGTAATTTAGGAGTGGTATCAAGCGGTTCATGAATTTAAGAGTTATTGTTTCTATTGGGGCTAGAAATGTATGGGGGAGCAAAGGTCATATAAGTTGGGGTCAGCGCAATGCACAGGAGGAGAAAGAGAGAAAGAGAGTAATAATATTGAAGTTTTTCTCATGTTGACTATCAACACCTGGCAAAAGAGGGACAGAAAAAATCTGCTGCTGCTGCTGCTGCAAGTGATCAATTGGTTTTTTTGCCGGCTTGGATTGCCCGTCGTGCACCATAGGCGGCCAAAACGGCCAGAGCTTGTTCAATTATCTGAAAGAACAAAAATAGACAATTGAAGCCAAAGAATATATAGATTTTCAAGAGATAAAAGAAGTTTTAACCCATTCATACCTAAAGACAGATAGTTCACCAGATTTCAGTATGATTAGAAATAAAGGATAAATGAAAGACTACTAGCATCGTAATGCAAATTTATGAGTAAACAAAACTGAAAGCATGTTTCTTATCACATATTATCATTATACACACATATATATATATATATATATCTATATCATTATACACACATATATATATATATATATCTATATCATTATACACACATATATATATATATTATTATACACACATATATATTATATTATTATATATATATTATATATATATTATTATATATATATTATATATATATTATTATATATATATTATATATATATTATTATATATATATATATATATATTTTATTATAATTAATTATATATTATATATATATATATTTTATTATAATTAATTATATATTATATATATATATATATTATTATAATTAATTATATATATTATATATATATATATATATTATTATAATTAATTATATATATATATATATATTATTATAATTAATTATATATTATATATATATATATATATATTATTATAATTAATTATATATTATATATATATATATATATATTATTATAATTAATTATATATTATATATATATATATATATATTATTATAATTAATTATATATTATATATATATATATATATATTATTATAATTAATTATATATTATATATATATATATATATATATATATATATATATAATTTGATCCACTTTCTTTCATAAGTATATTTTCCGAGGCAATTTTTTTCAGGCTGCAGTAAATAATGACCTCTAGGGATATAAGAGGTTAGATTTTTCAAGGTAGAAAGAATAAACTAGTGCTACACCTGGTGAAAATGATGGATATCCAATGCTTTCTTTCCATCAAATCTATCAGCCTAGAAATATTAAGACCCAACATATTATTGTACAATGGGCCGATTTTGGGATGGATCACTTTTTTCAAGCCTTGACTTTACCTAGAACAGTTCCCGTAGGCCCTAGATAAGCTGTATATGTGTGCAAAATTCACATCTGGTTCCCTGTTTGTAAAGATAAAAAATTGAAAAATTTTTGGTAGCTTTAGCATTCGCTCATCCAGATAATAATGATCCAATTCCATCTTTTTCTTTTTCCATAGATAACTACAATTCAAGAAAACTGTGTTCACCAGTATTACTCAACAACTGGCCATTAGACGAAGTTGATATTCACCAGATATATTAGCCAGCGAACAAAGCAGTGCAGTGTCAAGCTTGAAGTTGTTTGGATCAGCAGTTATTTAGAAATCTAATTGAAAAAATATATCTCCAAAAGTCTAGCTTCATGTTAGCCATTGAAATGAACAAACAAGGACACACTGCCTCTCTTAGCATCACTACTGTATCATGTTTCAGCTTCATGTCGGCCATTAACAAAATAGATGCCATCTTTCTAGCATTAGCACTTGACAAATCTCTAAAACGCTAGCTTCCTTTGTCACATTAAACAAAAAAATAAGGATGCTCTGCCTCCCATAGCACTTAACGAGTTACGCATGTTCTTGAGGATGTGACAGTCTGTTTGGCAAGGGTTAGAAAAATGCAGAATAATACGTCTCACCACTGGAGACAATATTGCCATGACTTTATTCAGTTTCTATAAATTATCTCCATCGATATTCATCGTTTTGAATAGATTCTGCATCAATTGTCACTGATGATTATTATTATTAATGGTGTTTCATTCAAAATTATCTTACACGTACCTTTGGAATGCTCACTGCTCTAATTGATCCAGTTGGCTTAAAGACAGCCTTGCTTTTTAAGACACTGGGTGTGTATGTGTGTGTGCATTATACACAGATGGCTGTTAGTAGAAATAGTTGCCAACTCAGAAAAAATATTTTTTTCAGGCTAATTTGAGTGGCAAAAAGGGCTAAATTGAAAAAGATAGCCCCAAAAATACCATGAAGATGCTACACATGGCCCTAATATGGCCCAATATGCTTAAGCACTTCTGCACTGATTCAGTGATTTTCACACTGAGAAAACAAGGAATTCATATTTTATTTGTCAATGATGGGATACCATTTGAAGACCGAGATTCAACATGTACCGGCAGTATATTGGGGGCATAAAATGAAGGGAAAAAAAATTATTCAGGAGGCATAAGATGAACGAAAACAAATTATTTGGGGGGCATAAGATGAAGGAAAATAAATTATTCAGGGGGGGGATAAAATGAAGGAGGAAAAAAGAAATCGAAAAAAAGGAAAAAGAACAAGAGTAATCCTCACATTTTCCCATACTGTTTCAGCAATCTCATCAATCATCTGACCAATGTTAACGTATTCTCCCGTGTAATGTACGTAGCCAGCCACAATGATGAGACAAAGAGCGATCCACATGATTAGAGTAAAGAGAGTCGCAACTGGGTTGAGCCCGACCAAGGCAAACGTGCCAGCACCAACATAAGAAGCTATCACCATGATCACGAGAACAAAAGGGGTCCGTGCAGTATTGAAAATGTTCTTGCTGTCATTATGCTTGCAAAAGTTCTCATAAGCTTCATCGATTTCTTTTATAAGTTTTTCCTCGTAAAGTTTGCTAAAGTCGGGTCCACCCATCTTGCGAGTCGACCGGAACATTTTTAGGGATTCCTCTCTATATCTTTCGTTTTCGTGTTTGAGCCGTTCTGGATGAAGATAAGGTTTGTCTCCACCAACCGACTGAAAGAGAAAACGGGGGAAAAGCAATTCAGAAAAAGATGAAAGAAATTACAAACAAATATGGCTGTGGATTTGTTATGGTTGACTGGAAGGGGAGATTCTAGAACATATTTTGAATCTCTTCCAATCTTGACAGATGTACTGATGGTACACCCTTATTCAAAACACTCAAGTGTTACAAGATCCAAAACTTTAAAGAAGAATAAAAAAAAAGAAAAAAAAGAATGAAAAAGAATAAAAAAGAATAAAAAAAGAATTTTTAAAAAAAAAAAAAGAATAAAAAAGAAAAAAAAAATTTAAAAAGAAAAAAAAAGAATAAAAAAGAAAAAAAAATTTAAAAAGAAAAAAAAGAAAAAAAAAGAAAAAAAAAGAAAAAAGAAGAAAAAGAAAAAAAAAAAGAAAAAAAAAGAAAAAAAAAGAAAAAAAAGAAAAAAAAAAGAAAAAAAAAGAAAAAAAAAGAAAAAAAAAGAAAAAAAAGAAAAAAAAAAGAAAAAAAAAGAAAAAAAAAGAAAAAAAAAAAAAAGAAAAAAAAGAAAAAAAGAAAAAAAAAAGAAAAAAAAGAAAAAAAAGAAAAAAAAGGAAAAAAAAAAGAAAAAAAGAAAAAAAAAAGAAAAAAAAAGAAAAAAAAGAAAAAAAAGAAAAAAAAAAAGAAAAAAAAGAAAAAAAAAAGAAAAAAAAAGAAAAAAAAAGAAAAAAAAAGAAAAAAAAAAAGTTTTTTGTACACCATTTGTTAAATGGGTGATGAACACACATTAAGAAAAAAAATTACTCCTTTTAATTTCAGGGCTCTATCCCCAATACATCTCATGACTGATCTGAATTGGTAAGATTGTCTATTTGGTGAAATTTATTTTTTTGGGAAAAATGAATTAATACATAATTTTAATTTGATCAAAGTTTTTATAAATCAAAACAAAGATAAAAAGACAAAATGAAAACAAAATTTTCTTCTTTCTTCCCTCAAAAGCAAATCAGTAAATTTTGCCTTTTAGGCAATTTCCCTGATTCAGCATAACATTTACAAACATTCTGAAATTCATAAAAAATCCCAAACGGGTCTGGTCCCAGTCATTTTAGATGAGGGGCACTCATCCTGTAATGGTATGAAAACAAGGCACAAAATATTGGGAATTCCATTAGATTGATAAATCTATTCACCTGTCAAGTTATCCTAAGTTTCCCCAGTTTCGCTAAAAATTTCACAGATCTCTTGCAATCACTCAATCAGGAAACAGAGCTTAGCTTCATATCAATTTTTATTTCTTTGAAATTGTTTTGTGCCTTTAACTCATGAGCAGTGCCTTGTTATAAATGCCCCTGCCCCAGAGTATATCACAATCAGATACTTTTTCACAGAAGAAACCCATATCTCCAGCCCACAATAAGTGACCAAAGATATTTAGAGTGTGACCACTATAAGTAGCCATAACTTTGTCAATATCTGTAAGCAAAATTGTCAAAACATTACTTGTGTATGGTGTGAACTTGTAGCCTTGTGCCAACCATATTCAAGTCTCGGTTTTAGACCTTTTCCTGAAATCATCTCAACACTGATATGATATATCATATGAGGACAATATATCAGATTTGAAAAAGATCTGAACACAATTTTCTTCCAATATGAACTACTACAAACATCTCCCTGTACTCTCCAACTCAAAGATTTTTATACTGAAGAGTACCTCTCTAGTTTATCTCCGATTAGTTTTCAGTACTGACTTTGAAAATGTTGTGCAAATTGGAGATTACTTCAGCCTTATATTTTCACAAAGTAGGAATAAAATGAATGTCTGTTCTACCTGGCCTCCAATCTGTCACAACAGACAATGAAACATGCCTGGGTGAAGTATCAGGAGACCCTGCGATGCTCAGTGGTCAGAATCCCCTTCTCAGGCTTGCTGATGTAGTCCAGACAAAAGCTGGCATCTGTTTGGCTGCAGGAACTGCCGGAAAGACATCAAACCACCTTAAAAAGGGGCTCAACTCCCTGGTTTGGGAATCAGGGTTGTTCTTCTCGACTTGTTGACTTACCAAGGCTAGGGAGCCCAATCTGCCCCTACTATTCTACCCACAGCTGGTGGGGTGGGATTCATGCTTTTCCCAAAAGGTATTAGTACAAACTGGATTTTGAAATCAGGTCACCAATTGTACCACCAGCCACAAATTTTAAACGTTATAGTTTGAGTAAAATAACTTTATGGTCAGATACATTGTTTCCACAAACAGATTATATCATTGTATATCCGATATCCTGGATTGGATGTCAACACCATTTGAAAAAAAAACAAAAAAAACTAAAAGATGAAGGTTGATACAATGAGTAATATTTGCTCTTACATGAAAAATATTTTGGAGTTGATACAAAACCAATGAAAGAGAATTTTGTTATGAGAATGGATCAGAAAGGGAGACAACTCTTATGTAAATGAAAGCAACAAGTCAAAAAAAAATAAAACTGGAAATCACAAAACAAAAATCTTCCTTTTACCACCAGTTATGAAGTAACGGAAAGATTAAAACAATGTATTCGTTCTTAACTAGCTTAGTGGTTATCTAACTTCTACACAGGAACCCTTTTCAATAATTGAATTTTTTAGGGACCCCTTGACAACAACTTTCCTTTTCATTGTCAGGCTGAAAGAGTGCATTGAAAGAGACGAATTAACCAAAAATAAATAGGATGAGAATTTGGTGTGAAAGTGTTTTTTGGGCCTTTGTATTACTGGTGACTGTTTAGCTGATAAGAGTAATGCTACATTGAAGTGGCAATCCAATCAGTCGCAGGTTCGATTCTTGCAGCAGCCCATTTTCTTTGTTTACTCTATTTACATTGTCTAGGGTGAATGATACATTACCCATATAATGATGGGAGATCATCTCAAATAAGTTCTATATAATATAACATAGTTCTGTTGGATTATATATATACATACACACACACATATATATATATATATATATATATATATATATATATATATATTACGCATAAGTAACAATTGGATTTTGACCTTGTTTACGGAAATATCTAAATCAAACAATGTATTTGTTCTTATCTAGACGAGTCAAAAAGTAAGTCCGATTAGAACTGAAAAAAATGTTACGAACGATCTGGCAATGAATTTATTCCATCTCAATACAAACTGGGACATCAAAGTCTACAAACTGTAAGAAAGCATTTTTGACCTAGTCCGCTTTGATACACCTTTGTTAGGCTGTGTACGTATCAAAAAGGCTTGGGAAAAGTAGCAATTGGTAGGGGACAGATCTAGTGAATAGGGAGGGTGAGGCAGGACCTCAATGCCAAAGTGCATCAGTTTTTGCCGGGTGGCTTGTGAAGTACAGGGTCCAGGATTATCCTCTGGCAGGATAGGCCCCTTATTTTCTCCTATTTTCAAGTTAATGACTTCTCAAAATCGGGAAAAAAACCAACTTTTCTGTAAAAATGCGAATACGATTCTAGAGCTGAAATGCAAGACAGGAAGTACAAAATAGATGACGATAACTCACTGCTTCCATTGATTGCATGTAATGATTCCGTGAACAAGCTACGGCCGCAAGATTGTTGGCTTCAGCAGTGCCTGAAAAATAATGAATGGAAATAAGAGAATCGAAATAAAATAAAAGATTAGCTCTTCACATGCAAAGAGCAAAATTTTACAGATTTGAAAGAAAAGGGATCTAATAATTATCAGGATAAAATACCAGCACTAGATCACTTATGCTTCCAGAAAGCCAGAATTACCAGGAAGAAGACATTTTTTTTAAACTGGCAGACTTCATGGTAGTTTGCCACTCTTTGTTTAAATTTTTGTGTCCTGCTTGAATTGTCTTAAGATAAAGATTTGTGGATTAATCACACATTAATGAAATAACTGCACGTGGCTGTCATTTTGAATACATGAGGTTAAAGGATCATTTGTTTGATTTTGCCATAAATGAAATACATATCTTACAAATCTTCAAAATGATATACAACTTTCCATCGATTAAGTCCATTGTTGCTCACTGCTATGTAACACTTGAAAAATCTAAGCCTAACCGAGTCGAACAGATCCCATTTTTAAACTGGATTAATTCACATCCGTTAAAAACATTTTCCTTCTTCACTTTTCATTGTATATCTTATACTTTGTATTCTACCTCTTGACAATTTCAAGTGGATGGTTAGTGATCAGATTCTGCTCGAGAATTGTATTCATTTCTATCTGTGAATAAAATTGTTATTCACCATTCATTATTTTACATTTCAAGAATATCAAATCTTGACTAGAAATCTGCAAAATCCAGGTCAAGTCTGGTCCAAAGCTTACCAGATGAATAGTCTGATACCGTATCATGATAATAAATCTTACCTCTAGCATTGATTTTGGCTCTGGAAGTTCTTCTCCTTGATAGATTTTGATATAAGCCTGAAAATAGAAAAAAATAAGACATAGAAATGAGAATGAGAAAACTTTTCTTGATTTCCAAGACTAGTCAATTTAGCTTGGTCAGTAAGACAGCCTCCTGGTATTCAGCCGGTTGGGAGTTCAAATCACAGAAAGGGAATGGGAATTTTACATATTGGATAGCACTCCTAATTTGGGTGAGGATTGTTCTTGTTCATGTGATGGTAGAGAAAGTCAACTGCAGTTTTAAAGTTTGACAATGTCTATTTTTCTGTAATTTGTTTTTTCTATAGTTTTTTTCGTTTTTAATTTCTGGGAAGATATTTTTATTTTGGTCAATTTATTGACACAGGCTAACAAACAAAAAACAAAAAAACATACCTTGAAATATTCCAACAATTCCCCACAGGTAACTTTAGTTCCATTGATTTCTTTGACAAACTAAGTTTTCCGGAGACAAAACATTTTTGACAAGTTGGCGTAATTGCTGCCTGAAATCAGGTTCAATGTCTACAAAAAAGAAAAAAAAAGAAATTAATGGCCCTAGGGTCTCATTGATAACACCAAGAAGACTCATTAAAATACCAAAACTGTCCTCAATTAAGACATATCAATACTTTTTAGATATACCAAGGATTCACCGCAAATTTTATACAAATAATCTCTTTTCAAGAACATTATTTCAAATAAATTCCTGTCTGATTGTTTTTCTTAAAAATGCAATCTCAACATTTTTAAATCCAGAGTGAAACCTTCAAACTGAGAACCATCCAATGTGCAGAGGAGAGAATCATGCACAAAATCACATTGAGAGATCACAAGACAGCACAATATGTTTGGGAGAAAACTGGGGTCAAAAAAAAGGGAAAAAAAAGAAAAAAAAGGAAAAAAAGGAAAAAAAGGAAAAAAAGGGGAAAAAAGGAAAAAAAGGGGGAAAAAAGGAGAAAAAAAAGGAAAAAAAAGGGAAAAGAGGAAAAAAAAGGGAAAAAAAGGGAAAAAAAGAGGAAAAAGGAAAAAAGGAAAAAGGGAAAAAAGGGGAAAAAAAGGGGAAAAAAAGGGGAAAAAAGGGAAAAAAAGGGAAAAAAAGGGGAAAAAAAGGAGAAAAAGGGAAAAAAGGAAAAAGGGGAAAAAAAGGGGAAAAAAAGGGGAAAAAAAGGGGAAAAAAGGGAAAAAAAGGGAAAAAAGGAAAAAAAAGGGAAAAAAAGGGAAAAAAGGAAAAAAAAGGGAAAAAAGGAAAAAAAAAGGGAAAAAAGGAAAAAAAAAGGAAAAAAGGAAAAAAGGAAAAAAAAGGGAAAAAAGGGAAAAAAAAGGAAAAAAGGGGAAAAAAAGGAAAAAAGGGGAAAAAAGGAAAAAAAAGGGAAAAAGAAAAGAAGAAAAAACTGCAATAAATTGGCAATACTGACTAGAAGAGGAAAAAATTCAAAGTGCAATGAAATCTCACTTTACTCACTCAGCTAATAAGGCAGATTTTAAAATCATTGAAACTTATGTACTTCATGGTTAAAAACCTTTTGAATACGAGGGATTTCTAGTTGACAATAAGGGAAGAAAACAATCATACATAAATTGAAATTGAATCCACTAAAATTTTTCACCTTTCGGCTTTATTAAATAACAGAAGACATTATTACTTGAAATAATCAGACATTTCATAAAATCTTTCCAGTTTGATAAATTTGAGAGATGTTAGTGGAATACATCCTAATTTATATTCAATCATTGTTTTTCTTTCCTTATTGTCAACTAAATTCATACTCTTGGATACGCATCAACAAACTGATTGTTATTCTATTGCTAATCAAATATGATATAAAAAGGCTTGTCACTTGTTTCTTGGTTTTCTGTCACACGAGAGCAGAAAGAGAGGAAGGGGATACTGCAAACACAGACACAAAAAAGCTCTACTCTGTGTGTGTTCACTACAAGTAAGCTGCAAGTAATCACTACTACAACTACTAATGCTGCAATGTCAATTTTATTTTTCACCCGATTCTCTTGCCTTATTGTTTTAAAATTTAAAAAAAAAAATTACCCCCAGAACTAATTGATTTTCAAGAGTCCATCTCTAACTTCCCTAATAGTTGGGAGAGGGGAGGGGTGAGTCAACTACAGATCAATCAAACAACTATTAAACAATGCAAGGGGGAGAACTTTGTTGAACTCTTGAAAGGATTTGCTTGTTTCTGTCAATACTATATGATTTTAATTCCCATTTGCACATTCTATTCTCACACCAAATTGCATCTGTAGACGTGATTTCCAATCTCCCCCTCCCCAAACTTATTAAATTGAGAGATTTTCCAACCCCCCCACCCAGCAATTAAGCACCTTGGAGAATGTACATATTTTCTACACACAAAAATAATCCAGTCCCTTTTTTTGACAGGTACCCTAATAGTTACAGATACATGACAAGCTGGTCTGCTAGATTCTCACCTTTTAGTCTTCCATTGAATTTCGGATCTGTTGCAACTTTGAGGCCAGGGTGAGGCATCAAGAAGCAGTCAATGGAGTGGAAACAGGAACGGATGTGACGACGTAGCTGTTGCAATTCCGGATGCTGGCGGTCGGAAATCTGAAACAAACAACAACCATTTCATTTCTCTCATTTCAGAATCTTGTTTAGCCATCTTTTCCCACCCCTGTAACTGGGGGTGTCGGCCCAAGCGCAAATAAGAACTTGATTTTTTTTTTTTTTTTTTTTTTTTTAAATTTATTTTCATTTGTCAAATATAAGTTTGCAAATCAAAACTTTTCCTTTTTTTCATACCAACAAAAATTATTGTTTTTCGGTCATTTCATACATCTTGAGAAGTAAATAGATTCTTGTTTGAATCTCGATGAGAAAGATTTTTCATCATCAATGTTGAATAGGCTTAAAGAAATGATATTTAGATAAAGGGAGATGGAAAAATGAGAACAGAGGGAGAGTTGGGGAGATAGATAGAAGGTGGGATAGTGGTGGGAGTGGGGCAGTGACCCATGTAGATGACCGATAGGGGGGGGTGGATGGAGGGGCAGAGAAAGGGGAGCAGATGGAGACAAAGAACAGAGTCTAAAAATAATCTTTTACTAAAACAATGTCTATTCATCCCAAAATTACTCTATTACTGTCTTGGAATAGAGAGATCAAAAGAGAGAGTTGGACAGGAGACAATTGTTGCAGCCACTGCAGAAACTGCCCAGGGGAGAGGTCTGACCACTGCGGACAGACAGTCAGAATCAATAGTGACCAATGCAGTTGAATTAATCCTGCTCACTTTACGTCAGTTACAATCAATAGTTTTAGGCCAAGGTTTACTGACAGCACAGGATGTGCTCTGTGGCCAACGGGTTAGTGACTTCAAAAATGAAATCAGGATCAGAGTTCAAGCCCCTGACTGAGATGATGGATAAAGATAAAACTAGTTTACCTGTGCCATCAAAAATGAATTATATGGATACACATTTTATATACGTGGATAAGGGAGATTTAAATTGCAGTGAGCTTGGAGAATAATGTTGACCCTAATTTGTTTTCCTTAGTTTTTAATGCTATTATTCTTTATATTCAGCATTTCTATTATGTCATTAGAACCTGAATGAAATATTTTACATCAGTTGCAAGGAAAGCTGCAACAATATATGTTGTGGAAAAACTATCACGATATGATATAAATTGCAAAAGAAGATCAACTCAGGTGCCCCCCACCCCCCAAAAAACAACTAAAACATAAGTGTTAAAGAATTCAACGTAAAAAAAATGTATTTGAATAAATGCCAGAGGATTGTGTTTCTGAAGCTTAAAAGTATGTTCCAAAGAGATATTAAATGAAATAAACGTCTCCCTGGAGAATAATTACCACCAACTATTACCATTTTCCTTGACCATAAATTACTAAAATTTATATAGATAGCATAATTCAGATCAAAAGAAAAAAAAATCTGCAGATTTCAAATACCTGTAAATAGTCTCACTTCTAATCAGTCAGGCTCTTTGTATTATTCTCCAAGGTTAAAAAAACAAAATGACTGTTCAATATCTAATGCTGAATAAGAATATCTTTGATGCAAGAAATGGGCATTATTTGTCAAAAGTACCTCGTTACACATTTTCGGCATGGAAATGGAAAAAAAAAAAAAAAAAAAAAAAAATTTTCAGTTGAAAAACAATTTTTTTCTGACAAAAAAAATTCTTCGTATAATTAATTGAATAAGTTACAGTAGAACAAATCTTAATTTTCAAAGTATACTTCTACATTAAAGTTACTTTTGAATTGGACACATTTTTGAATGAGCATGTGTGATTTTTTTAAAATTCAAGGTTGATGGGATCTGTATGGTTTCATTTTGTAAATCATTATCTACTATATATATATATATATATATATATATATATATATATATATGAATTGGCAAAGTTGAAAAAAAAAAAAAAAAACTACGTATAAAGTTTTGTGAAAAAAGTTTTATTTCAACTTCTTTCATAGAAAATTGAAAGCCTTAATTTGATAAAAATGAATAACTTCAATGTTGAAAGAATGCTGATGAAATAAAAAAAAATTTTAAAACTGTCTTAACAACATATACGTGAAATGAAATTAATGTGTATGGTCTCCTGTAGTGGAAATCACCAATGATGGTTCAAAACACTGAAAATAATGTGCGAGGTACCTTCAACAAAATAAAAATAAATTAAATGATCAGTTCATAAAAAGGACAAAACTTTTTCATTCAAAATGTTTATAATGTATTTTGATGGCAAAAACAGAAAATGATTACATGGATTTCTTCTTTTAAGTGAATTTAATTGATTTAAATAAATTTTCTTTTCATAATAATATTGTGGTCTTTATGGTATAAAACTGGTAACTGTGAAATATTGTTTTTACGTATTTTCAAAATTTGGAGATATGATTCTACAGAAATTGAAAAGATGATACTTAAATTATTCTAGTCAAATGCATTCTATCAAGGGAAAAAAAAAAAAATTTTTTTTTCTCTTTATGAGTGAAAATGTTGAAGATATTTTGTGTATCGTTTATTGGTGAAGTGAAAAATATCGCAAAACATCCATAGATTGTAGCCTTAGTCGTAAGAATGAAATTCTATTTTACCACATCAATTGCGTCCCTTTACATGGTAGAAGACATCTGCATATTGCTAATTATAATGTGTGTGGATGTTCACGTAACTTAACCCTACAACACCCTTGACAAAACAAGTGGATACATGACTATCATTTTATGATCAGATGAAGTATTGTAATCCAAAATAGCAATTTTGATAACTATTTACCTTCATCTAAATTTCTTTAAAAACATCTTTTGACAGCATGAGATGTTGGAAGTGATCAATCATAAGAAAAAAAGAAAAGAAAAAAAGGGGGGGGGGGGTTGATCAATGAATGAGTTACTTCAACTTTTTGTTGGATCATTAAAAAAGCAAGGGTGAATGCAAAAAACTATTTAGTAAAAAATTACATTTCAACTTGACTCCCCGCCCACAAAGAAAAAATGTTTAAATTTTAAGTCTTCTAGCTCCATTGGCATGGCCTGTATGTGCAATAAGCTTAATCAATTAAAAATTGAAGAGACCTTTGTAGATAATTTCTAATTGATATAATTGATAGATGGCAGATTTTTACTTACAGCAAATCTTTTTTCCAGAATTTCATTTCCTCCTGGGAAGCCATAACTGTGTTCATACGAGCAACTCCAATCCCTGACAAGGAACGTCAAAGACTGAAAAGTGATAAAAATAAAAAAATTGGTTAAGAAGATTATAGCAAGTGCTGAAAGGTTCTTTTTTAAATAATCCATATAAAGTGGAAATGCGTTATTTTCATCGAAAATTTTATTGGGGGGGAAAAAAAAAAAAGAAAAAAAAAAGTCAAATTAGTCAAAATTATCTACAAATATGAAAGCCCAGATCAAATTTGTATGTTTGTTTGTCTGTTCAGATCCAAGAGTCACAAATGGAAGACATAGATTTACTGTCTTCCTCACTAAAGCTGATAAGACTAATTGCTGAATCCATCTTCATGTGGAAGTGGACAGCTAAAGATGCAGCCAACACAAACAAAAAATTTAAGTAGGAGACTTCTAGCCCTGATTGGCTTTGGTTTCAACTTCTTTTTTGGTTCTTTTAGGCAGCAATTCAGTTAGAATGTTGTTCAAGAGAGTCAGAATTATTTTTTTGAAAGTCAAGCCTCCTAAAAGGATTTATATATTTTTTAAAACAATATTTAAAAATAGAAATATTTTATCCATTGATAACAAAAAAATCCTGTTATTTTCCACAGATACAATGCTAGTTTTCTAACATTAAATAATGTGAAGATTCTTTTCAAACTAAAATATATTTCATACATTTTCAACCCATTAACTGCAACATAGTAAGTATAATACTCATCTATTGCAAGATAAAGGTCTCTGTCCATTACAAGTCATCTATTATAAAAGCTTATTATAAAAGGCCTCAACTCAGATACAACCGAGTCGTTAAATCCCAATAAAACAGAAATCTAATTTTGAGTTAGCCATAGAACTGTAATGACAGAAATTTCCGTCATTTGCAGTTGATAAGTAGATTTAAAAAGTACATTCTAACAAAACTTGTCAGTTTAGGAGCACCAATATCAATTTTAAGAAAAAAAAAAAATTTATAACATAAAAATAAAATCAGTATGGAAAAAAGTTATTAAACATAAACAATTCACAAAAAGAGTTACAAGAAAATTCAGAATAAAATTGAATCTTAATAGAGATTAGAATGTAGGCAGAAAACATCTGAATTATTGATTTTTTTTGAAAAGCTATTTAGAGAGTTACCTCCCCCTGAGCCGTTCCACCTGCCACGGACATTTATGAGTCATAGAACAGATGGAAAGATTACTAACCTTCGATCAATATTTTCTAAGAAAACAAGTTTTAATTCTTTTCCCCTCAAAGATTACAAAAGATTCATTCATGAGTCATTTGGGAAGATTATACCAAAATTCATTCTTTAAAAAGATGAAGAGAAGAAATAATCCGCTAAAGTGAAAGTAAAGCTAATTATCAAAACAAGTGGGTTTTCATTGAATGTGGAAGGTAAACAATATCAGAAGCAACCTATTAAAGTTCATTGTAGGACATGGACCTTTTCTGAATGAAATATGCCAGTTCACATGCACCTAAGATTCATGGTGTCAATACCTTCTGAATTGGTCTATATCATAGGTCGTCAACCTGAACGATACAGCACACCAGCAATGTAAGCTTTAGAGTGGGTGGGAGGCACATCTACAGAATTTCAGCCATTTTTTTATAAAAACAACAACAGTCGTTTATGACCTAAAAATGGAGAGGCAAATAGATTTTAAATACTAATGGGTGGTACAGAAATTTCACCCCTACTAAAGTCTCAAAAGTTGGCACTCAGCATGAAAAAGTTGGTGATCACTGGTTTAAATCCTCACGCCATCTAACATTCGCATAGTGAGTTGTAATGTCCAGCATTTGTTTGACACTCTCAACATGACCTACTCATGGCCATTAAAGTTTTCCAACGGCAAGATATCTCTGACACTTGTTAGCTCTTCAATAATATTTGCATTGTCTTGTGATCCCTCCATGAGATGTTAAACATGATCCTCTTCAGTGTGCTCTGCATGTTTCTTAGTTTGAGGGCAAATCTTTAGGTTAGTCACCTATGGAGCTGGAACATGGAACATATCAGGAAGGCATATTGGTTGTAGGTCCTCATTTTCAATACCAATCAGATTTCATTCTCATAGAAAGATAAATACTAGGGCTAAAAACAAACAGGTAAATAATTCAACAGTTAAAATAATTTTGAGCCTTACAAATAGTGAAGCAAGAATCTTTTTTTTATGAAAAATATAAAAATTGAACAAAAAAAAAAATTTTTTTAAATTTAAAAAAACTCAAAAATTCTTACCTGGAAAGGTTTTGAAACATTGTCATTTGCATCTAGTGCAAGACGACCGTATTCTGTAAATAACTGGGAAGAAAAAAAAAGAAAAGAAAAGATCAAATAAAAATGCAGATATAATAGCTGACTTTGAACGATCAATCATTAAACGATATTTCAGCATACAGTTATCCCTTGACATTCGCAGGGCTTAGGGGGTTCTGAAAGTGCTAAATCAATAAATAATTCTTGATGACCCCCCTCCAAACCTATATCATGTACTATAAATATTTGGTTAACCAAACACTTTATTTACCATTCCCAGATTATAAATGAAAAAATTGAAAAAAAAGTCAATTGTTAAACCATGAATTTAATAACACTACATTCCAGCGAATTGGAAAAAAAAGATTTTAATGACTAAAATACTGTTCGATTAACTGATTAGCAAATCTAAGCTCAAGTTTTCAGCCACAATTAAACCTGGGTTTAAATCTAGAGAATTTTTAGTTGATAAATTCATACACAAAAAGTGTAAAATAACAAAATGTTTATATTCACTAGATGTCAAAATTAAAGGTTTGTATCAAGATATTTCTAATAAAAATCATCCAATGCTTGATTTTCTCTCAATTAACTTTGACAAAAATTTTCACTTGGAAAAAAAAAAAAAAAAAAAAAAGAAGTTTTTCACTACCCTCTCCTCACCCCACTAAAATCTGCCTTACGCACAACTGGGGTGCATGCACAACAGGGGTGCATGCACCCAAGTTAAAAACCATTGACCAATTACACAGCGAAAGTAGAACAGTTCCCAGAAAAGTCTTTCAATCTTACCTGAAGATGTTGCAAATCATTCTCTTGAATATTCTGTGAAATATTGTATATCTAGAAAAGAAAGAAATAAAAGAATGAATAAAAAAAGTGGATAAAAAAAGATTATGTATACATATATGTTGATGAAAGTGACAATTAGAAGGCAAAAAGAAAGATATCACATCTCATAATCTTATTCTGTGGGCAAGTTTCAAAGCATTTCAACGGGTGCCAGCCATCTTTTTCAGAGAAAAACTTGCTGTTTACATGTTTGAGGTCAAGGAAAGACATGGGGATATTTCTGTCTTGTTATATATATATGTAGGGCCTTTGCATTACGAGCGACTATCTAACACAATGGTAAGCGCAACACTACATTGAAGCGGCTACCCTATCAGCAGCAAGTTTGATTCCTACAGCAGCCTCATTTTCTTTAGTGGTTTATTCTATTTACATTGTCTAGGCCAAATGGTACATTCGCCATATAATAATGGGAGATCATTTCAAAAAAGAGTTTCTATATAACAGAACGCAATTCATAATCATTCTGTCTAAAATATCCTTTTCTTAATATATAATAGCAAAATATGTAGACTAATGCAAAATGAAAGAAATTCCATACAAACTTGAAAGTAATTCGTTTTACATTTCAGCCACAGACTATGACTTCAGCCCTATCCTAACCCAGACTCCATCAGTAATTTCTCTATCTCGGCTACACTTTGCAATATGCAAGATAGACTTGGAGGCAAGAAGCATCCAGAGTGGCATCACTCAATTCTGTCTGTGGTATAATACTTAAAGCTGGGGAGTGGGGAGATGGATTCATGCCTTCCCGGTGATTGAAAGTGCAAGGAGGACTAATACTCAGCTGCAATTTGAACTTGGCTTGCCAAGGCCATTCACCATGGTGTCAAGTGCTCACCCACCCGACACTTCCATGTTGATTTCTAGATACTACGGCAGTGCCTGTTCCACAGGTGCACGTTGGGAAGAGGTTGGACTTTGATGAAGTTTGGAACAGCCGGCCATAATTGTGAAGCACAAAATTCCATCTTCGGTTACTTCTCATCAATGTTGCCAATTTAGATACATTTTATCTAAATTCAGAAAAAGACATTTTAAAGATTAAAGAATTATTAGATTTCTCAAGAGCAGCTGATCCAAAAAATTTCAAAACCAGCACTGTTCTGAACTGACTAATATATCTGGTGAATGTCTACTTCATACAATTGCCAGTTGTAGAGTAATCATGGTGCATATGCACGCACGCACAAATCATTCAAATGTAGTTACATCTATCATAATAAAATGGCTGAGCTAAATAATTCTGACTTTATTTGTTTACTGAAGCAGATTCAAGACTTTCTAACCATGTGCAAATGTTTTTAAAGCTAAAAAGATTGACAGGTTACATGACCAGATTCTAAAAGGGGATTTACCTTTTTCAAAAAGACATGAGTCACTTGGTGTGTGCGGGTGGAGTGGGTAGAGAAACCAGTAGGTAGTTTTAGTTTGGAAAAAGAAACAAAGGGTATCAGTCAGTGGGATGGGAGGAGGTGGGAAGAGGAAACAAAGGGTATCAGTCAGCGGGATGGGAGGAGGTGGGAAGAGGAAACAAAAAAAAAAGTAGTAACATGATAGCAGATTGGGGAGGTACACCACAAGGAGAGAGAGAGAGAGAGACTGTCTAATTTTTTTTATTTAAACTATGTTTGACCTTTCCAATAAAAGGTTTGGAATTAATCTTTCAGGTTTTTTCCAATTCTTTTATCTGCAATGGAAGTCGAGAGTTTTGTGAATGGCAATAGACTTCATTTAGACTTTTTGAGAATCGGTTCATAGTTTTGGTAAATACAGAAAGATAATGTGTAGAGAATGGACAAAGAAAGAAAGAATATATATATATATATATATATATATATATATATATATATATATATATATATATATAATCCCCACCCAGAATCACTACATCATGATTCTTTTTTTTAAATCAATTCTTCAGATGAAAAAAAAAAAAATATATAAACTACAAAAAAAGAAAGACTATACAGTGTTTATAACTAATGTATACACTTAATATTTATAACTTTATCAGCCAATTAATCAAATTACATTTAGGATATTCATTTAATTCTTGATGCAATGACTATTTTCTTTTCAGATATTAACTTGAAAAAACTATTGGTAACAGAAACAAATATTGCCAAAAATTGTGTAAACAATATTACAGTTTTTGAACATTGTCTTCTTAAGAAAAAGAATAGACTAAAAGTCATTCGTGCTCAAAATTAGAAGAGAACCATTGACCAAGTGGTAGGGAGATATTTAGTACCATGGATCTGCTGAATATGGTTCGTTACCATAAAAAGGCTGTAACAAATGATTCAGCTGTCAGCAAGTAATAAGGTTCACCAGCCAAGAAACTAAATGTCTGCACATGTAATGGTGATTTAAACTATCCTTAATTATTTCTGACACTTGTTTTCAACATTATCACTGATAAGCTGTGGGTGCAAGTAGTGACTCACTACCTAAGCTTATTGCACCACTGATGACGTGAGTCTGGACATACAATGCTAATTCTAGCAACAAGAGAGAACATTCATTGCATTTGAAAGATACAGCTGCTATCTCATTTTCCGACAATGCTTTCCTTCAGGAATTGACGATTTCAGTTATCTCTTTTGCAAGAATGAACATACCAGCAATCAGTAGTTATAATTATAAGTTGAAAGTTGATGAAACACTTTAATAACTAAGAAGCATTCAGGGAGAACATACCTCTGCCAATGTTATCGTTATAGAGGGGGTCAATTAGACATGGACCCCCCCTCCCAATTTAATCATTTCTCTGATGGCCCATTGCTCACCCTTCCATAAAACTGAGATACTGTGTGGATAGATATGAAATTTTGGCAATATATGGTGTAGACATGACTGCAACATAGGGAAGGTAGTTGTGCACAGATCTCGACCAAAAATTCTATCTCCCATAGTCTATTGTCCACCCATCCACAATATTTCATTGAGAAATTTCAACGATATTGTGAGGACAGACATCAGAGTTTATATAAATGTATGAATAAAGGAGGAAAAGAGGGGAAAAAAAGAAAAAGAGAAAAAAAAAAGAAAAGCAGAAGATTTTCCACTGCGAAAAAATAATTCCTCGATCCACCCCAAATACAACCACTTCTACCTAAAATCATTGTCCAGCCTTGCCCAAAATATCGAAATCAATCTGGTATTTCCAGAAATATCTTGTGGGACACACAGATAGAATGACAGCCAGGTGTATCCAAATACATACACCTCTCCACCCCTGATGGCAGAGGTGATAAAAATGAATGTTATTAAAGTTTAGAAAGAAACGCATTTGATGTTTAGAATCAAATGCAAATTACTGATCATCAGTTAAATGAATGCTTGGAAATACTTACTTGGACTGAACTGATCATGGTACTGAGAGCAAACACTGTGGCACAGTCCCGCACTGTGGATTGACTATCAAAAGCTCCCTGGGTGTCCATCAACAACACAGCAACCTACAAAGATACACGGAGAGAAAAAAAAATTAGGATGTCTTCTTCACAACATTATAACAAAAAAAAAAAAAAACAAAAAAAAAAAAAAAAAAAAAACACTGGACTTCACACATTTTGGTCCTCACTTACAGAACTGCAACCTAATCCCCACAGCAATATACAGGATGCCCTGATTTTACACCAGTTTAATTTACGTCGACAATAATACCTGTGTGAAATTTGTCCCAATTTTATCTTCAAAATTCTTGAAAATTTTCTTGTATAAGCACGTGCGAACATATTTGCATGCGGTACAAAAATTGAAGAAAAGCCATCGTGATTTGAACTATTTCTTTGAAATCACAAGAACAGTCTCCAAAAAGCAGGACAAAGAATTGAGAGGAAAATGAATAGTTCAAATCTGACAGGAAAATATGTTGAACAGATACATTCCACCAACGAAGTTGATTGAGGAGCATCATATATCTAAACTCTTATGATTGTTCATAGTTGGACAATAACCCGCTAGCTATTCACTCTACTGTTTCCCCACCAGCTGGCTGGGAAAGATATATCTGCTACCAGAGTCCTTTTCCAGCTGACTACACTAATTTGAATTTCTTTCCTGCTGACACTGTCATCATGGCATCTTTGAAGAGCCAACCAATAAGAAAGAGCTACTTTTGAGCTGATTGGCCAGGTAAATCAAATCACATAGTATGATTGGCCGACTGATCCTACAACTAATTTCCGCCAAAACTATGTTCATTTTCTATTGTTCAGTGTGCAAAAACCGGTTTCAATACACTTGGACACGGCTGTAGTTCAAATCCTTTCAACCCTTGGCCGTTGCTAATGAATTCAAGCCCCTGACGAGAAAAGCTCTAATTTTTTTCCAAAGTTTTATTCATTTTTTAAATTGCATTTTTCAGTTGGCTACCTGTGCAAGTCAAACATATTTCTTAGTGGGTAGGGATAGGGAAACACGTTACCTCTGTCATCAAATGGACTTTATTTCAGTAATGTATAAAAATTATTCTCTGCATACATTCTACAATCTGCACGAAGCAAAAGCTTTAAAAGTCGCCATAAATATGGTAAGTATTAAGAATTTACTAATTTCATAATCTTTCTATAACATATATATTGTAGAGTCACATCAAGTGTGCAAGAAGATGTACCTGGCCAAATGAAGTGGTAACCATAAATGGTTCACTCCATAGCAATATTCCTGTGGTATCTCTTTCAGAGCCTCCACGCCATGAGAAGCCATCTAGTTGTTGTTCTTCATCAGCTAACCAATCTGTGGGACCCTGAACAAAAAGAAAATAATACTGTTAGCAAAAATGTCCAAGGGGAAAAAAAAACAAAAAAACTTCCGAGAGTACTTACATTACTTGAGATACTAGTGTATTCATGCTGTCAAAAATGATGACCGTACTTGAGCAATTTTGCAATTGCATTATATTTATCTATCATTGGACACAGACCTTCCAAGATTCGCCACACCCATCAATCATGGGCATTGCAGAGCCAGTACTCTCTGAACTTCATGATGCCATCTTATCTTTTGCTGGTCAGTTTCGCATATGATCTTTAGGAATCCACATTGTGAGTCTTGATATCCAGCAGTTGTCTGCCATTCTCCAATGGTTTTTATAATATCCAACTCCTGTTTTTTCTTTAATATATCGTGATATCTTGTGATCTCTTCATGTGATGTTGAGCACAATCCTCTTATGCACATTGCCTGTTTTCAATGGAGCTGAAACATGGAGCCTAACCGAAAGATTCCTCTATAATTAACATTTAATAGTTCTCTCTTGACAAATGATAGATAATACAGTCATACGCATGATGTATCAGAAAATTTTTCAACTGGTATCTTTGTTTTTTTAACACAACATTTCACCCAATATATTTCTCAGCCTTCTTCACATGAAGAAACACAAGTAAGCCTCGAAGCCTCTGTATGTCAAGGGATTACTTCAAGATCACTTTTAAAATTTTGGCACCAGCGCAATGAACTCTTTAATCCCTCTTATAACAGGGATCAACAAAAATGACGATTCCTTGATAAAATGAGGTGATTGCCATCTAACTTATTGGTTCTCATGTTAACATAAACAGGAGAATATCATTTGATCATGTAACTTTGTTGGACGGTTATCTTCTAGTTGAGGACATAAAAAAAAAGAGTATCTTGTGACTTTTCAAGACCATCATATGCAACAAAATACAGTACAATATCAGACCATTTATCTGGTAAGCTTGGGACCAGAGATGGCTTGGCTTTCTAGACCAAGGCTTAAAATTCCTGAAATATGAAATAAACAAGGAAAAATAAAGGATGAAATTATATCTAAGAGATACAAATTAATCCACCCCTAAGCAGAACGTATAATCCTTATTGATCCACTCAAGATATAAAATATACGATGAGCAGTAAACAAAGAAAAGTGAAGAACGAAACTGTTTATAATACAAATTAATCCACTTTAAAAACAGGATTTGTTTAATTCGACCACAACATAGAAATTAAAACTAAGAGAGATGAACTAATACAAAGCCAACCAGATTCTAAATTAATCAGTTTCAAAACTTGCAGGTTTTTTTGGGAAGCCAGATAAATGGTCTCGTACAGTACTAAAAGCAATAATGGAGAAAGTCTTCAAAAATGTGTGGAATCAGAATCATATTAGCATATTCATGTATTTACCTGTAGAAATATACAGGTTATTAAAGTATGTAAAAAGTAGGAAACTTCAAAAAATGAAAATCTTTTTTGAAATAGGAGGATCGAGAACTTAAAGCAATATTGCTCAAGCAGGGGGGAAGGAGCATCCCTGGACTCCCCCGAGCACCCTAATTTCTTTTTCTGACCAGACTGTTTCAAAATCAGTCAATTACTTCAAGCAAATTCAATATAAGTACAACAGTGAAGTTTTCATAATCTACAAAAAAAAAAAAAAAAAAAAAAGCTAATATAATAACCAAAATGTTTGATACCAAAAATTTGTCATAAAAATTCAAATCATTTTTTTGTCCTTTTTCTCTCTCAGTAGGTAAGATAGTTGCACATTCGTAACAAGCACCAGGAGTCAGTCTACACGCTCAGATGAAATCCAGGACTTCAAATGCTGATTTCAAAGGCAGGCAGACACTCTTCACTTGGATGAGTGGAGCTACACAATTTCCCTAATACTTTTCCCCATTATTTGGCCTCATGCCAGACTAACCTCAGCTTAGTAAATATCAATTCTTTCTGAAGTTCTTCATTTGACTAATAAAATATTGCCACCCGTCCTAATATGAATCACCGTAGCAAAGTTACTAGATTTTTCTCACAATCCCCAACCCTCTTTGTAAGTTCTTGTCTCTCCGTCACCTAAGACTTTATTAAACCACCTACCCCATCCAGACTCTTCAGACAATGATATAAAGTTACATAGAGCAATACATGGTTTGAGATCAAGTTGCCAGTTTCAAGGAAATGCAGATAACAGAACCAGTAGGACAAAAAAGGATGTAATCTTCATTTGAAAAAAAAAAAAAAAAAGTTAAATTAAATCTAACCATGTACTGTATGTATATATCTAGCATTCAAACCAAGCTTTTCCACAAATGCCTGGACGTCATAATTGCTACATCATACGGCCATTGCAAAATAAAAAAGTCCATTTTACAATGGATTATTTATCATTATCTAGCGCATCTTAAGAACAAGAGAAAAAAAGATGAATTAAAATTAGTTATCAATCTATAATCAAAATAGAGATTGTGATGATTGAAAGTTCTCTCCAAAAAGACGGAAAGCGTAGGGGGAAAAAAAAAGTGTGTGTGCATGAGTATATATATATTAAATAAAAGGAAAAAAAAATTTTGCTGTGAAGCATCATAAGTCTTACCTTATGTCTTTGATGTCGAAGGAAGAAATCTAGCAGGAAGGATTTTCCCTTACGGAAAGCTCCTGCCACGGATATTACCACCACTTTTTTGTCTCGAACACCTGGCTTCAATAAAACCGACTCCAATGCCTCTTCATCCAAAGTGAACTCATGGTTCTCTGAGGTCACCACAATCTGCACTGGGTGGCCGTCAGACATTGCTGCCCTCTTTTCTAAAACACAAAGAAAAAAATATATATATAAGCACAAGCAATACAAAGATTTTGAAGCTGAGACTGGGCAGTTTTTTTAATTTATATGAATATAGTCGTCTTTATAATGCAAGTGTTGGGGTCCAAGATAGATAACCACAATATGACTGAACAATAGATAATCAAAAGTCAATAAGTTCACTGGTGAATGAAGATCGTCATCACAAAACTAAAGAAATTATACGTAAAACATCATTTAATTAGATATAGATTGATTGCAAATTGAAGAAATTTGATAATTTGGTTTTAAGTCTCGATTGAATTCTGTTTTTATTCAGTTTTCTGGACTTGAGGGTAATATGTACAGGTAAAATTATTAGGGTCCACAAATCACCCGCCTTATAGCACAGTTTGTGATACATCAAACTGTGCAATATCAAAGGTTTGTTTGTTGGTTGATTGGTTTTTTTTTGTTCTTTTTTCATGGTACATTAAACCTTGATGGGGTTTTTTAATACTGGATATACAAAAAGTTCATGTTTAGAGAGTTTCTTTTTTTTTTTTTGGAAGAAATAAAATTGGGGATATAGTTTATTTTTGCAAAAATTAAGGATATAGTCATGTTTTTTCGGGGGTGGGGGGTGGGTAATAAGGTTGAGTGGCCAGGTCAGAAAGTTACTTTTGACAATAAGTAAATTGGCACCATACAAATTGACATGACCCTACCACCTAAACATTATTCAACCAATGATAATCAAAAGTTATTTTTAAATTAATAGTAAGCCATAAACAATGACATAAAGATAAGTCTCTGCTGAGCCAATTTTAGGGTTCACCAAGCTATAAAAACTCAAGCAACTTGAGAATCAATACAGCTAATATTCTAGAAAAATCTACATGGCACTTCATCACTGAAAACTTCTGTATAATCTCTTTGAAGAGATGAATATAGTCGTCTTTATAATGCAAGTGTTGGGGTCCAAGATAGATAACCACAATATGACTGAACAATAGATAATCAAAAGTCAATCAGTTCTGGTGAATGAAGAAAAGTTTTAGTAATCTTTACAGATACTAAGACTGCCCATTCTAAAGGTGTATTAAGCAGCTATCTATAACCTTTAATAACCTATGATAAAAATCTATAACCTGTAATTTTTTTCATTATATTTCTTGAGAACCACCATTCCAAAAATCTTCAAACCCGACGCTGCCTTGTATGCTGGTTAATCTAGTGAATGTCAATTTTGCACAATGGCTAGTCATCAAGTAATTGCAGCACACAAATTTCTTTGATTATAGTTAGATTTTGCATGTTGTTCACTTTTTATCATTTACCAAGTTATTTCAATCTTAACACTTCAATTGACAATTTCTTATGTCAGCAAACCAAAGGTGACTTGAAATACAATAAAAACTTGATGTAAGTAATTAAAAAAAAAAAAAAAAGCTCATGTATTCAAGCTTATTAATGTTACTCCAAGAAAATAAAAACTATACAGGTCTTCAGTGAACTTGACTTGAAGCCACAAGTGTGGTATAGCTGGTAAGAACCTAAGTCATCGTACTAGCAATTCTAAACACAATAAATCAATAGGTCACTACCAATGAGTTGTGTGCACAGTCACCAGCAATCTACGTACTTTCAAAGAGAAAGATAACGGTGGGGGGGGGGGTGAAAAACTTGATCGACACAATTCTTAAGTATGCACAGGCACCATCTGCTTATATACATACCAGCCATGTACTAATACCATTAACCAATTAACTGCAACAGGTGGTGGAGAGCGATAGTTCTCTATTGCAAGATAAAAGCCCTCACCCATTGCAAGATAAAAGCCCGACTCAGAACTGAGTAGATGTCAATCATATTAAAACAGAAATTACCTTCATCTTAGCCATAGAATTGCAATGACCGAAATTTCTATCATTCGCAAAAAATGGTTAGGTGTTTTATAAAATAAAAAGTATTTCAAAAGAAAAAAAATTGAGAAAAAAAAAGTTCTTTTTTTTTTGAATAGCCACGACATCTATTAGAAACCATCAACATGTGTTTCTATTGGTTTTTAAGTTGGTGTAGCTGACTGTCTATGTATGCATGATGCCTACAAGCCGCACCAATGGAGCTAAAGGGCTGAAAATTTTAACATTTATTGCTCATTCTGTGTGGGAGAAACTTTTTTTCTTTCAAATCCCCCACTTAAATAATTTCATAGTGGGTGGTTCCATATATAATCAATATCTTTACTAAAGTGACCCCTAAGTTTGCATCTACACTTATTTTTTTATAGAAGTTTTTAGTTTTAGTGATCACTACCCAACAAAAGTCAACTAACTTATTCATTGTTTACCCCCTATTCCAATTTTATTCATTAATCACCCCCAACACAACATGCTATTGGTCATGCAACAATTTTTATCAAGTAACTAACCAGAACCAACTTATTATTTGATCAGATAAAGTATTGTAACTAATTATATTTAATTGCCAACTACTATTTTCATCCATCTTAATTTTTAGAAGTCCAAAATCAATAATTGTCGACAAGAGTTGTTTGTTCAGACCAGACATCCTCTTCAATATTCAAGAGAAGACAAAACCCAGCAGAAATGAAAGTATTTATGAAACGAAAAAGTATTGATTTCTATGTTATCCTACAACGAGGCACCATTCTCTCAATTTTTTTTTCTCCCAATAGATAACTAGTTCAGTTGAAAGAGTACTATCACAGATGAATCCATTTTTATATCCATTTTTTGCTACTGTTTACCTTTGTCTTAATTGTCAATGATTTTTTTTTCATCGCAACTAAACTCATGAGTAAATGAATTGACAGTGCAGATCGGAGTAAAGGATAATTTCCATGTGAGACTCATGAAACTCTCTGCTGGAGGATGGCTTGTTAACACAACATTAATGATTTACACAACTTGATAAAAATAAATAAAAAAAATCTAACAAAAATTGAATCCATATCCTTGAAAAACCACCTTTCCCATCATTTCTGTCATCTTTTAATGGAAGAAAAATAGATGAGCATTGTTCAAGGTCTGTTAGTGTAAACCGGTTTGACGAAATCTCCACGCAAGACAACTCTGTACCAACTACTCCACACACGATAACTCAGTGCAACGACCAGCAGAAATAAATTATGGAATTAAAACATTTTACTGATACTAAGATTAAAATGATTTTTTGAAATGAATTATTTTAGGGAATTAATTAACTCCTATAATTCAATTCAATAACTTATAGTTCACCAGCACAAACTATCACAAAAATTGAAATTATTTTTTTTTAGTTTGCAGGACTGCAGTACAATTACCTACAAACTAAAAAATAATTTTGATTTTTATAATAAGTAGCTTTATATTCAGTTTCATGCAGTGATAAAAGGTTGTACCTTCAAAGTAGAAAGCAATTTTAAATCTCGTAATAAATAGTTCCACTCCATTTCTTGCACCCGAGTTATTCTTGGTCAGTGAAGAATCTTTTTAGATTTAAGGTGTCCCTAAAGATTTTCAAAGGTGTCAAACATGGAGATTAGGGGGAGGGGGTGTCAACAGGCCCACTTCATCTGATACCCATATCAAACTACCTACTAGTCTAGCCATCTGCACAACCCTGTATGAAAAAAACTTCTATCTATAATGAAGACAACAGGATATAATATACATGATCATAGACTGACACAACCTCTTTGATTTGACAGCTTCTGAATCATGTCGGCCAGTTTAACTTGACATTTTATTTAATTTGGGAAATGGGAATTCATTGTAGCTCCAAAGGTTCATCACCCCCCCCCCCCCGGACCTCCTTGACAGTTACTGTCATCTACAACACAAAAAAAAACACCAGATAATTGAGTAGGCAAAAACTAAATAAGAATTTCATCTTTTGTCAGTTATAAATCAGTTTATGGAGCGAGAAATGCTGAAAACGAGCATTCCATATATGCTTCATTGGGGATGATCAATGAATAAGTTACTGCTCTCGTTTTTTGTTATGACGTGATCACTGAAAACTGTCTGAATTTCAAATTTTAAAAAAATAGATAGATAAATAAAAAAATAAAAAATCACACAATTCAGTGACTAATTCAGCACAAATTAACAATTTACGTGGCACATCAACCCCCCCCCCCCTCCACAAACAAGAAAAAAAAAAAAAAGAAATCTATTTTGGAGCGGAATTTTCAAAATAATGATTTTCCTCATTCATTGAGGAGGAATTACTGAGCAATATTTCAAGTTTCTACAATGAATATAGGTACAAATAAATGTCAGAACACATAAATAACCTAAACCCAACAGTAATTAAACCGATCTGTTGTGGGTAGAAGTGATTAATGAAATGCCAGACTTATTTATTTCCAATGGAATATCTTAGCTTATCAACTTAAAAGCAACATGTCTGATCATTCCTAACACATCCTTCTTCCTTTCATTATAATGGAGGTAAGGTAAGTATATGTAACCAGAACTATGGGCAGATAACTCCTGTCTTAGTTTAAACTGGCTAAATAACCTTATGTTTGTAGGATGGGTATTAGCTGGTATAATTGAATGATATAATCTTTAAAAAGAATTTAAGATTTACGAAAAAAATAAATTTTAAAGCAAGTTTGGATAACAAAAAAAAAAAAAAAAAAAAAATAATTTTCTGATCTCTTGCATATTAGATAAAAAAAGAATTTATTTTTTCATTTTTTTCTTCATCAAAGAGTAAACCAATTTAGAAAATTTTCATTTTTTCACTAAGGACAATTAATAGTTCTTCGATTTGGTTACATTTTGAAATCACTAATACAGTAACGAACCATTTCTCTAGCCGGCTTGAAAAGTAAAGAATGAAATTGTATTCAACGGGTAAATAAATACAATTCTACAGCAGTGTCCAATAGATCTTTAATTTTCATTGTGTGTATGTATATATATATATATATATATATATATATATATTTTTTTTTCAAAATATAGAATGTAAGTGATAAAAGAAAAAACTGGTCATAATAATAAGAATTATTCCAGGTCTGTTTAATCAATATAAATCCACTCTTTTTCATCTGAAGAATATTCGACCAAAACATCAAAATTGAATCAAAGCGCTGTCAAAAGGAAAACTACTATGAAGCCAGCCAGTTTCAAACCAAGCAGGTTTTCTGGTAATTCTGGAAGCTAAATAAAGGGCCCCTTACTGTAGTTTACAGAAGAACATCAACCCCTGCAAAGGTTTCAATGAAAATTTTAGATTTTACACTCAGAATTTCAAGCCAACTCTTTTCTTTCTATTCAGCTAGGTCTATCAAATGACCCCCATACTAAAAAAGAAAATGATTTCCTAACACAGGATGCCAGCAGTTATGAACTCCCAACTCCAATTATGTCATTTATGGCCTGAAAAGAGGACATCTTATTAAAAACCAGAATATAAAATCCATTGACCTCTTTATCATTCCTCTAAAGTGACTCAATGAACTTTCACAAACCTCATTTTAGAGCAACATTTGGTAACTCAACACATACTCAAAGTTTAAGCATATTTTGTATACACATGAATTCATTCATCAGAAATCTTATCCCAGCATCACACTATTATGGTTACAAACATAAGACCAATCACTATGGCCCATTGATAAAGTGGTTGGCTGTGGTTTGATCCACTATAGGGTCATACCAAATACTTTGAAAATGGTACTTAATGCCTCTCCATTGAGTAGGCACAAGGATTAATATTGAGGAACCTCTCCAAGGATTACAAGTGATGGCCAAATCATCTTGGAAAAAACGCTTCTCGTAAGATCAATGAAGTGATATTAATGCAGGTCAGTACCCAGATTATCAGGTGTCATAAGGGAAATGAAGCTTTGATAGGTTTAGTAAGCCAGGTGTGGGTTTCACGAACAATTACCCATTTTTACTTGATCCTGCAATTCTCCCAATGAAGTTATAAGCAGAGAACAATGATACATACACATAAACAGGAAAATTCTTGATTCTTCTGGGGAGGAGGATGGAACTGAAGGAATCCTGCCAGTTTTATCGACTAAGGCAGATGGGTTTTGATAAAACTTCAACTCAAAATGGACCCTCTTAAGCCAGATATCAGTTAAGAGAAAGTGACCGCAAAGATCATAACCATGATTCATAGTATGGTATCATAAGTGGACAACTAAAAAAATTAGTACTCCAATTACCCATCCACATTAAAAAGTAAGCAAACAATAGGTTAGGGATCTCCAAAAGAGTCATCTTAATCAGACCTGAACTAATTAACCTCGTTATATGTAGAATAATTTCAAAAAATATGTTTTACATAGTTATATGATGTATCATGTACAGTGTAAGTTAGTAACTCTCACGGACTTTCAGCAAAAAGTGACAAATATCAATGCAAATATCTGAAATTTGTAAATCCATTAATTCATTGGTTTTATTGTAAGAATCTGTTACCAAGAAATGATTAAAGAAAATGATTTTTTCCTGGTGACAGATCTGTCAATCATGGTAGAATTGAAATTTCAGTCAAAGTAAACACGCCCTTAAATTACACAGAAATCCTCTGAGTGTACTGAAGTAATTTTTTTTCATGGCTAACCTTATGCAAAATAATCAAAGATGTATTTAATTATTACAATGTTTTAGAAGAGTGTAAAAATAGTAAGAGTTGCTAGTGTATATACATTCCAATATCATATATAGAATTAAACCTGTACATCGGTTAACTTGGACAATCGGCTGAAACTAGCCCCTCCCCATTAGTCCGGTTTAAAAGAGGATTGGTTCAGTGTTTTTCGGTAAGTGAAATCAAATTCTGTTGAAAGTAAATCTACAGTATTGATTGTATATAATCTATATCCTGCCAAGCAAGTATTGTGGAGGGGGGTGGGGTCCAATGAATTGCGTAATGAAGATAATTCATTGAGAAATTGAAGTCAATGCAGCAGAAAAGACCAAAAGCTATAAAAAAAAAGAAATCACACAGAACAAACATTGTACAATACGTTCCCTCAGCTGGCACCAATTTTTTTCAATAATACACTAAACAGTTATTCTATGAAAGCATTCTACAAGTAATGCAAACTTACTTGATGAATGCTTTAACCCTTTCCAAGCTAAGCTTAAAAAGGTGCTTAATTAAGCATTGGCGTGAGCAGGAAAAATTGCTCAAATGAAACTCATTGTTTGTTGCCAACTGAGAAAAACATTTTCCACTGACTGCCAAATAGTCCCCCCCACAAAAAAAGAAGAAGCTAAAAAATGCAAAGATGCTAAAAAAAATTAAAATAAAAATAAAAATGCCTAAATATAATGCTTTTTGCACTGCCAAATTTTAATTTGTCGACAGGGATTTAACATAACATGTCAATGGCTGAATTTCTATATTTTGAATATTGTTGTTGAGGTCCTATCATCACTAAAAATAGAAATGAACATTAAAACTTGTGTAAAACTAGCTAATATATATATATATATATATGCCCCAAACTCGAGAAAAAAAACCCATGGTGATATGATCCCATTCTCCTGGGATAAAGCTGTCCCAGATATTGAAATGAAACAAAATAAAAAAAATTACTCTTTTTTTGTACTCTTTCATAATCAATCATAAATCTATTATACATAAAAATTGGTGACGTTTTGACTGGAGAAACAAACTCAGAAAACTGTTTTAGCTGGCTAAGCTTGCCTTTTATCTTACAGCCCCACCGATTCATTTACAGTTATTTTCCTCATCATCTCAGTGGTTACCTCCCTTCCCTATTTACAACCTCTTTACTAAGGAGAAAAAAAAAGCAAAAATAAAAGGCGAAAAGACAACAGTCTCCAATGAGGTTTTTGTTTTGTTCCTGTGTCGCAGCCAAAATAACCTGAACACCATGTACAACAATTACCAGACCCTGGCACAGAGCCAGTCAGGAAGCTACTAGCAACCAACAGAAACACAAAGATGATGTCGGGAGGCAGATCTCTGCTTTTTTTTTCAACAGCAGAAACACCACCACCCTCATACTTTATTTGGTCAACATTGACGGGTTGTCAAAGTAGGGGGGAGGAGCAGGAGGAGGAGGTATGAGGGTTGGTCGGCAGGTGGGGGGAGAGGGGGGTCGGCGACGGGGGGGGGGATGTCTTGTCAGCCAGCAATACAGAAATGCCACGCAGCAGAGAAGAAATTGATAATAGCGACAAGATCTAAATTTAACATCTACTCTAATGATGAAAAGTGTAATTTTCCTTGGTGCACTGACCAGTCCGTAACACTGGAATCTTCCAATGGGAAGGGACAGAGGAGGGGGAGGTCCAAAATCTTATTGAAAAAAATACTTCCTACACACCATTTCTAACTACGCACCCTTCCTGGTAAACAAATTAAAAACAAACAAGCAATAAAAACCACATCTCAATTAAAATAAATTTGAATTTTCTCCTGGGGGTAATAATGAGTAAATCATATATGAAAAATAATCAGCAAGTCAATTTTGCTGGCAGTTCGCGAGTACAATCCTGATTAGATCTGCCACTATTGATACACAACTGCCATGTTAAATGATATGAGGGAGGGGGGGGAGAAAAAAAGGATCAGGATGCATGTTGTATAGCAATGATCAGCAATCTAATCTTGCTGGCTGTTGTTCATGGGTTCAATCCTCATCAGATCTACCAGTATAAATGCTCTAACACCAATTTATGCTCTTACTCCGTACCTAATGAACAGAGTGATTTTCATTGTTTGCTGTCCGTAACACTGGACTCTCTCATTCACAGATAGATATTTTGCTGATAAAAATACCTCCTGCCCACCATTTAAAACTATGGACACTTTAATCCTCAATTATTTCTTCAGTTAAACACAAAATTTTGCTACTTTGACATGAAATTTTGGTGAGCAAATTTCAATATTCAATCTTCATTCAAAGAGTTTTTCTGATGATTTAACTCCTTGTTCATGTTATTATGAGGTTTTGACAGATCCATTCTAAGGCCTTCTTCTGAACGTGATGATGGTAAACAAAACTTTTCCCAATGGTAGCATTGCTTATAAACATAAGATTTGGATGCTTTCCTTTCCTTGTTCAGTCTAGATTTCCATACATTATCCCCGTTTAGTAGCAGAAGCCATATTGGGTTGAACACCTGAATCCTAAATTTTTTTTACCACCATCACATTCGGAGGGTACACATAAAAAGGCCACAGAATGGATCAGCAGAAACATGTTCAACAAGGAGGAGTTCAACTCTCTGAAAAATGACCCTTCTCAAAACTATAAAGACATTCAATCTTTATTTTGAGCACTGAAAATAAAAGAGAAAGGGATAGTCAGTGGTCAGGAAACAATGTAAGTGAATATGTACATTGTAAATACACAGCTAGAGATTTTACAATAGATTTACATTGAAAAGAAGGTTATCAGAAGGGATTGTCCTGGGGTCAGGAATTAATGCAAACATTACTGGTAAAATAGAAGCACTTACAAAGGTATTGATTATTACAAACTGAATTCCTGCCAGACAGGACGGGGCCACAGCTTCATACCACTGATGAGACCCTACCCCCAAATCTCACCTACAAAAAGGACACACAAAACATAAGTCATAAAATCTGTGTTCAGAGCTGAACAAAAAGCAGAAAAGAGAACCGTCAAAAAACATGATAATACCTCAATTAGTGCTCTAAATCAGTGGTTTTGAAACTTCCCTCTGAACCTGATATTGCAAATCTTGTGGCTGAGAAATATCATTGCTCACACAGCAATTGAAAAGATATGAAAGTACACAGACCAGTAGAACTAGAATTGAAATGAATGTTATCAATTTGGAATTAATGTTTGTTTTTTTTTTCAAAAAAAAAGTCAAAAGTTGCATAAACCTTTTATTAGTCTGAAAATTAAATGCTCAAAATAGGAGTCAACCAGAATATTTCCTTTATTAAAGTGGTCAGCAAGTTTTTGAATTCACTGCTATAGTGAGTTTCCTAAAAAATACAGGGTCATAACATTGCATGGAGATTAAGCCATCAACACATGAATATATAATGTGTCATTGAGCCTCAACAAGATGGAATAGATCTGTGCTGTGCATCTCCTTTGGTAGATACTTTCTGAAGCTGGTGAAATATCACAATGTTGAGATCTATATGTTACATGATATTTTATCATGTGCTTATTCTCATACACATTAACCAAAGGAGTAAACAATTATTTCAAAGACTTCCATGAGGCGGTCTTATTCATTTTGAAAATTTAACATTAAATTTTTGACTAAGAATATCTGAAAAGTGCACAACATCAAATCAGCACTCAACAGGTTTGTTAGATTTATCCAGAAGGAGAGATAATCTAAACTTTATCTTGAGAGGATGGTATTGAACCAATGCTTCTGGTCGCAACCGATTTCCAAATTCAATGCTATTCCAATGCAAGTGTTGGGTAAGTTTCAAAAATAAAGCTTGGATTATCTTTCCTTCTGACCATATCTGGCTACCCTGTTAAGTGGGGTATTACTGTAACAGATTTTTTGGCCAAGTGAACAAGTGACTTTGCTAAAAAAAGAAGAAAAAAAAAAAAAGATTATCAGGTGAGGAGCTACAGACTGGTATGCACCAACTTTGAACAAGTGTTGCTTTCTCTACATTCTGTGAGAAATGCTGACTAATTGGGTTCGTAAAGAGTCAGGAGTAGTAGCAATCTAGTAGCCCTACTCATCAGAGAAGGAAGCTATTAAAAGATTTGACACTAAAGATATCTCCTTACCATAATCATCAGATGAGGATTTGCCTCACAGGTGAGAAAATCCCTCAAAAATATTTTCCATAACACACCTGAGAATTGCCAATGCTTCAAGTGCAGAGAATTCAGTTTGAATACTTTCTTACTCTAGGTCAGTGATTTTTCATCCTTTTCATCTCAAGGTACCGTGGGTCAGGCACGGGTATTAAAATGGTTGAAGGCACACTATCAGTGTCTAAGGATAGATTTGATCATTTTAAATAAAAATAAAAAAAATGAATGATAATGTGCTCGTAACAGGACTTAAAATTAATGCCGTCCTGTTGTCCCAAGAAAGGTAGAAAATGTCTTTGGGATAAAAAGAGATCTTCTGGACCACAGAAAAAAAAAAAAAGTCACTTTAGCAAAATAAACCTGTTCTCAACTTCATTGATGGATGTAAATAAGAAACTGAGCCAAGCATAGAGAGTAAAAGGATGCAGTTAGATCTCATCTCAAATCTGAGACAGTCCATTACAGTCGACAATGATGTTCTCCCCACTACCTAATATCAGCCTCCCATTAAGAACAGATTGAATTCCAATGAAATGTGGTGGAAGGGTCGGAAACGGGCTGAGAAAGACACAGTAAAATGTTGGGGCGGATCCAGGATTATTTTTTCTGTTAAAGATATTCTTTCAATAGTATTTATGCATACACTTATGACTATCCACACAATATCTCCAAAAGTTTTTGATGAATTTCTATAAAATCCAGAGGAAGAGTAGACATTAGACCACAATCAGAGAATTAAACAAATTTTGGAGCAGATCCATACACATTTACTTCCTCTCCATCATAGTTTTATGTCCAAACTACATGATATTGCCAAAATTTCATGTTTGTCCATAATATCTCTAAAAGTGATCAATGAATTTTCTTCTTGACAAATTGTGGAAGGGTGGACAATCACATTTACTATGACCAACAATTCTTTTCATTATCAATTAATCCATTGATCTTTTTCTCAATCAATTAGTTGTTTTTTGAAATGTGTTCAACGTGTTCTTCAAAAAGTCAGAAGTAGATGAGAATTGTTGATCACTTTACCAAAACCCAAGATGATGTCCTTAAATCAAAGATATTCAGTTTACTGACAGAGGAATATGCAGGCGATCAATGCAATAGATAAATCAATTAATTGCAGTAGCTCAATAGTTAATATATAACTTTTCAGTTTTGTTCAAAACCAATTCAAATGGAACAAATTGGAAAAAAAAAAAAAAAAAAAATCAGAGGCAGTACACAGAACCCACAGACCCCACAACTGCTATGGGCACCTGAGTTCAGAGAGCAACAGCTGGACCTTGTGCCATCACTAATATAATTATTTTTCCTCAATTATGCAACTAACAATTATATATATGATAACTGAAGAAACATTTCTATTTTGGTATGATTTGAATATCCTTCAGGAAAGTTAAAATTGTCTTTTGGAATAGTTCCGAGATGGTGACAAAAGTTACTTCAATTTACGAACCATGACTCCAGACTAACAATATATTAAACCGATTACCAGAAGTTGACCATGGTTCTCATGAGATTTTGGAAGTTCTTCATATTACTTATTAATGAACATTGAGAAAGATGCCATGTTTCTTAGGTCAGCAGTTCAACTTTTTTTCAATGCTGGCACCCCTCCGAGATTTCAAAGTCTTTTTTGTATCCCTCAATCATATCAAAAAATTGAAATCAAAATTGGCAAAATTAATATCAAAGAGTGTAAATAAAATCTTAAAATTCATCAGATGTCAAAATCAAAGTCAGTATCAAGATATTAACTAAACCATTCAGGACAGAGAGGAAGAACAAAAGTTGTATACATCAATAAAGCAAAAAGAAATTCTATTTGCCCCTCTTCTAACATACTCAAATGGTGTATGAGGCAATTTTGCCTTACATACGACTTGGGGGTGCATGTACCCCAGGTTTAGAACTACTGATCTATAGTATATACTGTTAAAGTACAAGTGAAAACATTTTGAAATGAGTTACAAAATAGCAAAGATAAAAACTGCAAGTCAAGTAGAGAAGATGTTAGCCAGGAATCCTAGCAATGTACTAAATGTTTGCCCCGCTTCAGAGCAGACCTAGACTATGAAGAAATAAGATGCTCTTAAATTCAGACAAAACAATTCCTCTGGGGAACAGAAAATATAAAGATAAATGGAAAAATTTGGCAGATCAATAATAACTTGAAACAAGAAAATAACAGATTTTGTTAAAACTACGACATTGTACATAGCCTACTTTTTTGACAGCATCTGTCAACATTTGTGTTTGTAATGAAACTATTCTTTCCTAAATGAGATTTCAAGCTAATCTCCTTTAAAGAGTCCAAACCCAAAATGATGATTGCATTGAAAATAAAATGAATATCCAAAATGTAACATAATTCACTGGCAAATGAAGTTATAAATAAATATATATATATATATATATATGTTTGTGTGTGTTATGAACACTGTACAGGCTAGTTTCTTTCTTTTAATCTCAAAAATAGATAAAAATTTGAAAAGAAAGGAATATGACATGGTATGATGTAGAAAAATGAAAAAAAAAAAATCCCATCTTTATTGACAGTATGAAACAATAGGGGGTGGGGAATGCTTACTATCTCTCTTGACCCTTCTTGATCAAAAAGGTTTTTAATGCCTGATTTAGATTTCTAGGATTTTAAAAAGAATTTTTTATTGAATCAAGATAGCTGAAAAATGCACTGACTTGAATACAAAACAAAACAACAGGTAATTTACAATAGTGTGGGGTCAGTGTTTACAACAGAAAAAATGATTTTGATGCCTGGCATCTACGCCTAAAGAACCACAAAAAATAAAACAGTACTTTTTGAGTAACTTGAACAATCTGAAAAAAATCCATTATATTGGTATTGTCAAGTCAACTATATAACAAGCTTAGTTACTGCAGGGACAAACTCAACCCCTACTGAAAATGATTACTGCAACTTTTGTATGGTTTATATAATGAGAAAAATTGGAGAAATTACATTTTTTTTAAGATAAATGTATTCATTTATTACATAATAGAATCAGAATGAAATAAACTCTTGTGCTAAAATAAATTTTGGTGAACATGCAAGATTTGTCAGTGAAGCTCAGTTCACCAATCAGTTGTGATTTCAAATCACACAAGGAAAACGTTCATTTTTTTCATTTGAAAAAGGTTTATTTTCAAAACGATTTTGCTTGTAGATGAGAGACATGATTACCAACAAGTTGGTAGTAATTCCAAATTGCAGTAGAGCAATGTTAATTTTAACTTCCCCAAATTTGGTGAGGATTGTTCTTGTTAGGGTAGAATGACGAAGTCAACTCCAGATTTGGACTGGATTTAACAGCCACAATCGTATCAAGTATGATTTCATTAAGCCAGGAAGTCAATACAACAGCATTTTTTTTGTATGACTAGAACAAATGTTTAAAAGAAACCAAGATTAGAAAAAAAATTATCAATTCATAATAATGTTTCAAACGTAATAACCAAACAACCTGTTAATAAAACAGGTTTCGAGTCAGTTCATTGAAACAATTGAAACAACTGTTCCAACACATCCTTAATCCCATTCTCTGCACAAATGCTCGTGTACAGATATTAAATTTACTTCAGATATTATTTGGGATTTCTATGAGGTTGGATAAAAGAATGCCAACACTCTGACGAAAACAATTGAAACGAAACTATTTCAACGCATGATGAATCGTGAAAAAAAGGAAAAAAAGAAAAAAAAGCACCAGATATCATTTCTATTAACAAAAAGCTAATAAAAGAAAAATAAAAGCAGGCCTCACTTCCATATAGAGACGGAGTTATCCCGTGAATGAAATGCCATTTACAAAAGGTGAATAATGCTTGTAAAGGAATATATATGATGAACACGATGATTTGTTCTGAAAATTATTTTGGTGGTAGGCCAGAAAATAGCACTGGCATTCAGACAGAACAAAAACAGGATTTTATGATGATGAAAGGAAATGAGATGAGCATTTCATACGAGGTGAATAATTAAAAGTAGGGGGGCGCAATAGTATGCATGTTGTTCTCAACCAGTGGTCTTTAACCTTCCTTAGTAGTACAAACCCTAAATCTTAATCAAAGACTTGAGAAGAAACCTCAAACTTTATAATGAAGGAAAATGAATGTATATATTCTCTCTATCAAAAAAACTATACCATTTTATAAGAGAATGAAATAGAATCCTTTAGAATCTCATCTTAAATCCATCAAATAACAAGAATCTAGAGATTCTTGAAAGTCTGGAACTTTTGGCAAAACCAAAATGTTTTCTGTAATATTGTTGTTTAAACAAATATCAACAATTTTGATCAAGCTCCATTCAAACTTTACAGACAAACTCCGTTTCACAAACCTAGAATAAATTTTTGTGAATCCTTTTGGTTTGTACAAACCCAGGTTTATGACCACCATTCTAGAACACTGCTTCTCAAATGATTTGCCATGAAAATAATATTTTAGCAACCAAAGGAATAATGAATGATGAGTACGCATCAGTTATGCTGAAATAAAAGTCCTGTTCATCGACTACTGAAATGTTTGTCTAATTCATTTCATTTTTATAGTTGGTGCAATATCATAAAATAATGTTTATGAACCACAGTTCTAGAGAGATTTCTACGATTCACCAAATGACAGTCCGTCTGTATTTGACTGCATAACTCAGCACTCACATAACAAATCTCAATGAAATTTTTCTGTATGCACTAATGGGACTCAAAGTAGGTTTTTAGGAATGTTTTTTTGGATTAACCCCCCACCCCAAAAACCCAAAAAACAAATAACATTGTGAGGTCTGTGTTAACACTCATACTGATAATTATTTTTTCAACCAGCATATCACAAGTTCTTAAAATCTAAATAAGTGGAGGAAAAAAACAAAGAAACAAGCTTCGTCCAAAAAGTATGCAATATGGCTGAAAATTAAGTACGTTTGTATTAGTCAACCAGGTCAAATTTTCCATTTAAGATAATTTAGAGCAATCATCTAGTCAGAGTGTTTTATTGTAAAATTATGTATATGAGCAGCACTGGTAGGTCTAAATTGTTTGAAAATTCCTTGGACGCATAATTACAGAGACTAGTTTACCCTTAAAAAAAAAAAAAAAGACAGTATTCAAATGATTTTGCAATCACATTGTACTTATGAAATATCAAAAACATAATACTGTACAACATTTTCTTGTTCAAGTTCATATCAAACTAAAAAGTAGGAATAAAAAAAAAATCAAGAAAAGGGATGGGCAAATTGCCTAGTGTGACTTTTTGTGAAATTATTGATAAGTACTGTGTGCCACACACAAAATAATACATTTGTATAGATACACATGCTGCTCTGTGGGATGACAATGTTCTATCCCCATCCTCTAAATTAACAGATAACATCCTATTCACCATTGAATGAATACTGAGTTTCTTATTTGTCAAGCTTAACAGAACAAAAATTCTTTTCAGAAAGTCACCAGAACATAAAATTCTGTTTTTTTCAAAGTCATCATTTGATGACATATGGGGCAGGGGAACTACTTGAAAATTGCTATCAGTACTCCACATTAGACCCTCCCCTGAAAATTATTTTTTTCAATTTTGGGAGGGGGGGGGGTTCCCCTCCCCTAACCTTTTTTGAGCCTTATTTTGACAGTTATTGTTTAATAACATCTAGATTCTCCAGAATCTATGTTTCTTTACACCATTTTAGATGTTTTCCAGTGGAAACTTCCAGTGATGTCATAATTAGAATTTATTCTGACCATATTTATTCTTCGAAGGACTTTTTTTTCCTTCTTTACATGACCTCAAAGTTTGATGGTTGTTCAAATATTGACTGCAACAGAGAGTCTTATTTTCATAAATTTATCCTACTAACAATATCATCTATTTTTAGACCAGCATAGAAATTAGATTTTATTAGTTGTTTGGAATATAGATAATAATTAGGAGTTTGCACAGTCTGGCACAAGGCTATGATAGATGGATGGGAGAGACCCCGTGAGAAAAACTGAAGAAAAAAAAATTTTTTTCAAATAAATTAGAAAATGGCTTGCCAGAACTTACTAATGATTGTTTCAAGCTTTGAGCGCTTTTGGAAGATAATCCCTGGAATAGGTGCATGGTAAAACAGCTGATGATCCCCACAATAGAAATAAACATATAACATTGGGATCCAAATTTAAATAATTGTAATAGAATCAAATTCCGTATAAAACACGGAATACTTGGGACAGTACTTGAACAGCGATCAGAAAATAACTGACTTACATAACATCGTGAGATGATGCGGGACTCTAAAATTAATGAAATTTCTCATAGGTAACGTGCAAAAGACACACGCACAAAGAAAATAAGTAGGAATAGTTGTAGGAAGGAAACATTTAAATGATTTCTCAAAAATTTGTTATTACCGCAAAATCTCATACTACCATAAAAGAAAAATCCAGGAATCATTCAGAAATTGACAAAAAAAAAAAAAAAAAAAAAAAAAAAATCCCCCTGTTATAACTTTTGCTAAATAATTATTTTAAAAATAAAAATCAGGTTTTTTTATTTTAGGTACATTATTGAACATAACCCTTTTCCAAGTGAAGACATGGGGTGGCCCTTACCCTTCCACATGACATGTTAGCAGGAAGGAAAAAAAATAGATTCATACCTTTCCCAAGGGTATTACAAAAAAAGTGAATGTAAACTGGCTTGCCAAGCCCATTCACAATCCCATTAATCCCTGGGCCAACTCACATTTCATAAAAAGGTACAAAAATAGATAAAATCCCTGGAAACTCAGAAAGGGGAAAGGCTGCCTATCCAGTCCCCAGAGTCAGTAGCAATCGGATGAATCTGAAAAATGGAAGTTTCCAGATGGTCTTAATCACTCAAGTTCATTTCGATCGCTGTTTGTACAAAAGCCAAACATTTGACATAAATACTAGAAGCAAAAAAAAGATCTAATTTCCTCTCTGTAATCTAACGCTAAGGGAAGTGTGAGGTAGCCCAAATAGTTAACGGTACCGAGAATGGAATCGGGGGGGGGAGGGGTGGAGTAAAAACTGATTGCACACACTTTGCATTAATGCCCTTGGGAAAGGCATGTGTCCGTCCCAGCACATCCCACCCACCAGCAAATACAGCATGGAGAGGTTAATCTTACCTACTCCACCAACATGTTAGTTGGGGCAGCCCTATGACTGGGGGAGGGGGAGATGAAATGAAAAAGAGGAAAATAAAGAATTAGTCTCAATAGAGAAGAAACACTTTCTCAGGGAAAGCTAGAATATAAGCCAAATTTGAAAACTAATTGAATAATATTTCCTCCAAAGTTACAAATCCTTCAATATTCAACATTAAAAAAATGCATTAATCATTGATCTTCAAACTTGAACTATTTATGAAGCCATTTTTGATAAATTGACAAGGTCACCTCCTTTCCTTTCTATATGTCAGAGAGAGAGATACAAGTGTGTGCATATACATATATATGACAGAAAAATATATATTTTAGTGAGATTATATATATTTCCCATATGTAAGTAACTATTGGAATTGGGGCTTGTTCATAATATTATCCGTATGTGCATAAACCCAAATAAAAAATCCACACTTAAATGGAGAAGTAAGAACGAAGCTTATTGAGTAAAAATAGACACATGAACGACTCTTGACTGAACACCATCCGTGTCATGTAAATTATCAAGATGTTTTTAATGAAAATAAAAAAAAGCAAAATGGTAATGTTTTCTTATGTAAAGAATCCTGTTTGTGATAGGAAATAAGATAAAAGCATGTAAAGGCTGTGAAAGGATCTTTTATGTGATGAAGAATTATCAAGTACACTGCGAAAATATCACTGTTGCACAGAACCCCTGGAAAGACCCTGGGTTCCATGGAACAGTTTGAATATCACTGCCTGAAATGAATGAGGCCTGTACAATGTGTAATAAAGATCTTAAGAATATCTTTGAAATCTACTTGAGTAATGAACAGGACGTTTTTTTCTGTTTTTCTGTTTGTCCCTTAGTTAAGTAGTTTCTTAAATACATCATCCCATAGAAATTCAAATACATCAGTGAATTTTTTCCATCAACTATTACTATATAAATTTGAATGTCTACATTAAACCAAATCATAAACAACAACTTCAGTATTTTTCATCACACAACCAACCTTATTAGATATAAGTCTTCTAAACAAAGACTGTTGAGCAAAAGTTCATTTCTCTGAATACACAGTAAATAACAATCTTGCTTAAAAAGGCCAGAAACTGAAAAGTTGTTCTACATCTACACCTATTACGTTGCAACTCATTACGACACTGTAGTCATTTGAATTTAACACATAAGTAGTACACACAACATATGCACTCAGACCATTTAGTTTTTGCCTTTTTTTTTTTCGATTCGTTAACTGTGTTAGGAGCACCTCTGTTGTGTTCTAAATGTGGCGGTAACTTTGATTATAAACGGTGAGGCAAAATGAGCTTAATTTGTTTTCTGTATCAAAGGACCTTTCAACTTGAAGTTATGGACAATTTTTACAGTCTGTTTTTTTTACTTCTTTGCAACATTAAGTGGAAGGGTTTATTACAGAGGGAACAAAATGTTCAGCCTGTACGTGTGAGACTGACAGAAATTTCCATCCTTCACAGTTGAGCCATATAACTACAATGATTGGAATTTCTACCATTTGCAGTGAATGGGTTAATACACAAATACAACATGTCTGATTAGTCACACAATAGAAACTGTCACACAGTCAGCGTCTTTTGGTAGCATGCACTGTTGGCAAGGATCAATTTTTAAAAAAGGGGGTGATCGATGGACAAGTTACTTCTCACTTTTTGGGGGGCAGGCAGTGATCTCAAAAAAAAAAAAAAAAAAAATGTTTGAATTTTCGAAAAAGCATCATGAATTCTCTCAGAGAAAAGGATCAATAAAACAAACATACATTGCAAATTGAACATTCCTTATTAAAAATAAAAACCTCTTAAAGAGTGAATTGGAAAAAAAAATTAATTCTTGACATACCGAGTGAATTTTAGCCTACTTCCATTGGTGCAGCCTGCACAAGTTAAACATACATAGCAAGTCAGACTCACTTGAAAACTGAAGAAACCTATGTTGACAATTTTGGTAACAGCTGTGGTTGACAGTTTCAAACAATAGGTTCAGCTCCATGCTTATCATGCAAATAAGTATCAAGAGGCTGACAGTTATATTGAATGTGCCAGGTTGGTGAAACCCGTTATCAAACTTCTTCAGAAGGGAAAGTTACTTCAATCTACCAAAAAGATATTTTCCTCTAAATATCAGGTCAACTCTTTGTAAAACTTACGATACACTTGTACATCTCCATATATACAAGATATTTCAAAACGGACTTAAACTTAGGAACAAGGATAAAATTTACACTCATTTTATGCTACAATAAAAGTCACAGGGCAACACCATAATCGGACACAGTATTTAGCAGTTGAAATGATTGCATCATGCGCTAGCCTCATTTAAGCATCCATCCCTCATCTTGTGATAGCTTCATTTTTTTCTTATATAACAGGTACAAACCTGCATCTACGATAAAGGAAGATCACTTTCGACATGTTTTACAGAGTTAAAATGAATTACTAATTAGCATCTTTTTGTAATTAAAAAAAAGAAAAAAGTTTAGAATTTAAAATAGTTTGAATACAACTTGTGAAAAAGACATTTGTATCCTTTTTAAAACACTCTGTAGATACAGGACTTTTTTATGCATATACTACCAATTATTTAGATTGTGTCTAGAATTCAATAATCCAATGATTACGTGTCTGAATATAAATATTTTGCAAGCTCAGTCTGGCACAAGGCCAATTGAGGGTTTGTGTGAAAGAAAGTGACTGTTAGACTAGTGTTAGCAAAGCAGTGACACTGGTGAATGGTGACCCACAAGGGACTTGGTAAGAAAAACCCCTTAATTTCATTATCCTAGTTTGATAAGTATATTTAAGAAATTCAATTTATTCTCTTTAAACTCCCAGTTTTATGAATATATTAAAACAAGGACATTAGTCCAACGATGTGTCTGCATTCCAGCTGCCATTTACTAAAAGGCAATAAGTCTTTCACTTACATCAATCTTCTGTGACAGGCTGGAATATTCATATTCAATAAATGTACATTGTGAACTGCGCTATGATAAACTGCATTGTATTAGGGGGATGCCTGTATCAATATAATGAATATTTCCGATCTGTACAATACGTACATACTGCAAAGAGTGTTACATTGGAGGACGCCTGCAACAGTGTCATAATAGTGTTTGATATTGTGAACGAACAGCATTATATCGGAGGATGCTGGTACTAACAGTATTTTCTATAGTACCAATACAAGGTCAGAAAGAAAAAAAAAAGAAAAAATACTAACTTCCTAAAGAGAGAATTTTTGTTTTTATACTCTGAATGATGTAATTTCAAGTGGTTATAAAGAGAGGGTTCAGTTCTGCATTGAAATCGTAAAGTAAATTGAACCCCCTTTCTAAGATTATGAAACGGGCAGAAATTACCCAATTTAGTTTTATTCTCAAAGTTAGAGCATAGCAAAGATACTGGGCTAAAAAGATTCTATCTACCATGTGCTGAAAAATCGTACATATTGGGGATGGAATGACTGACAGACCCTCTAATCAAGAAGAGTATGGAGGCATCTAAAAATAGGCTGATAATATAAAACCCTAAAACTAGTATACGTATAAGTGACACTCCAATAACAGGATTATTCAAAAAATTAAAATTTTGACACCCTGTGCTAGAAAGGTTCAGTGTGTTAGGCTATTATTCCAAGTGGAGAGGGTCTGTGTAGTTTGAGAAATAAGAATTCAAAATTCTTGCTTTTACCAAAGAGCAATCAGACCAGAACTTATGGGAAAGATGCAACTTTTCCAGCCACCAAGCAGGTACTCCAAGATCAATGAATACTTTGAAGCCACATATTTTCCCATATGATAAACAAAGAGTAACAATCCAGTTTAGTGTCATAGTTACATTGTAAATAGACCCCCCCCCTTAACTAAAACCTAATAATATTAATTTCTTCTAAAAACTGTCAAAATTCTGCAGCAAACAAGGGTCTTGAGGATTGAAAGCACAAGAAATTACTTTGGGAGGGGATCGATTCTTAAAATTTGGTCTTATCCAGGACTCAACTTTTATAATTCATTATTGTGAAAGTCATTACCTTAAAGCACAACACTGTGAATCTTGAAACAGCCACTGTTGATTTCAATATTTCTTACTGAAAATTTTTATTTAAGTTTGAATAAATCAAAAACAAATTTCTCCATGTTAGAAGTCACAAGATTAAATTTCCAGTAAGTACAAAGCATTTTTCTAAACATCCATCTTGCTTTTTTAGATTGCAATTAACAAATGTGATTCTCAAATTTAACGAACATTACTTCTCACCATAAAAAAAGTAATAGTGTTATTTGTGTCAAGTCCCTGGGGCAGAGAGAAAGTTGCAGAATTTTCTCTTAATTACTGGTAAATAATGACTAGAAAAATGAAAACACCCAAATTAATGTGAGTGTGCATGTGCGTGCACAGATGATAGAGTGTGTGAATAAGCATGAACCTGAGAGTGCTTTTGCATGTGCACACGATTCTAAGTGCAAACGTAAAAGGTGTATGTATTTATTGCTATGAAATGAAAACATTCTTTCTGCAGTGAGAATCTAGTAGAAACGCATCTCGAGGCAAACCTCTTAGGACAAGAAGTGGCTAACGACAGGTCATAATGATAAAAATCTACACGGCAAAGTCTACTTAATAAATCCAGAGTAGAGCAATACATTTTCTACAAATAGTAATGACACAGGAAAACTAAAACAGAGACAAGAATTAGTTAGCAGCCACTTCGAGAATTGAAATAAGGGGAGGGGAAAATCAAATAAATAATATTCTCACCACAAACAGTTCAGAGAAATTACAAATATAAATAAATGTAACATTTGCAGAGGGTGTGTATCCATACGAGTTGTAGTTGTTTTGTCAAGATTTTAGTAAACATTTTCACGGTACAGGCCCAAGTTATCTAGTCCACTGCTTACACAAGTGAATGATTCACCCAAAAATGAATGAAGTTGTTCCGGAGATGAATGAAATTAAAGGGGGTAGGAGAAAAGAACATGAAACGAAGGCTAAATAACTGGATTCACTATGATATTGATATTTTCTCTATATCTATAAAAGAGGCTAGTGTGCACTTTCTGTTTTTTTTATTGTCAGTGGGACTGGAAATTTGAGGTTTTCTTTTCTCCCCATCTTCATTTTTCTTTTCATTTCCAAGAAGCAAGATATTCACTATATTTACTAGAATGTTTTAGGGTAGATCAGACAAGCTCTCAATATGAAATGAATGATGTATAGAATCGAACACAATGGAAAATAAGATGACAATGATCAAAACCATTTAGTCACAGCTGCATCAAATTTAGTGGTGAACACACAAGGGTGAATTATGCAGGAATAGTTTTTAAATCTGAGTGAGTTCCAGTCTGAGCTCCCTGGTTTTAGAGTTAGGTCGTGTTGGTGTTGATAATATATAGTAACGAGTCAATGCATTTCTCCCCCAGCTACATTGAACATTCCGTAATTGTTCAATCTTGATCACAGTATGGATGAGATTAAAGAGAATGTGACAAAATCTGATGGCAATCCCGAAAGAGGTCGGTGCAGACAGTTTTAAAGAATAGACAGAATGCTGGGATAAGAGCGTAAGGTACCATGCCTTCCTTCCGTGACTGCATCAAACATTCCATTATTATTCCCTCTTGATCAGAATTCTCAACATCTCAGAGGATTTTTTTTTTCTTTTAGAGCTCTTTAGTTTCTAGAAATCAGTGTACAGGACCACATCCACCTCACGCAGCATATTTTGAAATAGAAACCTAGATAAATTTTATTAAATAAATCCCTGATAAATAATTCTAAGCAATCATGAATTGATTTTTTTCATCTAATATATACAAGATGGTTGCAGTCTTATTCTTCAATTATTTTTTTAATTCATTGATTTTTTTGGCTCAACTTTACTCAGACAGGAATAAATGCTTTTTAGTATTGAAGTTGACAAGAGAGTAATTTTAAAATCAGGTTTTTCCACTCTAATTTTGGTAATATTCAGACCCCAACCCAGTGCAAAATTCTGACCGTCCCACGTGTTGGAGAATTTCCAGATCTTTTTCCTTGGTTTGTTTATGTAAACGAATGACGTCTTCCCAATACGATTCATGTCACACAGCTGATGACACTGACACTCTACGATGATCCAGTTCAACACCTGTTGCACAGGATTCATATGCAAATAAGTTGTAAGTGGTTTATCATCAAGACTTATGAATGCTGTCATTCGAAGTATCAGTGAAGCTAGTAAACTTTCTATCAATTGATTTCTGTGAAAGTGAAGGTATTACTCTTGATAGTTTAGTGGGGGCATTCTGTAAGGATTACACTCACTACAGAACTAATGGTCTACAAAACACCCTCACAATATGAAGCCATTCATTATACATATGCAGACAAATAAATTAAGTATTTTTTGACTGGAGAATGTCAGCATATCACTTACTTGTAACCAAAATCCAAGCAACTATCTTAAGTTCAACAAAGTATCCAATATCTATTTATCTTTTAATCATTGATTTTTGAATTGCTTTTCATTAGATATTTCAATTTCAAAATTCTCAAAGCAATATTGTAAATAGACACATTTTGTGATGATAATAAAATTCATAAAAAAGTCAACTACAATGATTAAGAGTGTCAGAATGAACGGCCCGTAATCGAAAGGTAATTTGATAATCTCTAGAATGTGAAAGCAAGCTGAGACTCACCAAAAGAAAAACAAAAAATATAGGTATAATTCATTTTTTGCTTATACTTCCGATTGCCACGATAATACAGGTATTTTTTTCATACCTAATATATTGATATCAATAAGTTTCTGATTCCTGAAGATATTAAGTTTTGGAGGGAAGAAAAAACAGGGAGAAAAAAAAAAAAATACCTCTGTCTACATAATCGTGCAGTGAGTTTTGATTTTTCAATTTTTGGACCATTGTCTCATTATATGAAAAAAACTCAATTAGGAATAAATTCCTGGATCCATCCCAAAATTTGACCAATTCTTCCCTAGCTCATGACCCACCTTTCCATGAAATGTTTTTGAAATTCACTGAGAACTTTCAGAGGTATTGTGTAGCCCTACAGACTTGAGATAATGCATATACCTCTTCCAGCTTTGCGGTCAGTGCTAAACTGGATATTAAATATTGAGAGTCTTTTTTTCACAAACGTCTTTCACGGGTTTTCTTCATATATTTTGAAGCTTTATATTACAATAGTTTTTAGCCATTTCGAGACTCCTGGGACATATAAAATCATGATGTTTCTATGACTGCTGGGATATAAATGGGTCTCAGATCTTTTAGAAATCTACTGGGATGAGAGTGTCATGAAAAATAAAATAAATGAGATTTTCTAGCCTCTTACAACTGCAGACAATGACGTCACCATGAAAGCAACACAAATTAGTTCGTATTATATGACTGAACCATGAAGACGTGTAGGCGGAAGAATCAAATTCTGTGTTTTGCATCCAATTTTTTTTATATATCAAAGATTTATGATAGATTGTTTTACGAGAGTGTATGAAGTAAGAAAACCAGGACTTAATTTCATTTCATGTTTCATTCCGACATCTGGGACAGCTTTGTCCAAGGAGACATTTTGATTGGATTATATTGTCCCAGCAGTCTTTTTTTGGAATTTTTCACACAGCCTGGGGACCTACATGCTCTATATATAATTCATTGTAAATTAGTCAGTCTCACACGAAAATTGTTCAGTGATGGTAGAACCTAAACATCATTAAAGATCGGGCGGAACAAACGTATCCAATCATGATTTTGGTTTGTCTCTCATTCATCCGTGAATTGCTTGAAGCAGATACAACTAAAAGGATCAAAACAAAAAGATGAGGATACTAGGCCAAACAGATTCAAAACAAGGCAACAAAACTTTGGACAGTTGACAAAAAAAAAATGAAAATAGTATGAACCTAACGTGTAAGTATATCAAAAGGATTTTATCAGGGGAAAGTCCAAGTGTCGTAACTGATAAAAATTGTCATTGAAGTCTCAATCAGCAAAACATGTAAAATCTACCATTGCATAATATCATACAATCAAAGCAGAGCAAACACCAAGAGATAACTGATTGTTTTGGTCTGATTTTGTGACATGAGGGAATTATTATGATAAACTAGGACAATGCCTATTCGAAAGATGCAAGTGTGGAAGGGGCTGGATTTTATGGTGTGCCGCCATTATGTTCTGTAAAATAATTCCGTCCATCATACGAAAATATGGCTTCAAAATATTGTGATTATTTCTCTTCAGTGTTACCAATTAAGATATCTTATATCTAAATCTATAGTTTTTAACAATAGATCTACTATAATCTATATTTATTTTATTACATTTTCAGAGAACTCTGATCCCAATAACTTCAAACTGAACACTGCCAACTTCTTGCAAAGGCCAATTGTCTAGTATTTACAGTGCATGCGTACACACACACACTTGAGTTGTAGTTAGATAGACTTATTTGGACTTGTGTCCTCATTTTAGTTGCTGTAGTTAAAATAACCAAGAGAGAATAGTAGTCCAAATAGATCAATGAAGATGTTTTTATTACTTATTTTTATTGGATGAAACATCACAATGAGAGGATCATTAAAAAGCATAAATAGAGATTGAGCCAGAAATCATTTTATGATATATGATGTTGAGTCAACAAAATACAATGGATTAATGCCATGTATTTCATCAGATAGCTACTTTCTAGAGCTGGTGAAATATCACCAGGTGTCAATATATATATATATATATATATATATTTCTCAGACAGGGGAAAAAACACTTTGGAAGATTACATAAATTGCATTGACAGTTATTTGGGAATGGGTAACTGAAGTGACACAAAAAAAAAAAAAAGAAAAAACTATCGCAAAAGTTTTTCAATGTTTGAAGCTGTAAAGCTTTTAGATATATATATATATATAGATACATGATAAATTATAATGTACACGTAGTCCTTATTCTTTGCTCTCATCTGTTTTCGATTAGAATGTATTTGAGAAATGGACTTATTTGGAACGAAAGTGTAGAGTAAACAGTTATTTCAGAAACTTCCCTAAAACTAGCAGAAATTTAAAATCGCTGAATTCACGGTCAAAAATATTCAAAGTGCATTTTAGTGAATCCACACTGAACAGTGCAGTGCTAATTGGAGTATTACTTCATTTTTTTTAATTTTTTTTTCAAAAAATACCGCTATTTTCGCCTTCGACATTTCATTGTTGTTCAGCATCTGTTTATCTTCTCATCTAGAATCTTACTCATGTAGGAGATCCACAGATGTTCTGGTGTCACAATTCCTGCACAGATAAACATAGGTAAAACATTCTTAAAAACAAAAATTAACACAGTAAACAAGATTGGCTAATCTGAATCCTATGATAAAACACAGGTTGGCAGTGGCCACATGGGAGGGGGGGGGCTCATTGAATATGCAACTTTTCATATAAAAATCCTGTAAGCAAGCAATAGGATTCATTTTTGGGAAAGCAAATCAATGTTTTCTAGACAAAAAAACGTTTTGATACTATGCATTTTATGCAGTCTTATCATTCAGCAAAACAAGACAAGAAGTTATGTCCCCTCATTGATAGATAGTACAGTCCCTAGGTTATGAACAAATTCCGTACATAGGTCTGTTTATAAGTCATATCTATTTGTAAGTTGGGACAATTATGTTACACACCTACAGTCATTTAATCAAATATAACTATTACAGTAATAATTATAACTAGTTTTTACCTTCATCTAAATTTTTAGTCGCTTTTCATCACAACTCCGACTCAAACAATCATAATATATTTTCATATAAAAATCATTTGCATAAACAATATAAATTTGGCACAATAATAATTTACATTAGAAAATTTGGGCCCAAATATATAGATTTGTAAATTTCACTGAAGATGCACCATGTTTTGATAATGAACCAGTGTTGGTTACTCAATTTGAAAGAAGAATTCTTTGTGGCAGTTCATTTTTAAGAAGGAGTCAGGAACTTCTTATACGTTTTTTTTTTTTTCTTTTAGTCTTTGCCCTTAAGACAAATCCAGCTCTGACACCTTTCAAAACATTGTTAGAATAGTGAGAAAAGATTCCATAAGTCAAAAATATCACTTTAAAAACAAATTGAATATCTAACATCTACCCATCTTATTGATTTGGGGGGGGGGCAGCAATTTACCCCACCCACAAGGATAGATATTTAGTCCAGTTGGAATAGTTCATTGAGGGATTATATCTATGAAAGACAATAAACCTGTAGGTTAAGTGGAAAAAAATAAATGAATAAATAAAAAAAAAAATAGTCCTTGGTTTGTTCATTTGAGAATTAACCTACCGAAGAAAAAAAAAGTTTTTCAAGTTCTTATTGACTCTTTCAATGCCGGGATTTCTGATCTTTGATCTTGATATGAAAGCATTGAGTAATAAATGAGCAAACAATTAGGTTGCTTGGTGAATGAGGTTTCAGTAGCAATACAAACTCACACCTAGATAAACTAACAAACAAATCTAATGATAAAGTCTCTGGCCTTAACACCTAGGTTCTAACAAATGAAGAGCCAACAAACTTAATTAGAAGAAGTTTCCTTTGATGCTTGAGAATATCTTGAATAATTTAACAATGGAAAAAATTGAACTAAAGAATTCTTATTTGCATACACGAATACAGCCTTTTTGTTTGAAGATACTCTATAATCTACTACTTCTAGGCCTTGTAGTGCCATATCTATTTTACTTTAAAACCTTCCCTTAGGCCCACTGAATATGCATGCCAAATTTAGGTTGGTGAATCAAACTTGCTTTCATATAGAAATATGATGGAAATTGGATCATTATTAACAGGGTGAGAGTGAATCGAATTTCAAGTTCCAAGATTGTTGTTTACAAACTTTATTTGATGTAAAAGAAGAAAAATTATAAGAATTTTTTAAAAAAAGAAAAAATTGTACGAGTTAATTTAAACTTTTTGCTCATGATACAAAATGGATTCTGTATAAAATTATTCACAAGGGAGAATACAACAAAAATGATCAAAACCAGACGGAAATTTAGTCACAAGTGAATTAAAACTTGCAGTAAAGACTCAAGGGTGAAGGACACTAAAATAGTTCAAGAAACTTATATATATCTTGAAAGTTTTACAGCTTTAAACATTTTTCCAAAAATTTGTGTCATTTCAGTCGATTATTTCCAAATATCTGTAAATATGATTTATGTAATTTTCTTCAGTGTTTTTTTAATGTTTTTTACAAAATATGATATTATGGTACTATGTAAGAATTTTCTTATTAAGAGCAGTTGTCTATCATGCAATTGTTTCAGGGAATTTAAAAAAAGTTTAAAAACAAAAAGATTGTATTAACATGGCTCCACAACAGTTTTGAACAAATACCACTCCTCTTCACCAATGATTTTAATGTATAGTTACATTTTTTAGGGCCTGTCATATTACGTGTAGTTTATTTTACATAGGTATTATCATGATTTATTGTATATGGATGCTATCTTATACAACACATCATTCTATCTTTTTAAAGCACAGGGCTTAATTACATGGGCTACCCCAAAAGACATTTGACGAGGGATCAATAAGTATCACAGATGTGACTCATTATTCGTGTCACTTCTATTGAGTGTTCACCCATACGAATATTAAATCCATTGTGTTGGTTTGTGTACAGTATGAGATTTAAACCAACTCATATCTCCAAAGATACTACTTACACAGAAAAACTTCAAGTTGATTTTCTACCAACATATTCAACCGAAGGATTTGACAAAATTTCTTTCCACAAACCTTCCAGACACCAATACAACATTCTGAAATTGTGGTGTTTCTAGAAAACAGCCATTGAAGTGAGGGGGGGGGGGGGTCCATGCATGCAGTAAGCCATTAGATGTAGTTGTTGAGATAATATCTTTCAGGTTTAGAAGTCAAATACAGAAATACTCTGCTTAGCACTACCCTGTTTAATGCTGATTCGCTGTGGCATTTTCTAAGATTCTTTTGTATATTTCCGAAATAAATAATGATAAAAGACAGCATCATGTGTGAGAGAATAAACAGAGACATCTACAGAAATTCATCATGTAGTGATGAATGTCGACACCTAGTGATATTTCACCAGTTCCAGAAAGTACTCAAGATAAACAGCACAATTCCAATCAATCTTGTTGGGGCTCAACAATGACATTTTAAAATGCTGGCACAATCTCTATTTATGCCATGTTATAATGACCTCTGTATAGCCCCACTTCGTTGCATTTACACTGCATCTATTAGGAACATATCTAGAGCACTCCAAGGTATTACTGTCATGCCATCAATTACTTTGGCATTCACAGACACATAGCAAACAGAATGGTACTCTCTAGGCACTAGAGAACCCATAACTAAGACAGACTTAATTTTTCCAATAGACAGAGAGACAATGCATTTATTCCAAGGAGAATAGGAATCAAAAGTATACCAAATAGAACCGATTACTCAGGTCAACAATGAAGTTTTGTCAGTCATGTGTACTTTATTTAGTTTTGAATGCTGATACCAAAATCAGCAGCCATTTCTTGTATCCAGCCTAGAGATGAAAGCTGTTCAGCACATAACCCCTATAGAGAATGAGAGGGGGTCCAAAGCTCAAAATTCTTAGTTTGTCTTTCTGCATGATCTCCTATCTTTATACATAGAACTTTTCAACACATAAATTTTAAATTACTGACTGATACAAATATCTGATTTTCATTTAACTTTCCCCTATATTGCCTAATATACAGTAGGACTGAGAATATGTGTCCGCAGCACAACAAAAAAGGGACTCTCAAGAGTGAAATTCCTGGCTTGCATCATGAACTAGTCTTACAACAAAAAGTTTTACAGCAACCTTGACGAGAAGAAAAGATCACAATTTTTCTAACCAGTGTTATTTAAACACTCGAGGGGTATTCGCCCACTGCAACATATGTTAATGAGAATAAAACATGATAACTCCCACCCAAGTTCCATCGTGCTGTCTAATGGTCACGTGACAATTTATATTGAATGACTAACCAGACCAGTTATAAGACTGTTTGATTAAATTTCAAATGATAATAGAGGCTATTAACAAAATTTGCATACATTTATTTTCTATGCAAAAGTACATTTGACTCGTCAACTGACATACAAATGAAACCAAGCACAAATCAGAATAAAAATAGACACTATTCTCAGCAGAGTTATGAATCTCAGAATTGATAAATATTAATGCTTAATACAAAAAAGCATAATCAATATAACCATGCGACACAAGTTATATTAAACGATAAATAGACATTTTTTACAAGTGAAACAGAATTACGACACCACACACCCCAAAATACATTGCATTTCATCTCAACTTGTGTTCAGACAATCAACTCAGTTATTTGGGGAACAAATAGTGTTTATTCTGAGAGAAAAAATGCATTTACAGTATATAGATGTGCCACTTGGCCTAGACAACATAAATAGAAATAACAATTAGAAAAAAATGGGGGCTACTGTAGGAGTTGAACCTACGACCGATGAGTAGCCACTTTAACGTAGCAATGCTCTTACCATTGAGCTAAACAGTCAGCAGTAATGCAAAGGCCTAAATAACTGGTTTATCTCTGAATTCTCATTCTGTTCATTCACTGTCTATATCTGCTCTATTTGTTTCTAAACATGGACAATTATCATATGGACCAAACAATTCATTTGATCTATCATCAGATGGTCCTGGTTTTATTGAATGTTTGCATTTTGGCAATCCCATCTGAAAAGCATATCTAGTTTAGCCATTCCTTTGTATTGAAATACAACCAAGTAAATATGCTGATGACCATTGATGATCAAAACTAATTATATACACAACAACAGTGATGAACCTTTTGTAGCAAGGGGCGTCAAAATTTTTTTTTTAATAATCCTCTTATCAGAGTGGCATTATAATGTATACATTTTTTTTTAGTTCAAGGTAATCACTTATAGATAAGTGACCTATTAGCTTTCAAAACTAGGATAATAAAATGAAATCAAAAAGTTATTGTTTGGTTCTCAAAGTCCATTGCGGAGAGCCACTGCTGTCACGCATATCAGGTTTATTATCACTGCACTACAGAGGACCAAGAAATGATTTTCATACGTAATTTTCTTTGACAGACCATTTGAAAAAATAATAATAAATAAACCAATACCAAATTAGTCAAATTATGTCTTTATAGGAGTAAAATTTGGGGGTACCTGACAAAACTAAAGTTTTGTCTAAACTTGGGGTAAAATTGGTGGCTGGGCTGTACCAGCTCCATGGAACTTATGGTTGAAGGAGAAAACTGCAGGGGAAAGTTAAAGTGCAGTTAAGTACAGCCTTCCTAGGTATAAAAGGATAAATGAATTTCATGATGAATCTAGAAGTTTATAGATTTTTTCTTTTATTACTCTATTTTAGATGTTTTCCAGGGATGTCATAAATAGAATCTGGCCATATTAATTCTTCAAAGGAATCTTCTTTTTTTTTTTTTTTTTTAAACACAGCATCAAATATTGTCTGTGATGATCAGTTTTTTAGTTTGTAAACCACAACCTTAGAATTAGATTCTCACAAACAATATTTTCTGATTGTATATTTTTACCACCGAAAATATTTTTCTATTTAAAAAAAGCATTGCTACAAAGAAAATGAAAAATGAATGAAATAAGAGCATAAATAGAAAAGGCGGAAGAAGTTGCTTGCATAAGTCACTATTAATAGAAACAAGCATTCATGAAAATAAACCTCATTTCTGGAATACACATTAGTTTACAGAAAATATGTTTTCCATAGATAACAAAAAAAAAAATCCATAATCTATCTTTTAGGTCAATGCAAAAATAATTGCTGTTTTTAACCATCTTTAAAGCAGTATATCTCATCAGCTTAGATAAAAAAGCCTCCAGAATCAATACATTTGTGCCAACCAGAAATAAGTCCATTCATTCTGGAAACATAGAATTCTGGAGTCTGGAAACAAATGGATTCAGCTTGGTTGCTGAAGACTTTCCTTTGCAGGAAATGGTTGAAATATTTGAAAAAGTGGTAGTTGATCGCAGAAAGGTCTGGTGAGTCCAGCAGTTGAGGTAGAGTTTCATAGCCTAGTTTGTTCAATTTCAGCATTCATTCACATAGCATACAAGCTTTTTAGCTTTACATTCAAGGTCATTCGCACGACTTTCCAAGCTGGTACAACTGTTGAATAATCAACGATAAGCTCCTCTGCAATATTCAGAGTTGTTTTGCATGGGTCTGCCTCAATGATGGCCTTCAATTCAATGTTGTCCATCAAAAAAGGACGTCCATATCTTCAAAGTTCTCATCTCTGATGAAAAAATTTTGAAAACGTTTAGGTTTAAAATAAACGCAATTATTTTTGCACCAATCTAATATGCAACATCTATTTCTATATTTATAACATTTGTCAAAGTAAATAACTATTGAATGCTAATTAATAAGTGGGCTCCTTTATTTACTTTTTTGCAAAGAAATCCAGGTTCAGTCTGGTTGAACAAAGAAAATGCAGAGCAACAATTTTTGATGCAATAGATGTACAAAACAATTGCAAAATTTTTAGATATCAATCATTTTTTGATGGCATAAGTGAACTAGAATTTACTAAGTTTTCTTTAGAATAGAAAATGAAATTAAAATGGAGCTAACATAAGCACGTAACCGAAACTTCTGATAATATTGATGCCTGCTTAAACTGTCTACAGCAAAATTTAGATAAATCAATTATATTCTCTTTGCCAAAAATATTTGATTATTTCATTTGAGCATTAATAGTTTCTAGATAAACATTAGTTGACAAGAGTTGGATGGATGATAAATCATGCTTAATCTTGGTATTTTGGAAACCTAATTAGTCAGCCTTTTGTATAAAATATGTTCAAATGAGTTATCCTACACAAGACAATGATCACACGTATTTAGTTATATAAAGATTAATGACAAAACTCATCAAATCTACTTGTATATATGCTACACCTACTTGGCAAAATTCTATCTCTTTCATGGTAAAAAAAAAAAAAAATTGGATTCAAACTTCATTTGGATCAAAAGAATGATATAAAATAACTATTTGAAAAAAAAAAAAAAGAAAAAGTAATCAAAGTGAAGTCATATTTTTGTTAAAAAAAAAAAAAAAAAAAAAAAGTTTAAGTAAATATGTAAATTTACAAATAGACAAATTTCACCAATTCGGCATAACACATACTAAAAATTGGACTAATACAGAGAATATGTATATTTTCTACTAGCTGAAAATCTGCCCTATGGATGGTCCTGCTAGTTTGCTAAATGTATCAAAATCCATAATCTGTGTAAAATTACTTTGTAAACCAAACCACTGCACGTGTATTTAGAGAGTTAACAACCAGAAAAGGCTCTATCCATTCTTGAACTCTGTAAACAGAACCACTTTGAGTGATCAGCTCTTGATATTTCCTGATTGGCCTGCTCTTAAGAATATCTACTTCCATCAAAACAAATGTCTATCATACCATTACTTCTTGCAACAATTTTTTTCAACAGTTTTTACCCCTGCCATAAAAGTTGTTCAAACAATATCTACAAAAGTTTCAAGAAGAGGAAAGCAATGAGTGACAAAAAATCTGATCAAATTCTGGTGTCAAAGCAAGATTTTTTTCTCTCCAGCATCATAGCTCTGTATCCACACCATGATGTCTCTGAAGATTCTCAAATTCCAATGAAATTTTGTTAAAGGGTGATCAATTGGCAACAGAAGGAGTGATGAAATTCTAGAGTGGATCCAGGATGTTCATACAGTTACCTCTATGCATCATAACTATTGAATGGATTTTCATTCAGTTTTCAGTGACAGTGTTGCCAGAGATATGCGTGTTTTTTTATTTTTGTCAATTTCCAAAACTGGAATTGACTATTTTTTTTACTCTAACAAGAACAATCCTCACCAAAATGAAAGTTGTAAAGCAATATATAAAATTGACATCCCTAGTGCAATTAGAACTCATGACTGATTGTCAGGAGGCTATCTTACTGACTGAGCTGAATTGACAAGTCTTGAATATCAACAAAAACTTATTATACAGGTATATAAGGGCTTATTTCATTCTAATCAATAAAACGCTTTTATACAAAAAATATATATTTTGATGATTTTTTTTTATTTATCTAATACATATGAAATACAAAAGTTACAGTAATCATCTTCAGGAGTAGGAATGGAGTTTGACCCAGCAGCAACCAATCTTTTTTTTTCTTTTTTTAAATTTTTCCGATTGTTCACCTGTCAAATCTATAAAAAGGTCACTGGCAGACTATACATTTTTTTATAACTTACCATCTTGCACATTTTATCTCCCCAACCTTGTTATACGACAAATAACAGAAATGATCAATTGTTTATGCAGAAAGATGGATTTGGCAGTGAACCAGTCGTACCTTGGATGAAAGACAAATCAAAAAAAAAAATTGAGACATTTTTACTGAAAGAAAATTGGTTGGGGAGACTGTTCTTAGCTTTGATGATGAATAACAATTGCTTTATGAATCACTGGCAACCAAAGTTGTTGGAAACCATCAACCAAAACTGTCAACATAGGTTTTTTTTTTTTAGCTTTTGAGAGTGGCTGGCTGGTTGGCTGGGTATGTGTCGTACCAACAAGCTGCAACAGTGGAGGTAGAGGGGGGAAAATTCTAAACATTTACTTGTCTTTAGAAAAAAAAAAAAAACTTGTTTTTTTTGTTTAAATTCTCCCCAAATAGTTTTTAGAGGGTAGTTCAATTTACAATGTAAATTTATGCTAAATTGGCCCCCCAGTCCCAGTGTTGGTGTCTGGCAACGTTTGAGGATACCACCTTCAAAACATCAAAAAGACGAAGGCTTCATTGATCACCCCTTTTTTCCAATTTCTTTTAATTGATAATCCCCCCCAAAACAGCATGCTGCCAAAAGACATTAGATATGTGAACTGTTTCTATTGAAGGACTAACCAGACCTGTAATATTTATTCTGTTGCAGCAGATCAAGATAGACCAGAGAGAAATGATTTGTGTACAGAGAACGCAAGTGATAAGTCATCAAAAACATAGGAGAGTGCTTTCTGCTTCTGAAATACTTTGAGTCATCAAAATGTATTTGTTTCAGTGAGACAAATGCTTAAGGAATGGGTGCCTTAACAAAGCACCACTACGTTCAGAAAGCTCATCTTGCAAGACTACAAAGCATTCTACAGAGCACGTACATCTGCCAACATGTGTTTCCAGGTTGGTATGGCAGGCAGGCTGGTTATGTCATATATCATGGGTACAGCGCGCTCCAATAGAGCAAGAGGGCTGGAAAATTGAACATTCATTTATCATGTCTAGAAAAAAATTTTTGTTTAGTTTCAATATTTCAACCCTCCTCAAGATTTTTTTTTCTTGGAGAGGGGGGGGTCAATTTACAATGTAAATTCTTTTAATGCCAAATTGATCTCTTGAATACCTTAAAATTTTCCCCACCTATATTTCTAGAAATTTCAGACTTGAATTATCACCGTAAAAAAAAAGTCAAAGTAGTAACGTATTCATCAATCACACCCATTTTCCAACTGATCATCCCTAACACGGTATGCTGCCAAAAGACATTGATTTCAGACTGGATGCAGGTGTCTTGTATACCATCAATAACAGAAACATTTTGGACAGACCAGTGTGCTTTTTTTTCAATTTCAAAATTCTAAAAAAGTTCCTTTTGGGAACTGATGTATCTACAATCGGACATTAGTTGATAGGCTTGAACGAAAGTATAACTGTAAAGGCTGCCCTTGATTCAAGCTGTTTTGATTAATGCGAATCAGCAATAATGCTAGTTTGAAGTCTGCTTAATTTTTTCCTTAAAAAAAAATTCAAGATTTTTGTAGACAAAGCCGTGTTTTGTACTTGGACCACAAGTGGTATCGTATCACCAGTGCAATCCATCAGCACTACACTTTTAGCCTTAGTTTAGCACTAAGTACAGTAGTATTAAGATGACTGGTGGATTGATTTTGTGCAGATTTCTTTTACACCGCCTCCTCTAAGAACCCTGCCCCCTCTGGCATAAAATCAGGGTTGTATAGATATTTTTGATAGACGACATCTTGAGAAATGTCGGTGAGTTCTTTTCTACTGCACTAACTCCAAGGAACACAAAATAGCTCACAACTAGATGAAAACTGGTGATGCTCTTCAGCATGGTATCCCTTACTCAGCAGAATGAAAAATTTACATAAAAACATGAGAAGGCAACGTTCATGAGACGACACTACATCCAGGGAATAGAGTAACTATAGCAACAACAGATACCGACATTCCTTTATTTCACTCTCACATTTATTTTCTGCTTGTTTCTCACTCTCTTGCAGCAAGTTGCTAGTAAGCTACCATTTGACTGGGACTATTAATTGAAGGTCACCAGGTCACATTAACCAATCCTCATCTACTACCCCCACCCCTCAGGGACATAGGCAGACTGATTGAACCAGTCCCTTCGCATGTGTGACAAAACTGACACTGACAAGGTCACTTAGCAAGAATGAATTACTTCCAGGAAAAACAAAGACAGGAAAAAAAATTACATAGTAATACAAAAAAAATTCAGACTTCCTATGACGAGTTTTCCTTTTCAGAAGAAGCTGGAAACGATGTTGGCATTCATAAAGTTTAGCCTGGGGCAATGGTTCCCAAACTTTTTCATATCACGGCACACTTAGAGAGAATAAGATTTTTTTTTTTTCTTTTTCCACAGCCCCCTACGTGAATTACTGAACAATCACATTTATGTTAAGGTGGTTGGGTTTAGGAGAGAAAGATTAATCATGTAATTTAAAATGTTCTTACTTTCTTTTATGCAATTATCATAATCGTTAGTAGGATGGGTGAGCCTGTTGTTCTTCACATCAATTCTAAACTCTTGGAATCAAACGAGAGATAGCCATCCTCATTTGCTTTTTCACGTTAATTTTTGCACAATACTTGCTTTTTATCATGGTTAACATAGAAAACCCAGCATCGTAGAGATATGTGATCACAAATAGAATTAGAACTCACTTAGCTTCATTAGAAGGTATTCATCTTCAGCTGATATTGGAGACAGTTAAATGTCTGCAATTATTAAAATTTTCATATATCCTGGGGGCACCCCTGGGAACTAACTGTGACACCCCAGGGAGCCACAGTGTACACTTTGGGAACCACTGGCTTCAGAAAACAGAGTTCAAACTCCGGCTGAGACAGTTTCATTTATCATCATCTCCAGACTTTTAGCATTTGTCGTTGAACATAGACCTTCCCAAGATTGGCCAGACCTCTCTACCATGGGCGTCACTGAGCCAATACTTTCTGATTTTGTTTAGTTCATCATGCCATCCTATTCTATACAAACCAGTTTGGCATATGATCTCTAGGGGGTCACATTATGAATTGTGACATCCAGTGGTTATCTGACATTCTTGCAACATGACCAGTTTTTCTAATGGGTTATATACCTATGACCCATGTTTTTTTTTCTGATATACTGTTTTGTGGTCTACAAATGTGGTGTGAATCTCTCTTCGAACATTGAATGATTCTCAGATTGAGGGTCAATCTTTTGGTTAAGTTCCATGACAGGTCTATTGGGGATTATCAGGGAGGGGGGGATGCATCGGTTGCAGACCCCTTTTTCTAGAACTGTCCACTTTGCACTAATTCCTTTAGGAAGGCATGTATCCATCCCTTACCCCTAACCAATACGTCTTTGGCCAGCATGTCAGTTTAAGGCCCATCATCCCACATCTTGTTCTTACTTGGGAATGGCCCACATCCAACAACAGATCTTGAAACGTGATGAAATGAGAAAAAAAAAAATAAGTTCAACTCTGTCTTGGCACAAGGCCGAAAGTGTTGGGTATTCTACAAGAATCAAAGTGATGGTCAGCAAACCTACCTTGCTAAGCCCTGCTTTATGGTGAGGCATCCTTATTTCTAAGGACAAGCACAAGGCCACTAGTGTTGAGTGTCCAGTGAGTATTGAATTTACTACAATTATTATATTTACAAATCACAGTACACCAATGTCAACATAATACTGATAGGACTGAACATATAAAGGATTGGATTCATGCTTTCCCCAAGAGCATAAACAGAAAAGTGATATCTGTGACCATGACCAAATTTTATGTTTGAAAAGGGCAGTTTGCAGAATGCTAACTAATACACCAACCCCCACAAAAACATTTAAGCCGTTTTGAAAGACAACAATATTTGGTATAGCCTAGAGCAAAGTAATATCCCATTACCAGATCCTTTGACGAAAAATTTTGTCTCCCCCCCCCCACAATCAAAATAGTTGGAAACTAAATCGAAGAGGATGCATGGAAATAGGTGTTCAGTTGTAGGAGCAACAGAGACTGCAACCCTCACATTGCACCACATGGCCACACCCGACGATGCCTACACACAAAGGTCAGACTACACTCCAGCATTTCCTTGTTTATGTTCAACCAGAATAAACATGGATATTTTACGCATTAAAAAGAAGGAAAAAAAAAAAGTCTGGTTAGTCAGTCAATAGAATCATGTGACTAATGTCTTTTGGCAGCATGTTATGTGCGTGGTGGTGGTTGGGGGGGTGTGATCAATTGAAAAAACAAATGGGGGTGATCACTGATTTTTTTTATAGGCAGTGATCATTTAAAAAAGTGTATTTAAAGAAAAAAGTATGAATGCTTCCAGACACAGACTAAGACCAATTTAGCATAAACTTGCATTTTAAATTAAAACCCCTCCTATTAAAAGCCTATTTACAGGATGAAAAAAAAAAAGATTTTTCTTGTAGACATGATTCCTGATATTTTCAACCGTCAAGATCCAATGGTGTGACCTGCAGGCATGATATATACATACATCGAGAACAACTCAGAGACTGAATGAACCTATGTTAACAGTTTCCTATCGATTCAGGGACTCGAATGTTATTCAATTTAGAGTGATTATACAATATTGGAGCAAGCAAAGTGAAATCAGGAACCATTCCTAATAGAATGAGTCAATTGGTACACATGTCAAAAGCATGAAATTTTGATATTACAAATAAACACAGAAAGTCAGAGAGAAGAGCTGTAAAATCAAGATGTCCAACATACTCGGCCAAATCTCGACAATCATTGCCTATTAGAATTGAACTGGCAAGAAAAGATTTCAATCCACATCAATACTTTTCTACTAGTAAAATCTATGATACCCATGAGATGTAAATGACTCAATACCAGAATGAGACAATCAATGATTTAAGGTCATCACGACATTTATATAATAACTGCCTCCTGCAGACAAACATTTTGGTCTGCTTTAAAAAGAAAATGCTATTTAAAAAAAAAAACAAAAAAAAAACACACATCCAATTTTAGAAAACATTGTTTAGTTCTTTATAGACAAGAATATATCAATGAAAGATGAATGAAATTGCCTCTTTGTGTCTGTATACAAAGAATTGATCTGTTTTTTTTTTGCTAATAAAGCAGACATGAAAAAGGAAAGCCAAACCATCCAGTCAGAGGTGAACAAATTCAAAGATCAAAATAACCTCCAGAAAAAACTTGGGGGGGGGGGGAGACAACTGTTGGTCACCCTAAGCAAGGCTTTTCAGCTACTTTGGTCATCAAAGGTTTAGTAAAAATGAAATTATCTCTGCCACAGAATTGGGACCAGTAAATACATGTTGAAATAGTTTGTAGTTGTCAAAATAACAAAAGTTGGATTCAGTAAAAGAGGACATGTTTAAAATGAAGACTGAAAGACTAAAACAAGAACCATAAGTTCAACGATGCATCCACCATTTGTGGTTAGAGTAGTAGAAGGAGGATGAGGAAGAAGAGCGAGTAATCTTTCTTTCGTATTTTCAATAAAAAAAATCATAAATGGCATTTTTCAGCTTTTTTACAATCAAGACATTAGCACCTGGCAAAAAAATTCATCAGAATAGATTTTATTTTAGTGCATCATACCTCTTCCTTCCTTCCAATTTCTGTTTTTCAACAGAATAGGGAGCGACTGACAGACTGACCAAGTAGCATCTAATAGAGATGTGTGGACACATCTAAAGACAGAAGTTAAAATGACTTCTAGTGTTAGAAACACAAGAATTGCTGAGCCAAAACTTCCAATCAGGAATGGCTCAATTCCTTATGGGGCTCAGAGCAGACTGATTTGCAACCCTGCTGTCTCATTGCTCCTCCCTATTACTCGGGGGGGGGGGGGGCTCTGGTAGCCATATGGCCACCAAGAACCTGCGGCAAGTTATTCATTTATACTGCAAGGAATTCGGGAGGTGCAAGTGGTCAGGCAAGAAACAATATAGAGAACGGGATCAGTGAGCAGACTGAAAGTTTGCATTCACATTGCATAAGACCATCTAAAAAGGCATGTATCCATCCCCATCAACACATCATGGGCCAATACTCGCCCCACCCTCATTTCACTTGGTGAAGGTCAAGATTCAACAGACCTTAAAAGGCCAATTAGAAAAAAAAATTTTTTTAAAAAGGTCAAATTTTTGCGAAAAATTGTAAACAAAATTTCTGATCTGCAACCGAAACATTCAATGTTTTGGCTGATGCACCCTCCAGCCTTCGTCTGGTGTTGGATCAAGAATGTAGAATCACTACTGAGTGATTGCTAGTGGACTGGATAAGTCACATCTGTTTTTCTTGTATAGCTACGTTGTCATAAGATGGGGCTGACGTTGTAAATAGTCTGACCATATCATACAAAAAATTATTACACACTGTCTAAGAAAAAAATTCAGACAAAAATAGTTACTTACTAATCTTAGACTCGCAAAGCAGAGCAACAAGTAAAGATCAAACTTACTACACTTGGTTAGTAGCTAGTAATATTCTGCAAGACACGGTTACTTACCGTCACTTTATGATGGCCACACCTTATTTTATCAAAGCATTCTCTCAGGGCTGTGTAGTATGGAATAACTGTTCTTCAACACATGCATTCTATAAAAGTTGCTACCGTAGCCCAATGGTTAGTCAGTTTGTTTTATGGCCAATTTGTTGGTGCAGCAGTAGAGCCATCAGGGAAAACTGAATTACCATGGTCTGGTGCTAAACTAGTGTACTCATTAAAATTGTGAAAAGATTTTTGAACCACTGTAGCCATCAAAGGCGGCAAAGGGTTCGTTCATCTTTTGTACGCGTTTGTGAGTTCATACTGATTGTCTACTGACTTGATAATTGGCATTCGTACCCCAAGTTAAATGCTTAAAAAAAAAAAAAAAAAAAAAAAAAAAATGGGGGGGGGGGGCTAATTTTAACTGGTTAAACAACACCTACATCCACCAATCCAGATATTTCTAACTATTTTAATTGTTTATTGGTGGAAAACACCAGTGATGTCAGAAATAGAAGTTATTCTGACTATATTCTTCAATAAAATAGTTGTTTTTTTAATGGCTTCAAATTTTTATACTAAGGTTGTTCAATTATTGACTGTGATGGTGGTTATTATTTCATTTTTAATGGAGGTGCAATTGATGTTGTCAGTAACGGTTCAGATAATGGAATTGGCGACCCGAAACTCCAATCAGAGCCGTTTATGCTCACTCCATACTAAAGCCCTTGAGAAAGGTATGAATACACCTCTTCCTCCCCCGCCACTACAGGTAAAATAGGGTAATTGGTTCCAAACCCAGAAGTGGAATCCCTTGAGTTGGTTCAATGCCCAATTTGACATCCTCCTGGCAGCTCCTGCAGCCAAGCTGATGCCAGGTGTATCACTCACTGATTTCCTTTGAACTACATCAGGAAGATCGAGACGGAGATTCTGATGACGAGCCATCCCAGGATCTCCGTACACTTCACCTAGGCATGTGCCTAGGAAGGGCGTTTCATTGTCTGTAGATAATGTACGGTTGCCACTCAAGAGACTTTCAAATCATTTTCTGTTTTAGTGTTACTTAGCGATTTGAGAAGTGTTGTAACTGCAAGTCTGCAAAAGTAACCATGCATTTGTCAGATCATATATACAGAGAAATTTACAATCCTGTGGATTATTTTGAAATTTACTTTCTAAAATTAGAAAAGGAAAGTTTTGCAATTATTTTCAGAATCGAAAAACCTTGATTTCTTTCCAAGTGTCAAGGTAAACAAGTTGCTCTCAGGCATTTCAACCGCCCTGACCTTAGGATTTATTTGACAATGACCTTGATAATAAGACTTCAACTGCCAGTCACAGGTGAATAAGCAGAGATTGACCTCATGAGAATATTCAATATTGTGTGGTGATGCGATTAAAGCCAAACCTTGATTAAAAAGAATTTGACTTAGTCCTTATTGAGAAATTAGTTTCATTTAGTCACACTCATTGGCTTTTTAGCATCCATTGTTGGATATAGACCTTTCCCAAGATTCACCAGACCTCTATCAAGGGCATCACGGAGCCAGTGCTTTCCAATTTCATCAAATTCCTCACCCCATCTTTTTGTCTGACACAATTTCATATATAATCTTTGGGGATCCACGTTGTGAGATGATATGTCCAGCGGTTGTCTGACATTCCTGCAACATAACCAGCCCATTGCCATCTGAGTTTTCTACTGGTTTCTATGATATCTTGGACTCCTATCTTTTCTCTAATATACTGTGCTGTTTCAGCTCCATAAGTGACTATCAGGAAAGTGCATTAGTTGTAGACTCCTTTCATAGCTACTGGGATTTTCTTGTTCATGAAAGTGTGATTTCATTTAGTACTTATTATAAAATATAGTCTTATTTAGTACTAGACTAAATTTGATACAGTCTGAATTCTTTTGATGTGCAAAAATTAAAATTTGAGGATCCAATGACTCAGTCTATTTGCTTTTGCCAGTCATCGTGTGATAACCTGCAGCAGTTCTTTGTGCTTTGTCAAATATAATTGATAGCTGTTTTATATCAGACACAAACATGTAAACAAGAATTGTAAGTTCAATGATGAATACACCATCCTTACATCCATATTTTGAAAGGGATTCTTAACGAAATAGTCATAGTAACAGCATTACTAGTTGCGGTAGTGGTAGCAGGAGAGGGGGAAAGATGGGGATGGTTCACCGAAGGTCTGGACCAAGTTTCATATCAATCAAACATAATATGGCTGAGAAAATTGACATTTAATATTAGTCGTACCACTTGTAGTAGTAGTAGGAAGAGGAGGAGGAAAAAGATGATGGTTCACCTGAAGATCTGGACCAAGTTTCATATCAATACCATGTAACCAGGCTGAGAAAATTTATATACAATGTAATAACTGACCAAGCTAAAAATGTCTCATAAAAGATTGGTTGAACACATCTAAAAAGGGAAAATACGTGTCCTACAATTGAACAAAAAAAAAAAAAAAATCGCGGAAGCAGATGATGATGAAGCAGCTGCCGACAATAATCAGATGAAGATTAATAAATGTAGAGGGAGGAAAAGAAAAAAAGACCCTGACATTTACAAATCAGCTTCAAAAACTCCAGGTTAGGGAATGTAGAGAGTAAAAATTTGAAAAAAAAGAAAAAAGTCAACAGTTCTTAGAATGGGGAAAAATTCCTATGTAAAGACTGATTTTCAAATTGTTTGATAGTATTTGAAAGGAATTGAGTAACCCAAAGAGAGACAGCATTTTTAGTTTTTTTTCTTTTTCCCTTTTAATATTTTCATAGCATTAGTGAAGATAGAGAGATAGGATACAAAGATAAGGTAAAGAAAGGAATAGTTTTCTTCATTATGACATTCTTTTCTAGATCTATACTAGAGATAAAAGAAAGAGAGTGAAACATATATATTGCATTACCGGCAGCTGTTTAGCTCAATGGTAAAAGCATTGGAATTTAGACAATGTAAATTCCATAAACTATAAAAGAAAATAGGGCTGCTGCAGGAATCGAGCCTGCCACAGATAGGGTAGCCGTGTGGCAGGTTCATTTTCTTTCATTGTTTATTCTTTTCATGTTGTCTAAAATCAAGTGATATATTGGAGGGAGATCATTTTGAATAAGTTTTTACATAATATTTTATATATATATATATATATATATATATATATATATATATATATATATATATATATATATATTATGCACATACAACTTTTTTATTTGCCAATGAATAGTATTGGATTTTGAATATTTTTCAGATGCCATCATCATTTCTATTTTGAATATTTCAATGGGCATCAGCTTGAAAAATTACAGGCAACAAACCATTTTATTACAGAAACAAATGTTGTCAAACATATATACATCACTGTTTTTGAACAGAATCTGTTCCTTTTCTTTTATCTAAAAAAAAACGCTACCCACATGTATTTCTTTTTTTTTTTTTGTCTGTAACACCCAATACACTATTATATGACAATGGCACACTAAATGTCAACTTGGCACACCAACAGCTAAAACGGAATGATTTAGCAGAAAACATCTCAGTAATCAAAACTGAAGAAAACTTTTACATCAGCACGCTGATATACGTACTCATCACCCTATTCATTTTCTGTTGTCTGTTAAAACCTAAGAATAGACAGGACTTCACTAAATATCAATTTCATATATGCTATAGCAAGAGTACTCTAGTTCTCACAGTAAACATTTTACTTTAAAAAAAAACAACAAAAAAAAAAACAAAACAACTTTCCACTAAGTCCATTGAGTATGCATACCAAATTAGGTTAGGTAACTAAGCCTTTTAGTACTATATAGAAATATAAAGGAAGAGACGGAATTTGAATAATTATTGAGCTGGGAGCAAACACAGACCCAGTTAGTTTGTTTTTTGCGAAAGATGAAGCCTATGTAAATTTTTGCATACATATACAGCCTATATGGGACCTACTAGAACTGTTTTAGGCACTGGGTGAAGTCATGTCCCAAAACAAAGCAGTTCAACCAGGAAAGAGGGGTGGGGAATGATGTTCAGTGCGATTTTCTTTTCTAAAAATACAAAGAAAAAAAACCAAAAAAACCCAAACATGTAGCTAAAATTGACAAAATCTGTTTGCATATGCACAGCAACTACTTGATAATAGGCCAGAGTTGACATTCCTCCAGGTATATTAGTTTGCACACAAGGCAGTGCAGTGTTGAGTTTCAAGAATTTTGTATCAGCATTTAGAGGAATCTACGTAAGAAAAAAAGATTTTTTCAAAAAGACTGATCATAGCACTTTTACCCTAAAATTATAGATTGAAATTTAGATACTCCAAATGTAGATGGGCAATGGATATAAATTTGGATTTTTAAAAAAATATCTGAACTGGCAACACTGAAGAGAAGCGATCAAAATACTTTGAAGCCACATGTTTCATAAGTTGGATGGAAAATCATTTTATGACTTATGGAAGACTGCTCTGAACACCATAAGGTCCGGCCTTGATCAAACATCAACCTTTGGAATAGGTGCTGCCCCAGTCTCATTGAAATCAAAATTTATCCATGAATTTTTTCACTGTAATAAGTAAATCATATTGGGGGGGGGGGGGGTAATTTTTTTTTTTGACAGGGATTAACTATTAGAAAAATAAAAGATTAATGTGGATAAGCAGCAAATGTCAGAAATCTAAATAACGTTGGTTTTTTATTAACCACATAATCCTTGGTATTCTTACGTAATCTTCCACTTAGTAATAATCAGTGTTGATTGACTTAATCAGGTGGAAACAATTGTTAACCCATTAACTGCAGTGGAGAGTAATATCAATTCAGTGCAAGTTAAAAGCCCCGACTCAAAGAGGGCACAGGGGTTGCCCTCATCAATCACAATAAAACAAGAATTTTTTTTAGTTGGTCATTGACTGTAATGACGGGAATTTCAGTCATTCACATAGATTGGTAAAAGACAAACTGTTGAGGTCTATCAATCTGGACACCTAAGGAGTTCGCCTTTGCCGTAAGACAGTCAGAAAAGAGAATTTTGTTTACTTAATCATTACATTACTACATAATTAACATAGAAAGACTGGCAACATCGGGTTCCAACTCTACTCTGACAGAAACCTATAAGATTTGAGATTATTTTGACTTTCGTAAGAACATTTTTCCTCAAACTAAAGAAAATCATTAAATTTGACCATGGCAGGGGACTCGATGAAATAGTATCTAGATATTTTTCTAGATAAATGACATGAAAATCTAGATAATTCTAGATATAACTCATTTTTTCAACTTAGATATATACTAAAAACCCTTTTCAATTTTCACTCTTTCGTTGATCATGTAAGAATAGAATCTGTCTATCCACCATCATAAACTTATCACTTTTTAGTCTTAATCTGAAATTATCGTTGTTAGGTGAAGTAAGTAAAAATTCAGGAGTTTGACAAATACATTTTTGCAATTTATAAATTTAATTTCCCCCTAACCGATAGTGTGAAAAATAGAAAGATATTTTTAGTATGAATTTATATATTAATTACATTACATGAAAATTATTTGTTTACGCTTTTTAATTGGTTGTATTTAAAATCATTCTTATGATTCAGAGAAATTTGATAAGAAAAAAAAAAAAAAATCTAATTTTATGCAAAAATAAACATTGAAAGTTTTTGGTTTTGAAGTTCTTCATTTTAGTTTTGAACTGGGGTTATATCGTTTGTTCAATAAATGTTTATAAAATGCTAAATTATGGTTCAACATGTATTTTGAAACAGAATCAAAAGAACTCTTGAGGCAGATACACATCATGTCAGACCATGGGAGTTGCTGCAACATAGTATGGGATTAGAGAGGTTTGATCTCTATTATGCTTTCAAGTCAGCGGTACTTAATCTTTTTCAAGGTTGGCATCCCTTTGGGATTTCAAAATCTTTCTTACACTCCTAAGACTAAAAGGCTGAAAAAGTTTAAATTGGCCAAGTTGATATTAAAGTGTAAATAGAATGTTAAAATTTATCAAATTCTAAAATTATAGAAATCTCAAAGGTATAGAAAAAAGTCATAGGGAGAGAGGTAATGAGATATTTTTTAGGACCAATAACACCGAAATACATTGTTTTTGCATATAGAATGTAAACAAACAATCGGATCAGCCATAACTCACCATCTCCACAGTAGAATCGCTCCATATGCCTTGAAAATATATTGAATATGTTAAAGTTATCCAATTGAGAAGAAGGAGACAAAGAGACAAGGACAATGGAAATCCAAAGCAAATGAGTCCCAGCAGCTTTTGTGCTAGAAACAAAACTGATTCAGGATATGAGGAGAGAGAAAAAAAGCTGTATAAATCATCAATAAACTAAAAAGGTTTGTTTACCACCCACTTCTAACAACTGCACCCACACCAATTGCCATGAGAACCACTGGGGGCGGGGTGCACCCCAGATTAAGAACCACTGTCTCAAGCCAATCAGATGAGAAACACCGAGTCAATGATAGATAATTAAAACTAACTTCTAACTACCAGGGTCAGCTTAAGACTATTTCAGTGACACCCTTCCCACAAAGTGAAGGGGCCTTTACCACCCCTCATTCCAACACATAAAAAAAAATTTTTTTCCATTTTGTGTCTAGTTGAAGTCTTGGTGACAAAGCAGACCTGGATATGTGGTGCTTCCCCTGGCTATGGGAATCTGGATTAGAATCTCACATGAGGATTATCACTGCCAGAGAGGGTGAATCAGCCTGAGTGAAGAGTTGCAATAAAAACAACTAATAAAATTAAGAGGAAGGGAGAAAGTAATAAAAAATATTTGTTTTTTTCTAAAACAATATTAACATTAAAAGCAAGTTTTTATTTTCCAAATTGAATTCCGGGCAAGTGCCCAGTGTGCCCATGTGATAAGACGGCTCTGCTGACTACATCCTTCTCTCTTCTCTCCAAGGTTAGGAGAGAATGAAACAGGCTACCAATAACAATAACCCTCCACCCTTGACCTCAAAGCTTGTCACACTTTCAAGTTTTGACCTCAAATAATGCATACCTCTACCAACAGCATTGTCGGAGAGTAATTGTGTATGGATCCGCCCAAAATTCTAATCACAGCTTCAATAGTCCATTGGTCTACTCAGATAGTGTAATGGTTAGCATGTCTGCCTCACACACTGAAGGTCCTGGTTCTGATCCCTGGTATGAGCAAAGAGTATGGAAAACACTTCATCAGGACAGATTTCCCAGAGCACCCAGGAACTAATTGAGTACATTCTAAGCTGTGAGATTAAGGTTGAGGGATCCATTTGGTGGACTTGCAGGAGGGAGGGGGGTCATAAAAACTTGCAAGGATCACTAAGCTGACGCAATCAACAGGAACCTAAACTTTATCACCAGCTTCCATACTACATTGGGAGTCGTCTCTTAGGAGACTGGATGCTTCACATTTACAGTAGCAAATCATTTGATTGGCTGCCAGAAAAATGGTTAGTTCAGAATCTGAAAGGATTCATAGTTCACTGCTCAGATGCTCTTTGTTTTAATTTTCATGGTGTGGTTGAATCGTCTTCAGATGAATATTAGAGGATTATTATTAGAAAGACCCCATTTTTGAAGTGGAATAATTCTTCTGTTATAAACAGTTTATTATTTACTCCTCCTCGTATATTTAGGATTTCAAGAGGATTGAACAGAATCAAACAGGCTCTTATTTAGAAGTGCATTACAGTGGTACAGTAAAATCTTTCAGAGTTAGGAGAAAAATAAATAAATTGTTAAAATGGAAGTTCATTTGAAATCAATTATACAACCCCCATAATCAAGTCAAATATTCAAAATATGACCTGATTTTTTATCCAACTTATCTCAAACTTTGGTGTCCTCTATGGTTCAGCATTAGTAAGATAAGCCAGCAATGACAAGGAAAATTATACAAGTCAGGTGACAGACACTTTTAATACTTGTCAAAGGAGATAACTATTTCATGCTAATTGTAGAGTACCTCCCAATTCATCAGCCAGCAAATTTGGATATATCTCTATCTAGGTGTGTGTGCTTGCATTATGGATGTGAAGTGACCAAACAGAATATAAATGAATATGACAGTTGGAAGGTAAAGAGAAAAACTCAAGAGATTGGTGTTACATCTCAAATTTTTTTAACTTTTCCATGGGCATAGTTTGATGAATTTCGATGGGGGCTGGCCCCCGTTGGAATGCATCGAACTATGTCCACAGAAAAAGTAAAAATTTTGAGATAAAACACCAATCTCTTGAGTTTTTCTCTTTACCTTCCAACTGTCATTTTCATCTACACACATATACACACACACACACATATATATATATATATATATATATATATATATACATACATACATATATATATATATATTAGTTGTATCATTCTTTCCACAAGATAACTCCAAAAGTACTTGCAGTATGGATTTCTATGAAATTTTTTGAGTTGGCAATAAAGTAAATAGCAATTGTTAAAAATTATTTTTGATTGAGAGATATTTTTTTTTCATACATTTACATATACACTCATGACTGTCCACCACAATAATTCCAAAATTCTCAACAAATCTAAATGAAAATTTGTAGAAGAGTGGACAATAGACTGACGAGCTAGACAAATTCAGGAAGTACTGGCTTCACGACGCCCATGATAGAGAAGTGTGGCAAATTCTGAGGTAAGTCTATGTCCAACGACGGACGTTAAAAGATTGATGATGGACAATAGACTACGGAAGAACTAATTAAATTTAGATCAAACTAAACTGATTAAATTATCTCCTCTACCAAGTAGTTATAGGTCGAAACAGCATGATACATCACCAAAATTTCATGTCTGAATCTGATATCTCTAAAAGAATCAATTTCAAAGGCTATGGAAGAAATTATTAAATTTTTGGGCGGATCCATGCACAATTATTCACCCCAGAAGATGGCATTGAGTGCTCTATTTATTTTGCAAATCTCAAACAAGAAAATGCAGAGCAACATTATTTTTTCTTCCACACACATCAGTAATGAAACGGAAATAAAAAAAAAATGAAAAAAGAATTTGTTTGCCACCCTCTTCAAGCAGCCCCGAGATCACTTTACGTACCACTTGGGGGTGCATGCACACCAGATTAAGAACCATTGAACTAGAACGATCAGCACTTTGCCTCAGTGTTCGTTAGCAAACAGAGCCACAGATGTAAGGTGATGAAGTGGTTAGTGGAGGGGTTGGTTACTACTTAATTAAATCTCATTGTGTATTCAAGATTGTAAGGAGGAGAAGGTGGGGCTGTGAGCAGTTTTATAAATTGGTATTAAATACTTAACAGGAGAAATCTCAAGTGCTTAGAATGAAAAAAAAAATCAATTTACTTCTGAGAAGATAAACAGGAAATCAAACAGCAAATAAAAATGGAAACGCCTCACACTTCCACAATTCTCCACGTTTCATTAAAAATAGATTACAGGAGTCCAACTTGACCCTTTCAGGGATGAATATACATGTAGTATAAATAAAAACTATTCATATATTTGGGGGGGTAAAGAGACATGGAGAATTCAAATTGTCATTATCTTATCATAAATTTCAATTTGGGGACAAAATTGATTGTCATATGGCCCTTACAGCCATTCTGGTTATACAGTGTCAGATAAAACCTTTTTAATATATTCTACTGTTATAGGTCATGCTGCCCTTCTTGGTCTGGAAAGGTTAAAATAATGATACAAACTATCTGGTTATAATTCACCAAATGTCTGTCTGTAAGAACCAGATTAATGCCTATGAAATTTCCTGTGTGCACTAATGGGACCCACAGGAAGAGAACCAAAATCATGATTGGAGACATTTATCTCCATTAGACGTTTATTATTTTGTGATGGATACATCCTAGTAGACTTCTTAAGGAGATCTAAATAACATACATCTATCTCAGTGGTCATAGAAACCTCAGAATGAGTCTCTAAGGGGTCAAATGCTCCAAGAAAAATAACATTATGATAGTGACCATTTGAGATTTTTAAAAATGTGACAATTTATATGAGCAGTTCGTAACATTTTCCTAGGCTCGTACCTTTTCGAGATTTCAAAATCTTTTGGCACCTCTTAATCTTCAAGCTAAAAATTATTTATCAGATGTCAAAATATCAAGATATTACTAACAAACATGAGTCACGAAGGAGAAAACAAAAGTTGTACGCATTGGCAATAAAACAAAAAAAAATATATATATTTTTGCCACCTTCTGGCATCCTAAATATTGCTTCATGTATCATTTGAGGATGCATGCACCCCAGGTTAACCCACATTTACCTCCAGGCCTATACTTAGCCCATCTTTAAAAAATTGCCATAGAAAATATACTCATGAAAGAAAGCAGATCAGATTACACACAAACACTCAAGATAAAAAAGCTTTCAGTTTGTTTAAAAAAAACAAACAAAAAAAACTGTATCTGTAATATACTAATATACTTTCATTTAACCCATATATTTCCAACAACACCAAAATCTGACTTGGGGTACTAATAGGTTAAGACCACAGATTTATATTAAATGCAAGGCTTGTAGACAGCATATTATTAATGAGGCATGAATCACTTCAAAACTGAAGTCCAGATGGACTTTTGAGCAAGGAATAGCAATGAATCAACAGTAAGTAAATAAGTTCTACTCAAAGATGAAAGATGACTTATAACTTGAGAAAAGCAGTAGATGCCCCTAATGGTCAATCAAGTGACCTGGGGGTCAAGTATTTTGTCAAGAAATAACATACAAAGCATTAAACTATAAGTACTCCCATGTCCCAGTTTCTGGATTTTATGCCATACTCAAGATTAAGCACTTTACATCATGACAAGTATAGAAAGCATAAAAGAAAGGACTGGATTATTCACGTATGGATAAATCATACAAATATCTATTCAAGTAAAAAATCTATTTAAATACAAACAAAAAATGCATACCTCAAATGAAATTTATTTTCACAATTTCATCTTTTCCGTTTTCAACAACTTTAAAATAATGAGGCAACAATATTAGATAAGAAAAAAAAATGAAACTAATCTGTCAGCATTGTCTGCAGTTGTGATATTACCAATCCTTCCTCTCTGTTTGCTTTAGCATGATGGAAAATCAACAATTAACAAACAAAATTACAAAGCCTTTAGTATTCTAAGATGGATACGTTACATGTAGATCCTAAACCTAATTTAGTCTGGCAAAAGGCCACAAGCATGGAGGTGAGGATGCTAGACAAACTTCATAACCATTGCCCTGCAACAAAGCACACTGATATGTTGCTTGGTGTATTAGATCTTTTATATCAGTGGTTTTCATCTATTTCTTTCCCAGGACCCTTTACCAGATATTAGTCTGGAGGTACCTCCTATATCAGTATACAAAATAACAGGTCTGGTTAGTCACTCAGTAGGAACCATCCTGTGTTGACAGTTTTGATTGATGGTTTCCAGTACCCATATAGAGTGTTGCCAATTTAGTGCTCTTCGTGCAGTTTTGGCATCGAGAAAATTCAACATTTAGAGCAATTTTTCAGTTTTAGCCAACTATTAGCATTTTCTAGCAATTCTCCCCATCTGAATAATCCAGGCATTTTAGCTATCTAAAATTGCCATGCAATGGCTAAAAGTACATTTTAGCATTTTTTAATGCTTTTTTTTGTGAAAGAATTTCCTGAGTTGGCCACACTGTATAAGCAGTATCAACAACCAGAAGTAAGCCAATCTGTGATCACGGTGACAGACTGGCAGGTTTCTCCCCATACAAATACTGCAATGACACCTAGACATTTCAAATGAGTCTATAGATATAAACATATATACAGAAAGATAAACGTTTAGATTGAATACTGTGACCTCATCCAATCAATGTTCAAAGATTCATTGCAGGTATTATAAAGGGGCGAGTCTAAATAATCTTACAGCTTTGTTAAAATCAAAACACTCCTCCTGAATACCTGCTGATCCCTTGAGAGTTCACAGCGCCCTCAGGAGGGCACAACCGCCCACATTGAGAATCTCTCTTTAATACAAGAGAAAATATTATAACAATGGGTAAGTCTCCTTCCTTTCAAGCAGAGACCAAGCAGTTAAAACAACCAACACGTCAACTTGGGTGAAACGGACTTCAAAGTAGTTTGTAACAATCTTGTATTTTTAACTTAGTAAAAGTAAAGCAAAGCTGACTGGCAGCTGTGGTTGGTGATGAAAGACAAATATGACATTAACACAGACACCATCTGTTACGACAGGTAAAATTTTATATTTCAAGACTAACCTATTAAAAGGGGTTTAAAACATAACAGGCTTTTTAAAGAGATCTACACAACATTAATATTATATATATATATATATATATATATATATTACTGTATTTACTCATGCATAATCTGAAAAATCTAATTTAAAAATCAATCAAAATTAACAGATAGCCTCAAGCAAGAACTGGAAATAAACTCATGAAAAACAACATTTTTGCTGAATTATGGTAACAAACATTCAGAATTTGGATTTTTACTATATAGACGAGTGGTTTCGTAACTGAAGTCTATCAAATAATTCTTAGGGGTCCACAAGAGTGTCCTTTCTGAACCTGATATTACGAATCTTGTGGCAGGGAAACATCATCCATTGTACAACAAACAAAAAAACTCAAGAATCATACACATATTAGAATTCAAATAAATATAATCCATTTTAAATGAACAATCTCAATAAAGGCCAACAATTTTAATTAGTCTAAAAACTGAATGCTGAAAATAGGGATCCACCAGAATATTTTCCTTTGTAGAGGGGGTCCTTGAGTTTTCAAAGTTTCAAAACTGTTAATAAAGAAGATTAAGTAAATTCAAACCAAGTAAATTAACTTCAACTTTGAACAAAACTATTTGAAATGTTTGAACAGTCTCTGCACCAATGAGCTAAATTTCACCAGAAATAAATACAACAAACCTGTGGAAACTGAGATACCAAAGGTAGTAACCCCGAGACATCTCCCCACTAACTTCATTGCATGCGGCAATGAAATACCAAACGCATAGCAACCTTGAACCACAACATACGTTCAACAGCAATCATTAATTTTCTTAGCACGCTGGTGATTATGTGCTGGGGGGGGGGCATTATATGTGGGGGATAATGCATATTACTATTTCTTTTACAACAGAAAAAAAAGGGACTGCATTATATTGAGATCACATTGCCCTCTACTATAGGATTTCCCAAACCGAGCTATGCAGAACTCTCAAGTTCCAAATCTTATATTTTGAGTTCCTTGGTCAATTTTGAGTGAGACTTTTCACCATTTCGAATAGTCCAGAATACCATAGAAACCATTAGAAAACTTGATTGACAATGGTCCGGATATGTTGCAAGGATGTCAGGTAACCACTGGTCATCACAACTCATAACATGGATCCCCAAATATCATATGTGAAAAATTGTGGCTGACAGAAAGTAAGATGGTGAAACAAGCTAGACAAATTCAAAAAGTACTAGCTTCGCAACGCCCATGATAGAAAGGTCTGGCAAATCTTGAAGATGGTCCATGTTCAATGACGGATGCAAAAAAGTTGTGGTATTAATGCAAAAAAATAAATAAATAAAAAAATAAGTTATATTTGGTTAATTTTGTAACATGGTAGGAAAAAGTCCACTTCACCCCCAATGCATTTGACTCAAATTGAAAATTTCCTATTTTTTTTCTTTTTAATTCCACTTTACATACGCTTGTCCATTTGTCTCTGTAGTTAGCACCTACTCTATGGTCTCTGCACTCAACAATATCATACATACCGATTTCAGAACTTTAGTCTAGGGCTTGACACTTTTTTTCTTTTTTTTTCCTAATTAGGACAAGATAAGAGACAACATCAGATTCAGTCTGAACAGAAAACAAAATAGGACTGTTTGAAAGAAAGGAAGGAAGAAAGAAAGGAGGAAACTAATTGAATATGGAGCTGTACCTAATATCAACTTCATACAGAAAGATGGGTCAGAAAAAAAAAATGGCTGACAGCAAAAGAAGCCATTACATCAGAGAGAGAGAGAGAGAGAGAGAGCTTTGTTCCATACAAAGGCTCTCTCACTATCTCTCTAACACTGATTGCTTATATTCATTTGTTTGGTTTGTTTTTTGTCTTTTCAACTAAAATATAGAACAATGAAAGTTTAGTTTGAAATGAATTCTGCTTGAATGTATTTTAGGGCTAAAAAGACTTTAAAAACAAGCGCATTAAAAATCTTTCTATATTTTAAAAGTAAAACTATTTATATAATGAACAATAAAGTCTTTCCTATTAAAAAAAGTATCAAAGATTGAATTTTTATCACAATGAATAAACATCTCACATTCAAGTAAATAAGCGTGTGTGTGTGTGAGTGAAAGATGTGTGCGTGTAAACCTAACTTGTTATCTCAAGAGAGCAAAGAGCCCATTTGATATTGTTAAATACAATTTGTAAGATGAATCCTTGACCAGAAATTATGGCCACACAAAGAGGCTTACTGCGAAGGGTAGAGACGCATAAGAACTTGGCCAACGATTTATCAATGAAAACAGGAATCCTTAATCATTACATAAATAGAAGCTGGTTACTTTGTCGAAGGTCCTTGTTGCTTTTGAAGCCCACACAAGAAGATTGGTGTCATAGTTGGGATCATGGAGAGTGGGATACCTGATAAGAATGGCAACAAACGGGAGGGGGAGTTGCAGCCATTGGGGCATCCGGGTAAAAGAGGAAAGCCTAATAGGTGTTGCACTGAAGTCCCATGGCCTGTTCGTCACTGAGGCGACCCACCAAGCCATCAACTGCAGTCTCCAACTCACCCTTTACGACAACTCGCAGTGCACGAAGATGATGAAATTAAAATGCAGAGAAAACTACCCTCTACTTTGAGGGTAGGTAAAACATCCAACTAAGAGACCCTTAGATGATATTTACCAAGTGTGGCATGAGGCCAGTAGGGAGATGGGAAGATCGTGTTGTTTAGAGATTCTCTACTGCTAGTCCCTCAATAGAAAACATAAGAAACATCATGTGTCAGCATACCATGTTAGGGGTGATCAATTAAAAACATTGGAAAAAAACGAGTGAGCAATGAATAGGTTAGTTACTTCTGCCCTTCCTCTCAGCAGTGATCACTGAAGTCGGAATTGAAAGAGAGGAAAAAAAAAGAATGGTTTAGCATAAACTAACATTACCGATTGACCCCCACCCTCCATAAAAACCCGTTTTGGGGGAGGAATTTTCAAAAAACAAAAAGTCTTTTCCAAGTCATTGGGATAAATGTTAAAATTTTCAGTCCTTTAGCTCAATTGGGACTACCTGAGCATGTGATACACAGCCAACCAGCCAACTTGAAAATTGAAGAATGTTTTGGTTGACAATTTCTAATAACCACATCTATCAGAAAAAGCTCTGTGAATACTTCACCTATTCCCATTTCAGGTGAAACAGGATTTTCTGCATCCATAACAAAAACAAATCATCACTCGTGACAATTCTGAGGCCGACATGAGAATCCAGCTGTAGATCATTAAACCAGACTTCAATGATTTTAAAAAACTAAAAGTGTTATCCATTCTATCAACTTTTTAAAAAAATTTTTCTTCCTTTACAGAACTTGTAATTTGAGCCATTTTTCAGCTATTTTATAGCCATTTACCCAATAATATAGCCATTTTAGCTATCTAAAATTGCCATAGAATGGTTGACAACAAAATTTTGCATATTTTAATGCTTTTTGCAAAAAAAATTTTTCTCTAGATAGCCACACTATATAAGCAGTGTCAACAATCAGAAGCAAGCCAACATGTGATAACAGAAACAGACTAATGCTGGCAGGTCTCTTTCCATACAAATATTGCAATTGTACCGAATTATTTCAAAGGAGTCAAAAAAATATAAGTATACACACAAAAAAGATGAAAAAATGTGTAGATAAAATATTAAGACTTGAGCCAATCAAAGTTCAAAGATTCGTTGAAGCCGTGATAAAAAATTTGGTCTAAATAATCTTACAGATTTGTTAAGATTAAAGCGCTCCACGTTGAGAATCACTCTTACATAAGGAAAAAAAAAAGACAAAAATCCATAAAAAGTGATTTTTAGTGTTTTAGCAATTTAATGCTTTTTTTATGGTTGATTTAGCGTGAAAAATTTAGAGTTAGCAACACTGTCTGTATAGCAGTATTGACAACCAAAAACGGCTGTGGAAGGGACAGCCAATCTGCAATCTCAATGCCAGACCATCATACTGTAGCTGCCAGACTTGGGCTTGCAAGTTTTGTTCCAAACTAATATTGCAATCGTTCCCAAACATTTTCTGAAGACTTGTGATGGTTGATTTTTACTAAACTCATCCAATCTACATAAATATTCTCCAGGGACACACATATTTTCTGATAACATTAAGAGGTCTGCTAGGAAAAAAGTTTGTGAACCACCCATCTACAATTTTAGGGGGCAAAAACAGGACTAACAAAAGTCAACCAGTACATACAATGATGGATAGAATTTATGAGAGACCAGATCGAATAGGACATTAACAACTGGTAGATAAGACCAGATATTAAGATTACCAGATTTGAATTGCTACAAAGTGGCTGGAGAACCAAGCAGCAAATTTGTAATGAAAGGAACCCAATATTCTTACCGACAGAGGTGAATTTAATCCTCGCTAGATGTGTCATATTTGTGGCTATCTTCTGTACTAAGCCGAGTTCATTAGGAAAAAAAAAAAAATTTAATTTTTAAGTATCAAAAATTTGAAGGAGATTAAAAGATGTAAATTTCTTTCTTTTAAAATCAGCCTTTGAGGTGCATTGTAGGCAATCCCCAAATGAGGAGCAGATGGATGAATGCATGCCTTTCCTAGGGTCATTAGTGCAAAGTGAACACAAACTGTCTCAGATGGAGTTTGAACTCTGCTTGCCAATCCCATTCTCCATGCCAACGTTCACTCGGCCACCAGCACTTCTGGGACATAACTATAAGAAAATTTAAAATCTACAACAATATCAAGATAACTTTTTTTTCTTCTTTTTTTTGGTAGAGAGATCATCAGATTCATTATTCTCAAGGAATGGAAGCACACATCCATCAGTCGATGGAAAAAGTATTAGAAAACAAAAAATGGAAGTGGTCATCTATTTCATCTAGTTTTTACATTCATCCGAATTTTCAGTTGCTTTTCATCATAACTTCACAACTAAACTGGACCATAATCAAAGTTGATAAAAAGGACCTGTAAGTTAGGAGGAAGGTAAGAGAAAAAAAGAAAAAAAGAAAAAAAAAAAAAAAAAAGATTAATATGGTTGTGATACTTCATCTAAGAATAAAATTTTAAAAATTTTAAAATATCGTAAAAATGCATTTTCATAACAAAATCCACTTTTGCTGAACTAAATCTTGACAGATATATGAATATGAACAAATGAATTATCCAGAATCACTTCGATATATCGATTCCAATTCCTATCTGGGAGGGGTGGGGACTAAATCCCTCAGGTAAGGTTAGGGGATCAGTTCTGGATGAGAATACAACTTATGACAACAATACCAAAGGGTAGCTTGGATGACATATGAGCTTCAGAAATCAGTGGCAAGTGCAAGTCCTAATCAAACTCATCCCCTATACAGATCTCTTCTGCACCATTTTCATTATTAACTAGTAGTTCAGAATCGGTAATCCAATCCATTTATTTATTTCATTAGATGAACTACTGTCAATCATTATAAATAATTGTTTGCCACTATTTCAGATTAATTCATCTCCGATTGCAATGTGATTTTCAATTGCAGCAATTGTCAGATTTTTTCCCCTCAAGAAAGAAACACAAAAGAAAGACTATGGAGTGTCCATAACTCATGTAAACACTTTATATATAATTATGAATGCATTATAGTATTTGAAACTATTTGAAATGATCTCCAATTATTACAAGGAGAATGTATCACTTGGCATAGATGCCGTAAATAGAAGAAACAATCCAAGATAATGGGGCTGGCTGCTGTTTCCTGCAGATTGTTTTAAGTAATATAACCTATTCATAATCATAGTTGGATTATATTGAAACTTATTTGAAACAATCTCCTGTTATTAAATGGTGAGTGTATCATTTGAGTTTCACTATAACACAATTTGTAATCATTCTGTCAGTCATATATCCATTCTTAACATAATTGTCACATTAAAAGAAACAAATAAAGCAAATACATTGGATGAGCAAAAAGAGAATTACGAGTTGAAACTTATTTGGGCCTTTGCATTACCAACGACTGCTCAGCTCCAAGGTAAGACCAACGCTATGTTGAAGCCGCTACCCTATCAGTTGCAGGTTCGATTCTTGCAGCAGGCTCATTTTGATTGATTGTTCTATTTTCATTGTCTTGGCTGCATGATACATTCACCATGTAATAACAGAGATCATTTCAAATAGAGTTGAAATAAAGTATAACGCTAATGATACATATAAGTGGATTTTTTTTTATATATATATGTATATGTGTGTTACTACCAGCTAGAAAGTGTTTTTGTTCCAACTATACATATAAGAATACTTTATTTGATAATCAAAAGTGTTTCAAAAAATATCTGATGGAAGCTTGATGTTATACGATGAGGAAAAATGAACTTTAAGGTTAGTGGAAAATGACTGTCAAATTCTTCAGTTGAATACGTTGGTAGAGAATCAGATATTGGGAAATGGGTGACTGAAATGACACAAAAAGAAAAAAAAAAAAAAAAATTGATCGAAAAAGTTTATTTTAGACTATATAAAAATAAACAAAACTCTTTAGTGTTCCAATGAATTATGTCACCTTTCAGGTGATATTTTTTCATTTTTATACGATGATTATCTTCGACATTTCGGCAGGGATTCAACTGTTTTATTACAGAAACAAATGTAGACAAATATTGTCAAAATTGTACATACAACGTTACAAGATTTGAGCAGGGTGTTTTTTTTTTATTTTGATAAAGAGAGAGAGAGATCAGATTTATCATTCTCAAGGAATGAAAGCAAATGTTCAGTCAATAGAGTAAAGAGTTGGAAAACTAGAAAAAAAATGTAGGATTTCAGGTTAATTCATCTGATTACTGCAATTTGAAATAACATTCCAATCAGAATTTTTTCCCTCAGAACATTATGACAAATAGAAAGAAGAGTGTTCAATTAATAGCATGAACATTGGCAGAATTCCAGCAATTTTTTCCAAAATAGAATAACAGATGTATAAGCCAGGGAGGGCAACTGCCCCGCCCTCCCTAATTCGGGCAATTGATATTTTTGCACCAAGAAATGCAAAAGCAATAATTCTTTCTAGTTACATATTATGAGATTTGTACCAATTGAATATCGTTGATTGATAGAAAGACTTTTTCATTAAAAATCAGAATTTGTATTTTCCAATCTATGTAAGAGTTTAGGCAGGTGAACCCCTCTGCCCCACCCCAACTAAAGAGTTTTCACACACCCATTAATAGAATGGGTGTAACTTTACTCGTATTCAAAGACAATGTGGAATAAGATGAAAAAACAAAACATTCAGATACATTATTTCATGGAATACTTTTTCCAGCCCTCAAATTACACACGTGCAGAAGTGAGGCCAATCAGGGAGAAGTGGGGAGTTGGAATTCATGTTGCACCAATTATAAAGTTCTGTGATTCTCTCTATTTTTTTTTTGGCCCATGCACTCTTTCACCATATTTCAAGAGGTCACTCGCCATCCCCGCCCCCTACCACCACTTGCGAAATTGACCGACTCAAATGCATTCCAGATTTGTAGTTTGTAAAAAGATCAATATTCCAACTGTTTGCTAACTTGTGGATACTCAAGACGTGGAAGAAAGTTACAACTCAACAACCACTATAATAAAACAAATTACAACCTATCCTATTTCTAGGACTAGTCACATGACCTTATTTGTAAATTTTCAAGTACAAAGTGGCCGGGTACAGCTGATGTAAGCCGATTTAATGTTGTGATAGAAACAGCTAAAGATGAAGGCAAAATTAATATAACTGGAAATTTGATCATCTCATGTTCCAACGAGTATTTCTAGTTTAGTTTCTGGCACAACCTGAAGTGATTTCAGCCATCTTGTATACCATTTCTAAAAGAGATAAATAGAATTTGGAAATGGCACTGAAAGTCATCTGATGGGCACCAAAAGTCAGAAAGTAAGCAGCAGACTTTGCCAAAATCTCAATATGCAACATCACATTTGAAGTCAAGCCAGGAGAGGCCTTCAAGTAGATCTAAGATAAATAATGAGTGAATATATAGAGACTGTTGATACTATACGAGTTTTTCCCTAGGAGATAATCAGAGAAAATTTGCATTTTAAGGAAGAGGAGATTTCAGATATAAAATGGAAGATTACCCCTTTGAGAATGACATGAATTTCTGTCGTAGCATTACCATGGCTAACTCAAAATTTCTTTTTTATTGTGATTGATAAAGCAGCTACCAAGGTATTCGGCAAATTAAACTGGTCCTTTCAATATTCAAACAAAGATCTACAAACCATAACAAAACAATGCCAACATTTGATTTTTGCCAAGTGCAATATTTGAAATACGTAGCCAGTGTAACAACACTACCCAATATTTCTATCCAAAAACAATAGCTATTTGCCAATGAGAGAAAGAAATTCTCCAGAAGTCCATGGCAAAAGATTGAGACAATGTTAGATTTATTTACTACATGGATACAAAAGAAAACAAGAAATAAAAACGAATTAATGTCATTGATATGTCAGCGATATCAGCATATGCAAAAACATTCTAAAAGGCACAAAGTGTTTAAATAAGGAAAGATGATAATTCAATTCTATATGCGAGTCAGGGTCTTTATCTTTCAATGAAAAGGGGCTTTTATCTTGCAATGGACAACTATTACACTTACCATAGTTGAAAGGTTAATAATTCGAAGAATATACTAAATTCTAAAGCTCTTCAAAGTTTCAGTCAGCAATTGGGGGGGAGGCAACAAGTCCCCATATTACAAGCGGACAGTAACAGCATCGAAATCTCTCAAAGAAATAAAACAGACAACAGAGAGGGAGGTAACTGAAATCCATGGTTCAGATGTTTTCCATCTGGAATTAGTTGTTTTGCGTAGAGTCAAGATGTCAGAAATTGCTGTCGAGATGATTTTTTACAAAATCATCTAATCATGGTCATGGTTTTAAACTATTTTAGATGTAAACCTGACCACAAATTTGTCTTTTTATTGTTGTGATCTTTGTTTTGGGAATGAAAAGGTGTTAATTCTACTGTGAAAATAATTGTTAGCGAGCCCATTCAAGTAGATTTCTAAAATCAAATGCAACATTTTATTGCGTTATAAAACTACTTTATCAAATGTCAAATTTCTCTCTTCATAAGAAAATTGTAAAATAATATTTTCATGCACTCAGGGCAGAAATTATGCACGTGTTTACTGATGCCACTTGATGTAGAAAGAATTGTGCAGCCACACCTTAATCTTCCAGAGTTTCAGCAAGTGGCCATGCCCCCAACATTCAAATTCTGTGCATTTCCACATGATAAGGGAAGAAAAATCATAATATTCTCCAAAGTTATCTTTTTCGACTCGAGGCAAAATGAAACGCAGGTTTCTAAGATTTCAATCAATAAGTCTCAAAACTCCATGGACATCCGACGCCACTTTTCCAGGGAGGAGAGGGGGGGCAAAAGAGTATACTTGGAATATATCTCAGCGGCCACCCTATTACACAATAAGAATTCCACCCACCATTTGTAGCGTAAGCAAGTAGAATCCACTGGTGGATACAGATGGTAGAGGATGCACTTGACAATTGATGCAGATGCTTCACCTGACCCCTGGGAGGGTGAGCACCACTGAATAACGGTCTTTTCATTTGGGAACATTGGGTTGGGGTTACATAGAACAATTGTACTGCACGATTATCATTTATTGACAATAAGGTTCCAACTTTCAACCCTCGGAGAGAACAGATGATTCTGGATGGGGGAGGGGCAATGCCAGGTTTCCTTTAATTATCAACGTACCTATTGCAGTACTTTTACAGCACTCAATATTTTTTGTAAGAACACTGCATCAATAAACATTCTACTGTACGTTTTTTTTTTTTAATTCCTCGTGAATTTCATCATCAATGTTTGACTTATTAATTTTGACTTGCCCAACACGTTTCTTTTGATGAAGTTAATTTTGACTCTGTACCTTTAAGATAAAAAATTATTGCATACAGAATTGAAAAGCATATGGCATTAAAACATAAAATACGGGCTGAAATTTATACCCGTGGACTAATGGAAATAGAGATGAAGTTTTGTCAATGCTCACCAAAGTATATCTATGATGCAAATATATTCTATTTAAAAATGAGCATATTATATACGAGTATCTGCAATAGAGTGCATAATTTGGGCTGTTTAGTCATTACAAGTCACATATCTATGGTCCAGTATGTTATAGGTTTGTACAGTATTACATAAAGTTTGTCAAATTGCTTCACACACATTAAGCGACGCATACCCACATACAGATAGATTTTTTCAATAGTGTAAAGAGAATGTATTTAGAAAGTACCTCTTCTCTCTTGCCAGGAAAAACATGTTCAGACAAAAATAAGGATTAAAAGCATCATATACTAAGTTTCTTTCTTCTGGTCAGGTCAGACAAAGTACATGCTATTATTTTTTTTTTTCCAACGTCAGTTGATGTTAGAAGATGAACTTGCCTGGAAGTCTGTGAATGAATGTCTTCACCTTATCAACTGAAAATGATGGAATTTTCAGTTATAGAAGTTCTATGTCTAACTCTATAAAATTTCTGTCTTACTGTGACTGACTGCAACCAGGGTCTCCGAGAGGTATTTTTCAAAGGAGGTGCAAGGCTGTTTCTGCTCCTCCATCCCCACGCACATGTCCATTAGCTATCCTGTTTTCATCTGGTATCACAGAAGAGCCATACTACATTCAATCATTGGTGAATGATAATCAAACCATTTTATTAATGGACACATTGTATTGACTTGAAAGTTTCAAAGCACAGCTCTATACAAGAAACTCTTAGGCCAGTCCTTGGGTCCCCAGCTGCATCCCTGGGCCAGAGGGGGGCCAGAAGGCAACTTAGTTTTGTTTGAGAGTCAGGCCTTTCATCTCAATCAACAACTATTACTCTTCGCCACCTGCCACGGTTAATGGGTTAACTCCTGCAGTTTCTGTTTATTTTTCAGCCAGTTAGAAAAATAATGAGCAGCACAGAGATTTTTTAAAGGAGTTTCTTTCCATCTACCAGAAAATCATCAGAAATGAATGTAATGGTTAATCAGCTGCTTTTAACTGGTTGAATATTTCAGGCCAGGGGAATTCAATTGGAATCTCCTTGTCCCAAGTGGGAGAAGGACAGATTGGAATATTTGAAATTTCAGCCCTCTAACTCCATGGCCCGTACACATGATATCTACATAACCAGCCTGATCAACTTGAAAACTAAAGAAACCTATTTTGAGTTTTGATTGACAGTTTCTAATCTAGGTATACTAAAAGGCTTAGTCTGGCACAAGGCCAATTACTGATGAGCTAAAAGTTGTATTCCAATCCTTGAAATCATGGCCTACTGGCCTTAAGGATCACTTACTCAAAATTCTGGCTTTTATCTGGGTTTAGATATTGATTACCACAGAGGTTGTTGGGATGTATCCACCTCCTAGCACAGAACTTGTTGAAAATGGGATTATTTGTATATGGATACACAAATATTTTAGTATAGGTGTATTGATTGCAAACAAGAAAACCCATGCCTCAAAGAAACGTTTATTTTTTGTTCTTTTTCTACAATTCTTGATTTTCTCTTTTGAGGATATTTTAAAAACAATACAGCAACAGAAGTGCGTAGAAAAGGAAGCTGAGAAGCAGTAGGGGTAGTATTAACAGAGGCAATCACCCACCAACAACCAGCTTTACTACCAGCAGCAGCCTATTTTGTGTCTGTGTTCGCAGTACCCCCTTCCTTTTTCTGTCTGATTTAGTGTGACCCGAAGACCAACAAAGAACTACAGTATTACGAGAGATGTTTCATGTAGAACAAGCCTGGCTGCTGCAGGGTCAAACGCCACTCCTACTTCAAATCTGATTGAGAATGATCACTAACTTTTCTATTGCATATATATATATATATATATATATATATATATATATATATATATATATATATATATGAATGAAAAAAAAATATACATATTTTTTAGTATAAACGTATTTATTAGAATGAAGTAAACCCTTGCGTAATTCCGGGGTACTTTTTCCTATATATGCATGACTTGTCAGTTTGGCTCAGTCAGTGAGAGAGTCGCCAGCCGATCACTTGGTAGTGATTTCATTTCAATGTTATTTTTATATATCGGTGGGTTTAACGTGACGGGACCGACAAACAGTGGAGAGTTCACTCCTCTAAATTAGGCGAGGATTGTTATCACTGCTACGATTGGGAAATAAAGTCAAGTCGAGCCTATCGACTTGGACAGGAGTTCGACAATCGAAAAGTCATTCAGAATTTCAAATTTGAATGTCGACAGTCTGAACGACCTCCCAAAATGTCACACTGCACTGCAAGTGAAGACTAAGGAATTCAACATAAACAAACCCATTCATGGCTGGCATTTTGTTAGTTTTCAAAGTAGCTTTTGTCTTCTTTTTCCATCCCTAGAACATCATTTGAAACTAGATATATTTTGCCGACATCAAGGTGTAATTTTTGTCTTCCCGTTCTCTTGTAGAAATGTCACGGTGTTCGCATTTGACAGGACTCAGTACCAGGAGAGAATATTCCTTTATTTCCGAATTATCTACTCTAATACACCACGTGTATTTGTATTTCCGCTTGCTGCACCCCCAAATCAATTAAAATCTTACCAACTGTAAAAATGAAACGAAATAACTCCTGGAGAGAATCTCTCTTAAGACATGAGTATCGAAATTTCTACAACTTTTTACACCAGTGACACTCCAGAAAGAAACACTACACAAGATGTTGTACATAGATAAGAATCTCAATTTAAATGTCAATTTCTAAGATCCTTTTTACATATCTCATATCTCCAGCTGGTCACTTCTAAAAGGTAGGGGGAATCAGACAAGTAACATTCGGTAGTCATTATTGTATTATGAAATATCAATTCTATATATATATAGTCATCTTTGACAGCACTGGTACACCAGTTGATATAAGTACAACAAATCAGAAAAAAAACTTAGATAAGAATATAATATCCATGTAAACGTTTTGGTCCCCCACGTGTAACGGTTGTTCGAATGCCACGTTCAGGAGTTTTGTTTTTTTTTTCTTTTTCATTAGCGAAAGAAAAACAATTATTTAACAAAAACGAACAAGAGAATCGTGTTTGAAGAGAAAGTTATCACAGAAATTCAATTACACAGGATTCTTGACTGGATCCACCAGTAATAAACTTTATACTACCTGTCCCATAATAGATGTAACATTTCGTCTATAAAATGTATGCAAACATAACAACTGTTATGGGACAGTAGTATTAATTTTGATTGCGTGATTATTCGGGGAGGGGGTCCTTGTTTTTACGTCAGTTTAACTGTTTTTGTTGTTTAATGAGAGATTGAGTCATATTGAGGAAGATTATTTTTTTTTTAATAACTGAGATTAGATTAAACCTGTTGAAAATAAATTCACCTTCATCAATCCGATTGCAGGTGAACACAGTTTAAATCCAGTTAAAGGAATGTAAGAAGAAAAAGGTATTTATGTTGAGGAATTTACTTGATGATTAAGATAGTTTTAAAGCCGTTATTTCAGATTTAAAAACTACTTTAAAACTTATGGAAACTAAAATGTAAATCTTATATTAATCTAATTCGCACTGAGATTTTGAAAAATCGATTTTTTTTTTCGCATTAACATTATTTTGGAAAGCCCGAAGACGATTCTAGACTTATCGAATTTTACAAGTAAATTAACAACACGAGTACAAGAAAGAAAATTAATACAACGATTTAGATAAGATAACAGAATATCGCATCTTGTTCCAAATTCCATTTCTAAAAAAGCTTGTTGCTTTAATTCTATTCAAGATGAGATAAAAGGAGAAAAAAAATGAATAAAATGTAACCTTGTATAAAAGATAAATTGAAAAAGAAAGGCAACAAAACGAGTTGGACAAGTTAGTTTCAAGAAAGAGGATTGACAAATCAATTGTTCAAGCAATCAAAAGAAGAATTGATACAACTAAGCGATGATGGTCCCGATCGGAAGTCAGGAAACTATGTACACAGGAATACCTTGAATTGTGCAGGGTTTGGGTGTAATACAATTGTTTTACTGTATGGATTAATGTCAATAAGATTGAGAATAAGCAGAAAAAAACCCAAAGCAAACATAATTTATCTTTACCCGATTAAGATGTATAGGTTTTGGACAGTACGGAAAATTTTGGAACGAATTAACCGCACTCATCAAGGAATGCCTCCATTGAATTTATGTAGCTTTTCTTTATTGAGTGTGTGTTAAATCATATTAGATAACTTTTTTGTCTAGTATGCTTTCAATACTATTCAATCATTACGATAATATTCTTAAAAAGATTCAAGATAAACGTATTTTCCATAATTAAGATGGAAAACCAAAGACTGAAGAGCAAGCTGTGTAAAAAGTGTCAAATATTGAAATAAAAACAATACTGTCAAGCAATAAAATGATTTTCTTTCCTTCAAAAACGATTGTATATTTTGAGAAAGACGTTTGTTATTTTTAAGCATTTATTTGAATAATAAATATTTGTTTCTCAACATCTTCCACCCACTCAACCCATTTCACACTACATTACTCCATTCAACTGGATTTCAATCGGGACCACCATTGTTAAGTTGGAACAAACTTTTTTTACACTTAGTCCGAGGGTCATAAAAACTCAATTATGTTACATCGAAATTGTTTGTCTTTCGCATTTTAGGGCTTGGTCGGATGTTGTGGTTAAGGAGGAGCCAATGAAGTTAAAATTCACATCAGAAAGTGAATTATTCAACAATCAACATCCTATATGGACTTTCTAGAAAGAAATAAGAGTATACAATTGAATGCAAGCGAGTTTTTAGAAGTAGTTCACGATATATTTTATTCCATCATTTGAAAAATAGATAAATAAAACATGTAAGGGGTGTACGTGGTCCCTTAAGTGAACCTGGGAGAAAGGAATTTCAAATGTTTGAAGGAGGAAATGTGATCTCTGAATAACAAACAGGAACTGCTATACCAAACAGAAGAAGACAACACAGTCGCCTTTGACATATTATTTACATCACCAGGATTTATCAAGTACAACATCAACTAAATTAGGAACCCGAATAGTAATCTAAAAAATCTTTAAATAAGTTATTTTCAAAACACGAAATAAAATAATCCGGGGAATCTATTTTTAAGTATCGGAATTTCTAAAACTTTAACACTGGTGACACTCAAGAAAGAAATACTATCTAGGATGATGTACAAATACAGGAAACTCACTCATACACCTTAAATGTCAACCCTTATTACAAGAATTTATTGAATTAAATGTAGGTTTGGTTGGTCATTATGAAATTTATACGTTTAAGATACAAAGATATATTCATTAATCGTCAGCATTTGGAGGGTAAGTTCATAAAAAGCCACGTTGGCTAGAGTCATGCAGGTTTTTTTGTGTAACCCGACAATATATAAAATGGCATGTGCTATCAAATGCATAGCTAGCATCTTTTTCACAAGGATCTCATCATTTTTATGCTTCGCCAATGGATATGAATGTGATTTTGCTTGTAATGAAATATAAGGGATGAAATATCAAACCAAAGAGTAATGTAGCGTAACTTGCCTCAAGATTTTTTTTTTTACTATGCCTCATATTCAATCCATTTAAGAGTTAATGTCTTGAAAGGAGTGGAAAAAAATAGAAAATAATTAAACAGAAATTGTGTAAAGATCTTAGAAACATGGACTCAACAGAAAAGAAAATCTCTTCTAATTAATTTTTAGATGAAAATACAGTCTTCCTTTGGGGGGGGTTCATTTATTTATTCAAATAATTAACGTCTATTTTGGTGCGTGGGTGAATCCTTCAGACAGACACACATCCCTTAGAAAGGTGAAAAATTACCCAATAATTCAAGAGAATTCCTGATAGAAAGAAATGAAAACTTCCAATATTTGAAAGAATGTACTCTTAGATAATTAAACTGATTAATTCAAATATAATTAATTTTCTTTCAATTTGGATAAATTAATCTGATTAATTCAATCACATTTAAAAACAAAACTCGACAATCAAGTCAAAAGTCTTAAGATCAAAATAACGGACTAATCTGACAATATTTCTACTCGCAAAAATTGGTAATAACCAGTAGAAGAGATTATCGTAGTCCAGTTACTTAAAATACAGGTACGAGTACGGTGGGGGTATGTTAAAGGGGTCCACAGCCCCCTCCTGATTGGGCAAAGGACAATTTTAGAAGTTATCAAACATTAGGATGAAGAAATTTTTTAATTAAATAAAACAGAATGAAACCCCATCCCAAGTAATCATAAATAACTTGTAAAATAAAAAGTTGCACTAGGAAAAAAAAGATTAAATCAAATTACCTACAAAAACCCCTGAATTATCAATAAATATTAAAAATGACAAAAACAAAAACTTCTTTCCTCTCAATTAAACAAAAATTTAAGTTGATCTAAATTTACAGACAATAGGAAAGAAATAAATAAACCACTTATAAAAATTTGAAAATTAACGGTTAAGCTACGAAAAAAGGGAAAGATTCAAATTCCCAAGTCCTTAAAGCGGTGACTATTTTAAAGGTTTAAAAATACTTTTCTCCAAATATTTTCTTAATAGAAAATGTAACAGAGTTAAAGGTTTAAATTAATGTTTTCAAAGAAATGGATCCAGTATCCTTTTTTGTTTCAATTCAATAAAAAAAAAAATGATTCTGTACAAAAACAGAAAAAGTTTTCAAAAATAAAAATAAAAACTTTCAAACTACGAAATTATGATTTATTTGTACATCTAAATTAACAAAAATTCAAAATTAATCTTTAATTATCACACTAAACTGTCCTTTCAAAGTCCAATATGGAAAACTTGAGAATCTTTGCAAAGTTAAAGAAAATCTATTGAGGGGACTTCTAGGAGTTTTATTTGTTGTAGACTTCATCAAGTTAGGATTTATAGTATAGTATCAGAAGGTTCTCAAGGATATAATTAGGTGCGTGCCTCCTACTGCAAATAAGGGAGCTTGTATGTATCATTCAGCTAAGTAAGGGGCAAACGAAAAAAATTGACTCAAATGACCATCATCAAAGCTCAAACTGCAGTCTATTTCTTATAGATAAATAAAGAAAAGCCTTGGTCATCTGATTACCTCATCGTCAGTTGTACTAGAGGCGATCGAAAGGTAAAACTCCCTCCAAACGATTTTCAAAGATGTTTGAACAGGGTTTGCCAATTTAGATGTTTTTCATCTAAATCTAGATTCTTTCATAGCGTCTGAATGTCAGAAATTACTACAAAGATGCTTTCTTGAATAAATAAATATTTTCATTTTCAATTTTAGTAATGAATTAATATTTCAATAAAATAAATGTTGAACATCAAAATCCCATTTAATTTATTAATAATATGTAATATATATATTGTGGATTTTCTGGAAAATCTAGATGTTTCTAAGTGTTCTAAGATGCTTTTGACTGAATTTTAGATGTAAAAAAAAAACAAATTAAGTTGACAACACTGGTCTTGAAATGTCAGTCTCTTTTCAAGAAAACTAAGCAGTCTTTGCAATACTTGTCAACAGCTTTAGATTTTTAATTTAAAAAAGAAAAACTAACAACAGATAATGATAATAGTGACGTGACAATTTTTGGTCGAGAAGTTTATCTGAAATCATATCTCTCTCTCTCTCTCTAAAAAAAAAAAAGGCTTGATACAATTTTGTATTGATGAAATTTCGACTAATTTTTTTCATCTTAATTTTTTTTCTATCACAACTCAGCTTTAAAGTGAAGTTAAATAGTCAAAATTAATAAAATATTGAGTTACAATACAGCAACTGACTTTAATAACTTATTACCTTCATCCAATTTTTTTTTCGTTTTTATCAACACAAATACAAGATGAAAATGAAATAGTCAAAATTATTACTATGTCGAGTTGAAATTACAATAATTAATTTAATAAAAAATAAATCCTTTCTTAATTCATTTTTTAAATTTATTTTTTATTATTGGATCAAGTATTATAGATCATTTTTTTTTTTTTTTTTTTCAGAAATGAAGGTAAAAAGTTTTTAAAAAGTAGTCATGAAATCTAAAAACTTCAATTAACTTTTCTAAAAAATAATAAAAACAAACCTTGTCAGCCGAATATTCTGCTTTGGTCGGGTTTTCTTGTAAACAAGATTTTTTTTCTTTTTTGTAATATTCCAAGTTAATTTTCCAGAAATGGTCACATTTCCAAACCTTTTTGAAATGGAATAAAGGCTTTTCTTGAACTCCAGTAGTTATTAAAAATAATAGAAATAGAAAATTAAAGGATTGCTTCGACTGCTGATGATATAATAAAAGCAGCTCACAAACACTGGACGACAGAGAAAGAAAAGAAAAAGAGATTTAGATTCTTCTTTCTTTCTTTTAAAGATTTGGCTAAGGCTCCATTATCAAAGTCCCTCTCTCCTAATGACTGAAACACGCACCAACCAAAAATGAAAGATAGACTTGTCGATTTTTGTACATCCAAATAAACCAAAAAGTCCAAAGGTGTTTGTTTTATTTTTCTGTGGTTCAACCTTGGAGTTTGGTGAATGTTAATCAACCTTGAGCGGAAAATGTACACGTCCACTTACCTTATTGCCAGCACCTGATTTACAAACGTCCGCCATAGACGGTGAAAGCCAGATAGTTGTACTTAATAATCATAATCCAGTCCTTTTTTTAGGCTACGTATCTGCCGAAAAAAACAGGTTAAGAAAACGATCACGTTTTAAAAATAAGTCAATATTCATTTATCATAAGAGGAACACAATAAAAATAGAAGTGAAGACTAAACTTTGTGTTTTAGTTTCATATTACACAACAATTCCAATCATCGATTGAGTTATTTCCCTTTGGTATTATTTAACAGGGAAAGTTTAATTAGCGAACACCGCCTTGTCATAATAGCAGAGTTTGACTTCTGGGAGCATCGCATGTCTCGTTTTTAAATGATTGATTTAGAATCAATGGACTGACTGTTGGCAAAGGGCGCTTTTTATTTTTTAAAAGAAAATACCTTCATACGTTTTTAAACAGTGAATATCAAACAGTAGAGATAAACTATTATTCTGTATACTTTTAACTTTATTTACTTTTTTGCAGATTTGTACACAGACGGTTCTAGCAAATTCCAATCGTCAAATGATAATGAAAAATTACTCTGAGCGTCAAAAAAAGAAAAGATAAGTCCGTCTAAAATAGGTTCAAAAGAAACTCGGAGCAGTCCATAATTATTGTTTAACATTCAGTTTATTTGAGAACTGGTTTATCCCCGCGAAAAAAATAACGGATATATTTGCATTTCTGTGAAATTCATGAAAAACTACTGAACTCACTCCCAATAGGAATTTTTTTTTCCAGCAAAATTGTGGCCTTTAATTTGAAGAATCCATTGTTACAAGAGACACAGAAATCACACAGCTCATTTGTATGAGAATTTTTTTTATTTTTAGGGAAAAAAAAATAATTTCAGTGGGAGAGTCCATTCCACACGCTTTTCAGCAAAATTGTCACCTTTAAGTGGGATTATCTATTGTTACGGACTGGGAAACAAAATTCACACCGTTCATTAGATCAACATAAGCTAAAACAAAACCCTAGTTTAAACGCATGGCAAGTATCATCAACGTGAAACTATTATAAGTAGATTCGTTCCAGATCCCAATTCTTAATTTGAAAACTTTGCACTCGATATAATTTTAAACTACGATGTTTGAATGTGGAATGACATTTCCGACAATATATAAGTTAGGATATGATTTGACAAAATGGGGAAACTAATGTTATATGTTTACTAATTACTAAGCTTGAAAACATTGTTTAAAATGTTGTGATTTAGGGTAAAATTTTGACTTCATAGGAATGCCGAAAAAAAAAAGGTTGAACTGATTTATTTTCTACAATCGCCAATTAAATCTTTCAAAAAATATCAGCACTAACACACGTCCTTGTGCCCTATAACCTTGAGTTTTCAGAATATTTCAAAATGAAATAAGGTAAGGTCCGGTGGTGAGTATAAAAAAAATATTTCCACTCAGTGAATTTCTCAAGAAAATTTCAATTTAATTCACATATTCAGAAATAAATGAAGTAATGAATTCGTAACGGATAAGTTTAATAAATTTAATTCATTAAATTTCAGTAGATTTTCCATACGATTCTATCTGCAACTTAGAATAGTTTTTTCTTTGAACAAATAACTCAGTTTTTAAGTAAATAGGTTTTTTTTCTCTTTCAGATTTTTCTCAAATTCTTAATAATAGATATTTTATGAAAATTGAATTAATAATCTGATTATTTCATGAAATTTATAGAATAAGTCCTTATCTTTAAACGGGTTTCAATGTGTCAATTTCGTAAAAATCTGCGAAATAGTTAAATTTGATAATACGAAAATTTAGGAAGAATCGGAAACATTTAGAGAATTTTTGTGTTAACACTTATTCATTTTATTATTATTTTTTTTTTTTTGGGTGGGTGGAGCTTGCCTGAGGGTCCAAGGACAGACCAGTGTAGGCCCGTGCACTGTCTCGAGTTAGCCCATGAAGCACACCCCACCCTGATTAATGAAAGCACAGAAAATGACATGCGAAATCTTCATTTCGAAAAAGCAAGATTATTTTTTTCGACGTCAAAACTTTCAAAAAATCAATGGAAGAATATGATGTTTCAAGGCGATGTTAGAAAAATGAAATAAATATGAATTCATAAAAGAAAGAAATTCATAACAATGGGGAGATAAATTCAGGTTCTCGCTTCGAAGTCATCACACTTCCGATGGACAGGGAATTAAGGATCCAATTTGACTTGACAGTTAGTGTAAATATACTCCTTAAAACCATGAAAAATGATTTCTTCTCAAAACTGACTCATTTCCATAGGAAAATAAATTCTAAATTTTGTTTATACTTTTCTAGAAGCAGACCTTCGGTTTTGATAACGGGAGTGGATCCAGGATTTTGAACGGAGTAGGGGGGCGTATTTTGTTCTTTTTGTCCCATTTTGTCTGTTGACACAGGAATATGATTTTTTGTGTTTGTTAGTGTTAATTTATGACTACCCCAGAAATATTTATAAAATGAAGTTCCGTTAGAAAAAAAAAATCAGTCGTACTTCGCCCAAGCTGGGGTGGGATTCGGAACCCCCTGGATCCGCGCCTGCTACCGTACCATTAAAATTTATCAAATTTAAAAATTTTTAAAAAGTCTTTATCAACATAATACTTATAAAACCACCAGGAGACATGAAGGAGAAAGAACAAAAGTTGTACACATCAGCAAATAAAACGGAAAACAGTTTGTTAGACATCCTCTTCTCCCACCCACCCATCCTGCAAAAATTGCCTTACAAACCAATTGGGGGTACCTGCACCCAAGGTTAAGAACCACTGGAGTCGAGATTTGTTAATATTGATTGTTGTACTTTTTGTTTCATGTTTTGAAAAAAATGAAAGCTAACCTTTTTTCCGTTTACTAGAGTTCCGGCTGTATCTCCTCTGGCATGCCTCTTCTCTAAGATAGAAGACGAAAAATAGGAAGAAGAGGAGATATCATTAGTCCCACAGTCTCAATAGTTGGTTAGTGGTTAGCAGGAAGAGCTTGTATTAATCAGATAGCGAGTAGAAAGGACTGTGAATACTATCTAATGTTCGCTGAGTCTACAGCAGCTAAGCAAAAAACTAGAAAAGCACTCAGAGAGCGCATACGTCTGTCAACGACTCGACGCCGTACACGAACTGAAAAACTAAATGAAAATTAAAAACAAATAAAAAAAAAGGGAGAGAACCTTAAACTTTCAGATTTTGGGTTTCTTCCCTCAAAATTGAACGTATATTTTGTTCTTCAGATTGATCGTCTTGAATCTTTTTTTCTTGCCTAATAATTAAAAAAAATATCTCAATCGAAAACAAAGTTTGGGATCTGACCCGAAATTTGATAAATTCTTTCGTAGCACATGACCGACACTTCGACTAAATTTCATCAAAATTCACTGAGAACTTTTGGAGATATCGTGTGGACAAGCAGACGGACAGACATAAGTGAAAACATATACCTCTTCCAACTTCGTTAGGAAAGGTAAGAAGGCTACGAATAATCTGTAGTGTAATAATTCAATGAAGAATTTGTGAAGTGTTTTTAATTTTTTTATGAGATTTAATAAAATACGCAAGAAACGTTAAAATTGTTTATGAACTGATTCAAAGTTAGTTTTTTTTTTTCAACGTTTCGCCCGAATTTTCTTTCAGAACGATAAAACATATCCATGTTCAATTAAGACGATAAAACCATTTTTGAACTAAACTGAAATTTAACCATCGTGACACACACACAGACTGAGCTTATCATAGCTTAACTGACGACACAAAGCAAAATGGGGGAGGAATAGTAAGACTGTGTAGCACCAAAATTCCAAGTACTGATTGTCTATAAAATCAGCATCCACAATACTGGATTTTTTCACTTTTGAACATTTATTTTACTTATTCACAAATGCAAAATATAATACAAGGATGTCTGATGCGTGCAGTTGCAGAAAGAAAAAAAAAGAGAAAACCTGGTTATCTGCAGACATCAGGGTGTATCCTTGATCCTACTTCTCTTAACGCTATGGTGAGGTACTGTATCTGTTGGGCGGATTCCCAGTCACCAGACTACCGCTATTAAAGTAAGTAGGGCCAACCTGCCCCCCCCCAATGCAGCGTTCTATTCAAATCTTAGATTCTACCTATGGTCGAACCCTGGTTACGGGCATCGGTCGGAAGGGTGTGAATATTTCGCCTACTATACGGGAGGTTTTTAGTCTCTAGCTGACTAACCTAGTTAAAAAAAATGTAACTAAGTCAATACTAGTTAACCCCGCTAAAAACTTCACGGATATATTAGAATTTCTATGTGATCATTACATTTTAAGGAAATAAACTTCGAAATCGTTTTCAGCAGAAGAGTCCATTGTTTCATATTGTTGGTATGAGATATTTTATCAGCTAAATTGTTACCTTCAAGTGGCAGTGTTCATTGTTTCGGACAGAAAACAGAAAAATTTTACTGTTCATCATATTCTACTCTGATAATAGACAGTGTGATTTTCTTGTTTTGTTGTCCGTAGCACTGGGCTTTCCCCTCAAAATTATGCTGAAAAGATACTTCCTGTCCACCGTTCCAAACTATACACTCCTCCTTGTAAATTAATTCAGTATTTCTTCTTTTTTTTTCTCTAAAAAAACGAAAAGATTTCATCCGTGATTCTTTTCCGCTGGGATTACAGAGTAGAAATCACGAAAGAACACCGTGTAGCAATGATCAGAAAGCTAAACGTGTTAGCCATTATTAGTGGGTTCGATCCTGATTGGATCTCCCACGATTGATAGTCTGATGCAAAACTTTTAAGTTAATAAATAGCATGGAAAACATTGAACTTAATAGCTGTGAGTAGCTAGCTAATCTAACTGGGTTCAATCATCATCGCATCTCCCAGTATAGATGGTCTACTACCAGCTCAAACTATACTTATGTAATGAGCAGTATGACTGTTTGTTTTTCTGTCCGTGGCAGTGGACTTTTCCAATCAGAAGCAAAATTTTTGTGATAAAAATCCCTCCTGTCTATCATTTGAAACTATGGACTTTTCACCTGAAACAAATTCACTATTTTTTTCCCTTGAAAATCGTTTCATAGAAATTTTAAAATATCCTTGAATTTTTTTCACAGGTATTAACTAGTAAGTAAAAAAACTAATAATTTTTTTTCCAAATGTGCTATTCAGTCTAAAGATCACAAAATTTTAGACTTGTATTTGCAAGGGTGTCCGCTAGGAGTGGGGCGATTGCACCCCCATCCCATCCCCGAAACAGGTCTCCTCGCCGAAAGGGTGTTTGAAAATTGGAATCTTATAGTCAATAAAGGATAATGTTGTAGTGCCATTGTTTTATGTAACCCCAACGTCAAGTCCCCCCTACCAGGAAATATATGCACTGCACCCGTCTTTCTGGAAATATGTGCCTTTGCCCCCTCCACTCGGGAATGTGGAAGCAAATACGAATGACTATTTGTTATAGATTTAACTATTTTAACGACATGGAAGTGAACTTTTTACACTAGTTTATCTCCGTGAAAAAATAACGGATGTATTTGAATTAGGTGGGAGGGGTATCAGCATAATTGTTACCTTTGAGTGGAGGAGTCTTTGGTGCGTGGGGACTCTTTGGTTGAGTGAGGGCAGAGAGCTTGATTTCCCAGAAATTCTACAAAGTTTATGAACTCAAGTATCTGCTAATTTCCAATAAAAATTCTCTTTATCAATCAGCAATATAGAGGTATTAGAAAATTGCACAACGTGCAACTTGAAAGAAATTTTATTTTCTACCTTTATTGGCAGTAAAAATACCAATTGTCCGAATTTTCCCCACTGTTAGGCCCAAATTTTGGAGGGGGGGAAGTGCCCACCCCCCCGAGCTCGTATGTCCTTAGGAAGAACCAGTTGTTACAGTGATTAAACTATTTTTTTGTTGGAATTATTATAGTATGATTATTTCAAGACTTATGCATGCCCGTCATTTTTTGAATTAACATTTTAAAAAAATCTTACGTACCTCCAGCAGTACTACAAAGTATCCTAAGGGGTACTAGTACCCCCCATTCGAGAAACACTGTTTTGCTGGGTGCTCCATGAAACTCTCGTAATGGTCACTGACGCTACCAAATCTTACTATTTTCGTCATAATCCGTGTACATTAGACGAACTCTTTGTTGTGTTTTCTGTAATCTTGAAAAAAATCTACGAACACTGAGAAATTTGTTTGAAGGTGTTCAGAGCCGGTCCATCCATTGGAAACCCTTGCACCGGCCCTGAAGGTTTTTCGAAAATGAGGCCGAAAACTACAAGAGCACCAATTGTTCAAAATATTTGAGAAAATCGATTCCGATTATCTCGAAAATGACTAAAGGTCAAAGGTCGAAGAGTCTCAAGTTTCAAATCTGCTTGCTTCGAGTGAAATTACTCTTACTTCAGAGTTGATGAGGGTAACTGATTTCATTCGAACAACAACACAGCAAAACACCCTGGACTTAGAATCGACTACTATTTTAGTCAATACATAATTAACTTAAATTAAGCTGAATTAAACCGACTAGCTGGCATCTTTCTTTAGTAATTACACATTTACGGTCTGAATCGCTCTGAAAACACTGGTTGCCTCTGGTTCGATCATTGGAGTTAGCCAGTGACAAGCCCATGGGCGTCCTCAGCCACTTTCCTGGGGCTAGGGTACAGAAGTATATCTTTCGGACGAGGGGCAACTCTGTTACCAGCGAATACCATTTTTTATATGCGGGAAAATGAAGTCAGGATCGTATGAAACAATTGTACTGCACCATTATCCTTCACGGACTATAAGGTTCCAAGTTTTAAACCCCATCATTATAGATGAGGAAGCCCGATTCAATGTATGTGAGTGTGTGATGGCGAATGCCCATAGTTGAGCCTGATCAGTACTTAGAGAGGTGACTGCAAGCAATTAGTATACTAATTTTTTTTCATTAAATGAAGTAACTTAAATCATTGTTATCAATTTTTGACTACTATTTACCTACATTTCAATTTTATTTTTGCTTTTTAATCACAACTTTACTCAGGTCATTAATGTACAGCAGTGAGAAAACAGCAAGCCAGCCGAGCTCTCGTAGCTAAGTTGGTATAGCAGCAGATATGCTTAACCGGGACGAGGGTTTGAGTCTTGCCGAGAACTAATTCTTTTTTTTTTCCGAGCTACGCCGTTTACTCGCTGCCGTAGAGTGACGACCCGAGTCAAATTGTATTATTTAAGAAAAAAAAAACAATTAAAAAATCAAGATGATGGTAAATAGTTGTCAACAATTAATGATAGTTCGGAAAGTCGAGACGGGAGTTTGCCGTCGAAGCCTGGGGTCCAAATAACCTCTTAAGAAGATGCCCTTTTGATACCCTTTTTGATACCAACTTCGGACATCGACATAACTATGATATCAAAAACATCCAGCAAGACTGCTTTAACCAAGGAATGGGTCCCACCCGGAATTAGACAGCGAAGTGAGGATACAACAGCCAAAACGTTGTTTTCAAAGAGATGTACCGAGATGAGGACATAGTCTGGAAACACACCTACATTAAGATGATCCCTCATCTAAAAAAAAATTGAGACAGGAATTAAAAGATTATTTGTTCACATAATATCTTTTAATCTTTATGTTGATAACTAAAAAAAACTTCTGTTATAAATATTTGTACATTTCATCACTGATGTCGCCTCTTGGCAATAAAGGTTGTTGATTTATTTTCTTTCTGGCACTTTTCTTACGTCTTCATCTTCATCATTAGTCTGTTAGCATCCGTCGTTGAGCATAGACCTTCCCAAGAATTCGCCAGACCTCCCTATCATGGGCATCGCAGAGCCAGTATTTCCTAAATCTATCTAGCTTGTCACGCTATCTTACTTTCTGTCGGCCACAGTCTCGTACCTGAACTCTTGAGATCCACGTTGTGAGTCGTGATGTCCTGTGGTTGTCTGTCATTCTTGTAACATGTCCAGCCCATTGCCATTTGAATTTTCAAACAGTTTCTGTGATGTCTCGGACTCTTGTCTTCTCTCAGATATACTATGCTGTTTTGTGATCTCTCCATGTGGTGTCAATCATGATTCTCTCTTGTGCACGTTGCATATTTCTCTGTTTGAGGGTCAATCTTTTGGTTAGCTTCCATGTTCCAGTTCCATAGGTGGCTATCGGGATGATGCATTAGTTGTATACCTCTCTTTTAGGACGAGTGGGATTTTCTTGTTCATGAAAGTCGAGCTTCCTTTACCGAAAGCTTGCCAACCCAATGTGATTATTCGCTGTATTTATTCTTCCTTTGTTGACTTCATGGAGACTCACTGCCCAAGGTAGATGCAGTGGTCTACTTTCTTCAGCTCTGCATTTTCGAATTTGACTGTTATGTCTTTGTACCCGACATCTACTCCTTTCTTCCTTTGTAAGTTCTGCTGCTCACTATGAGCAGTCTACGTCGCTACTGCCTACCAAGTAGGTAATAGAGGTTAAAGATTAATTTCTAATTATAGAAACTGGCCGGAAACCTGCCACTTGGGCATTTTTTTTTCGATGAGACGTCTTCTTTATATGGTTAACCAAAGAGATAACCATTCGGTTAAGCTAAACTAATAGACATGAAGTAAGGGCTCAGTTTACCATTATACTTACATAATAAATCGAACCCTTCACTAAAAACCGAACTATGGGGAATTTTCAAAAAATAGTATGCTAAAGCATGTTCCTGGGTCCGGTCAGTCACCGACGGAAATTTGATGGCTCTAACTCAAGTCGCCCTTGAGTTATGCAATGACAGACAGACATTTGGTGAATGACACCTAGAGTACATGAGAATATCTTACAGTTGTAAACATTCAACAAGGCCTCAAAAAAGGGAGCAGATATATAAGCGAAGCCGAACTTCCTAAATAAATAATGGTGACCCCTTTTAAAGGAGATGAACCCGAACTGAGATGACTGCAACACACGTAACCTCTGCAAGTACGGAAACCCGACTCTACACAACAAAGAATAAACACTCAATTCACCCAATGAGGTCAGTCTATTTTCGTAGTTTGAAAAAAAAAATTCTCAAAACCTATATATAGTCACTAGTAGCATTTACGAGTAGATATAGTGCTGACACTGAAATAAAAGAAAGGTAGTTTTAAATGCACAATACTAAACTACTACTACTACTACTACTGCGTCTTGATGACTGAATCAAATATTTTCTGTAGAGAATCCCTCTCGAGGAGGTGCAGAGAGGCCAAACGGTTAACAACACAGAGAATGAACTCAAACTGCGACTGAGTTTATGTTCACTTTGCACTGATGCCCTTGAAAAAGGCATGAATCTATCCCTCCTCCCTCTGTTATGGGTAAAATGGTGTGGGATGGAGTGAATGACGCCACTTCGATGCCTGAGGTCCCTAATTCTATTTCACACATCACAGACCAGAGCTGTGGGACAACTGATGAAATGTGGAGCCTATACAGGGATGGTTGAAGCCGTAGCCAGTGTAAGGGCATCACCTTCTTCCAGCTGAATCCTGAGATGAAAGTCAGAGAGTAGATTTGCACTACATTATTCAACGCAATACAGTTTCCTTAGAATTAATTCAGGCTATCTTTGGTTTCACGAGAGCAGAAGAAGGCAGCCATTTTAAATGGCTAGATTTTTCACTGACTAGCTTTGTAAATGGCTAAAAGTAGATGCATTTCATTTCAATAAGGGTAAAAAAAACTGATGGCTTTCATTTTCATTATTGTGTTATTATCTGACCAATATGAGCCTTAAGTTGTTTTTGGAGCAAACATATAAATGTTCTGCCCAATTTTAGCCATTTGAAAAGCCAGTCATTGATAGAGCTAGCCAGTTTTAGCCATTCCCAAAGCCAGAAAATAGTTACCACCTTCTTACTCCGTTTTATCAAAAATAGCCTTAATTCATCGAGAAAAAAATGTTTTTGAGGGAAATGTAGTGAATAGTTACGTGTTAAAACCCCGGAAGCGATAGCAATCACAGTTAGGAAACCAGAAAGCCTACAGAGTGCATATACCCCAATTAATAGCATTGTCACTAAAAACTGAATGGAAATCAGTCCATAAGTAATTATGATGCAGCGAAGATAACTAAAAATTCCGAGATCCACCCTGAATTTTAATCAATTCTTCATTAGCTGTTTCACAAAATGTCGTTGACATTCATTGAGAACATTAAATGATATTGTAAAGACCAACATGGATAGTTATATGAATGCTTGGGAGAAAACCATTTTTAAAAAGTATCTCTCAATCGGTAACAAAATCATGGAACCGCCCCGAAATTTATTCAGTTCTTTCGTAACCCATTGCCAACTCTTCCAGAATTCACCAAGTCCCACTATCTTCTGTTACTGACGCCATGGTGTGCCTCTGACCCTATCCGATTACTGAAATGACAAGGTCCTGCCTGGGAGACAGATATCCAGGAATTGGGCTTCTGCTCATAATTACAATCCTGCGTCGACTTACACCCGACTTACTTACGTCCGATCGCAGATACGTCCCCAATGTAGATGACGGGAATTTTAGTCACTCTATAGCTCAAAGAAAATTATTAGCTTGCTCAAAAGAACGCTGAGTGTGCGTCTTATCTGTTTCAATTTCTCTAGACGGGGAAGGCGAAAAGTTAAAAAAAAAAAATAGACAACTTGCTGAATCGTGTTACTGACTCAGTGAAAAAAAATGGCCTTCGTTCGCAAAGGCAAGGAAGAAGTATGTACAATATAAAGGTTTATGTAAATATGTAGGTTCCATCGTATCTTACTATGTGCAATGCATATATTTCAATTCACCCAGTAAAGATCGACTTATGCCTGGAACTTTTTTGTCGGGAAGCGCTTTTTAGGAGAAAAGCAGAAAACCCGCTAAAATAATCAGAACTTATTTATTGCAGCTTTCCCTTGCCATTCGCTGGGGTCAAGAGTACCAAGCGGTGCGTATGCGCTAAATCAGCGAATAATTTTTGCCGATCCGTCCCAAACCATTTTGGTCTCCGAAAACTATAAACCTTGCACCATAAACATTCTTAATGCAACTTCTCATAGTTATCCGGTTCGTAGATTTCAACAATTTTTCCATCATGAATAAGACCAGGTTTTTATTGTCAGTGTAAATAATTTTAGTTTATAATTCTGTACAATCTTTCTTCTTATCAATAAAGCACAGATTATTATAATGAAATCAATAAATTACAGGTTCCCGACAATTTATCAACATGTCACTTTTTGTCAAAAGTCCGTGGTAGTTGCTATATTATAAATATACATGCATTTGTGATTTTATAAACTTTTTACGATTTTCTTATACTGAACAGCGTATTTTCTATGATGTGTGACACTAAGTAAACTAATTTAGCGACAACTTACATTGTAAATTGACCCCCCACAAAAATTGGATATTTGAAAACACAATAAGGAGTAAATGTTTAAAATTTCAACCCTCTAGCTCTATGGGTTTTAATGTTTATATTTCCAGGCTTATAGCTCCATTGGTGCGACCTGTACACGTGATACATAGCCAGCCAGTCAGTCAGCCAATCTACTAGTCATCTAGACCAGGTTGAAAACTGAGGAAACATACTTTTAGATTTTGGTTAACAGTTTCTTATAAGATGATCCTCAGCTCGTCCGTCACGTTGGAACAGGAGAAAACTCCTGACCTTCCCCACTGCATATGACTTCACATTCCCCAACAACACCACCTACCACTGATGTCACTTTCAAGCTCCACCGTCGTCATCGCTGCACACAGTACAGCACCCAACCCAAATATAGAAGAGGAAAGGGGAAACTGAAAGAAAAACGAAGAACAAAAATATAGTTTCACCTGCTCCTTTTCTTACCGCGTACTTCAGGTGGGTTGGGGTTGCTGTGCTGGTGGAAGTGCGTCCAACCAGTCACCCCAGTACACAGCCATTCTCCACCAGCACGGCAACCCTAAACTCACTTAATATACACAACGGAAGAGGGACAAGCGAGCTATTTATGTTATTGCTTAATTACAACATCTAAAAAGAAAAGCGATCAACATGTCACTGGAAATCCTAAATCATTCTGACTATTTATTATCATTCATTTTTATTGTATATACTGCCATTTTTGTAGGCATGGGTACACTGGTATATCATAACTCCCAGCAATAATAATAATAATAATAATAATAATAATAATAATAATAATAATAATAATAATCTGTGAATTGATAAGTGTAATTCTTATTATTATTCTTCAACAATGCATTACATAAAAATGAGGAATATTCGCCATCACAGTCAATAATAGAACAACTGAAGCGTCAAATTAGGAAGTCATTTAAAATAATTCTATCGAAAAATAAATATGGTCAGAATAAATTCTATTCATGAAATCAATGGCATTTTCACTGGAAACATCTAAAATAGAGAAAAAAAAAACATCTAGATTCCGGAGAATCTGAATGTTAATGATAAATCCATCAAAGTAAGGCCTCAAAAAAGTCAAAGAAGCTTTTTTTCTCGTTAAATCAGAATGAAAACATTTTTAGTAGAGGTCTAGTGGATTACTTATACCAATTTTCAAGTCTGTACACAAAACGGTATGGTCAAGAGAGCTGAAACACACAAATACAAGCAAATATAAAATTGAAGGATATAACCCTTTGCCATCTTTGATGGCTGCGGTTGTTCGACTCTTTGATGTTTTATCAAATCGAACGAAAGACTGAACGAAGTGGCTCAAAGTTCAGAATGAAATCTTGACTAAATGCATTACTTCGTAGAATGCAATCATACTTGTATTATGTTAAAAGATGCCAATACAGTTTTATAAACCATGAACCAACATTATCTTGAGACAGCTTCATATCAACATTTGCCCATACATTCAGTGTGCATATAATTTCCAATAATTGAGCAACTGTAGCGTCAACTTCCCACAGAGAAAATATTTGCGCAACACAAGATTTCTGTGTGCACTGACGACTAAAGATTAGAATTAATATTGATTGTAAGCATAATATTAATTTGAAAGAATAATTTTGAGGTTTTTGTTCTCGTTTCATTTTCGAAAAAGATTAGTTACAAAACATGTGACTCTGTGTCTATTTTATAACAAATGGCGATAAAAAAGGTCAAACAATGCAAAAAGGACAGATCGTTGGACAAATGCCGAAAATAAACTTCGTTAAAAATACGAATCAACAGAGATGAACAAAAGAAGAAAAGACAATGAGACAACATTATCAGTTGAATAATGTTATTGTTACGAAGCCGGTTTATATTACATGTTACATTTAGTCAAAGTGGGAGGTTCGTTCACCCGGTTGGAGACACACAGCGAAAGGCCACAGTATTTATTAAACCCGACCGAGCTCGGCAAAGCGCCAAAGAAGAAAAAACACAGTAACACGTCGGTTAGAGCAGTGTTGCCAACCCCCCAAAAAAACTTTTCGCGCTAAATCGACCACGAAAATGCGTCAAAAACGCTAAAACGCACTAAAAGTAATAGCTAAAAACAAACACTGTTATCTATTTTGTAGCCATTTCCAATAGCTAAAAAAATGCTATATTTGCTAAATAAGGCTAAATATAGCGCCATTTTTGGCTTGAAAAGTGCTAAATATTGAAATAGCAACGGGAAGTAAAAGATATCACTCGAATCCATCTTTCCCTTTCCGTTGCCACCATTGGAGAATGGTTGTTTACCACCATCACATTTGGATAGTACACCTGAAGAAGGCTGTAGAATGAATCGACCAAAACGTCGTATTTACAACACAAACATCGATAGGGAGTTGGATCGCCCGAAAAACACTTTGAATTGATCGTGACCAATTAGTAAAATTATGTGCTGTTGTCTGCACCGTTGGTACTTTTATTCCACCCATACTGATCTTTGTCAGAAAGTTTCTCTTTCAGTCACCACTTTAAATGGGCTGAACCACTATAGTGGTGGAGCTGAACCATCAGAATAGATAACAAATGGATTCTTTCTAGAATTCATCAAGTATTTTGAGAAGAGTTTCTGTTGGACAAAGGAAAGTTCTCATTTTACATGACAACTTAGCGTCTTACTTAATCCAGGCAAATCAATGACAATATATGATCCCTTCCCCTCCAAGAGGATAGAATTGCAGGCCCCGAACTGCTGTTCCTACAAATATTACAAAGTGTTTTGAAATATCGGGAAGTGTATCTTACAACCATAACGTTTTCATTGACTCTTATTTTGACTCAACCTCTGTGATAATCAGGCCAGAACTTAACTCGGCCAAACTAGGAGTAGGTCTACATGACTTCATGCCAGAAGCCAGTAGCAACGAGACAAGTGTAAGAGCGATATCTCCATCTAGTGGACAAGCTCGCCTACCTGATAACAAACCTGTTCTTTGTCCAATGACTGTTTTGCCGCCAATGACGGGTGTGAGACAGCAAAGTTATAAGAGGTTGGTGAAATAACTTGCAGAGCAAGGTTACTATCTCCTGGAATGTTCTTGGGGGTGGTCACTGTCTCCGGCCTGCAATGACGGCATCACTAGTGTCACAGTGTGTCAGCCTTTCTCATGATCAACTTACTGAAAAACTATGCCGTGGGATCTTAAGACAACCATCAATTTTATAAAGCTGTGGAAGGAAGTAACAATTTCACTGATCTCAATATATATATATAAACAAACAATTACAATACGGATATCATAAACATTGTTTTAAATGTTTTTTTACAATGCTACGGCATTTACTGCAACTTTGTATCGGATTCGCAATGTAACAATCCCATCGTTATGTTTGCGACCCGGAATTACTTCTACTGGGAGTGTTCCTTTAGTTACGAGGCAGAAATGAAAATAATGGCCTGGTTAAGGATTTGAAAATCATTGAAAGTAGTGAATGTCATTCACCCTCGTTGGTAAGTGCACAGGGTGCGGCATATGGCGCGGTAGGGTGACATTAAAATTCTTTTTTCAAAAATGGCCGTTTTAGATATTTTTCTGCGTTTTTCTCCAAATAGATGATCTTAGGTGTATGAGAAGGATAATTGCTTATGAAATATTTATTTCTGATGCTATAATATTTATTTACCACTTGAAATGAAGTATTTGATGTGCTTTACCGGATAATTTGATAACAATATACAAATATTGAATGAAGGGAGTCAACAGGGGTCCTAAGGTGCGAATGCCCCATTACACTCAAATTTGGATTGTTACTAAAAAATATTTTGGAATGAGCTATGATTTTACGGGATACTTGGAGAGGATACTATTGTTTCAGAAATTGACTATGAATGTTTGGAAATGTTTTGTTTTTTTATATATATACAGAATTGTATCACAATTTGGGACAGAGCTGGAGATCTAGGGGATTGGAAGCTTCGGTCTTATTTTGAGGGGTGGCTAAAAAATTGAGGAATTGAAAATACTGATTTTTGGAAATGTTTCTTTAGACTCAAAACTTTACCACAGTCAGGGGTAGAGCTAGAGGTTAGGGGGTCCAAGGGCTTGGCATCCTGGGAGCACCTTCCTCCAACATTTAGTGCAGCATTTCCTTTTAAAAGTTTTTTTTTTTTTTTTTTTATCGGTACATGTCAGTAGTTTATGATTCAGAGAGTTATTCAAATATATTTTGGGTGAACTATGATTTCAGGGCATATTTTAGGGGGTACTATAGACACAAAAATCCAGAAGCTGAATATTGAATTGTTTCTTTTGATACAAGTTTGTATCGCAGCCCTATGATACTCTTAACTAAGCACATTTTGGCAGTTTTAAAAACATACATTGTTTAAAAATTTAGTCGCGGGGGGGGGGTCACGTAGGGGAAAATGAATAAAAATAACAAAAAAAGAAAAGTTTGAAAAATGCTAATTAACTTGCGTCACGTTTTTCAATATAACTTTTCTAGGCACAACAGATACCAACTGACAAGATATTCAGTTGAGAAGCTGATCACATTGTTTTTCTAACTATATATATATATATATATATATATATATATATATATATATATATATATATATATATATATATATATATATATATATATATATATATATATATATATATATATATATATATATATATATATATATATATGTGTGTACCAAGAATTAAATCCACAATCTGTAGATTTTGGACAATAAAGTGTGTATATATTTGAAATTTCCTTATAAAATACAAAATATCTAGCTTCAAGCTATAAGCTGTAACTTTTAATGCCCAACAGATACAAATTGACATACATAATAGCTGACATTATTTTGTTCAAAATATGTTCAAAATTTTGGTATGAACATGAACGCAGGCCTAGAACATTTTCTTGACAATTCTTCAATGAATTTTCAAAAGCTAACTTGATAAAACATTCTTGGGGTTCTATTTGTACATACAGAAAATTTTATTGGGATACGCACAGATTTTCACCCAAACCGAACTACTTCAATTTTTGAGACAACAGTACCCCCTAAAATCATGATTCATTCCAAAATATTTCAAGAAACCATATAAATCATAAACTACAGATATGTTCCGATCGGAAAAAAAAATCTTTTGAAGGGTCTGTCAAACCAACAAGCTCGTGGACAACATGCTATTGAAAGGTCTGTCCACTGAACCTATTCATAAATTTTGTGGACCATCGGGAGTTTGCAGCCCAAAGGTTGGGAACTTCTGTGCCACATTTTGGAGGAAGGGGCTCCCAATGATCCCGGCTGTCCTATGCCCCGAATTTCTTGCTCTGTACCAGATTGGGGTGCAGTTTTGTGTCAAAAGAAACTACCGGCTAAAATCACAGTTCATCCAAAAATATCTGAGTGATAATTGGAATCAAACCATCAACTACAGACATATACCTATCAGAAAAACTATTTCGTGGAAGATTCCTGGTGGGGTTCATGGTAGGCCCTAGTGGCTCCTATAGTGCCGTGGGCTTAAATATGTTGAAGTTAGTTTCATGTTTAAAAAAAGGTCCAAGTTGAAACCCCGGTACTCACTCCTTGATTGACTTATCACGCTCAAAACTTCCTCAAAACTATATGTTCACGTCTGCATGCCGGTGAGTTGTAAAGTTGAACAGAATTTATACAAAAAATTAAAATTCGGGGGTCCTCCTGGGAAAAGACCCAAGTTTTGGGTTAAGGGGTGTTTGCATTTTAGGACTCTTTTTGACTCATTACAATCAATATGCGTGAATTTTCATCATTTCATCCTGTAGAGCACACGAAGTACTTCATTTTAAGGGGTAAATAAATATTGTTGCATCAAAAGTGAGCATTTTATAAACAATTCTCCTCCCTGTACCCCTAAGATCATCCATGTTGAGAGAATTGAGCTTTGTCAAGAAAAAAGGGTTAAAATGGTCATTTTCGAAATTTCGAAAAAGGTTTGATGTCATCTGACTTAGCCATATGCCGCACCTTGTGTACTAACTAACTAGGGTGGTTGACAATCTCTACTTCTCAATGATTTTTAAATACTATTTGTGGCATTTTCTTTTCTACTAATTGGCATTTCAAGGTTCTGGGTCAAATGGACACTAGAGTGCAGTCATTAAGGCCAAGGAGGCAAATTTGGGTCAAAGCATTGTACCTTTCACTAAGAAACATTCATCAGCTGAAGAGTTTTACTCCTGAAACGGTTTGCCCTTTGCCTAAAGCAACACCTAGTGCCCATCCAACGAAGACCAAAAAGATCAGCTGTTGTAACTGACGCCTCTGAAAAGAACGCAATTGCGATAAAGCAGAACACAAAAGCTTTCAAAATAACGGAACAGACATCAAACAAGCTAAAAGTATTTAAAAAAAGAAGAGAAAAATGGAAAAGGGACTACAAACACAAGGAAAAACCAATATTACTGATATATCAACAGATGATGAAATAATTTGTTTGTTGTGCGTAGAACCTTATTCAAATTCAAGGCCTGTTGAGAATTGGGTAAAAAAGCATTGTCAAATGTGGCCATATACTGAGAGCGTTTCAGAAAACAACGGGGATTACTTAGTTTGTCAAGACCTGTACATCTGATGATTCTAAATTTGACTATCAATCGTCACGTATAAGAAACCAAATTATCAATTTGCTCATTGGTAGATAAGATTTGATATTGTTTGATATTGTTTCGATATCTATTTCCAATTTATTGAGAAAGTGGAGTCAATAGAGTTCTGTTTGCTGTCGTCATTCTTTCACTTGCGTTTTTTTCCATTTTCCATCTTATTACAATATATCATTGAGGCTCGCACACGTATAATTCCGTTTGTCCCACCAATTGGTCATTACATTCCCTAAATCCTACTTTTTACTCAAATTGATTTACTATTGCTGTTAATACTTCTGTCTGGTTTAAAATTATATATTTCTGAATTATAACAATATATTCATCACTTCTGTGTCTACTAGCAAGAGAACTAATTTGACCAATTAGATTATATCAACTATCCTCACTGCTCAGGTACGTTGTTACACTTTTTTCCGAACGTTTAGATAATAATAAAAAATAAACTGGACTAATGTTTCGGATTTAAACAACCCATCCACAAGAAGTGTTTTTTTTTATTGTAACTTTTGGCCGTATTAGCGTTTTAATGAAATAAGATACAGCTATCTCAGTGAAAAATATTGCAACTAGCCCTGGTCTCCCGCATTATCATTTGATGTGGGCTTTAATGAGTAGATATAATAATGTAGCAAAAAAGTTTAGCTAGAAATGGAAAAATAGCTTTTAGCCATTTCAGACAGTTTTAGCTTCAAATAACAGAGAAGGAGAAGGAGAAGCGAATAGTCCTTCTTTGAGCCAATTAATTCTCATGCTTGTAAAATATTGCGATACGGGAATGTATTCTGCCAGTATTTTCAATAAAACATTGTAACTGGCATCCTTTTGCCATTTCTGGCTTTTTTAGAATGGGAAATTTAAAATGGAACAGTGTTATATGGGGTGAAGAAAATGAGAGCCTACCGGAGCGCTATGATTAACAAGTTCGAGTGTTGTAAGCACGATCCTGAATGGGCACCCCGTTACTGTGGCTTATCGTCGGTTTATACTTTGGTTATCTTTGGTTGGACGTACATAAATCTTTGGCAGTGTTTAACCAGCATACAATTTTTCTCCAAAAGTACATTTCTTTTTATCAAAAACTCTAATCAAACAACATATTGTACAGGAATAAACTCAACAATGAAATAAATAGTCTGTCTTTTGTTCTCATATCAGACTGCGCATCACAAATTCGTCAAGGTGTAACGGAAATAGACGGAAATAAACAAGCCAGCCGATCTTTTAATATTTTTGATAAAAAACAAGCTTTTTTTTTATTCATTACAGTGTTAATTTCTGACAACAATGTTGTTTAATTATACTTTTTCATAAAAATTATACTTTTTAGTACCTTTGTATGTTTTTGGAGCCATTATTTATTGGCTCACACATCGCCATTGGTTTATGTACTTCAAACCAATGATTACCTATATTTTTATACATTTTAATCGCGTTATCGATATCATCTCAAGTATCTATCTAATAAAAAGGCGATAAGATAACTTGCCGATATTTGCTACAGACTTCAAAGATTATCAAGTTCTTACTAAATATCTCATCAGGGTTTATTATAGGGGTACAAGAAATTTAAAAAAGGATTTTATGATGAATTAGAAATGGTTATCTTTATGTGTTCTCAAAAAGCAATTGATTTTATTACTTTATAAATGTATAAATAGTCAATCATTGACTCATTCGTAGCCCAGGTTGGTGCAAACCTTCAAGATCTTCAAATAATGCTAAAGGAACTGAATGAAAAAAGCAAGAAGGTTGGTCTCTAGATGAACCTCAGTAAAATGAATGTCACGTACAACGAATACAATCGAAAACAAACAGCTGAAAAAAGTAGAGGACAACACAAACATCGTACAATCAATCTCCATGAAATCTTCAAAGGAAGAAGAAATTAAGCGAAGAATCACTCGATATCGGCAACCTTTCAGGAGAGCAAACTAAACTTTCAAGGACAGGAAAATCCCATTAGTTGCGCAAAGAAGAGTATACAACCAAAACAACATCCTGGTAGTCACCTATGGAGCTGAAACATGGAACCTAGCCAAAAAATTGACACTCAAACTGAGATGCAACATGCACACGAGAGAATCGTGCTCAACCTCTCATGGAAGGATCATAAGACAGCACTGTATATTACAGAGAAAAAACGGGAGTCAGAAACATCGTAGAATCAATTAGAATCACTCAAATGGCAATGGGCTGGTCATGGTGTAAGAATATCAGACAACCACTTGACATTACGACTTGCAGCGCGGATCCCAAGAGTTCATATACAGAACCGCGACCGGTAGAAAATAAGATGGCGTGACGAATTAGACAAGTTCAGAAAGTACTGGCACTGCGATGCCAATGATAGAGAGATACAGGGAATCCTGGGAAAGGTGCTGCTGATGATGATTTAAGAGTCAACGAAAGAGTCGTGAAATTCAAAATTTAGTTGCGCTGAACTTTCATAAGTAGACTACTTCCAAAGAGTTTATCAGTCGATTGAACGCCGGCTAGTTGTTTGTGTTATCAAGACAACATTTTGGCTGATCCTTTCTACGGCCTTCTTCAAGTGTGCTATCCGAATGTAAAGGTGTCCAATAGTAACAACGGTCATAACATTGGGTTCGGGTGATCTTTTTTTCCCGTTTCAAACCGATGTTGCTTCCGCTGATCAACAGGGAAAAGGTATAAAAATCCAGGCCTAACGAGGAAAGGCCATAAATGTAATCGACCGAAAAAACTCTTTAAATCTTAATGGCCCTTCTTAAAACTATAGACATTTACTTGTAAACTAATCTTGCAACCCATTAGCTCTCCCACTGGAAATATTTAACAACCGTGGCCACCAAAATAGCGAAGGGTTTTATCCTTATTCTTTTTTTTTATAGCTGCATGTGTTTGTTTATGTGTTCTACCGCTCCTGGCCATACCGTTTTGTCTAAAGGCTTGGAAATTTGCATTAATACTCCACTATACCATTTCTAAGAATGGCTCCTTTAGAAAAATTTAGAAAAAAAAAAAGATTTTTTTACCGTTTAGGGCCTTATTCCGACGGGTTTATCAATAACATCTAGATTCTCCGGAATCCATATTTTCTAGATGTTTTTTAAAAAAATCTATTTTAGATGTTTTCCTGTTGAAAACGCCGGTGAGGTCATAAATAGAATTCATTCTGACCACATTTATTTGTCGATGGAATCTAACGCTACGGTTGTTCAATTATTGACTGTGGTGGCGAGTTAGTCTTGTTTCTGAAAGCCGTTTTACGGGAGGTAAGACGATATCTGCAAGTGTCTGTAAAGTAAGGGATACCCTGGTGCTCTATGTATAACATTGCTACTTACTACTTTGCGATAAGTGAAATAGACTTACAGGTGACAAACACCCGGGGTGGCGTCATTCACTTTACGCTGAGCTATTTTACCCATAGCTAAGGAGGGGGGGGGAGATGGAGTTAATTTTTTTCTCCAAAAGATACTAAACATTATGAAGTGAACACAAACTGCCTCGGTCGGAATTTGAACTCGGCTCACTGTGTTCATTGAACTGTCAGTCGCACAACCACCCTCATCTCCCAACAAGTATTAAAGACGCTTAACCTATACCATCAAGTTAGGTTTCTTCAGTTTTCAAGTTAGTTTGGCTGGCTGACTATGTATGTATCACGCATACATACCACATCAATGGAGCTTTCCAACATTTATTCTTTATTATGTCTGTGTATGTGAGGGGTCGATTTTCAATATAAGTTTATGCTAAAATGATCCCTTAGTTTGTATCCGGCATTATTCATGTATTTTTTTTTTTTAGTGGTTACTTCCCATCAAAAGGTGAGAGAAGAAACTCACTCATTGATCACCCTTTTTTCCAATTTTTTAATTGATCACCCCAACTTGTCATGCTGCCAAAAGACTTTGGCCATAAGATGGTTTCTAACCAGACCTGCCTGATTATTTGGTTTATTCCTTAAGAGAACTTGCATCATTGGCTCCTTGCCTGTTATTTTTTCCGGATAACAGTCAGGATAAAGTTATTTACTGAATCCGTTTAAAAATAGAATACAAAGAACCGTTCTTTAGAAATCCAGTTCATTTCTCATCAAATTTCTTCGAGTCAATCTTCCACAGGGGCGTTTTTTGTTGGTAACTATCAAAAACCGTCAGTCAAAACTGCCACTAAAATCTAGCAGCATGGGTTTCTTCAGTCTTCAAATAGCTCCGTCTGGCTAGCTAACAGGTACTCTATGAAACAGCTACAGATCACAACACCTGTCACGTCGATGGAAAGGAATGCAAGTCAGCGGGAGGTCTGAAAAGGCATTCCTGAATACATGGGAATTGCGCACCGGGTGCCAGTTCCATGAATTCTCTTTGGTGCCAATTTTGAGCCGGGGAGTTTTAATCCCTGGCTTGGCGAAAAAAAGCCACATCCGTTCAAGGCATAGTTGAGTGATTCTCTGAAGTGACATCATCTGACGGCCATACTCGAAGTCGAGGTCGAACACATCATGTACGCATGCATGTACCACGTGTACAGATCGCACTAGCGGAGCTAGAAGGCTGAAAATTTAAACGTGTATTTTTTATTATGTCTACAAAAAATTGTTTTTTTTATGTTTTTTGAAAATTCTCTTTCTAAATACGTTTTTAGCTGGGGGTTCAACTCCCAACGTAAGTTTATGTTCAGTTGATTCAGACATTTTAAGTGATCTCAGCCCAACAAAATTGATCACAACATGTTGCCAAAAAATGTTGGACTAGTGACGGTTTCTATTGAGTGATTAACCAGTTCAGTGAATCTGTTTGAAAATAGAATACAAAGTCCCGTTATTTCAAATTCGGTTCGTATCTGTTCAAATTTCTCCGAGTCAATCTTTTACAAGGGTTTCTCAATTGGTTACTATCTTGTATGTTTACGTCTCTAAAGGTTATGTTCATATCTAAGATAAGTGCTTCTAAAACGGTTACAGTGTCATTCACCCTCGAGTCTGTTTCGCAAACTTTCATTCACCCCTCGACTAAATTTGCTCGTTTGTATCTTCTTTCATCATTTTTTCTTGTGTATAATTTTACAAGCAGTGATACCAGGCGTTGCCTGGGGAAAACAGAAATTCGAAATCGACTACACAGTGAAAAATATGTTTTTGATTCCTTCTCACCCAACCCAACGTACCAAATGGAAGAAACAACAATATACTACACAGATTTAAATCTTCACTTTCGATGTACGGAGTTTACTGACTCTCGTAGATTGATAGCCTTACTGAAGTAGTAATTTAGTTGTCTTGCAGAGATATTGATCAAGGAAATCTACCTAAACTCAAAATGAATTTAATCAATAGTCAAAAATCAATAATAATGGTTTACAATCCTTCACTTCTGCTAAAATATTAGAATAATTACTTTCAAGTTTATCTTTGAAAATGACCTGATTTAGCTTTATCCCTGCACTAGGTTGCCTTCACTCTGAACTGAATCGCGTTGAATTGTTTATCAATGAGAAAACAGAAAGGGTAGAGAGTGAAGTTCAATGGAGGAGGATGATTTGCGATCAATAACCCAATACAACCCGTTTGATTTTAGTCCCAGACCATTCAAGTGGCAAAATTAGTATCAGAAGTGACGTGGATTTCTAGATTTTCAGATTCTCTGGACCAAGATTTAATATAGACTTCAAATGTTAAATAAGTGATAACGAGAACGAAATCACTTGAGATTTTAAAATATAAGATGTACGATGTAAAGAAAACAGAGAAAAGCAAAGAACGAAGCTGTTCATAAAATCTACGAATCAATCCACTACAAAACAGGGTCTGTTCAATCGATATGAATCCACTCATCTTCACCACAAGAAAATTCAACCACACCATGAAAATTGAAACAACGAGCAGCCAGGCGACGAACTATAGGTTCAAAATTATTCCGGTTTTCTGGAAACCGGATAAATGGTCCGGTATTGTACTTGGAGAGGGTATGGGCACCGCCAAATAAGTCCATTTATCATCATCATCATCATCATCATCATCAGTCTTTTAGCGTCCGTCGTTGGACATAGACCTTCCTCAGGATCTGCCATATTTTTATATCACAGGCGTCACCGAGCCAGTATTTTCTAAATCTGTCTCGTTCATCTCTTCATCTTGTACTCTGTCGGCCTCGGTTTCGCTTGTGATCTCTGGGGATCCATGTTGTAAATCGTAATGTCCATCGGGTATCTGTCATTCTTGCAACGTGGCCTGCCCATTGCCATTTGATTTTTTTAATAGATTTTATGATGTCTCTGACTGCCGTTTTCTTCCTTATATTCTGTGCTGTCTTGTGATATCGACATACTACAAATGGATCAGTATTGCTTTTAGGCAGTCTCCTAAAGATCAGGCCAGGAGTTCTTCCTTACTATTGGTATCAAAAAGTGTAAGTGGCCCAACGGTTATCAAAATTGGAAAATGCTATTGGTAAATCGAGTCCCAAATCCAGCTACAACAGTTTGCGTTCTCTTCGCACTGATGCCCCTGGGAAAGGCATGGATCCATCTCTCCTCTCCCCCAACCAGAGCTCTGAGTAAATAGCAGGACAGACCTGGTTTATTCAACTTTGATTAGCAATCAGTCTAGGAGAAGGATAACTCGGGATTCTAACCGGGAAATATGGACAGTTGATCCAGTGGACAGGAAAGGCAACCATTAGCAACACTATGTGGGGTGCGAAGGGGCTCAGCCTGACTCACTGGGCGCCCAGCTCCTCCAATGATTCTGATCTGTCTCTTAATATTGCATGCGCACTTGGCAATGTGAAAACAAATCTGTTCAGAGTCAGGCTAATTACTGAAGATATTAAAAAAACAATGAGCATTTTAGCTGACAGCGAATCTCCTGACCGAAACGATTGTTTTCAAGTGGTTACTATCGCCGGAGAGGAACATGCGTTTATTCTCGTGGCTTATTAACACTGATAGCCTCTTATCAGCCACGCGATGTGTTATCTGAATTTTAATCAAGGTGCATGCCCATAAAAGGGGTTCACTGCCTTTGATGAAAGCGTTCACCTTTGGCTGATAGCAGCCGTCGTTACATTTTTTTACTCGGAAAGGCCAGGTTGCCTTTTGTATTCCTTCCGACTGGAGATTCCCCAAGTCCAAATCCATGTTTCATTTCTGACATCTCTCGTAAGCCTTTGAATCTCAAAGTTTGTATGACGCACAGAAAAAAGAGAAATAAACAAAGACACTATTTTTTCTATTAAACACTGCGTTCTTCTTTTCGCCAGAGCGATCATTCGCTCTCACCCCAAATACACGAATCAAGAGCCATAGCTTAAGTTACTGCATCCTTTTTATCAAGTAGCTCACAATACATCGCAGATATCACTTATGTGTCTTAGCTTGTGTTTAGACCAAGGCAGACAGAAATAAGAGAGTGGGACTGACGGCATGAACAAGTATCCCTCATTTAAATTCGGGTCAAGAGCACAAAACAGAACTGAAGCCATGGATCATCATCATCATCATCATCATCATCATCATCATCATCAGTCGTTTAACGTGCGTCAGTGGATATAGACCTTCCCCAGGACCTGCCACATTTTCATATCATGGGCGTCACGGGGCCACTATTTTCTGAATTTGTCTAGTTCGTCTCTCCATCTTGTATTTTGTCGGCCTCGGTTCCGCATATGATCTCTGGGGATCCATATCGTGAGCCGTGATGTCCATCAATTGTCTACCATTCTTGCAACATGGCCTGCCCATTGCCATTTGAGATTTCTAGTGGATTCTATGATGTCTCGGACCCCCTTTTCTTCCTTATATACTGTGCTGTTTTGTAATCTCTCCATGTGCAGTTGAGCACGATTCTCTCATGTGCAGGCTACATGCTTCTCAGTTTGCGGGTTTGTCTCTTGGTTAGGTTCCATATTTCAGCTCCATAAGTGACTATTCAAAACTGACTATCGGGAGGATGCATTGGTTGTATCCTCTTCTTTTTAGGATTATTGGGATCGTTTTGTTTTTGAAGTTTGAGCTTGCTCTGCCAAATTTTTAACTACGAAGGATGAACATAATGATCATTATAATACCCAGTACTACCTGCCTTATATCATTTGTAGGGATAAGTACCACGAAGTAACTGCCTTTGCTTTTGCGTGGGTCTTATAAGAGGATTAAATGATAGTACTGGTCATTGCCGGCCTTACGGTTCTTGGCTCTCAGGACAAGCTGAACTTGTGTCCTTTAAATCATATTATTCATTTATTTGCGACCTCACCTCACACCACCTCTTTTCCCTCCCAGGTCACAGCATTTGTGAGCACAAACTACCTAAGCCTGACTGACAGCCATGGGAATTCCCTGCATTATTCCTCAAAGTTTCACCACAATAAAAATTCAACTGTCAGATACCCCTGAAAAATCTGACTTGACAACTGGGAATTTTCTTATCAAAAATTACTTTTTGATAAAATCTATTTTCCTATATTTTCACTAGTAATTGGGAAGTTCTCCTGGTAGGGCATTCCTTGATGGTAGACACCCTGGGCGACTACCCGTATACCTAGGACCAGCCATAATCTAGAACTTCTTCACTAATTTTCTTGAAATAAGATGCCGTAATGATATCAGTCGATGGCCAAACAACCCGATCTCCAATAAGACTCTGTACAATACGTGTAACACGATTCCACCCTGAACAAAAGTGGCTCAACTACAGTGGCCCATGTTTGGTCGTGTAGTATGGGTGCCTGAAGGAACGCCTGCGCAAAAAGCCCGAGAATTTTCAGTAGTAGGGTCCAACAACTACAGAGCGGGCAGCGCAAACTTGCTTGGTAAGCTGAGAGCAAATAGATCTGGCAAGAATCTGTGAGAGCTAAGGACGTTCAACAGGGGAAAGACGCAGCGGCTTCAAATGATGCAAAAACTGAATGTTGCAGTAGGATGTTTTAACTACGATGGCTGCAGAATACAATCATCATCATCAGTGATACCAGTAAATAGAATATAAATAAATATTCATTCAGGGCTTAATCCAGGGCGAAGTCCTCGTACAGGCGTATTTTCTTCTCTTTGAAGTGGAGAAAACAATAACAACCTGAGATTGTAATGGTCTTTAAGGGAGGCAACTCAGAAATGGTTTTACGAATGCAATAATTTTGTCGATACTTGAATGTGACTCTGGGCGAACTTGAGGGGAATATGACATGGAAAGGGTGTGATTCGTCAGTTTTCTTTTATGGGAAGAGCCTGCCTCTCTTTAAAATCTGCTTTCGAAATCCTGAACTTCGAAATTTCGTTGCTTTTTATCAGACTCGAGTCCAAACCTTGAGTTGACTTTCTACAATAACAAGAACAACAAGATCAACCCTCACCAAATTTAAGGGAGTAAACATTAACATTCCCCTACGCTATTTGCAACCGATTGTTAGTCGTTTCTCTTACCGACTGATCTAAGTTGACAATTCTTACCTATGTACCAACATTTATGTTAGAAATACGCATGGGCTTATTTAATCCAAATAAACAAATACATACATAGAATTAACATTTTCCTGCAGTGATATGAAACCATGTCTAAACGATTGGTAGTCGGCTCTCTTGCAGACTGAGTCAAACGGACATGTCTTACATATCTGCAAAATGTATTTTGCAGATACGCAAGAGATTATTTCAATCTACCAAAAAATACACTCGAACAAAAAATATTTTTATAATCGCAATAAAAAGTTCCAGTAATAATCTCCAGTCGGAATAAAAGAGTTTGACCCTGCATCAGCTAGGCTTTTCTTATTTGATTTATCATGAATATGGGTTTCAGAGCATGAAATATATTATAAGATTGTCTCTAACTTTGAGAGGACTCATTAACATTCGAAGAGTTTTTTTTTCGAACTATCGAAACTGTTCTCTCAATTTTCGATGTTGCGTACGCAACAATTCAGCCGATTCATTCATCAGCCCTCATCAGGTGTGTAAATCAAGAAAAGTTTCTTTGCATGGAAAAAAAAGTTTGGTAATGACTCGTCTTGGAAAAAGGTTTTGACAATGATGCATCTCAGAATTTCTGACTACATTAGGAAGGCCGAAGAACACATCAACCGAGATTTGGTGATAAAAACGGCAAGGATGAGAATATAAGTCTAAATAATTTATGGAATAATCGATGATAACACATCACAAAATCTCTAACAATTTTAATGATTGAAAAATAAATGGTCGATCGTAGTTGGAAGCGATTCGAAAACCCCTCATTCATATCGCTCGTATCCTTTCGTATAGGGGTGAGTGTGGCTCCTATCCCTAGTTCTACAAGCTCCAACCCTCAATCCTACTCTTAGCTGACAGGCATAGGGTTCGATTTTTTAAGACCTTGGTATAACTCGGCATACGGCACCTGGAATTCCCAGAGAGACCTGTTATTCCCAAAGAGCCCTTCCCAGGCGAAGACCCATCTAGTATTAACCAGGCTCGACGTTGCTTAATTTTGGTGATATTACGAGAACTGGCATGTCCACTGCGATTGAGCGTACAAGACGATATTTAGTTCAGGTCATTATGTAAGTTATTGGTTATAAAACGATCGCTAACCTGTGACAATGTGACTACCTTGCGTTTACGTCATTTGTATTGCTTGACTGCATTATACACATGAAAAGAAATTCTGTCGCATTATCTTAATCAGATTATTATGTTCCTAGAAGTTTTATGGTCACGACTAGGAAGCTGCAAACTTGATTGATGTTATTGTTCAAAGTGTGCTTACCTATAAATTGCTTTGTCAAAGTGATATCAGGAATGCGCATGCTCCACAGAGAGTTTGTATTTATTGAAGAATCTTGAAGGCTCGACTCCTGTAGTAGCCCATTTTCTTTAATTGTTTATTCTATTTCTGTTGTCAAGGCTAAGTGATAAATAAGTCGTTTAACGATGGGAGATCATTTCAAACATATATATATATATATATATATATATATATATATATACATATTGAAGTAAAGCACTTTACACAAACACATTTATGTTTCTGTCCTGTTCGGGCTTCCAAGGAGAAAGATTCGGTTGATTTTAGATTCCTATTTAAGAAATTTCAACAGTGTCTATTTTTTTAGGTTGTAGGATTTTCCTTTCATATTTCTTTTTCTCCTTATTCAGTGATTGGCCATTGTTTTTTATATTTTACTGTTTTATTCAGTGGGAATACTGTGCTTGTTGGTAGTTATAAATTACAAATTAGGAGGATAAAGTGTTGGCAGTTTTGTTATGAATATATTGTTGGACCATCAGCTCTTTGTAGGATGTTTCCTCTCTGAGAGTGTCTTATTCTCATTTAAATCTATTTTCCGATGTTAAGGTTCCTTTTTATATGACCTTCGTTGTTAGTTGAATCGTTCTGGGTTTGGTCTGTTTCTACAAGTCTAAGATAATTATGGTAATTGGGTTGTTCTTTAAAGTGTCTGGAGATATAAAATAATGATAATGTTAATAGAAACACTGAGGGGAATTAGATAGTTATGTCGGTCAATTTTTTGTATACCTATATGTGTGGTGTTAAATGGTTGTTGTTTTTTGTTGTTAATAGAAATTCTGAGCAATGCCGGCATTTTAACGCTACTTCATTTTTTCGGATTAATAATTTTGTATTTTTTTTTTTTTTTTGTTCTAATGACAAAAGTGAGGATTTCAAATTCCTCATTTAGACATAGATAACAAGGGCTTTCAATATTCTGGCATATGTGTGTGTTTTTTAACATTTTCCATTTTACTGTGGGTTTTAGGTTGCTATCGGTTAGTCTCCAATAATATGTCGACAGTGATGTACTTTTGTAAATGATGATGTATAGTTGGCTAATCTTAGTTGAAAGGGTGTTTCCGATATTCCCATATAATATCCCACTTCTAAGGGTTTCTTTTGGGTTTAGATTTCAACTTGGTATACAATATTCAATTTTAGACATTTCTTTGCTAAGGGCATTCGTTTCTGTTAGTACAATTGCAATCTGGTTTATTTGTTTTCTCTATTTGTATTATTTCTAATCATTTCATTGTTATGTCTTGTTATGAACTTATTAAAATTATCTGCACAACTAAAGCTATTTTCAGTCTTTCTATCTATCCATATACCTATCTGTATTGATTTCATTTTTTGACAATGATTGAACTCACTCATTAGGGAAGGTATTTATTCTGGTATTTATAATACTTATCATCAAAGAGTGCTATTATGAACGTTAGGGCGGGTATGTAGTCTAGTATTTATAATACTTAGTCCTAAAAAAGGTTATGAACGTGCATATTGTGTAGGAATGGACGGTGAAAATGGTAGGTCTCTTATTAAAAATGAATTTAAGTATACAACAATTCAAAAGTGATAGATTACGAAATCATACTAAATGTTTACACATAAAATGTCGTTTTACTTTCATCATGGAGAATAATGCTAAAAACGAAAGATTAACTCAAGAAAGAGTATTTCATTTTCGCATAATCAAATTAAATAGACAATAGGATGACCATAAGAGACTCGACACTTCTCAGCTGACAGTGTCTCAGCTTGGAGAATTTAGATATAAAGTCCTCCAGCATATTCCACATTCATCTGACACTTCGTCCACAGATTATCATCTTTTCAAGCATTTTCAACTTTATATACATAAGAGAAAGTTTAGTAGATAGACAATATAGAAGCCTAAAGGTTATTACAGCAACTTGCGTTGTATATGTATTAAATCAAAAATTTTTAAAAATATATTTTTGAGTATAAATGTACTGATTAGAATTAGATAAATTCTTGTATATCGGTAAGATAAATTTCATAGATATGTAAGACTTGTTAGTTTGGTTCAGTCGGCAAGAGAGTTGGTTATTATTCACTTGGTCGTTATTCCAGATCACGGTAGGGAATTGTTAATTTTATAAGTGTATTCATTTATAAGAATGAAATAAGCCCTCAAGTATTTCTAACATACATTTTTGCTGACATGCAAGACTTTTCAATTCAGCTCAGTAGGCAAGACACACGTCTACCAATCAGTTGGTTGTGATTTCATAACATTTAGATTCCATGTTCCAGCCCCATAGGTGACTATTGGGAAGATGCATTGGTTGTTTAATCTTCTCTTTAGGATTATTGGGATCGTTTTGTTTTTGTCAAATCTAGGTGTGGACTGGAGTTAATTACAAGTTATAATTCATACTTTCACGGGATTTGTGACCATTAAACCTAAAATATTTTATAGAGATGGCGTAATATCATGAGAGCATCATTGGGTAAAAGGTTATTCTTTCAAATGCATCATATTTTGACAAATATTTTCTGCTCTTTGTTAAACCAACCCAAATCTTGCAATTAAAAAATGACATTTAATTTCGTAACCTGATATTACTTGGTTATCTCGGGTCAGACTTGAGATGTTTTTTAAAACATTTCTGTCGATTTACGTTGCATGAGTAAACACCGTTTGAAATGAGGTTTTTTTTTAATCTTCCATATGCTCAAACTAAAACTATCAACATAGGTTTCTGTAGTTTTTTTTAGTTTGTTCGGCTGGCTATGTATGTACACTGAAAAGAGTGTTCCTTTGGGCCATCTTTTAAAAATATGCTTTGTCGAAAAAAATTGTCAAACTGAAATTATAAATTTGTCTCGAGGTAAATTTATGATTAAACACGGTGAATATTATCTTGAGATAAACTGATAAATCTACGTATAACAATTCACAATAATTTTCTAAAAGTTGGTCTACATAACTCACATATAGGCCGAACCAAATCATACTACATGGCTGAAAAATAATCATTTACTCCTTATTATGTCAATTCCCCCTAAATAGGCTTTTAGAGGGGAGTTTCAATTTGCAATGTAAGTTTATTCTAAATTGATCGCTTAGTTTGGATCCGATAGCATTCACGCTTGTTTTTGAAATAACAGATGTTTTTTTATAGAGATTACTGCCCAGCAAAATACGTGACTAACCAGACAGTTTTTCTCTCTTATTTAAATAGTATAGGAATGATGATTCCTGTACTTTGCAGGGGGGGGGGTTAGTAAATGTATGTTAGATGTGAAGGGAAGATGTTTGTAAAGACAAAGGATTTCGCCTCCACGTGATTTGGTGTTAGCGCCACACGCTGACGTCACTGCAAATGTTGAAGGGGGAAAGTAGATGTATGGAGAACATGCGCGCAATGTTTGAATGTAGACGAGGATATTAGAGTAATAAAAACACATAGAAATATGTCGAGGAGCAAATGAAAAGTACATATGATTCATAACATTTACGACGGATAAAGAATGAAAATGAAATACTTGTAATGAAAACATTGGTATGATCGATCGAGTAAAGAGAAGAGGCCAGTTTAGTTTAAAAGGTTATTCTTGAACTTAAAAATGAAATATACGAAAGAATAAGTATTCAGGAGACATGTAGCATAACGGGTCTAACGTCGGTTAGTCTATCTATCGAATGGAGCCTGATTATTGTACCTGTTATAATGAGTGGTATAATTGACCAACGTAGGTTATAAAAAGGCAATTACTTTAGGTTGGGTGCAAGAAGGAACTAAAAGGGGCGAAATAGTAAGCACAACGTTTGCGTTGTCGCCAAAAATAGAAGGTGCAGTATTTGCACTTAGTTGCTATAAAGTTCTTGTGAATTCTCACATCAAGGAAGATAAGTGACAAAAGACGATATATATGTTGTCACAGTCAAAGAATAGAAACTACGTCGGCCACGATTTTAGAGAGAAGGAAAGTAAGATGGAAACTGGCCAAAGCAACTAAGCAATTGACCACGTGTGTTCAGGGCTTTTATAGGGAGACATCGTAGAAAGTGACGTTTTAGACATTTTGCTAAAAGAAAGGTTTCGAATCAAGTTCTTGATTAGAATATATGGGGCGCTACAATAGTATTGATCCATTTTTTGCAAATCATTACCAACCCATTAAAGTCGAAGAAAGAGTTATTTAAATTTTTTGTTTATTTTTTGTTTTGTTTATATTCCCGTTTTTTGCGCTCAAATGGGATGATCTCATTGGTTAATCTACCTTCCTATCATGACATAATAAATTACGTTATAGAATTTCTTAGGGCTTCATATCTGATTAGAACACATTAAAACAGCTTGAAATGAGTTGAGACTCCTTGGTGCTGATCCATACACAATAAACCCATCATTTCTGACGGGTATATCTTCTATATGGAGAGAGAGAGAGAGAGAGAGAGAGAGAGAGAGAGAGAGAGAGAGAGAGAGAGCGAGCGAGAGAGAGAGCAGTAAGCATTCGCGTCAGCATCTATCTTCAAGTCACTCTTCTTTGCTTTTTGTGAGTCCAACGCTTCGGAACAGGGGGTGGGAGCGATAAAACACCCACATTGTTGGAAATGGTCAGAGAATTTGAAAAAAGGAAATCTTGTCTCCCGTTCGATCTCTCTTTCTATCTGCATTATACGTCCGAGAAGGCGAGGGTTATGGACCACAGGAGAGCGATAATTAAAAAGTAAAAAACAAAAATATATAAACATCTAATTACAGTTTTGTCTCCAATTATTAAAGTCTTGGATCTTGAAAATAGCGAAGGTGCTTGGTCGGGAACTTATGAAAAGTTCTTGCATGCACAATTGATATATAGAGAGATAGATAAATAGAAAGGGAGGGGTAGACCAATAAATCTAGTGCATGACGCGTATTTATTAACAGAATTTTGATCTGAAAATTTCATTGTATAATGATCAATTTATGTGTGTGAGTAGCGTTCCCCACTGAATTATGTGCAACAACATGGGAAAAGAGTATGTTGAAAAATTCACATTTGTTTTGTTGAATAAGTGCAGTTTCTCATCATTACGTTCAGAACTTATTGCTTGATGGAACCACGTATGAACACACACACACACACACACACACACACATATTCATGTAAGTGTGTCCATCAATCTATCTATTGAGAATTCCTGCCTCGTCTGTACAATAACAGCAAAATAAAAGCGGGTTTCACGGAAGAAGTCATTGCTGATCTAATATAATGATTTGATATACCCTTGCTCCCCGACTTACAACCAGGTTCCGTCCCGTTTATAAGTCAGAAAAATATTATTTTATTATTTTCATTATCATTTATTACCTATCTTTCATTTTTGAAATACTTGGCAAGTTGCTTTGTATGTAAATGGCTCCATTTTACAAGTACAAACACAGATATATCTTGATATAATCTCTTATTTTTTAACCACGTACAACCAAAAATTATAATTATGGTATTCACGTAGTAAGTTTTTTTTCTTCAATTTGCCAGTGTGATTGTTATGCACTCAAACTTATACAGCCCTTATACACTCGCACGACCAAACTGATGCTTATATTTACTTACATATTTTATATTTAGAAGCTTAACTCTTATATTTACATGAATCCATTATATCCGCATATTTCGGTCGTATGTACCGACGGTCGCAAGTCGAGGAAACCATAGTGAAAAATTAGTGATTTACACAGACGTTATTCGATACACCTGCTCCCGGACTTGAAACTTCTCGACTGTTTTCCCCCAAGTCCAGTTGTCCGTCTGTCCTTCCATCTGTCCGCTGGTCCTTCCATCTGTCTGTCTGTCCATACAATATCTCCCAAAGTCTTCGTTGAAGTTATCTATCTATTTATGTAACAAACATTCACGCTGCACAAATCGACCAGGAGGTCTGGAACTTTGAACATTTTCTCCTTATTATGTATTTATTTTCTTTTTTGAAAATTCCCCATCAAATTAGGGGGGGGGAGATGGGCTCAATTACAATTTTTGATAAACTGAAGTTTGTGTCTGGCAGCATTCACACTTGATTTTTCTTTTGTTTTGTTTTTAAAATTAATCATCCGCCAAAAGACGAGAGAATTAATTGATTTATTGATCACACCTTCTCCTAATGTTTTAATTGATAGCTCCTAACAAGGCATGCTGCTAAAAGATCTTGGTCGCATGAAGGTTTCTTTTGAATGATTGGCCTGACCTGTTTGAATATTATTTCACGAAATAGATCACTATGTCTACCTGAGACAACTAATTCCCATGTAATCCTGAAAAAAGAACCCAAACAAAGAATCATCGTAGGCAGCTTTTGGTAGAGCAGGCACGACCGTCATGAACATGAAGATCCCATTGGTTTTAAAAAGAAGGGTCTCCAACGAATGCATCATCCCGATAGTCACCTAGGGAGCTGAAACAGGGAATTTGATTAAGAGGTTGAGGGTCAAACTAAGAACCATGCAACGTGCACAAGAAGAATTATGCTTAACATCAAATTGAAAGATCGTGAGACAGCAAAGTACATTAAAAACAAACAGAAACTTGTAAACAGAATCCATTAGAAGGCAAAAATGGCAACGGCCTGGCCACGTTGCAAGAATATTAAACATCTGCTGGATCCTCCGAGATCATGAGCGAAATTGTGGCCGACAAAAAAATAAGATGGTGTGATGATTTAGACAAGTCCAGACGGTATTGGCACAGTATAGAGAAAACTGGCGAATCTTTGAGAAGGTTTATGCCCAAAATCTGACTTTGAAAAGCTTCTGCTATAACTACTGATGATGATGATGTTGAAGAGTGGCATCAAGAGAAATCTTTCTCATCTCTTAGATCTTAGATTTGTCCCATTCCCCTCGGGTTTTTTTTTTTTTTTTTTACTTGTGACGAACATCAACGAGTCTATGATTGCCAAAATCACTTTCACATCAAACTGAAAAATATTGAAAGCTTTCATAAGAAACAGAGGAAAGGGAGAGTGGGCGAAGAAAGATGATTTTCTTCTTTCTACGTTACGCGACGTAATATTAATATTTATTCAAATCAATTCTCGCAATAAAAAATGTGACTTAACCAAGCGTTCGTAATTTGAGAATCTAAGATATTTTTTTTAACATATATTGTAAGCGACGACAAATAAACGTCTGGATACAAATGAAAATGAAAAGAAGCTTGAGAAAACCAGTCGGCGTCCATTGTCAGAGAGCCTGCGTTTGAAAAATACATTTTTACATACTCTTTTCTAATCAACTGGAAACGAACAATTTTATTCCAGCATCAAACGTAGATTGGTGTTGCCAAATGCTGCCTGGAACTGTGTGAGCAACGTTTCAGCTTTTGAACAGAGTCTGTTCTTTTTCCTACTATATTAGCGAAAGAGTCACTTTGACATGTGCAACTCCAATTACTTCGGATATTCACTTGATTTCTATCAGTGAAAAAGAAAACTAAAAGCAAAGAGCAAAAATCGGCATCCATATTTTTTTTTATTGGTTAGCAGTGTAACGTGTCTATAAATAAATAAACAACATTCAGTTGCAGGCAATGTTTTGATTTCTTGCCAGGTACGACGTCATCTATGTCTAAAAAAAACAGCTCTCTTTCTTCCGTTTTCTTTTTCCTGGAGGATTTGTTTGTGTCTATCAAAACTTTCCTAGAAGGATAATTCATTACACAATTTGTCGTTGATCGTGAGAAAAGACCAAATCGTCATTTTGTGGAAGAGGCAATGAACTCTTTCAAATTGAGTTCAGCACATTCCATCCAGTAGCAGCCGCCAAAGCAAACATGAGAAAACCACCACCACCAACAACAACACCAGTCTACTTATGTAATACGCCTCTGTAACATTTTTTGTCTGTAACATTTTTTTCAAGGGAGATAACTACATAAAGGTTTTCTGGCTTGCAATACAGGAGTTATTCATACATTTATCTCAGTTGTATTTATCAATATTAGGTTTTTGATACCTATACGCTGAGCTATATTTTCAATATTAAATCAACGCTTACGGTGTAATATCCCCTAAACTTTTTCTATTAGTTGAAGCATTGTCCACCAATAACATTTCATTGGAAGAGGTAAATATCAACACACAGACGAAGAAAACAGTTAGATAAGAAGTTACAATAGCTTGATTCATTACAGAATGTTTACAGCAAAGTTTGTACAATCATGATACAATCAATGCAAACGCTGTACGTGACATAGTTCACGGGGTTTTCGCTATGGAGAAATTCAGTTTTGTTAAATAGAGACGGAAGATCATGTGGAATAAGAAGCTTTGTGAAAAAAATATGTCAGGCGATCCTTCATTTTGTAACCACTGTCGAAATAGACTTCGGATGCACAAAAATGAAGAAAAATAACAAAAAACAAAAAACAATTCTGTTATACCGGGTGATATTCAAAGCAATAAACATATGATTTAAATCTTAAATTCTTTTTTTACTTTCATGAATTTCTCAAACACTTGTCCAGTTGACGTTAAAAACGGCGCACAAAAGTTGTCCACCGTTTTTAAAATCGAGTGAGTGATTTTGTGAAAATTTACAATCGTTGTTAACTAGACATCTGTACAGTTCCTGTCAAATTACTTTGTTTTCATTCGTTTGTGCATCTGTAGTCAATTTTGAGAATGGTTATCATTTTTGCTTGGTGAATTGACGAATATCGTTCAGGGTTGAAGGAAATATTTCTTATAAATTTCATACCATCTGAATCTTGAACCTAAACATCCGGTTCCAAATATTTCAATAACTGTCACAAAGAAAGACATTTACTTGTTCGAGGGCGCATGCGTCACTCACGCCAAGTACCGATAGCGTAACCCGCCACTTAGTACGCTCAATACACTTAAACCATTTTTTTCAAATATGCAGTAATTTCTTCCCCGGACAACGCCAGGATTCCCTGCTACATACATAGTCTAGAAAGCTTTTGAACACTAAACATTAAAAAAAAACCTTTTTCAAAAATGTTTTCGTTTCACTTCAGTCACTTATTTCCCAGAATCTGTCAATGCAATTTATACAATTTTCTTCAGTGTGTTTCCCCTGTTTCACATATACTTTGTTATTATGGTACAATGTATAAATTGCCTTATGTTTGGATCATCATATATATATATATATATATATATATATATATATATATATGTGTGTGTGTGTGTGTGTTATCTGCTTCAACGTAGCGATGCTCTTACCATTGTGCTAAACAACCTGCCAGTGAAGCAAAGGCTAAATAACTGCTTTCAACCCAAATTGTCTATTCTATCAACGTTGTCTAAATTGAATGATGTATTAACCGCGTGACGACAGGAAGTTTCTATATAATACAACGCAATTTACAATTCATTCTGTCCGACCAAATATGTCCATTTCTTGCATACACACTGTCACGTTGAAAGAGACGAAAAAGACCGAAAATAAATGAGATGAGGATTTGGGTTGAAAGCATACACACACACACACACACACACACACACACACACTCATATATATATATATATATATATATGCGTGTGTGTGTCTATGGTAGGGGGTAACTTGACCCGTGCCTCAGACGCCTATGAAGCTTAATTCCAGTCCGGCAGACTCGGAAGGAAGTATCCAAAAAACAGTGGTCACCCAAAAGATTCCAAAAGGAGAGTCTACTTATTTCGAGCTGCTCTGTACATTATTGTTCTGTCAACGAGTCCGTTTTTTGTAGTTCTGACTGAATTCTGCCATAATCTTGAGTAGTAAGCTTGAATAAATCTCGATTATTCGGGCAGCACAAGTGTTTATGTCAGGTTGAAACAGGTTTCCGTCAAGCCATGGCCATATACCGTCATGGGAACATGATACAGACACACAGTTAATACATCTATTTAATCTATGTCTGTTCGTCTGCGTACAAGTTGAAAACATTGCGTGCGGCAGTACTCATGTGTACAAATCTCTTTACATCCGTTATATGTGAGGATTTATCACATTTAATTATGTCTATGAGTGTGTGTCTGTCTGTATGTTAGCATCTGCGTTCGTAAATATGAGTACTCGGTGTATATGCACATATGTAGACATGCGTGCGTAAATAGGTTTTTGTGTTAAGGTGTCATCGCCCACCTGAGGTATTTGAGCGTGTCTGTGTGTGCTGGGGGCGGTGGTAATATTTTCAGTTGTGATGTTGTCAGTTCTTTCGTGAGTGCTTGTTGCTGGAAAAGAAGAGAGTCTGTGTGTCGTTGTTGTTGGCACAATTCAGATTTCAGTTGTTCTTTCCTTGAATAAAGGATAAATTGGCTTTTGCTCCGTAGACAGTGTAAATGTGAATTTTTCAATCAACTTTCTAAGGTCTATCTTTGGGGCATTATCTGAATGCTTTGTCAATTTGACTACGTCTTCATTAGGGCAGCGAGTGACACAAGCACCGACAACTTCAGGCCTGGGCAGCTCAGTTTTTTGCCCGGGCTCCAGACAGCCTTGTCCGAGTCTTGCAAAATCTAAATTGCCAATAAACAGTGCGGACCGTGAATGCAGTTTCTCTAAGCTGTGGGTGATCAAAACGTATCTCTGGAATTCCATGGCGGACAGCAGACTGGACAATTTAAGCAACTTGCTGAAAACTTGAATCGTGAAGACATTAAGCTTGTTTCGTAGCAAGACACCAAAACAAAATAGAATCATCGATGGATAATTTGGTTCACTGCAACTCGCAATAAACATTGCCATCATTCGTTTCCCATTTTTTGAATTTATTGTAACTTTCCGATTACACTGAGACGTGATTTTGAATCCGATCTATTATATAAAACTCATATTATTACTTATATTAACATTTTCCCGCCCTCACAATTTTCTCACTGGAACTTGACCGGGCTGGCACAATACGCTGGCACAATACGCTGGCACCACCAGTGGACACAAAGTCGGTTTTTAAAGTGTGAGTAGCACATACTCACCATTCCTAAGCAGTTACCCATTCGGGGGCAATTTTCCAAAAGTGAAGAAGAATATGTGGGTGGTAGATATTTACTAAACTTAGATAAATATGAATTAAGAAGATTGTGTTGCGCCTTTCCTGGTTTTTATATCGGATCCAGCACTGACTACTGATGCCACTGAGAAAAGCGCAATTACCCCAGACATACCGATTAATTACTCGTATCACGAGTGTCTAAGATTTTCACAAAGCTGAGCAAACTTTACAATAGAAAAGAGGAAGATTTTGTCGCGCCAATCTTCCAGATTGAAACTCTTAAAATCAACATTCGAATTCTACTTGGGTTCGAGCACTGATTATTGGCATCAGTGGGAAATTTACAATTATCTTGAACACGGAGCTGACCAAAACCGTTTGTGGGTGACATGTAATATAGTGCAGTCACCCTGCTTGAAGCTACCCATTAGGTGATGATGTGCAATAGCGCAATTTTTCAGATATTTTTCGTTATAAATTTAATAATGTAAAATATCCCAGCCTCTAGTACCTCCAACCACAGTGACCTCCAAGGACAGTTTTACATATCATCACGATTTGGGTGGGTGGGGGTGTCTGAGAACGCTCAAACCTTATGATAAGAAACCTGTATGTTTTCACAAAAGATCTTCATAATACAAAAAAAACCCCCGAAAAACTACAGTAATACCCCGCTTAGCGACTCCATTTAGTGCTGATTCGTTCAAAACCTCTTTTTTAAATATCTTCAGTAATGCTAAACATCCAAACGAGGTAATGATAAATGAGAGCAGAATAGACAGTCTTCGAAATAACCATAAACTCTACACTTCTGCTGACGTGCTGAGTGCATGAGAATAATCACATGCACAATAATGTATCATGCACTGATACATGTCGATATCTAGAGTTATTTCACCAGCTCCGGAGAGTTGTCAGATGAGATACTCACCTCTAATCTCTTCCATCTTCTATCAACAACATCGTATATCTTGAAATGATCGCTGGCGCAATCTCTATTCATGCTATGTTAAAATGACCCCGTATAGCGTTTCGTTCAGCGCTGCACTTTTAAGGAACGTATATAGAGCGCAAACCGAGGTAATACTGTTATGACCCCGTATAGCACTGCATTTTAAAGGAAGGTATGCAGAGCGTTAACCGAGGTATTACTGGACTTCTGATTGTCTGTTTGTCCATTTATTAGCTTGGGAAGGTGACAAATGAAATAGTTATTCTTGCAAGATAAAAGCCCAAAACCCATTGCAATATAATCCACTACAAGTAACCCAATGCCAAATAAAACCTCGGCTCACCAATAAAGCTAAGTTGCCATCAATCACAATAAAACGAAAATTTGTGATGTTGTAAAATTGAGTTTGCAATGCAATGATGGAAATTTCCGTCATCCGCAGTTAATTGCCTAAAACCACCCAACAAGTAGATGTTGACTCTCATTTTACACTTGTAAATATGTGAACAGGCTGTAGTTAATAGTAAGCCGCATTAGTATTGAGGGTCTTTTTAGCAAAACTACGAAAAGAAACATGACAGTCGGCCTGGTTACTAATTCATACCAATCTTTCTTCTTATATTACCTCTGTCCCATAATAGTTGTTGCATTGGCATTATGAATTTCATACACTGAACGTAACAACTATTATGGGACAAAGGTAGTATGTATTTTTGCCTTCTTTCCATTGAAACTAACTCGCACTCACTCAATCTACCGAATTCAATACCGTCTTTATGACCTTAGGCACGCCCTCGCTCTATAGCAGTCATTATCAACGAGGGCAATATCGCCTCAAGGGAGCGAAAGTAAAGTTGAGGTGGGGATTGTTTATCACATACAATTTCTGGTGTCAAAGGGATCTGTCAGTGAAAATATCTAAGAAGAACTAATTGAATCAAAATGCTATGTTGAATGCAAATACAAAATTTGAAAGAGCTTGAATGACTGAATTGTACGACTGTCAAATACAACTCTATCCAAATGTTTATCTGAAATGGCTGAAGTACTTTTGTGTTTTCCAACTTCGTATTTGGTTGAATGCAGCTTTAGTGCAGCCGATAAAATATTGACAAAGGAAAGAAATAGACCTAACAAAAGAATGCGAGGACACATAAGACTAAAACTCATAAATATCAATTGCTAATGTTTGATATTTTTTACTCATTATATAACATTTCTCAGTGTAGACACTATTGTTTCTCAATAATTGTCACATTTCTCTTTTGGTTTGAATCATATGCTAATCACATGCTAATAACAAAGAAGATTTGAATAAAACATATTCATTCATTTAATTCTTTACACCCATTCATAAAACTGATATTTCTTTGGTCTGCGAAAATATGTAAAATACACAATGTTGCTATGGTATTAAGGGGTGTAGAGAGCACTGAAAAGAAAGGAAAATTGGTTTTATTGAAAGTCAGTATATTTATATAGATTTTATTCAATATCTTTCTGCTATTCTTCTCACATTTATTTCTGTGATCCAGGGCTTACGGACAAGCTTGTAGTCCATTGGTCAAAAGTCCAAAAGTCATGTGATTCGTCGTCTTGAAAACCCAGTCACTTTTCTGACTGGATTCGAACAGCCTCTTTTTAAAACTAACCTACGAAGGGTCAACACCCAATTACGTGCTGGACTTTCGCGCCAGCCAATAGTGTGACAGGTAAAAAATGACCGTCTCCTTCAAGATACACTTGAACCACACCGAGACTTATATCGGTCCCTTCAAGAAAAAAGCTTCGTTTACTCTACTCAAGATACAATTTTTCAACTACCAAAACCTTTCAACCACTTCATACTCGCAACATGAACTCTCTCTATTGCACCAGGAATTTTATTAGACGCCAGCTCATTTTCTTGTAAGATCACGAGCTCTACTTGTTAAATTATTCTGTTTTTAGTTTGCAAGAATTTGCATTTCTCTTACAACCACTTGATCTTACTGATACCTTTCTCCCGTCTCAATTAAATGTCGAATAAATTCAGAATCATGTTTGTTTGTTTCATTCATTATTTCGTCCCGGGTCGTTTAACACACATTCAAAAAAGATTTTTGATTCAGGTCTCCCTCATCTTGCATTCATTCACACGTATTCTAATTCACCGTGAAAAAAATATTAGGCAACTACAAAAACAGTAATAATGAATAGACACGGCAATATATTATACATCTTGATGGGGGTACAACAAAAACAAAACAAGGGTATTTCGTAAAATGAGATCAAACCCAGGAAGATGCTGGCGGGGGTCATGTAGAGCAGTGTTATTTTGAAACAGTGAATGATTCACCCAAGGGAGAACGAAATTATTTGGGAGGTCAATGAGTCTAGAGCAGGAGTTACTAACCTGGGGTAAATTTACCCCCAGAGAGTAAATTTTGTCTACTCAGAGGGCAAATCTGCCACATTTGGTTCTTGTATAACGATCTCTGTTAATCGTTAGCAGTTTAGAAATATGTTTTAAAAGCATTTTTATGGGCAGTTATTATTGTTGTTGTTATTTGAACTTTAAATAATAATGTTAAGAACATATTTTTTCAAAAATTCTCCTTTGTCGGTTGCTTAATTGAGTTAGAAGTGTGAACTCAAGTTACTGAACAAAACAGAATGGGTGTAAATTTACTTCCAGAAGATCGCCAGGGGTAAACGGGATCAGGTTGGCAATTCCTGCTCCAGAGGGTTGAATGAAAGGCGAATTAAACATGAAGGGTGAATGACTTGATTTACTCGTGTATTTTTTTATTTTTTCTAAAGGCATTGAACAACCATAGCCATCATAAGTGGTGAAGGATTCTATACCTTCTTATATGTGCTTCTGGCCTGGCCATACCGCTTTGTCTACAGACTTAAAAATTGGCATCAATATTTCATTATAGACCCCCTTTTAAAAATGATTTTTTTATGCTTGGAAAAAAAGCTTTTTTGGCCTTCTTCGGGTCTTATTTTGACGGATTTATAAATAACATATTGATTCTCCAAAATCTTGATGTTTTTATATTGTTTTAGATGTTATCCAATGGAAAACGCCAATGATGTCATAAATGGAATTTATTCTGACTATATTTATTTCACTTGGAATCTTTTTTACGTGCCTTCAAATTTTGACTATGGTTTTCTTATTTCAAAGTAACGGGATATTTCCTAAATTTACTGTAATGTAACCTTTTTTAGGAGAGACTAGATAAGCTTATTAAACAAAATGATAGAATCAAATACAAGGAAAAATAATATTTAAAAAAAATAAGGAAATTTAGTCATGGGTGATTGAAATTTAGTGGTAATAATTGACGCTAGAAAAAGAACGAGCATTCCAAGGGAAATTATGAATCACCCACCCAGTTCGTTGGCTTTATGTCACTTCAATTGAACTTTAAATTTCTTTTAGGGTGCTGATCAGATATTTTATCTCAATTTAAAAGCGTATCATAGATAAACTAAGGGACCAATTTAGCCTAAACTTACATTAATCGATCCCAGCCCCGCAAAAACCATTTTTTGGTGTGTTGGGGAGTCTCCAAAATATTTTCCCTACTCATTGAAGGGAAGGAAGTGTGTGTGCAAAATTTCGAATTTCCTGTATGAACAATTAGGGCTGTACGAAGTCTAGATAGATACCTATAGGTGTCAGCACAAATGAACAACATACTCCCAACAACAACGGTGCTTAAACCAGTCTGTTGCAGGAAGTGGTGATTAATGATTCCGAAATAGTTTAAGAAGCACCCAGGTAGAGATAATGTTATTTTGTCGGTCTTAGGAATCTGACATCTGGTGCACACATTAGAAATCTATTCGAAGACCAACCGATTATGGATACACCGGCAGAACTCAAAAAACTCACAGAGATTGGCCGAAAGACACCAGAACTAGATGTTTAAATAGAAATTTGGGCAGACCAGTCAACTTCAGAAGCAGATTGGGAGGATTGATTTTTCAGAGGAAAAAATAGAGAGAAATGAACAAAAATGGGTAGATTTCTAAAAAGAAAGTATACCAAGTCTTAAAAACACAAAATAGTATGTTTCTTCGGAACAAAACTTTGGAAAATCGGAAGATAAACAGTGTTTTTTAAAAATTTCTCGTGGTATTTTTTGCCTCTTTCAAAACTTCTTTTCTGGTTACTAAATGTGACAGGGTGTGTTTGACTCAGGATATTTTGATTCCATTGTTAGAATTGAAGATAATCTACCATCTAGTTATAGACTTGAACAACTATCAGTTTTGTTTTTTTAGTGCTAAAATTGCTGGAAAATGGCGCTAGAAATGAACCAAGAATAGTTAAATGTGAAATTTTTGTACTGCCAAAACAAGAAAAAATTGGCAACACTGCATGCGGGAGATGATGTTCGAATTTTTAGATAGATAAGAAGCCTTACTAATTTAGCGCTTTTGAGCTAAATTTAGCGCGTTTGTTGTTTAGGCATTATGAAAATCGCTAAATTGGCGCAGGCGTGCTCAAACATTTCGGCCTCTTTTAAGCATCCTTATAGTTGTTTTGACATTTTCGGCTATTTTCTTTTCTAGCACTATTTTTTGCTGTCAAACTAGCACGAAAACATTTTCTGAGTTGGCAAAACTGAAGATAACAAGAAATCGGGATGAGATGTTAGAAATTTTTAGAGTCCCGTGGTGGATAGGCAAATGTTAAAGCAGGTTCAAGGGGCTGCTGTTTGCTCTCGAAACAGGAGAGAATAGGTACGTACCAGTAAGGTCTCGTAGAAAACGTGACGCAAATAATGATATCAATTTAAGAGACACTTGACAGAAATATCGGGTATCTCGAAAGTCACTATATGCTTAAAAAAACATATCTTTTTGTCGAAATAAATAGACAAAAAGTTTTGAAAACCGGTACACATAAACTACAACGTTTAAGAATTTCGTTATTGAAATTTCATTAAGAATTTATACACAGATAGACTTCTAGATGTGAACCAACATATTCTCAGCACTCCAGCCGAGTCAGCGATTGACACAGTTAATCCTGACCCCAGCTAGCATTTCGAGTGCATTGGGACTATGATTAGTGTATTATGACTAGGATTATGGAACGTCTCTCCAAGGCTAAGAAGATACGGTCAAATCACGTCGGATTCACCGGTTCTTGTAAAATCACCGAAGTATACGTACCCTAGTCAGTCTATGGATAGGTAATAGGAATACCAGGTGCTGCAAATAGAACGAAGCTTCTACATGCCTGGAATGCCGGGAGTAGGTTTAACAAACGATTGCCCGTATGTACCTAACCCCTAGATATCAGAAGACGATGATACATTCATACATCAGTTTGAAACGAAACGGAACTATCTGGTGTGAGTGATTAAGCGATTTCGGATTTGGCATAGATCCATTTGGCGACGGACGTTTTGGCGTTTGGGGAAAAATCTTGATTGATTCACCATCATTCAAAGGTGAAACTTTGGAAAGCTTCAAAGCTTACAAACGTAATTTTATTAAATAATAAAAAAATCTGTTGATTTTTTTCCATTTTTATGTTACTATTTACCTTCATCTTTTTTTTTTTACTAGTTTTTATCGCGACTTGATTTAGAAACAAAAATATTCTGATGAAGTGGCACTGAAATGAAATTACAATGTTAAGATTTGTTAATCATAAAAATGTAATATATTTTTGTTTAGATCAGGACTTCTCTAACTTTTTCTATCCACGATCCCTTTTATATATTTTTGAAAATTATGAAATTTTACGCGACCCCTCACTCACTAAAAGTAATTGGTACTACTAAGAGTATCATAAATTATTAGTTTTAGTAATAATCTAATAGTAACTAAGCATAGAAACAAATCAATACAAAAAAATATCAAAAATCGCAACATATTTATTATTTATGTTATGTTTTACGGTGTTTATCAAGTGAAATATAAATTATCTTTTTCAAATAAATCACTTGAATGTAAATAAAACGTTATTTTTTTGAATTAGCGAACACTAAGAGAAGCCCTGGTTCAGATTATTTGATTATTATGAGAAAGGATTTTGAAACATTTTTAAATTCGTTGAAATATTTATAACATTTGAAAATCTTTGGAAAAACTGCATTTTAGCAAAATCAAAAACAAAATCCGAACAGTTGACCTAGAAATATAATACTTATTTTATAGTTTTGAATTTGCCAATTTGAAGCGTAGTTTCAACTTCCACCATATGAGAAGTAAACTGACTTTAATTATCTGGGGAATTGTCTGTTAATCGATGTAAGACTTTTCTTAATTAAGTTATATTTTATTGAGATTTGAAAAGTGGGGGTTAATTTATGTATTACAAAAATATTTCTTCTAATTATTTTTAAAAGAAAGACAATTGATAAATACATTCAATTTTCAGTTAACATTTGAATCTCAGTAGATTTTTATTTCAAATGAGGCGTTCAAATTCTGACTTTTATCGCAAGATTTTCAGGAACTGAAAATATTCCGAACGACTATCGATATTTCTATATTTGATTTTGATTCATCACTCAAAGGCGAAAGTTTAAAAGATTTTAAAACCCCAATATAACTTTATTTTAAAAAAATAAGAACATTTGTTCTATTAATCGCTAGAAAACTGTTTAATTCATTAGGTAATCAGAAGCAATGTTCCTCAGGTGCTCGATATCTTGATTTTAAAACCTAAATAACGGTTTCATAACTTCTATTTGCATCTAATAATCTTATAATATAATAAAAGATATTGCTAATTTCATCAAAGATATCACTACCTTACAACTTACATTACATTTTTTTGATTGTCGGGCATGTTTTTCAAACAGAAAGTTTTTAAAAAAACGTACCGTATTTACTCACGTATGATAAAATACGAGAAATTTGATATAAAGCAAACTTGGGTCATAATTGGTGGATAGCATTATATCCGAGTGTAAAAAGAGATAACAATTTTTGCCGTCGGATATCATGTATTGTAATTTTGTTGTATTAAAATTGTCTGTATGAATAGATATACAAATGAAATACTGTTGTCACCATTAAAACACCTGTCGCTAAATGAGCAGGTGTCCAAATAGGTTTGACATCTAAATGCTCACGCCGAAACGCCCACGCCGAAACGCCCACGCCGAATCGTCCTCGTCAAATAGCGCCAAACCCGTCTGGAAGGCTTGTCCGACGAGTTGAAGAAGTTGAATAAGTGTTATAAATAGCGTCAAAATCTATCACGTAAAAAAATCCATTGAAGAATAAAAATGATCAGAATGAATTCTGTTTATAACATTACGAATGAAAACATCTAAAACAGGGTTAAAAATATGTAGAAACATCTAGATTCTCTAGAATCAAGGTGTTATTAATTAAGTATACCCGTAAAAATGAGGCAAGCTCAGAAGGCTTTTCTCCAAACATAAAGGAAACATTTTCAGTAAGGGTCTAATGGAGTACTGATCCAATTTTCAAGTTTGTAGACAAAACGGTATGGCCATGAGGGCTGAAACAAAGAATAACAAACGAACGAACAAACAAGTACACAAACACACGCTCTTATAAAAAAAAGGTAGAACCTTTTAACATCTTTGATGGCAACGGTTGTTCAATAGCGATTAAGAATATAAACAAGGTGTTAACGGCAATGGAAAATAGGATCGGCAAGCCGAGTTCGAACTACGGCCGAGGTAGTTTGCATTCACGTTGTACTCATGCCCTTGGGAAAGGAATGTATCCATCTCCATCCCTGCCCTTCAATACGTCACGGGCCAGCGTGGCAGGGTAAGGCCAATCCCTCCCCATACCTTACTCTTACTTGGAGTAGGTCTATAGATTCCTAACATCAGACCTAATTGGCTGATGGAAAAAAATACAGAAATTACAAAAAGGCTGAGTCATAACAGAGAAAGGAAATAACTGAAATATATCTATATAAAACCGTGGCTTCTATAATCACTGACGTAATTCTGATGTAAATAAAACCACGGGTATCACGGAAATAGAATGGCTTTATTTGATTTGTATGGTTTACAAGGTGTAAGAACGCACCGAGATCAGTGCTACCTCATCATCTCAAATCTTCATATTCAGAATTGAGTCGAGAAATATCCAAAAATATCTAAATTTCTTTCCGAAAAATACCTAAAAAACATCCAAAAATACCTTACGTATTTATTCCGACTTTTTTCGCCGCAAATGATTAAGATCAAAATCAATTCAACATTTGTGACGATCAAGACTTTATTTCTTGAATTAAAAAAAAATCAAATTTAAAAAAAGGTTAGACCCACGTTTAGTCCACTTGAAAAAAAATCAGATATGATTTGTAATAGGAGATTGAATTTTGCTACTTGATTTTTAAAACATTTTAGATATTTTAGATGAATATTTAAAATATCGAGATATATTTAGACGAATATCTAAAAATTTTAGATAGTTTAGATTTAAAAAATTTTGATATTTCTATGAATATCTAAATCCTCCATATATTTTTTAGGTGAATATATACAAAAATACCGATATCTAGGAAGTATCAAAAAAGTTTTTAGAATATCTCAGTGTCATTAAAAATATGTCTGGATGTGAAATATCTAGATGCATAAAAAATATCCAGACCAGGATATGAAATATCCAAAGTGAGATTCAATGGGTTAAAACAGTAAAGAGATGGGCGTGTCTCTCAGAGGCGTTCAACCGAAACAGCCAATCAGAGAGAGAGACCGCATATAGATACATAGAAAGAAATTTATTAAGCTTAGTTTAGATTGGCACAAGGCGAAATGTTGGTAAAAAATGGCTAGGAAGATTATATAGCGCCAATCTTCCAAATTTGAAGGGTTGCCTGCCTTGAGAATCAGCATTCGAAGTCTTAGCTTTTACCTGTGATCAGACCCTGTTCACCGACACTAGCAACTATCTCAACGGTGAAATTTAAAATCTATACTAACTGATTTTAGTTGAACTGTTTTCGAAATATTTTGACGCTTCGGCGGCAGTTTGGTACATCTAGAGCTCTGTTCCAGATATATATCCAGGGATTTCGAAAATATCATCGCGATAATGACAAGTTATTCATTTGTTCTATAAATGACTTATATAACCACGGGCCGTATTTATAAGGAGGCAAAAAGGGCAATGGCCCCGGCCCACTCTCTTGCCCAGGTCCTTTATAGAACAATATCATAATGAAAAAATCTTCTTTTCTTTTTCAATAAGAAATGAATTAATAATTACTACGTTGAATTAATTTTGTAATTAATTTCATTAACGCCTTAAATCGTTTTAAATGAATTAATAAAACTACCGTTTATAATTCGGATCTACTGAAAGTATAGTATGGAGCATGGAAATGAAAAAATCTACTGTGTGTGCAAGGGTAAAACTCCTTTGCTTCATAAAAATCTAAAAAGTAAACGAAACAGAATTCATTTCCCCATACAATATTATTCCAAAACTACTTGTCCCAATTCAACACCTTCATTAGTAGATCGTAAAATAGAACAAGACGATGTGAATTGATAGAATGGATTCGTCGTCAGTTTATACATATGTAACTCTTATTCGAGCTGTCATGACGTCATTGGTTTTTGTGATGGCTACATCTCTGCAAGAATTTCCAGAAAAAGAAGTTATCAATTTTGAAGACTGTCAAGGACAGCTCTACGACAATGCTAACAATATGTCAGATCAGAAAGCAAACGAGACCTAAGAAGAAGAATCCAGTTGCAGTTTTCATTCGCTGTGCTGCTGACTAAATGAATCGTCCTGGATAGGTTTCTGTCTCTTGCTGTGTGTTTAAGCTGTTAGTTACTTTGGCTTCATACATTGGTTATACGCCTTTTTTCTACGTCAACATATAGATGGGCAAATCTAATGAAGTCTTTGGAAGGAAATAAAATAGCACAAACTGTGAAATCCCGGTCAGACACTCGCAGGTCAGCTAAAGGCGATGCCACCGAAATCCTCTTGACTGGACACAAAATACCCTCCGAGATATTCAAAGTGACTTGTATCAAGACATGGAGCGCAGATATTGGCAGACTAAATGGATTGTCTTGAAACTGCTCTGATGGCCAAGATATGAAATACAATTACAGTAAGGTTCAACAGGACAAATAAAGCTTTCCAATGAGTTCGCGAAAGTGGCGGAGCTATTTGATTTTCCAGGGAAAAAAGTTTCTGGGATCACTTCAGGATAAGTATTTATAGTCCGAACCGGATGCCTGGAATTTATGTGGCAACATAGATTGCAAAGTAACATATAAACCAAGAAAGAGAAACAAATGTTAAGAGAGGAAATCGTCCTTTCCTCAAGAGAAACATTCTGATGTGGAACTTAGAACTTAATATCAGATACGCAATCTACAGCATCAAAAGAACGCTAGGTAGCGTACCAATCAATGTATGACAGGTTCAAAGACATAATCTTATGCAATCTATCAGGTGCAGAGATAAGAACTGAAACTGAGAAACTCATAACTGCTTTCTCCTGATTTCAATAATGGTGTTTGTAGGGAAACTTTCCATTTTGCAGTCTTTGCCAAGTTCAGGTTATATCTCATTCCAACTCAACAGGTGGTTTTACCTCATGACGAAGGGATTGCTGATACCTTTGTAAATGTCAATGTAGGTTTTGGAATATATTTAAGCATGATGGTCTCTAGTCGTTTAGAAGAAAGAGAGAGAGAGAGATCATTCAAGAAATTGGCACCGATGTAGAACTATCTGAGACCCACGATGACCCATGGAAGATTAAGCGCTCTATGCTTACTGGATGTAGAGAGCACTATTTTAAAGATGATATAGTTTGAGGAGAGATTCATCAGATGCCAAATGTAGAAAGAAAGACTTCTCGTATATATTGTAGTGTGATTCATATAGCTGGAAGTTGGTAAAACTTACTGTACTTAGCTTTGATAAAATTTTGCATGGACAAGTTCAGAATTGAATTTTGATGTATGAATTGTTCAGTCAATCATTTATATTTATGGAAACTAAAGAGGACATAGCCGTGTTCTTTGTCATTTGTCTTAACTTAAAATCTACTTGGAGTTTTGCTGGTGTGTATTTGCATATATACATATATTTACTCCAGATATATAACTCATTTAACCTATCTATGCATGAATAACTTGTCAGTTCCAATTGTATACAATGATGCTGGGCCTCACATGGAGAGACCACAAAACAGCGCAGCACATCCGGGAAAAGACAAGAGTTAGAGACATCATAGAATCCATAAAAAAATCTCAAATGGCGGTGGGCTGGCCATGTTGCAAGAATGGCTGACAATCGATGGACATCACGACTCACAACATGGATTCCCCGAGACCACATGCGCAACCGAGGCCGGCAAAATGTTAGATGGAGAGACGAGCTAAACAAGTTCAGGAAGTACTGGCTCCGTGACGCCCATGATAGAGAGGTGTGGCAAATCCTGGGGAAGGTCTATGTCCAACGACGGACGCTAAAAGACTGATGATGATGATGATGATGATGATGATGATGATGATGTGTAAATTATGTGATTGCTGTGTATTCTAATTTCTGCTGATAGGGATACCCGAAACTGAAGTGCCCTGGGCCTCCAAGGTCTAAATCTGGATTTGTATATAACCCTTACATAAAACCCTCAACCTAACCCTAACACTAAACGTAGACACTAACCCTTAATCTAACATACACTTTGCAGTTAAATCTAATAAAATGAAGTTTCAAATGGCTAAGTTTACTATTTTCATTCATTTCGTGATTGACTTACATCCTTTGTATCTAAATATATTGAAATGCATGTTTGTTTTAATGTAAAAAAAACACGGTTTTAAATAGTCAAAATAACTTTCTCTGCCTCAATATATTAGGTACACAGTGACCTAATTTACACCGCTTCAATATACAATTGCTCTAATTTTGAATGCTAAAATTCAGAGTTTAGATTGATGACCAAATCTTCGTCCCAAACTTCTGTAAGTAAAATGTCTTCGATGAATTCTTGTCGTTATTAACGTCTTTGTGATGTAAATAAAATCACTTGTATCACCGAAATAGAATTCCTTTATTCTCTTTGTGTGGTTTTCTACGAATGAGAAAATACTGTGAGAATAAATAGGTTCAAACACTGATGAGACGGACGTGTCCCTGCATTAGCGGCATTCGGCCAGAACAGCCAATTAGAAATGGCCAAGGTCTACTTGGCAAATCCTCGATTTCCGTTCAGAGAATATACGTCTTATCATCGTGATAGACGATTGGAAGAAGTTATATGTGTCGAAAAGATAATAACATTGAATTTATAAAGGTCAGAGCGAGAGAGGGAAAGAGGAGGAGAGAGAGAGTGCGAGAGAGGGAGAGGCAATTAGTCGTTTATTTGGATCGTCAACTCCAAGATACCCAATTTATTTTTAATTCAAACTATAAAATTTTGGAGAACGTTATATATTTTCTGCGATTGCGTGCCCAAGAATCTGTATAACAATTTTAATTCTAATCGGTTAAGCAGTCCCGAAGTTCAAAATTTCTTTACATATTGACTTATGGTTATTTACATGTAAAATGTAAACAAACAATCAGATTGATTGTAACTCACAATTTTTTAATTCCTTGGGTTTTGTCAACGTTGTAACTAAATTTCAGGAAAACTGGTCAAGATTTGAGAAAAATTCACAATTGTGAACAAAAGAAAAACAGTTTGCTTATTAAATGTAAACAAACAATCGAATCGGCCATAAGAAGTAGAATCTCTCCGTAAGCCTACATACAACATTTCCTTGAAATATGTAAAGGAATAACAAAGTTATCCAATTGAGAAGATTGAAGCAAAGAGAAATTATTTCTACTGTAAAATTTGCCCACTTTCTGGAATTAAATTTTGAGGAAAAAGGAAAATCACTATCGGGATAGATATTTCATATCTATATTTTCGTAAAACTTATCATTAATCAGTCGAACATGTCTGGTTCAGCAGAACATTCGTTTTGAGCTGTGTTGCCAATTTAGCTCTTCTGGAACTAGATTTAGCTTTTTCTCCTTGTTTGGCCACAAAACCTCTAGCTTCAAATCTTATATCAATAGATGTTTACATTAATTTTACTATCAAAGTTATTGGTCCCGGTCAAGTGTAATAGCAGTAGAATTATCATCGTAGGATAACTTACTGCCAACGTTCACAAACGCTTGGGTCGTCATAACTAAAGGGAGGAAATTTTGATCCCTAAACAACTAAATCGGCTTCACTGGAATGGAACAGTCAGGCGGCGTATGCTGAAATCTCTGAACCAAATTTCCTTTAAAAAGTTCATCATGATGATTGAAATATTAAATCTCAATGCAATTGGTTACGCGATTCTGTAAGTTTTATTCATCATCGATTATTTCACTGATTAAATATTGATTCCGTTGCGTGACATAGTAAAATAGCCAGGAGACAGAAGCGTAGCTTAATGGTAGTTAAGAATAAAGCACGGAGAATTAAGATCAAAAGATATTTACATTATTTTAACATGGGGGACCCCGTACGAAAGCTAAACAGACCTAGGTATCTTAGTGGACCATTTGCGCGAAGTGCAAGGAGGTAATCTTTGCTCGAGAAAGCTTTCGTCAATACAACATTATCTATTATACTTTAGTATGAATAACATATCAATGGGGTGTTGGGCAGTGATCACGAAAGAAAAGTCTGAACTTTCAACAAAACAAGCATGAATGCCGCCAGACACACATTAAAAATCAATTTGTTGTTGGGTGGGGTCGTAAAAGAAAGAAAAAAATTTCTCTACACATAACGAGGGGTAAATGTTGAAATGCACAATCCTCTAGCCCCATTGGTATGGCCTATGCGCATGATACGTACATACATAGCCAGCTAGCCAGACCAGTTTAAAAATCAAAGAAAGCTATGTTGACAATTTTGTTTGACAGTTTCAAACAGAGACAAGGAAAGTAGTCCAAATGAACTATTATACAATGGTTACAAAAATGTGTCTACATTGATAAAAGTGTGACGAAGACCAACCTGAAAAATACTCTAATTTGTTAGACGTAAATCTATGAATTTATCTCAAGGTAAAACTTACCAAATTTAATTATAAATTTACTTCGAGATGAACTAATAAATCTAGGTTAACAAATCACAGTTGGTTTGTTTTTTCAACTTGAAAACAGAAACGCATTTTTTTCGATGAACAAAACTTCAGACAAGAACATAAAAACAAATACATTTGCAGATTCGGTTGAGCGATTATCACACCGAAAAATGTCTGGAGCTTCATCTAAGGCAATGGTTCTCAACTTTGACGCTAGTATCCCCTGAGGTCACATGTCTCTAAAAATCTGAGCGAAGTACTTCTTGCATTTGAATCACGGGGCGGGGGGCGTCGACATGTGGCTAGGTGTCATCGAGGGTGTTCGACTGAGAAGGGTTGAGAAACATTGATCTAAGATGTCTTCTTGTTGACGTCGCCTGGATTGAGGATAGTTTAGTATGTCACTAGGCCAGTGTATCTTATAGTATTTCATTGTTATTGTTATTTGCCTTTGTGTCTTTAGCCTAGAATTTCATTCATACATGACTTAATTTCCTGATATTTTTACAATGGCTACCAAAAGATATTTCCCCTCTGCGGGCAATTTGTCCCGATGACAATTTCTCCTGGACAATTACCCCCGGGACGATTTCCAACGAAGACATTTACCTCCCAGAGACAATTTTTCACCTAAAATAATGAATTAGGTTAAGGTTTTATGAATTATATATATATATATATATATATATATATATATATATATATATATATATATATATATATATATATATATATATATATATATATGTGTGTGTGTGTGTGTGTGTGTGTGTGTGTGTGTGTGCGTATAAATGCGAAGCATTGAAATGATTTCTCATTTTTTTTAATCCTTTGCAATTACCTTTGGGGACAATTTTTATCGGTGGCCATTGTCTTCGAGGGAAATAGTATTCGGAAGGAAATTACCCGGGGGGGGGGGCAATTGTCCAGGAGTCAAATGTCCTTACGATTTTGATAAAAAAAAAGCAAGCTTGCTTTCATAAATCAACTGAAAGAAAAAGCAGTAAAATACAAGACGCCACTTGCTGTAGCATTTATCGACTTCAAAACGGCCCTGCCTTCCAATCGGTGGAAATTCCCAAGGTCATTGAGATTATCGTTCTACAAGATGTAGAACCTGTACACGTTAGAGTACTACAATATATGTACTGCAAATCATATACCGTCACAGCAACTCCTTTATCGGGCTACATAAGAACTCTGAGCCCCTACAGCCCCAAAAGGGGGTACAAAGTGATACCAGCTCACCCAAACTCTTCACAGTCTGCCTCCAGATGATCTTCAGAAACTTAAACTGGGTAGATAAAGGAATCAAAATAGACGGCGAATATCTCAGCAACCTCAGATTTGCAGACGACATCGTCCTTTTTGCAGAGAACTCACACGACCTCCAGCTAATACTAGATGAACTGAACGAAGAGAGCAAGAAAGACAACTTTCACAGGAACTCCAGCAAAAGGAAGGTCATGTGCAACAATTACGTTGTAAATGGAAACACAGCAATCAAAATCGAAAACGCAGAACTGGAGAAAGTAGACCACTACATCTACATCCTCCCGACAGTCACTTATGGAGCTGAAACACGGAACCTAACCAAGAGATTAACCCGCAAACTGAACACCACGCAACGTGCACATGGAAGAATCATGCTCAACCTCACATGGAAAGATAACAAGACAGAACAATATATCAAGGAGAAAATAGGAGTCCGAGGTATCGCAGAATCCATAAGAAAACTGAAATGGCAATGGGCTGGTAATGTTGCAAGAATGGCAGACAACTGATAGACATCACGACTCACGACATGGATCCCTAGAAATCACATATGCAACCAAGGCCGGCAAAGCACTAGATGGAGAGACGAATTAGACAAATCCAGGAAGTAATGGCTCCACGACGCCTATGATAGAGACGTGTGCTGAATCCTGGGGAAGGTCTATGTCCGATAACGTATGACGTTAAAAGAATGATAATGATGATGATGATGATGATGATGATGATGATCTCCTATGTGTATCATTTTATTCATAGATTTTGTATCATGAGAAAGGTTATATCAACGTCTCCAAATCATGATTGACGAACTGAATGAAAAAAGTCGGTCCCCATGTAAATTTCTGTAAAGCAAACATGTTGAGGACAAAGACACAAGGATCAAAATCAAAAACGCCGAGCTAAAGAAAGTAGACTATTGCATTCACCTAAGCCAACGAATCTTCATGAAATCCTCAAATGGATCCCAAATCGAACAAAGAATCACTAAAGGTTGGCGAGCTTCCAGTATAGCAAGCTCAATATTCAAGAACAAGAAGGTCCCTCTAGTCATAAAAAAGAAGGGTCTACAATGAATGCATCCTCCCTATAGTCAGCTATGGAGCTGAAATATGAAATGTAACCTAAAGATTTCCCCCTGAGAACCATGCAACGTTCACAGGAAAGAATCACGCTCAACATTACATGGAGGGATCACAAGCACAGCACTGTCAATTAGAGAAAGAAAAAAAAGAGAATCAGAGACATCATAGAACCAATTCCCAAACTCAAATGGCAATGGGCTGGTCATGTTGCAAAAATGTCAGACAACCGATGGACATCACGACTCACAACGTAGATCTCCAGAGATCATATGCAAAACTGTGACCGACAAAAAAAAAGTAGATGGCGTGACGAATTAGACAACGCCAGTAAGAACTGGCTCTGTGACGCTCATAAAGAGGTTTGGCAAATCTTGAGGAAGGTCTATGTCCAACAATGGACGCTAAAAGGCTGCCGTTGTTGCTGATGATTGAATTTGCCAAGCTTCTTTGAAATTAGAAAATTATAGGCAGAGAGACAAAAAGCATCAAATTTCCATCTCAACTGCACTTGAAGGGCAATCATAGTTTATTAATCGCTTTAATGGTAATGCATTTTTCAAGTGTAGAAAAATATAAATACCTGAGAAAATTAAATGATTTAAGATTCATGTTTCATCCACCCTTTATTCATTCCAAAATAATTGAATTCAATCCAAGTGTGGAAAACTCAGATATGTGGTTTTACTAATCTATGCTTAGTTTAGTGCTTCTTGAAATACAGTCATGGAAAACTGAAGCGTGGTGCCGATTTTGACCTGGGGAGAGTAGTGCATGCCAGGGCGTAGTGAGAAATTCTTCTGAATCTTCGGCCATCTTGTGACGTAGTAACACTCATACCAGTGCACTGTATCTCTTGTACTAATTTACTCGCGCTCCCACCGGGGCGAGAAGTGACACAAGGTCGAGTTTAACGTGGAATGGAGCACCCTCAAAAACAGCTCTAACCGAAGTTGCGAAGGCGTCGGAACTAGCCCAACCTGTCCCTCATTGTGAAATGGGACAGCGCTGCCCTGATGCGAACTGCTCCCCCTGCAGCTGGGACTAGTAATAATGGGAGAACCCAAGGATGAATCCAAAGGTTCTCAATGCGCTTAGCAATGCACAGCCTCAGTGTACCCTCATTGGCTAACACATCGCATCTCCGCACTCGGTCTTGATGGTCACCCGCTCACATAATCTCAGACCCATTCGGCTGGTAAGCGTCAGTACCGGCGCCTCGGGCAATGCCGTGTAACAGATACTACAGTTTGATCCGAGTAAAAATAAAAAGAAAAAATGTGGGGTTCAGCATGTCAACGTGTCTCATGGAAGAGTACAGACCTGTGTTAACAAGATATTAAAGGTTTACGGTATATTGATATGGAGACTGAGTATTATTGATAATACGCGGAGGATAATGGTGTGTGGACATTTTTTGAAAATGCACCGGTCTGGTGGCATCGCGGCTGCAGCAAGGAAAGGAACGAACGACGCAAATCGAATCTTTATTTTTCTGCTTCGACTGACTGAAAATACATCGATAGTCTTCGTTTGAAGACCAAACAAAATATTTACTCAGAGAGAGAGAGAGGGGGGGCATAGCTGGTCAATAGAGAGTAAGAGAGAGTAAGGAGTTAATTAGTCCTTCTACTGCCAGTGGCCAAGGGCCGACGGCCCGTAGAACGTCCGACCCTTTATCTGGTTTACTCTTCTCTACTAATCTTTGGTCTCCTTTTTATTGGCAAGAGTCCTTTTCCTATTGCTATCTATTTCACTGAAATGACTTACCCTCATCTTTTACTGGATACCGGAACTAAATGATCAACGACCCTTTTCTCTTCTATTTTCCTCCTGCTTTCTTTCGTTTTTCACGCCTCTAAACTTATCGTCTATCTTTCTAACTTCCGCTTTAGAATCCTTAAACACAGCCACTTTTTATCAACCCCTGTCCGCTTTCTTTCTTCTAATGTCTTTTTAATTAAGTGGCTGTGACTGGCTATCTATCCGCGGGGGTTCCAAGCGACCACGCTTTGTCTCGTCAATAAATCTACTAGAGATGTTTCTATCGTCCTTTTGAAGTCTGGAAAAAAGTTGTTCTGTAACTTATCTTATCTTTGAATAAGTATTTAAGTATGCTTTACATAAACCCTCGCAAAAAATATCTTTGACAAACAATACTATTTAAAAATCAAATTGAATATTCGAGGATAAAATGGAATATTCAATTAAAGAGTCCACATCAGCCTTCATGTTGTAACAATACATTCCTCATTCTGGAACCTGTGAATGTATCAATCTACGATTATTTACTGTCATCCAGCTATGTTACCTGTACGTTTAATCTTGAGTAAATTGAAACACATATCCAGGGTGCTGGAAGTTTATTTTATGTCAGTATATTTCAGAGTCATTCAACCTTCAGTCTTTACAACAAAATATCATTCACCCGTAACTAAATGACTCACCTCTGTATTATGAACAAAAAGTATGGATCGACTCATCTCTTGAGTGTTTATTTTATTAATGTTTTTGAACTCACCGAAATGTTTAGATAGAAAACTAGGAGTGACAAAGAAATTAAGACCGAAAGATTATTAGAATTTTTTACGTATATATCACGTCGAATCCGTGAAATTGCTTTATTGACGGAGTTTCAACCTTTTTTTGCAATAAAGAAAGAAATAAAAACGTAGTTTTAATTTGATCAAAAATTTGTTCAACCGAAGTTAGGATATAAAAAACCCTCTTCATTTTACAATCGAAATTTTGTGAAATCAAACTTTTTACAAAAAATAAATAAATGCGCAATTTTAATTTGATCAAAGGTTTACTTAATCAAAACAAGGATATAAAACAACAATTTTTAACCATCAAGTGTTTATGTAATCAAAATTAAATTACAAAAGATAATTGAATTTCGCCTTTTATGTAATTTCATCAATTCAAATTATCTGTTTTAGAACTTGGAATTAAATATTTAAAAATAATGTTATCTTTCGGTATCAGAAATCACAAAAATACTTTTCAAGAATAGAAAAATATAAATATCTGTGTCAATCAAGTCATTCACCCTTTATGTTTCATTTGCCCTTCATTCATTGCTCTAGTTTCATTCATGCCCAAAAAAACTATTTCGTTCGCCCTTGGTTGAATCATTCACCTGTTAAAAAAATCAGTGTAATAGGCTATGCTTAGTTAATAATGGTATCTAATTAGGGACCAGTGTCGTTCACCTTGGCAGTCTATCTGCTTCTTGTAAAATTCACATCCCCCACAATGATATAAATAACTTGAACGGAACTGCTTGCTCATTTTGGTACCGACGTCATACGATCAGCCGATAGAATAGTTGCTGGTTACTGCCTTTGAAACATTCGGCAGTTCACAAAATGTGAACAACGATTACAGTTAAAGACAGGCTGACAGATAAAGAAGGACCAATGGTGTGCATTTACAATTACTGCAGTTGGATGCCGACAATGAACACCGGAACTTGAAGAACGAAGAAGATAGAACCGTAACACAATATCGGTCGAGATGAGAAAAACACGTGACCAGCGGATGAGACGCATCACTTTCTATTTTATTGGATGAGTTGAACAGTTTCATTTTAGCCACAATTATTTTTTTTACCGGCAAAAATAATTAAACTGACGCAAGTTTCACGTGAACAGCTTCTGAAGAACACCTGCTATGTGGAATGAACGCCCTTCTGAATGTTTTATAGAGTCTGGACGTTATTAGATCCAAAGTGAACAAGTGCCTTACCCGAAGTCAGCCATTTTTATTTCAATTCTCTTACAGTTCTTCATTTTAGTGTTTCGGACTCTTATAAGTTATTTTCAACTTCCTTGTTGCTTTTTTAGTCTTCATTTTAAATAAGTCTTGTCTTAGTGTTTTCAACCTTACAATTCTAACATTAATGTTATTTTAATATCTTTTTAATTGCCTTATATATATATATATATATATATATATATATATATATATATATATATATATATATATATATATATATTACAGCTGAGGCATCTTGTGCTTACCTTACACTGGCTCCCTTTGAAGAGGCATGAGTCCAGTGCTCCCTGAACACAATCATCACATGGTTTGGAAAGAGCTTTCGTCCATGACACATTATGGTGGGTGACTGATAAAAGAGTTGGTGAGAACTTTGGTAAATCACTCTTCCATAACTATCCTACCAGACGAGGCAGTAGCAGCAAAACATGTTACATCTGAGATCAACCGTGTGTGTGTATGTGTAACTGGCCTAAATCAAAAATGACAATGGGTGAAACAACTTTTTGTTACTACTACCTCGTGTGTCAGGACAATTTCCATCGGGGGACAATTACTGCTTAGGACAATATCCTCCAGGGGATATTTGCATCCTGAAACAATTTTTTCCCAAAAACTTTGAAATAGATTATGGTTAGGGTTGAGGTTATGGTTAATGTTGATGTGAGTTTTATGGTTTTATGGAATTCAATGTAAAATCTTATACATAAATATTAATGCGAAGAAGCGTAATAATTTCTCATTTATTATATATTTCGCAGTTACTCTAAGGAGCAGATATCACCGAGGGAAAAGATCCCCAGAGGACGTCCTCGGGGGAAAATGTCCAGGCGTGGGAGGGAGGTAATTGTCCCCGGGGGAATTTTCCTCAAGTGCGATTGTCCTTTGAGGCTAATTGTCCAGGAGTCACTGCCTCGGCAGGTAAGGTTTGTGTGTGCGTGTGTGTGCCTATCTATCTGTCTATTCATCTGTTGGTCTCTATTGGCAAGCATCAATATTTGTGATCGTGCTCACGGTTGTATATGTGTGTGCGTACGTATGTGTAGGTGTTTGCGAATTCATGCCTAATGTCTATTTTTGTATTTTGTGTATTGGTATGTGCGTGTGCGTTTGTATGTGTGTGAGTGTGTGTGTGCACACGTCCGTATATGTGATTATGCAAACACATGTGCCTCTTTTTTGTCAGTCCAATTTGAGTAGTTTCCAGTTGATACGCCCTCCTCACCCAGCATATCATTCCTGAATACTTCACCTTCCAGGTAATATTCCTGGTATGAGGCAGGAATATAGTGCCAACTTCCAATTTCTTCTTCACCAACGAAGGAGCAACAAGTGATCTCAGATCTGTGCTAACTGCCAACCCATTTTGGTTTCTGACAGGTAAATCATTTCTGGCTGGGTTAGGAAAGAAGCGAGAGGGGTTCTGCGAACCAACCAAGAGACTCCCTCGCCTCCCTCAGACGCTATCAGCTGATTCTATATTTCACCGACGCCCACAGAAGAAGTGTCATGATGGCCTAACTGTAGAAAAAAAAAAGACGAGTGCGTAAACGTCTTATTAGAAGGTTTGGTGGATAAGATACCTCCAGATGTTTGGGTTCTTCTTAATAACCATTCTTTTGAGACAAAGGTTTCTCAAACTGGGGTACGCATGACCCTATGCTGTAGGTTTTTAGGTGACACGTTAAGGACTTGGGAAAAAATCCCGCTGCAATATTAAATCCAAAGATGTGCGTCTGTTAGATCGTGGAATATTTGGAGGATGAAGAGTGATTTTGAGTTTTATTTGAAATTCCTGACTCCTTATAAGCTGTTCATAGATGTCTCTAAACAACAATAAATGAGTTATGATAAAAATCGACTGAACAATTAGAAGGTCAAAATTAATAATAATGTTACAATTCTTATCCAAGAATAAAATTTGAAAAATTAACAATATCCTTCAATTATTTGACTGCCATGTCTCAGTTACAGAGATCAGCAGCATGGAATGTCGGTTGTAAGGAGTTAGGTTCTAGGTGTAAAATCAGCTTCCGTTTAATAATAAAGTCTCCGTGGCTGAATGGTTAAAGCAGTCAAATAGTATACTAAACCCCGCGCTGGTTACAGGGTGTGGATTAGATTTTCACCGCGGGCTTGTTCTCTATTTTCCTATTACGCTGATTTATCGTTGTCGTGGGATTACGGTCCGATTCAAATTTGTGATAAAAAGCAACTGAACAATTAGGATGAAAGTGAAAAGTAGTCCAAATAAATGATAATAAATGAGGTCTACTACTTGCCTGGTTCACACCACTTAGTAAGTGTAGACAAGGGATAGGCCTTTTTTTATTACTCTTATTTTATAAGTACATTTTGAAATTTCATGTGATATTTTATCGAACTCCAAGTTTTACAGATAAATTAGTAACATGGATCGCTTATCTGTAAGCATTTATCTAAAAACTAAAATACATATATACGTGTATTACATAAATAGGATGTATACGTGTATTACATTATTATCAAATATTATCAAATAGAATGATTGGAAAAGAATTTCGACTCGCCGAGCTAAAAAAAAAAAAAAAAAAAGAAGTTTGCCATCACTTTCTTAGGGCTACGCTAGAAAAATAGCTGGGACACGCACGATTTCTAAAAAAAACTCTCGCATTTCGAAGAAATCCTTACGAACTAGGTGCAACTTGTTTGTCTAATAGACTTGACATACAGATGGCAACAAGGCGTTATTCAAAAGGATCATTCTGTAAAATACAAACGTCTCTGGTTTGTTCGTATATCCTGTGCACATTCAACTTCCTTCCACTCTCTGAATATGCTTTTTTAGTATAATAATTACGTACAAAACTGTCTATGATATGCGGGAGTGTCTCCCTGGAACTCTATCCAGAATTAAGTTACATAATGGAAAGAGCCGAGCACATGTATCTCATTAAAAATGTTACATCAAATTAAATGAAATTACTAAAACACGTTTGATTGGTCACCCAAAACAAACCGTTACGTACCCAACTTCTTTAGTCAGCATGCCCGGTTGGGGATGATCAGTTACAAAATTTGGGAAAAAGGGTGTGATCAATGAATAAGTAATAACCGGTCATAAACTGAGGTATCAAATTAGCATGAACTTCGACTGCAAACTGAACCACCATCTAAAAAATAATAGGGGTGTAAAAAAAATGAATGTGATTTTCTCTTGCCTTTTGATGGGCAGTGATCACTAAAAAAGTCTGAATTTGTAAACAAAAAGCGGCAATGCTCACAAACTAATGGATCAATTTAGCATAAATTTGCATTGCAAAATGAAATCCTCTCGCACTAGAACCCTATTGGGGGATCAAAAAATGAAAAAAAAAGAAAGATTTTCCTGGACATATTAAGGAGTGAAGGTTTAGATTTCCAGCCCTGCTGTCTGTACGCGTGATATATACATCGCTTGGGAGACAGATAAGCTTGAAAACTGAAGAAACTGTTGTTTTGGTGACAGTTTTGGTTAATGGTTTCTAATATACCGGGCGTATTCATACACAATTTGAATTCATGTATAGGTCAACTTTCGATTTCGGAACAAGTAATCATCAATTTATTATGCTTGCAGAAAAGTTGCTGGTTTTCAGTTAGTTCCCGAAGAAATCGCGTGGAACGCCCCAATGAGAGATCATGGATTTAAACTATGTACGAAGGTCGGTCAAAAGGTAACGTCTCTTCTAATTTAATCTAAAATCTTGAATTTAAAAGTATCAGAATAATTTGAGTTTTTTGGCCATAAACCATAAAGTGTCTAGAAGCCTAGGGGGAAATTGTGGAATACCTTCTCCAACCCATAATCCTCTTTCAAAATGGCTGCACCTTTGGACACACGTAGAAAACAAAATGGCGTCAGAGAATTTCTCATCCTTTTTTTTTGTGGGTAGGAATTGCTGCAAACATTCACAAGGGGTTAGGGAATATTCATGGAAAGGCTGCACTTGATGTAAGCGAAGCAAGGATATGGGTCCGTAGTGTTAATAGCATAGTATAAATCTGTGAATTTGAAGAGATAAAATCACATAAATTGCGTGAATACGCCTGAATTTATAAGGGTTAGATATTGAAATATTTCTAACGGGATTGCATCATTTGTTATATTCATTTATGTATGTATTCATTTTACAAAAATATTGAACCCAGCTGTTCTATCTAAAGGACAGAACTTCAGAGCCAATATGGAGTCTTGTAGTACAAGATTGGAAGTTACTGGGTTCCATTCTGTTAGGTAGTAATGATGATAGTTGGGTTCTATGTTGCGAGAAGATTCTAGTAGCTGCAGAGGATAAAGAAGTCTGCCTTATATGTTCGTGTTTACTGCGACGTACTGACGTCACAAGAAGAGTTGAGCGAGAGGGGAGTTGCTAGTTGCCATGACAGTTCTTTACTAAAAGAGAGAATTCTCTGCACCAGGTTTGAATGTGGACATGGAGATTAAACACAGTTCATAATTGAAATAAAGACTAATGCAAATGTTTAGACTAACAAATAATAGCGTGCATCTAATTAGTTGACAAATAAGATATGTATAAGCATTACATTTAAAGCTGAAAAAAGACATGTAAACATTATGATCATTAATACTGTTTGTCAAGCAATTAAAGAAATATGATCGAATGGGTATATAATGTCAGCTAATATCTAGAGAAAAGCTTGAGCGGAAAGGTGGGAGCTCTATGCAATTTATAGTCGTAGCTGTGAGTTGATGAAGCTGAATCTACTGAAATGCTTTGAATCCAGCACATTTGGTATTTTGGAAACCAAAGAATAATTATGGATACAGGGTTATCAGTGGTATGCTCTTCTGCCAAGTCGAGGAGCCATGTGCTACACCCAAATTTATGATAGCCGGGAGCAAATTTGGGCCATTCTCAGACACTGGAAGACACACGACGGAAACACTATTTTAATCACTGAAAACACACGGGGATTTAAGCCATATGTGCTTCCTGGAGTAAGGAGAATTAGAAGACAGAAGATATCCGTGACTGTTATGTAGTAAAAACATTGCTATATCATTCACGTGCGACAGAGATGTGAATACGCGTTTTGGTTAAAGAGAGAGGACACGTGCGACTTGGTAGCTGAGTGTATGGGAGATGTCTCAACAGCTGTGAAATGAAAGCGGCGACATTCAGAACAGTGGTTTGTCACGATAAAACGGTGAACTTCGAAGCCGCTGGGAAGCCAGGCGAAATACGGAGTGACGTGAGAGAAGGTAACCGACTGAAAGCCGTGGCTAATGAGCGATAGTAAACGTGGGTTCAGATCTTTTATGGACAAGGGCTAAAGGAAGTAACGTATCGCATATGTGGCTAGACTTGAAGTTTTGTATCTAAAGCTGATATTTATTGTTGTATTCAATCTCAACCGAAAATGAACAAGTCGCTACACTAGTTAAGGTTAATGTTTGGTGAGTGTTTCTTATTTCCAAATCATTAATCGTTTGTAGAGTGTGATGGATTGATAAGAATATCTAACGTGTGTGATTCAGAAAAATCAAATTTTTTCTCATCTGTTCTAATTTCTTTGCCATTGTATCTGTCAGTATTTTCATGTAAGTTTTGGTGAACTGATTAGGAAGAAAAATGTGTGAACAGGTAAACGTGTTATTGTTTTAAATAGTCGGAAATATCAACGCTGCAGAACTACGAATGATACTTTATCCACGCCAGCCAACCTCCGTGCAAGATTCTTAATATACATATACAAAAAAGATCTGGAGATTTCAGGATGATGCTAAAATGTACAAATATGTGAAACACATGATTCAATTCTTCTGGAAATGTCAATTCTTTAATCAAGATATGGATTCTTATGAGCATCGTTATAGTTAACTGTTGCATTCTGAGCCTTTTTTTCATAAGGTTATCGTCTGGTTGCCATTCATGGACGAGAGATCTTAGACCCTCTAAATCTTGCAGTACAGCCTCACAAAAGAACTGATCTAATGTCGTAAAAATTGTTTGAAATGGTTGTCCTTGAAAGTTTACAAGAAAGTTGAAAAAAAAACGTGTGAAATGGACAAAGAATTGTGAGATCTCAAGATCAGAGGAAAAGTGGTGTGATACACGACAAAACCACAAGATTCGGCTGATCTGCTTTATGTAATTAATTTTGAATTTGATATCATTGGATTCTCAGAATCTAAAACCATGAAAAGAAATGTGTTATTAATAATACTAATGGTTATAAAAAAAACCCGTTGTTACCAAAAAAAATGCCTCTTAAGAACAATGATTAAATATATTCAAATTTTTACTTCACAATGATACACAAGCTTCTTCAATTTAGCGACACCAAATCCTCAATTAATGAGCATAAGCATAAACATCACTTTATAAGTAGTTTCTTTAATTTAGCGACACCAGAAAGGTTACCCTGCTATGAAATGGATGGCTATCAATTGTTTGTTAGCTGTCAAATGTGTATCGCTACCAATTGGACTGGTGGCTATGGCTATAGCCAGCCAGCCGGACCAACTTGGGAACTTGAGAAGCCTACGGTGACAGTTTTAATTGACATTTTCTAATTGATAGATAGATAGAAATCAGATTATCATCGACGTGAGTGCGAATGCGTACCCATAAGATTTTCATTTTATTCATATGTTTATCCACCCAGGCTAAGGGTTTCAACATAGACCAATAAAAAAAAAAGTTGTATAGCGGATTAGCCGACCAGGAAGAAAAGAAAATTCTTCTTTTAGTACAGATTGTACACCTGTGAAAGATCAGAGAATGGATAGGACGAAACAGTGTAAAACAACCCAAAAAGAAATTGCCATCACAGTCAATTTTCGGAATCATGTAAAAAAATTTCCATCAAAAGATGAATATGGTCAGAATAAATTCTCTTATGGCATTTCTGACGTTTTCCATTTGAAAACATCTCAGATTGAGTTTTTAAAAAAACATCCTGAAACATCTATATTCTGGAGAATCTAGATGTTATTAATTCATACGTCAAAATAAGACCCCCAAGATAACAGAAAGACTCGTAAAAAAATCCATGCATATGATAATTAGCAATTTGTATTTGTCGTCTGTCACGCTCACGTCATCAGGGACGTCTGGTGACGTATCTTAGATGAAATGATATTTTATCTTACGTCAAGCTTTAAAAATTATATCTTTACTTAATTTTACCTTTAGATTGATTTAATATTCAGGAAATATTGAACATAAACAAGAAAACGTTGCTCAACATAATGTCTTTGATATTTTATAATTACGATACAAATGCAAAATTACTCAATTATTGTCTTATTTTATTGATATAAAGGAACAAGATGGCGGTTTAGTAGCAATCGGAAAGACGATGAAGAAATATAGCTTTTTTGAGGAACGCTTTCCTGTACGGGTTATGTACGATTCAATGCAGCCGACTGTATGTGAATACAAGCCAACAATCTGTTAGTAAATAAAATGCATGAACCTCATGAAATATTGATGTCATCACAAAAAACGTGTCCACAGAGAGAAGACAGACCGGAGAAAAATATAAACATAAAAAATGTTCATGTTAACTATATAAGCAGTGTTATATTAGTGTTTGAAAACTTGCGGAAAATCGTAAGCCATTGTACTAAAGATTCACGAGTAAACTTTATTCTATAGTGTAAAATGATATTAAAATGTTTCTATACAGTTTATTCATAGAAAGTTAATCGGATATTTTCGCTAATCCTTCCTCTCTCCAATACCTCAAAAAATCGATATATGAAAAGTTTTCTGCGTTTATTTACGAACACACCGTCATGCTTCCCAGCAAATACAAATCTAGTGACAGATTAAGGGTTGAAATTGGACCTTTCTGGAATATTCACGATGAATAGTTTGTAATCATAAATTAATTTCATCGTCGTTGTAATGTCGACTCATTCTTTTATTGAAAATCCTTTTTTTATTGTCATTCAATGAATGTGCGATTAATGTGGCATCGAGTTGCCGTGGCCACATTGAGAAGTCCCCTCCCTGCCGGTAACATCTTTAGAGACACATCGGTGAGGGAGTCTTAGTCTTTATCTCCCATCTTTGCTGTTTACTTAACGGTCGTAGAATAACGACCTGAGAGCAAGGGTAAAAGGCAGTAAAACTTGTGGAAACTCATCAAATATCCTGATACTAACTACAGTACAAAGCCACACATTCATGACACCTCGTTAGAATCAAATTCATCAGAGCAGTGATTCTCAACCGTATTCATCTCACGACACAAAGAGACAGGCGCTAAAATGGTCATGACACGCCGTCAGTATTTAATGATTGATTTGATCACTTAAAAGAAAATGAATGATAATAATGAGTTCATAAGTTAGACAAACTAATAATTCATCAATTTCATTGCCAAAACTAAAAAGGATATAATCTATAACTAGACCTACCTACTAACCCTAAACCCAGACCTACCTACTAACTCTAATCCTATACATTCTTACTAACTCTAAACCCCACGCCTACCTACTAACCCTAAACCCCAGACCTACCAATTAACCTTAATTGAAACATACCAACTAATCCTTATCCCAGACAGGCCTACTAACCTTAACCACAAACCTACCTACTAACCCTAAACCAAGACCTGCCTATTAACCATTAAAGCCATATTAGCTCAATCGTAAACAGTATTTTGAATCGAAAATGACGTTATTTGATTCTCGGTAAAAAAAAAAAAATCTAACCACGTTCAGCCATTCAAAATGTCCGTAGCGTCTATCTCGATTACCTCACCGGCAAAATACCAGCATAATGTTACCTATTCCGAACAATTACCAAGATTGCTGACCATTGCCTCGTGGTGAGGCGCTCATGGATATCTCTTCTATTGTAACGTGTTGAAGAGTATTTCAAATTTTTCTGTCCAACAGCAGTGGACTTTTGTGGAAATTCCGAACACAACAAACTCTTTTTGTGACGACACTCGTTCTAACGGCAGTTTCGTTTTTATATTTTTGCAAGACTCCTGACGGTGATTAGCTTGCAGCAACAGTACATGCAGATTTCTGTGCAGTATTTCAAAAACTGAAATTTGTAAACCCTCAAAATAATGTCGCCCAAAGTAACACAGAATTCTGAAGAGAAATTCAAAAGAAAAATTTTATCAAATAACGAAAAGCTTAGAATAATCAAGAAGATGTAACAAGATTAAATAGAAGCGCAATAATTTCCGAATATGTCTATGATTAGAATGATTACTTCTTGGTTCATTCATTTTATTTGCAGAACGGGCATCCGTACATGGAGCATTAGACTGTGAAAGGGTGATGGAAAGTAATTTCTGTCTGTACTTTTCGGTTTCCCATTATCTATACACTTCGTATCCAGTCAAATTCCATCAAAAAATGTTGACCATTTTGGGTGGAATTCGACTGGAAGTAAATACACCATTAATAAATTTGGTTCCAAATGAGTGGAGAAAGAATTTGTGGTGATTTTCAATGAATAATTCAAACAGCCTTTTGGTTAGCTATAAAATGGCAAAAGATTTTTCCGTTGAAATATTTTATACATTTCCGTATCCGCTCCTATCTGTCCATACGGTATCTCCGAAAGTGTGCCATCTCGTAAGAAATAATTGATCAAATTACAGGGTAAATCCAGGATTTTTCCTTTGATTGGGATATACTTTTTGCATTAAAAAAACAACATTTCTGTACTAGTCCCGCTCTGTCCATACAATATCTCTAAAAGTTCCAGATATATTCTGATGAAATTTTGTGAAACGGTGGGGCATTGGGCGAAAGAAGTCACTGAATTTTGGAGCGGATCTAGGACTTTGTTTTCGATTGAGAGATATTTTTCCGTTTGAATATTTTATACATTTCTGTCTTCGCTCCTTTCTGTCAATACAATATATCCAAAAGTTCGCAAAGAATTTCGATGAAATTTAATGGAATAGCAAAGAACGTATTAAGTAGGTTGTGATTAAACTTTTGGGCGGATCCAGGAATTTGTTTTTGATCGAGAGATATTTTTATGTTTTGTTTTTCTTCGTAAATTTCTGTGATCACAGCTATCTATCAACACAATATGTGCAAAATTTCTCAATGAATTTCAATTAAATTTTGTCGATGGGTGAAGCATATATTGCGTAAGATGTGATTGATTTTCGTTTTTTTCCTTCCTAAATTTCTGGTTCACCTTCTCTGACTATACAATATATCTAAAAGTTACAAATGAATGCCAACGAAATTTTATGGGAAATTGTAACAATAGATGAAAAAGATGTGATCAAATTTGTGAGCGAATCCAGGAACATGCTTTTGATAGAAAGATATTTTTACGTTGTTTTTATGACATTTCTACATCCGCTTCTGTCTGTCCACATGGTATCTCCAAAGGTTCTCAATAGATTTCGATGATATTTTAAGGAAAAATGGAAAATAGGTCAGTGATTAAATTTTGGGATAGATCAGTTCAAAATAATTAATTTCAAAATGGCTACCCTTAAAGTTCATAGAAAAACTGGAAACATTTTTTCTTATCTGTTTTTTTATATGATTTAACCTGGTTACCAAGATTCTACACAACAAATTTCCGCAATTCGATAGACATAGATTTTGAAAATTATCTATTCGTCCTTACATGACCCCCAGATTGTCATTTTAAACCATGGAATATCTGCAAAGAACCATTCAATATTGAATATCCATTGTACCTTATTTATATTACCTATTGATGAAGTTGGAGTACTTCAGTGGCAATATTTCTATCATTATTGACGATTTTGTATTTGTGATTGCATAGACGAAACTGACGAAAAATATAACAATTTTGAATGTGCTGTAAAAATTTCCTCCCAAACATTCAAGTCTATTTTTTCTGTTATTCTACCGGAAATGGATCAACTTTTATGCAAAAATTGCTTATGGTGTTCTTACTTCCGGATCCAACACTAATTTGACTGGACTATTATAACCCCAACTCCATTCTTAAATCCCCGGATGTGTCGCATAAACAAGGGCTCACTGTATTTATCAAAGATGTGAACGTAAGTAATTGTACAAGAGAAGGAAGTTACGTTGTTTTTTTTTTTGTTTCAACAAAATTGGAAACGTATATATATTCATCATGTCCGTCTGTATTTCCATCTGTCTGTCCACACGATATCTCCAAATATTCACCATGAATTCCAGTTGGCCTTGGGCGGACTTTGCTTGATAGAGATTTTTCCATTTTTGTTTTAATATATTCATGCATTCGATACTGTCTGTCCACACGATACCTCCAAAAGTTCTAGCGTTACGTTTTTTATATTCTAGCAAGACTATTACTGTAGATTAGTTTGCAGCAACTACATAAAAAACTGAAATTACAAAAACCCGTGAAATTATGCCGTCTAAATCATTTCCTTCTCTCTATTTCTTTTTAATATACCATTCCTTTATTCTTTCCTTAAACTTTCTCCTGTCCAAGATATTTTCAAAGAATTTAGTGATACATTCTACGAACAAACAATTACATTCCACCATGTAGATGGTTAACATAATGGTTCATTTTTGGTTCATTCATTTTATTTGCAGATCAGGTAGAAGTAGACTGCGAAAGAGTGATAAAAAGTAAATTTTGTCCGTACTTTTTGCTTTCCAATTATTAACACACATCGTATAAAACCCAACCGTTAAAACGGCATATTCGTTATAATAGCACTCTTAGTTGTAGTCAATTATTACCAAACCTCTGTACGAAGTCTGGAGTTGACTTCACAGGAACAACTCACGATCGACAGACTGTCAATGGGCTGTCTCACTGACTGAGCTATATTGATAAATCTTAACTATTAACGGAAATTCATCTCACAACGAGCTTATTTCATTCTAATAAATGATTACATTTGAACAAAAAAAATATATTTATAATTTCCTATTTATCATATATACAATACAAAGGTTTGTCGTAATCATTTTCAGTTGGAATAGAAGTGGGAATTGGCTCTGCGGCAACCAGGCTTGTTTAGTTATTCATATATGAATCTGTAAGCCGTATGTGGGGCATTAGACGGCAAATGGGTATTGGAAAACTCTTAAATATAGTGATTTATAGGAGAATCTTGGACTCAGCTGAGATATTTTCAATAGGGTAATGACGTGTATTCATTACTCGACCCCAAAGATTAGACAACTGCTGTAACGACAATGGCCTCAGACAAAACTGAAAACCAAGTTGGAAAAATCAATTCAGGACAAACTGACTTGATTGCAAACAAATTGCAAGTGGTCACCAGACTCCTTAGATCGATGAAGTCATATCAGAATAGCGTTGGCCTGAGAATCTTTATCAGCCTTTTAGAGGCTGTCGTTGGACACAGACCATCCCTAACAATGTTGCCAATTCAGCGCTTTTCGCACTAAATCCAGCACGTTTCTTGTTTTGGCAAGGCGAAAAAAAGTGCTAAATCCAGAACGGGCGTGCTTGAATATTTTTGGCATTATTGTTGTCTTTTTTTTACCCTTTTTAGCAACTTTTGTTTTGTTTTGGCGTTTTTGACTCTTTTTTTTTTATTAGTGGTTTTAGCGCTTTTTGGCTGTCAAAATAGTGAGAAAATATGTTTGAGTTAACAACACTGTTCCCCAAGATTTGCCAGACCTCGCTATCACGGGCCCAACGGAGCCAATACTTTTTGAACTTGTGTAGTTCGTCACACCAGCTTGTTTTTTACCGGACACAGTTTTACATATGATCTCTAGGGATCTATTTTGTGAGTCTTGATGTCATGTGTTTTTCAGGCATTTTTACAACATGTCCAGCCTATTGCCATCTGAGTTTTCTAATAGGATATCTGAATATACAGTGATGTTTTGGTAACCTCTCCATATGAGGTTGAGCATGATTCTCTCCAGTACGCGCTACATGGTTTTCAGATTGAGGGTCAATCTTTTGGTCAGTTTCTATGTTTACTTCTCTCACAAAAGAGATGAATATTTATTGTAAAGGGATTATGGTTAAGTACAGTCATACGTCGATTTACGCCCGACCAACTTACGACTACTCGTAGATACGTCCCCATGAGAGCTTAAAGCCCATTAATTGAGAATCAGTCACACATATAAAACTACAACTCAATGCGAATGACGAAAATTTCCGCCATGTTATCCTTTTGCAACAGAAAACGCAATGTATTCATCGTGTCTTTTTCAAGTTCTCCAGGTAGGGGAGGTGAGAAAAAGAAGATAAATGAGCAGACATCTTGCTCAGTGAAAGACACGTAATGAATGGCATTTATTCCTTTCTCTATGGAAAGGCAAAGAAGCCGTTTGTACGATATTGAGTTTTAGGTAAATATGTATTCATCATAATATCTTATGTTGCACGGTGCGTATGTTGGGTCAGTTTTCTTAGCAGGAACGGCTGGAGCCATAGCCGTCGTAAGAGCACTTTTATCATTCGAGGTTCACAAAAATGCACTGGTCTAAAAGTCCCCAGTACCAAATTTCAGAGCAATCCGACAATCTATAAGTCAACTTTGTTGGAAGAAGCTGCGAATGGTGCAGACTCCCTTGTCAAATGGATTCTGAGAGTAGATCTTCGTTTCGCTCTGATGAAAAAATGAAATTTTAATTTTATTTAAAACAAGCCGAATAACCGTTCGTATGACGAGTATTAAACTTTCTTAGATTTCTAACATCACAACCTTAAAGTTGCTACTCGGACCGATAAATTCATTCGTAGGTATCAGACTCTTCCACTTCAAATATCATAGTCATTTGATAAGCTTTGTTTAGTCTGGCACAAGGCTGCAACTGTGAGGCACCCAGTGACGCACTCTTGAGTTCAGACTCGACCAATGTGCTGCCGCAGCAACCAGTGACATCAACTGTGGGACTTGGGGACTGAAGTTAGCTTCAGAACTGACTGGGCATCATTGGTTAAAAAAAATCGCTCCTGGTGATATGGATCTCCACGATGAGCCTGGTAGTAGTCGCAAATCATAACTGGACAATGAAGAATAGACGGCGGCCGTCGAGGCTCATCTAGATACAAAAACTCGGGCGTTGGTTGCAAAGCTGGGGGTAGCCGATACAACCATCGAAAGATGATTAGCACAAACCAGCAAAGGGAAGAAAATGCAGAAGTTGGTACCCCATGTTCTGACTGGTGATCAGCAGTTAGCGTAGTTTGACATTCGGCTGCAATTTGAATGCTCATTAGAAGCATGTACGTACCAGTAGGTGTACACTAATGCGGACCAGGTCAAAAATGCCTTCCCGTAGTTTGTTGACTTCAGTGACCCCAGTTTTCATCATGATGGAGTACATTCATTGTCGAATCGTTGACAACAGGGTGTCAATTCTAATGGCTCGTATTTTGGCGAATGAAGTGGTGTTTATGCCGAGTTACTACTTTTCAAAGTTTATGGTTCATTCATTTTGTTTCAACTTGATACACTGTTTATCTATGTGATCTCTATTGCAATCTCTATGCACAGGCCACACTCATTCGATCAGCAATCCTTTAATATCGTCTCAAAAGAAGATGAGTCTTGGAGTGTGATCGAAGAAGCTAAACTGAACCAAGACCAACATCCACATATATAATAATCAGCAATGTCCATATATCTTTTGTCACAATTAGAGACGTAACTGACATAGTGGACCGATCTGAATCAATGTAACTTAAGTAGTAAAATGAAAATATCGTTGTGGAAGTTTTAATGATTTCTTTTATCTTATAAATTGGTGGCTTCATTATTCAGTCATGAAAGTTTTTTCGGTAAATATCATTGGCCTTACGCCACCTCTTGATTGATTTGTGAATTACTTCATAAATGATTCCGGTTTCGAGTTAAAGGATCCTTCGAGGAATTCTTCAATATTTTGATCTTGTTCGAACCGCTGGTCAGACAGAGAGTATCGTATGGAAGGAAACAAGTGTTAATCTGAATTTGACAAGTCTAGAGAATATGATATGTAGTAGAACTTCCTATTCCAAGTCTTTGTTTGCTTCAACACATTTGCAAGATAGGGAGCTGTTACTGTGATGCCACAAAATCACTTCTTGACTTTCTTGCCCAGAAATTAGCTATCACATATTTTTTATTGGCAAAATTGGAAAAAAATCGGCCAGATCTAGCTAAAAAATGGCTATTTTCCTCCGTCTTCGCTTAGCAAGCGGCCTGCAGCTTTATTTCTTATCACCCCACCCCCCCATTGAAGTACCTAAAACCAGCCTGACGGGTATATCAAGCAAATACTTCTATCCCCTCTCTTATTAAAGTACCAACGTGACATCATCTTATTATTGAGTGGTGCTTACCAACTTTAAGTATTGGTATCTACTAAACATTGGTCTACAATAGAGATCCGAAAAGGACTAAATAGGATAAGAACGGAAGGTTTTTGGTACCCACCATTATTTTGATAAAAAGAGACAATTAACAGTGAGAAAAAAGAACTGAACCTAAAAATTTACAATATTAGCACAAATATATAAACAGATCTGGTTAGTTACAAAAAGAAACAGTCACATAGCCCACACCTTGTTCAGGGTGATCAATTAAACAATTAAATCAATCAATTAGAAAAAAGATTGATCAATGATTAAGTTACTCGTCTCACCCTTTGTCGGGCAGTGACAGCTAAAAAAATGTCTTGAATGCCACTGGACACAAACAAAGGGATCGATTTGGGATAAACTTACTTTGCAAATTGAGCCCCGGCTAAAAAAAAGCCTTTCTGGTTGGGTATTCAAAAGAACAACATAAATTTTTAATCTCTCTTAGTGCACCCTGTATGCATGATATGTACGTATGTACGTACATCCATGGCCAAAAAGACAATCGGACCAACTAGAATCTGGTGACCGTTTCGTTTGAATATTATTAGTGGATTTTTTTAGAGTTTAAAAAAAAAAGAATCCACTGAAATCGTTTCACTGGAAGAGTCCATTATTCTAAATAGTGGGTAAGACATGTTTTTATCGGCATTTTTGACTCTAATAGGAAGAATCCATTGTTACGAACAGCGATACAGATAAAATCATACTATTGATATTATAAGTATATTGTAATTGTCTAAAAGCCGTACAATTCCTAGTGGTCCCGTTAAGATGAATAAGATATTTTTCTGGCAAATCGACATCTACATGGAAAATTTCAAGGTAACCATAATTTCCACAAATGTTTTTTTCGGCTAAGCTCTACACAATGTGGATTTCGTACATCGCGAATCGTTTACTAGGATTGACTTGTCTTCCTCTATGCTAAGCTTGGCGACTGATACCTTTTCCGTGTTAAATTCAAAATATTTCTGCGTTAGATTTAGCCACCTTATATTTATCTAGAGACCCCAGAACGGCATTTTTCCTTTACAAATATGTAAATTTTCTTTGTTTTTTCCCCACTTTTTCCAAAAACTTTTTCTTGATATTTTGTTTTCAAATGAAAGCAGAAAAAACACTATATTTTATTAGATTAAACAACAAAGGATAAGTTAGGGTTAGGTTCAGGGTTAGAATCATTTAGGGAACAAACAAAAGCAGCAAACTTGTCATTATCACGATGGCAGGATGAGGCCCATCAGCCCCCGCCCCCATACTCTTAATGCTCAAAAATAGTTTACGCCGACCACATATTTTTAATTTTACTCGGATAAGGAAACGATTGCCCAAAATTGTTGCAACCCACTGTCTTGGTTTGTTGTTTCGTAAGTATCTTATACGCTGGCAACGGCTTCAGCTGTCCTCGTCAGGGTTCCACAGGGTTTTCTTTCAAATTTCTATGTGAAATACACTCAGAGACGACAAGTACCCGAAGAGGTGTCACTCGTTGGATCGTGTGGTATTTTATGCATGGCTCGGGAGTAGTGACAGAATTTGAACTCGGTTCGCCGTGTCCACTCTCCGTGTTGTTGACCGCTCGGTCAGTTCGCAGCTCTGCTGTCAATTGTTTAAGAGAGGGTATAGTTTGCCTCAAGGGGGAGATAATCAATCAGAATGACAAACCATCAAGAAAAATGGCAGGTCCATACGCTTCACATTTTTTCCCGTCTTTTCTTTCAGCTTTTTAGGATCTGTTGTTGGACGTAGGTCTTCCGTGAGTAAGGCATGGGAGCGATGGGCCTTACCCTGCCACGCTGACCGATGACTTGTAAGCAGGGGGGAAATAGATGGATACATGCCTTCCCCAAAGCAATTAGTATGAAATGAACGCAGACTGTTTCAGTCGGAGTTTGAACTCGTCTTGAACGGTAGCCAAACTACGAGTCGTTTAAATAGCTCGGATCAGAAGGTTATCATTTTACAGGCTAATTGGTTCCATTCGCAGCATTTCTCTCCAGTTTCACACGTAGAAATCAATTTCATTCCAGAGCAAGACTCGCCATGATATTCTGTCAGGAAGTGAATCTTTGCCAGGCGATTAAGTTTCGACGTAAGACGAAGAGTTATGCGTTCGTTATATTTATACACTCACGGCCAAAAGAGATGAGTCAAGCATTTTATAATCAAATATTTTGCAATTATTCTTTTGTCCTAACAATTATAAATGAAATATCCGACAAAGTTATACAAAAGTGCAAGCGATGTTTCAGTACGGAACGATTTATCCTTTGTTTTCCTAAGATATCTGAGCTGTTTGGGTTACATGTCCAACATTTGTTTAGTATTCTGCTCAATGTTATTCAATTCATCTCTGACTGTTTCCCCCAGCAACCTAATGTTTCTAAATTTTCTCCCAACCAGTTTGGTATTAATATGCGCTCATATGTTCTCTGTGGGGCTAACATCTTGCGATTGACCATGCCAAAACATCACAGTCAAAGCCAGGCACTCAAACCATGACCATGCTGGAACATCTTGTTAGAAAATAACCCCTTGCATCTTATTTCCATCTTACAACTTTCCCAGGCTTGTAAAATATTTAGGTTCTCCGTAGCATTTATGGACTTCTCAAACTGTACCGTCTTGCTAATAACAGATTACCCTGTACCATAATTCCACCACCTCCTTGCTTCAATGAGATTGATAGGTATCGTGGGTTGAATCTTCCATCCGACTTACAGAAACTGAGTTCTGGAGCATCAGCAGACAGTCCAAAGCTTGACTCATTACAGCAGAAAACATGCTCAAAACACGGTGCATCACGGTAGCCATAAAGAGACAAATTTGAGTCAGTTTTACCACATTCTTTGTGGACAGCAAGGGTTTCTCTGCGCGCTGCTTTGATGGACACCCAGGTTTCTTGAGCCTTCTTGAAACGGTTCATCATGAAATGAGTTGATTCTTTGAATTTCTAAATTGTTGTGTCAGTTTTCTGAAAATGTTCTCACAATGACAATACTTTTCAGCCATCCGTCATCCAAGTTTGCTGTCATTTGACGTCATCCAGAACCTGCTCCCAATGCAACAGAATCTGTCACTTGGGATCCATGGACAATTCTCTTATTCAATTGTTATATCTGTAGAGAAGGTTGTAATAAACTGTTCCCAGGTTGGTCTTGATGAAAAATTCAAGTCGATCACACACTTGACATCACAAATGCCAACCATTTACACAACTGGCCCTCGGCTGTGATTCTAAAACACCAATATCGAATGAAGATCTGGCAAAACTTACAGCTTTGAAATAATTGTTGTCACCCAATTCGAATTTTTCAAAAGATGTTGATCGATAACAGGAAACTGATATAGAGCAAACAGATAGTTTTTCAACTTAAACTGAAAGTTTCAAGTTTACTTCAACTCATATCTTCATCGTGTTTTACTTTACGACATCTAAAACCATCTTCAAATTTATTCTAAAGATTCGCACACAGTAGATACAAACATTTTTCTGACGAATATAGTGGCAACGTCATGACGTCATGATTAAACTTCTAGATTCAATCCATACTGAATTAGTATTAGGGGCGTATTTGTCATTCTTCGTCATCAGCTTGAAAATGCATCAAAATCGACAAAAATAACTAAAAGTTATCAAAATTTTTCATCAAGTATAAATTAGATGTCTAAACTGTAGTGACAAAATTGTGGTCGAAATATCAGAAAAAAAAACAAAAACAAAAAACGAACATTATTCTCTGATTACTAATACAATCTGAACTGGATCCAAGATGACTACGGAAGTTCATCATGGCATCTAACGAACAAAAAACTAATTTATAACTTTTTCTTTGTGCTTTTACTGAACATCCAGTATTTATAGCAATAATATACAAAAAACTCCCCAAAAAACAACAGAAGACACCAACATAAATAGAATCCAATTTTAATGCCATTATCATTATATGATATTGAGAATATATCCACAGAGACAAGAGTGACTGTAGATTACAAGAAAATATCAAAAAGTAAAGTTTGTTCCTCTAGAAAATTCCAATCCCAAAATGAATGTTTTTTCTCTTGGTTTAGATTCATAGATGCATTATGAAAAAGACACTGTGAGAACAGAGTTTGATTTAAAATAAGTTTGATTTTGATTTTTGTGACATGTTTCACTGGATAGCACAAGAACTCTCAAATTAAATAAAATGAAAACATAAGAAACTCGGGTGAAAAAGGAGGGGAAAAGGAGGTTTGTTTTTAACTCATCTGTGTGAGACTAGTGAAGATGTAGAAGGAGGGCAAAGATATTTATGGTCATTGCCTGAGGGAGGGGGGGCAGAGGAGGTGTGTATGTATAAGGGTGCGAGTGAGTGAAAGTATGAGTTATTAAAATGTTATTTGTGTATTTATATGTGTATTTATGTATTTGCGATCATTTGAATGGATGTATTGATCGGCCATGTATGTATTTGTTGGAAGCAAGCTCTGTCAAGTGAACATGTCAGAAAAATGAGAATAAACTTATTTTGATTTAAACTTGGTTTCCACATTGTCTCCATCATCATAGTGTTGGATATATCCAATCCAATCATACACCACATATATGAATGTGTATATATACATATATATACATACACAAAGTATCATACAACTGATATGGACATTAAGTAAGATTAGCTAAATGAGAAGAAGACTGAACTAGTTAGTCACTCAATAGAAACCATCATGTGAGCATGTCTCTTTGTAGCATGCCATGTTGGGGGCGATCAATTAATAATTACTTCTCTTACTTTTTGTTGGGCTGTGATCACTGAAAAGTCTGGATTTTCAAGAAACAAGAGTGAATGTTAATAGACATAAACTAAGGGATCAATTTAACACTAACTTACATTGCAAATTGACCCCCCCACTAAAATCTTATTCAAGGGCAAGAATTTAAAAAACAACTTTTTCGTAGTCATAATAAGGAGTAACTAGTGCTGCTGTTACATGTGATATATACAGCCAGCCAGACCAACTTGAAAACTGAAGAAACCTATGTATGACAGTTTTGGTGGACAATTTCTAATATTCAATACGTATCGTGTGGCACAGTAGCATGCTAACACCTCTACAACATATATCAAGAGAATCAACATACATTTAAAAACTTATGATTTTAAAAGAGGAACGGGAAATCACTTTTTGATACTCCCTGTCAATAAAATAAAGCCCCCCCTCCAAATGTAGTCGGCAGTATCTTAGCTTCGTTTGCTTGTAAAACCACAGCAAAGCAAAGCATACCTGTAATGCCTCAACAGTCACCCAAGTGTGAAGTTACAATAAAATCTGTGGATACAAGGAGAAAAAAATGGAGAGAGGAGGATAAAGCAGAATATTATTTGACTGGATGGATAAGCAACTCTCTATTTATTTCCTTCTTTGACTTGTGTGCATAGAAATAAACTTGACCTAACTTTCAGGTCCCTGAATGAAAAAAACTCAAATCATGGATCAAGGGCGATAACTTTTAAGCAGATTTACTTCCTTTGCATTTGAAGGAGAAAAAAAACGCTTTTCCTTCGTTTCACTTACGTGCATTAAAATAAACATGTTTCAACAATTGAATCAATAAAAAAAATCAAAAGCTCAGATCAAGGGCAATAACTGTTACTTTCGAGTAGAAATAACTCTATTCATTTTCCTGTTTCACTTGTGTGCATAGAAATAAACTTGTTTTAACTACTAAAATCATTTAAAAAATTCAGATTCTGAATTGATAGAAAAACTTCTGATCAGAGTTACTTCCCATGGACTTATAGGTAATTTTTTCCCCTTTCAATTCAATTTCACAAAAGAATTACTTTTTCCAAATTCCAAGTTTGATCAGTTGCATATTTTAGAGGTTTTTGTTGACATTAAAATTATTGTTAAAAAATTCACTTCTGATCAAAGTTACTTCCCTTGCACTTTTAGGTAATTTTTTTTTTCTTTTCCTTCAATTCACTGAAAACGTCCATTTTCTATCTTTAGTAATCTGATGGTCTGGATAATTGCATGTTTCCAACTAGTGCCAGAAGTTTATATTAATCATTTAAATTCATCTAAAAAAATTCAAACGAGGGGATATAACTTTACTTCCCTTGCACTTCAAGGTACCTTTTTTGGTACTCATACAAGAGTGGGGTCCAAGATTTAAAACAAAAAAGTTATTCCCCTTGAATAAGTTTTATCTTTAATTTTCATGGCCAGATAGACACAATCGCTTATGAAAGGGTTATACTAATGTTTTTTTTGCCTCGAAGATTTTTATTTTCATTTTCAAACAAACATAAAATTTCAATTTCTGATTTCTGAGGAAAAAAACAAAACATTAGTTCAAGAATATTTTGAAAGCTTTAAATAGATGAATGGTAAAGAAATGAAATAAAGGCTGAGAGGAACAAAAAGTATAAGCCTTCCATAAAGTTTTATTTTTGTCTACGTCCGGCCCTCAAAAATTTTAATGAACCGATTCAAGGGGAATAACTTTGTTGTCTTGATTGTTGGACTCCAACTTTGAAGGAATACATATTTGAAAAATCTTTTCCGTCCATTTCACAGAAGAGTTCTGTTTTTGAAAATTCTATTCATTGAAGCATTTCACTGTGTTTAGGAGCGATTCAAGTGCTTCATGAATTCAAGACTTAAAACCTTTCACATCTCAATTCAATACAGTTTTAGTCTCAGCAGGTCAATGTACTAAGTGACTGAAATGGTGCATTGTAGCCGGCAGTATTGGAATAAGTACCGCTAATTGATGGTGACTTTGAAATTTCAGAACATTCCATCTTTCATGCTCAGCAGTGTGCAACTTAACCATCAAAATCTCAGCAGTTTTTGCATTCATTTCCAGCTTGTCATAAAAGCAACAGAGTTAAATGATTTCTGCAGATATTTTTCCATAATGTTTAATTATTACTTTTGATTCTAATCTTTTTCTATTCAAAACTATAAACAGGTCTGAGTACTCATTCAATAGAAAGCCATCACGTGACCAACATTTTTTGGCAGCAGGCCATGTTAGGGGTGATCAATTGAAAAATTAGAAAAAGCTGCGATCAATGAATAAGTTACTTCACTTGCCTTTTGTTGGGTAGTGATCACTAAAAACCCTGAATTTTCATAAAACAAGCATGAACACTGCCAGATACAAACTAAGGACAAATTTAGAATAAACTTACATTGCAAATTAACCCCCCCTCCAGTAAAAACTCATCAGGAGTGGGGATTTAAAAAAATAAGTTTTTTTCTAGACATGATAGGGAGTAAATGTTTAAATTTTGAGCCCTCTAGCACTATTGGTGTGGCCTGTACACATGTCACATACATACATAGTCAGCCTGACCAGCTCAAAAACTGAAGAAACCAGGGTTGACAGTTTTTTTTTGACAATTTCTAATACCTAATAAAGTAAGGACTTAACACATTACCAAAAATGATTTTCTTTTTAATGTTAAAAAACCAAAGATTTCATAATAGAGAAGACCTTTTGTCTACTAACTGTGGAGGATGGAAATTCCTGTCATTGCTGTTCTATGGCTGACTCAATAAAATTTCTATTTTATTGTGATTGATGGCAACTCAGTTCTATCTGTGAGTCAAGGCTTTTTATCTTGCAATGGACTAGAGCTTTTATCTTGCAATGGATAACTATTACACTAATCGCCTTAGAACTAATCAGTTGAGATTTTAAAACAAACAGAATCTTTACAAAAAGCCTATTTTGGTTTGTTATCTCTGTTGATAAAAAACATTTACTATTTGAAGTATTTGTTTATACTATTGTTTCTCTACTTTTAATGATTTTTTTTTAAATTAATTATTTCATGGGTGAATTTAGAAGGGGGTGTATTAACCATTATGTAAGATATGGACGAACTGTTTTCCTCGTCTCTGTGTCCTTGCGTTCACAATGTTTTGGTGAGGTAAGGGAAGCAACTCGGGACGACACTGAAATACAAACCCGATTTATAGGAAGGTGTTTACAAAAACAGATGTGATTTGACCAGTCCAATCGAGCATGCGCTTTGGGAAGCAAATCGACGTGCTAGAACCAGGAACTACGACCGAAACATTTTGATCAAATGAATTTACAATGAAAATAGTTTGACCATATCATATACAATGATTAAATTATTTCATTTTTTTCTTAACAATCTTCTGAGAAACCTGCTTTAGAGGGGGAACTTATCTTGTATTATTTTAAAACTTATTTATAATCAATTAATGTCTTCATTGTAAGAATTCGACAATAAACTTTCCAAAATTAGATTTTCCAAAGTCCCAAACATGATTTGTAACTAGCCACAAAAGTAAACGTTGACTTTTAATTAAAAAATTATCCGTCAATACACCAAATGGTTCACCAAAATAAGAAGATATTGTTTGTCCAGTCAGTCAAATAGTGATAAGATTGGGGTACAATCGGAATTCTGTGGTCCCATTTGAAATGCAGCATCTTGGCCTTTTGGCTAAGAGTAAAGTGTAGTATTCATCCTTGTCAGTCATTAAACATTGGGGACATATCAGATATTAAGCTGATGAAACAGATACTACACTTTGTTCTTAAGCAAAAGGCTGAGAAGCCACATTTCAAAACGGGACTACAGAATTATGATTGTGCAAAAAATTGGAAAAAAAAAGGAAAGAAAAAAAAAAGAGAGAGAGAGGGGAAAAAAAAAGAAATCCAGTCACTGAGATTAGTTGTTGAGGAGACCCATCTTGGTTTGGTAAAAAAGACCATCTCCTGTTGTCGCTTGCTGCAATGGGAAACAAAATTTTAACTTATTTGGAAATTTAAAAAAATAACTAATAAAATACAAAAAAAAAAAAAAATCATATAAATAAGATAATCAAATGAATAAGATGTTTGGTAATCTTATGGTTTAGGTCACCAGAAATTGTAGATCATTTTGATCTGTTGAAATTATCACCAAAAAATTATTATGGATAGATAAAAAGAATAAATTCAGGAGATAAGAGAACTCTATTGAAAGCGACTGGTCCAACATTAAAACCAAGTGACAAAATATTTGGAACATATATTTATGAACATTTGTTTTTTGTTTTTATTGTCAATTTTTTTTCTAACAAAATTTTTGGGATTACATATCAATATCCACTTTTACAAATATGAGCAAATATTAAATAGTGATGAATGATAATAAATAGTAATGTAAATAAATAATAGTGGAGCTGAGCCATAGCTATGACTCTTTATGACTAGAGATATGTTTTCTTACAATACTGACCAAAGAAATTGCAACCATACAAATGATGAAATTCTTGTCCAATAGATAATCTCTGCATACAGAATGGATATTCATAGCTATTTCCAGACTGGAAATATTCTCACTTTCAATGAAATCCTTATCAAATCTTACAACTTGCACCAGAAAAGAATAATATAACTATATATATCTATCTCTATCTATATATATATGAACGAATGGCTTGGCTGAGTGAGTGATGATTGTTTTGGGGTTGGTATCTACAGCAGTAGGACCATAGACAGTGTGGCCTGTGAGCAGAATATCCTTCCAGCCTGAGCAATGGATTCTTGAATAGAAGTCAGCTTGACAAGGGCCAACCTGACTCTTCAAACCAAGGTTTTGATTTCTATGTCCACCAAGGTGGCACGGACAGGAGCCAAATCCCAAGGTTTGACAGAAGTATCCTTCCCCTGGCAGATGCGAGCTAGCCATGGGGGTCTGCTGCCCCTTTGCGGGGGTTATCCAGACATTAGGGCTTTTCTGACTTTGTACTACAGGAGGTGAACGGTCCGTCGTTGGTGGATGCTGAGTTGGCTATAGAGTTCTACCATCCCTTTGAAGGAGGATTGAGATGGCTGTCATCTGCTTTAATCCCAGAAACTCCAAATAGTACAGAACTGTATTTTTTTAAAGCACAGATACACTCGATAATACAGCTGCCTGCAACTACAAGTAGAGACCCCGAATGCTTCAACCAAGCAGATGTGTGCTGACTAAAGACGTAGCAAACTGAAAGTATAGCAGCCTAGAGCCCAGGTCCGAGTCATAGCCCTTGCGAGAAAAAAAAGAGTGGAGTGGGAGTGCTTATCACGATACAACTTGGTACAATTTCAGACTTTCTCTCCCTACGGAAACCTTTTCTTGCTTTTCTAGGATTGGAGAGGGGGGGCTAGCTGCTTTGATTTGATGTATATTGATGTTTGTCTTTTATTAAAGAATTACTATAGGTGTCCACTAAATCTGAAATCTAGGAGCCCCTACTTTCTTCATCATTTCAAACAGGGAAAATACAGTTTGCTAGTTTAACTCTGAGTTATGGAACTTATCGGTAATACTAGTAATACCGTTTGCAAAAAGAATACAATGTCATAAGTTAGAGAAAAGTAAAAAATATGTTTCAAGAGTAAATATCGGTCATAAAAGAGTCAGTTTTCATTTGTTGCCAGTTCAAAAATATCCAAGGTAACATTGGGGCATTTTCTACCTTTTTACCAAATTTACAGATATATATATAAGCATCATATTACTTTGAAACTCTATTTGAAATGATCTCCCATTATTACATGGTGAATGATTCATTTGGCCAAGACAGTGTAAACAGAATGAACAACTGAAGAAAATGGGGCTGCTGCTTATCCTATTTATGCTGTCTAGGCTAAATGATATATTTGTTTCATAGTGACAGGAGATCATTTCAAATAGAGTTTCAAAGTAATATGATATATTTATGATTATTTTTTCCACATCATATATCCATTTCTAAATAAAATACGTATATATATATATATATATATATATTGGCAACCAATCGCTTACTTTATTGTCTTAATCATATCATGATCTTTTAAAATGCTATTCAGCCTTTATGTACTAAGGAATATTATTTGCTGCAATTAAATTTGTTCACCTGCACATTATAGTTAGACAATATCGAAACAGCAGTTTTTCATTTACGCTAGTAAAAACAACAGACAAACTGTGTTTAGTTAACTTTTCACTTTTCATTCAATTTTTCTTGTTTATGGATATATATATATATATATATATATATATATATATATATATATATATATATACATATAATGAACAACAAACCAATGGTAAAATGGAAAATTTCAAGACAAATTAATATATGCCAAAATATAGAAAATCTTTGTAATCTCTGCCTAAATGAGAAATTTGAAGTATTAAATTTTGCTAAAATTACAAAGAAGCCCAAAGTAGATTTATTAAATAGAAAAAACGAAATAATACTAAAATTCAGGCATCATTCAAAATTCTTATCGACAAATATGAAATAGCAATCCATTCATTCGTAAATTAAAGGTGATGTAATCAGTTGATTCATATACCTATCATCCCATTAACTTCTGATCAACATTATCTACTCCCTCACATGTCCAAGCAAATCAAGAATAATAAAGGATACCAACATAGGCAATGAACTCAATGCCAAATATCAAGGTCATGATTAAAAACATCCTTCAGAAAACAATTTAGCATCCATTCATAGATAACTTCTATACCTAGCTCACAGCTTTTGACATGTAACTTACAACCACCAACAAAAATATTCATACAACTAAAAACAATAAAACAAAATGAATAACTCCTTCCAATCATAGTGACACCCACAAGATTCTCACCAAAACCCCTAAACTAGAATCTAAAAACACATATAATCATTCACCTGATGAGGCCCATAGAGGGTAGAAACATGAACTCGATTGTGTAGCAAATTCACTTCCTATTATATATATATATATATATATATATATATATAATACATATGGTACAGATCAGGTTAGCAATACAGCATAATATAAAGCAACTTCTGTGTGACGGATTTATTTCATAGAATGCTCGATACATTCAACTTTATACTTCGAAAGTCAAGTCAAGTTGTTTTAGAGTAGAGCTGGAAATATATAATGCTACAATCATGACAACCATTTGCCTGATGAGGCCCAGAAAGGGCAGAAACATTAACTAGTTTGTGTAGCAAATCCACATCTTATTATTTATATATATATATATATATATATATATATATATATACATATATATATATATATATATATATATATATATATATATACATGGTTCAGCTCGATAACTAAGCCTATATTTCATATCATAATTTTTTTTAAAAGATAAAGAATGTTAGTATGAGGAAAGTTGTGCATATACTCCATCTGCCGAGGCTGTGTTATTAATACGACCTCGAGACATTTATCTAAGGGAGGTAACTCTGATAATTTGCAAATCTTGATCTAAGATTTCTCTTTTCCTGCTCATAATACGAAATAAGAGAGTTAATGAAGTGTAATTTAGGGGTACAAAATTTTAAAATTTCCATGATCAACGTAAAAGGAGGAGGAGAAAAAAAGTTTTAAATTTGTTTTTTAAAATAAATCTTCCTTTAAACAGACATACATCCAGAGGATGACCCATCAGAAAACGTTCAGATATGCTGCGTGAAAATGTGATTATTAACTTTAAAAATCTCATATTGAATGGCAATTTAACACATTGAAGATAAGTGCAAAGTATTTCAGTCCTAATGATCGAAAATCAAAACCTGCTTAAAATGTTGTCGAATTGAAAAAAATTTTAGCATCTACATTCTAGACCACTTCCCCACATTGTACCAAAAAGGCTTTTACTGTCCATCACTTTTTACATACACTGAAAAATCTTTGCTTTTTGTGCATCCATAGCACAGAGCATACCTGAGATACAAAGCATCATAGACCAATGATCTTTTAACATCATAAAAACGTCATGTGGTTGGAAATAAGGTAAATTCAAGGTGAATGAAAAGTTAATGAATTTCAAATTCTAAAAATCCTAATGACTAAGTATTCAATATTTTCAACAGCTGTAGTAAGGTTCGGGATTCAGGTAATATTGTCCAACCTGTTTATTGTTATTGAGAGAATTGATGGGTTCTTCCAAGCAATACTTCTGTTCTTGAGATGCCACAAAGGCCACCACATGTCACCCCCCTAAAATCTCTTAGATCAGAGGAGCTCAGTTGGGTCAGCTGATTGCCTAACTGAGCCAAACAGAACAATCAAAAAACAGTTTTAAGAAATATGTAATGCAGGTCATTCATAAAAACACAGGATTTTCACATGAAAAGATCAATAATTATAAGATTCTAATTACTTACCTTGTTGATTTGCTGATGTCTTTCTTTGCTGACAATTTCTTCAATTATTTCCCCATCCCCTTTCACCAGTCTGTAAAAACAAAATAAATATCTATAACTTGCATGAATGAATCACCTTAGCCTGTGCATGTACCAAAAATATTTTTTTAAATCATCAAAACTTATGTTAATAAAAAAACAAACAAAATTTTTTAATCTAAATTATACCAAAAAAAGCTTTGAGCATCATCGGTCAAAAATGACCATAGAGACCCCAAAATGCACTTTTTTGAAAAAAACAAAAAATGTGTTTTTAGATGGGGCCTAGGGATGTGATCATGCAAATTTTCAAAGTTGTAGCCCCAAAATGTAACCAGGAGCACCCAGAAACACACACATATTAGTAAAGAGAGAAGGATCTGTAGCCCACAGGGCTGGGTGGGTCATAATCTCTACACTATGTTATAATGATCATATATGATGTCATTGTTGAGACTTAACAAGATGGAATGGATTAGTGCTCTGTATCTCATCTGGTGGCTACTTTCCAAAGCTGAAGAAATATTCACTAAGTGTTAAGTACATGGCTACATGATGTATTATTGTGTATGTGAATATGTTTATTTTCATACATGTGACACTTTATGTACAGTGTACAGTTATTTTGAAGACTGTACGTGGTCTTTTATCATTCATTATTAATTTTGGAAATTTGACATTACTGAATTTATTACAAAAAAAATATTTGAAAAGCAGCGTGTCAGCAAATCAATGCTAAATAGGTTTGTGGTAAGCGGAGTATTATTGTACTTGAACAAAGTCAAATCTGGCACAGGATCAACATTTAAAGAGGATTCAATCACAATTTGATGAATGTAAGGTTTACACACTTTCAATCACACACTCAATCTGATGACAGAACTGGCAAAGTTGGAACCAGAGATAATTCAGATTTATGGAGCCAAGTTTAACAGATACTTAAAATATAAAATAAACAATGAAATGTACAAAATTGTATTCAACAAATACAAATGAATACAATTCTAAAGCAAGATCTATTTGATCTATATTGTTCCACTTGGAATTCTTGAAATTTAAGATATAAAATAAAATATATATATCATGAAAAGTAAACACCAATTTAAAACTGTGTATAACATATACAAATTAATCCACTTAAAATTCTTAACATATAAAATGAAAAGCAAACAGAAAAGTAAAAAAACAAAGCTGTTTATAAGATTTACAAATTAACCCAATTCAAAAACTGTGTCTGTTTAATCTAATACTAATCCACTAATCTTCATCTGAAGACGATTCAACCACAACACAGAATAGACAAAGGCAGACTTTTACAAAGCCTGCCATTTTCAAAAACAGACATTTTTCTGTAAGCTGCATACTTAATCCGGTACTGTAAAATATATTTTATTCTACAAGACATCATAACAAATATTTTCAAATAAGAGTAAAATATTTTACAAATGATAAAATCAGCACTGGCTGTCCATTATCAAAGCTATACCTCCCTATTTTGGATGAGCCATGCAAGATGATTATGACTGGATGTTGCATGCTGGAATAGGTATTACTAAGCTCAAGTTAATCTGGGACAAAGCAAAGAGTGTGGGACACCCAATAAGGAACTAACTACAGTAATAGCGGTCTGTGAGACTAGACTGCGAACCAATACTCTACAATGAGGTGTCCAAATCAATACTAACTAAGCTGAGCTTAGTATGGTATGAGGTTACAAGTGTGGGAAGAACACCCAGTGAGACTAGTTAGCTAACCACTGTTCCACGATGAGCTGGAATAAATAGGAACATAGATAAATATTCAATATACAGACACTTTCTACAATAATCAAATATATCTAATCCAATCAAGATAGAAAAGTTAACTGAATTTTATTTCCTTTCTTGAAATAATTCTTCAACTCTTCAACATTCTAATCGTTTATTATACAATTAGTCAATTTTGTTGTATGAGTTCAATATAGTATGTAAGGCAGTGGTAACTGCTCGCAATAACCACCAGGCAACTACATACATATAAAATGCAAAGCAGAATAGAAACAAAGATACTTTTAAGTAAGAAGAGGGGAAAGGCCTTAGGCCAGTAGTGGACTTATAACAGCTGATGATGATATTATGGCTAATCTTAGTTCCATAGGCTAATCCTTTACTTCATATACAAGATGCAATGTATATCCGTATATGCCGTGATATTTGACAGCATGAGCCTGTAGGATGAATTTTCAGCTGATTTAAATTATAACCCAGATTTTTTATGTATTTGCAAAGAAAAATGAAAATTTAAAAAAAAAAAAGGGTGACAATTCTATAATCAAGATTCAATAGTTATCTCCCTTGACAAATGTTTCAGATACAAAATACAGATATACACTTTATGCATTACATAAGTAGATTCTTCTTGTTGCATACTTGGTTCATTTCTTCATAAGTATGTAACACTTTAAGGGGATTTTCCAACGTCTGATCTTCTCAGTGACACATGAAATTAGTCACCCCGATTTTTTTTTTTCCATTTGTGTGGAGAGCAAGAAAATACAGAACATAATGTTTTCCATATTTTACAAGAACAATATAATTACAAAATTGTTTAGATACTGACGCTCAGGGAAACTAATTCAAGTGAATATCAAATACTTATCTTTCCAAATTTTATTTGAAAATTTATTCTTCATGATGAGAGTGTTTTATTATATTTCCATGTAATAAGTGGAGCTGTTATTACTTTCATGTAATAAGTGGAGCTGTTATTACTTTCATGTAATAAGTGTAGCTGTTATTATATTTCCATGTAATAAGTGGAGCTGTTATTATATTTCCATGTAATAAGTGGAGCTGTTATTACTTTCATGTAATAAGTGGAGCTGTTATTATATTTCCATGTAATAAGTGGAGCTGTTATTACTTTCATGTAATAAGTGGAGCTGTTATTACTTTCATGTAATAAGTGTAGCTGTTATTATATTTCCATGTAATAAGTGTAGCTGTTATTATATTTCCATGTAATAAGTGGAGCTGTTATTACTTTCATGTAATAAGTGTAGCTGTTATTATATTTCCATGTAATAAGTGGAGCTGTTATTATATTTCCATGTAATAAGTGGAGCTGTTATTACTTTCATGTAATAAGTGGAGCTGTTATTATATTTCCATGTAATAAGTGGAGCTGTTATTACTTTCAGGTAATAAGTGGAGTTGTTATTATATTTCCATGTAATAAGTGGAGCTGTTATTACTTTCAGGTAATAAGTGGTGCTGTTATTATATTTCCATGTAATAAGTGGAGCTGTTATTACTTTCAGGTAATAAGCGGAGTCGTTCTTACTTTCAGGCTATAAGTAGGGCCGTTATTACTCTCAGGTAATAAGCAGGGTTGTTATTATTCTCAGGTAATAAGCAGAGCCGTCATTAATAAACCAAGTGTGGATACATTTTTAGAAGGGAAACCCTGTATTTAAATGTGTGTCAAAATGAAACTGAAGGCAATTTTTCCCTCACCTGTTAGCATAACGGAAATTGTTCAAGGTATTTACCCATATTTATTACCTGCTACGTCCTGTGTCTGGATCATAGACACGACGGATGACACTTTGCTGCTTATCCCATTCTTCCTTTGTCATTGGTTTCAGAACACGAGGGCTCGGACCGGGAAGAGCTTCTAAACATAGAAAGACACAAAGAAAATCATCAGTAGTTGCACATTTTTATAACGGTATCAATGCTTTTAAAAACTTGACCCAATCTACAGAAAACGGATGAAGTAGAGAAAGAATGTGAAATTGATTGTTTATAAAACTGTTAACTCCATGATACAAATTTTAGAAAATTTTTTTTAAAAATTCAAACTATAAAATTCTTAAAAATGTTATATATCTGTAATCAGGTGCCCAAGAACCTGTATAACTATTTTTATCATAATCTGTTCAGCAATTCCAAAGTTGAATATCTTTTGTATATTGACATATGGTTATTTACATAGAAAATCTAAACAAACAATCAGATTGACCATAACTCACAATTTTTCAATTCCTGGGGAGTTGTCAACATTATTGCCAAATTTCAGCAAAAGAGGTCAAAATTTGAGGAATTTTCCAAATTTTTTTTAATAAAATGTAAACAAACAATTGGATGGGCCAAAACTCATCATCCCTAAGGTAGAATCACTCCACAAACCATCATATAAAATCTCATTGAAATACATTTCAGAATAACAAAGTTATCCAATTAAGAAAAAGATGTTGATAATGCAATGGACAAACAAAAAGGTCCATTTATTTCTGTACGAACCTTCTTTTGCTTTGCTTTCTTGTACGTTTTGACTTGGAGGAATCGGTGTTGTGGAGGCATTGCTAGCCTTCAGCGAGACTTGAACCGGTTTCTCTTCCCCTTTTTTCTCACTTCCACCACCAGATGATTTGCTCACTTTTTCTTCTTTCTTCTCTTTCTTGTGCTTCTTTCGATGCTTCTTTTTCTTCTTCTTCTTTTCTTTCTTCTCTTTTTTGTGCTTTTTTCTTTCAGGTGAAGCAGAACGGCTCCTAGCAAGGCACAAAAAATGTAAATGAATAAAAGTCAAAAAAAGAACGTCATCATCATATGCAGCAATCCATCCATAATATCTATGCAATCGGTATCCATCTGTGTGTTTATCTGTCATGCTATAGAGACCACTTGAAAATGTGCCCAGTTCAACCAAATTTGGCATATATACTCAATGGGCCTGGGGGAAGTTGATAAAGTGAAGAGTTTTAAGAAAATTTATAAAAAAGGCTTCACATGTGGGGTTCTATTTACAAAGTAATTATAATGTTGAACTTGACCCTTACTTTATGCATAACTTCTGTGACAGAGATATGAGCTAGTAATCATTTATAAGGATTCTGAGATCATATGTTCTACAAAAAAAGTTGTATGGGAGAGAGGGAGAATGTTTATATAAGAGAGCAAGAGAAAGAGTGCAGGGACGTTTATATGCACAAGGGAGAGAGAAGGTTTATATTGACCCCTAGGGGTTGATGGTATTATTCAAGGGGTAGATAAATATTGGAAGTCAAAAAGGGGTCAATAAATGCTGGGTGGGCCTGTCTATGCGTGTATGTGTACGGATGAATAATAACTGAAAAGATAAAAATGTGTGTGTGTGTGTGTGTGTGTATTGAGATAGGTGCTCCTGGGTCATCTGTATGAGAAAGTTTGGGCTTGTTTACTGACAGATATCAAGAAGTTCCTACAAGTGATCGAGGATTTCAAGAAGGGGTTGATGGTCCAAAAAGTTTGGTAACCCTTGGTTTATATGGATAAGAATGAAAGAGGATTTATATGTTCAAGACCAAGGGAAGGTTCATATGTTCGAGATAGAGGGAAGGTTTATATGTACCAGAAAGAGAGAGAAGGATCATATACAAGAAAGAGAAAGAGAGGGAGAGAAGTACAATTTTTTTTAATTCAAAAGTTTTTGTATTTTTCAAAAAAAGAATTGAATATACACATAAAATTGAGCAAGTATTCTACAAAGCAAATGGTACTGTGAAAGCTTCAATTTTTTTCCTTTCATCCTTAAATATTCAACCCAGCATAGACATGTACTTCAACTAGTAAATAAATACATTTATACAAAAATATATACCTGTATAATTTATCTATACAAAGTAACCCCATCATTTTTGTTGAGTATAATACTAGTAAGTGATCATGAGCTTTTCTTTAAAGAGGAACTGGAAAATGAAGAGACATAAGCTGTAGTTTGTGGCAGCCATAAAGGGCATTCATTAACAATACAATTAGTTTGGATCACCATCATTATGAGACTGCTAATTATTCCATAAATAAGCTTGATGGTGGAAATAATTAATTTCTGAATCTCAAAAGAACTTATAAATACATTACTACAAAATTCACAGCCAAAGGAGAATTCAGCTGAAAAAAATGATTGTGATAAAATAAAGAATGAAGCCTGAATCTCGAAAATCTACATCATCTATTTCTATATTGAGTTTATATGCAAATTTTTTGGTTTATTTGTTTGTTTGGGCTCAAATGGAATGATCTCATTGGTTGATTCTTAAGACTCCATGTCTGATCACACATTAAAACAGCTTGAGTTGAGTTGAGACTTGGAAAAAAACTTGGAATTAGAATACTCCAATCCTTAAAGATAAATTACCTAATAAAATAGCATTAGGCTCCTTAGTGCTGATCTATACATAAAAAACCTTATCATTTTGGATGGGTATATTTTAGTCTATTTATATGAAATAACTTTCTGTCTTCCTGTCACTGTGTTACCCCTTGAGGATGGGTGCAGCTTAACCAAATCTGGTATGAATACTCAATGAACCTCAGGGAAGAACTTGGACTATTTGCCCCCCAATCTTTTTAAAAAGGGTTTCAGAGGGAGCATTTCTATCTAAAATGTAACTATAATGCTGAATTGAACCATGACTTTCCATTCAATATACATATACATACAAACTGGAAACAACCCAGTGGGGTAGTTTTCAGCTAATTATTTCATTATTTGCCTTTTGAACTTGAAAAGATTTCACACAGAACTCCATAAACTGTGAATTCAATTTACCACTAATTTGAAAACTAGTAGAGTATCCATAAAAAATGACGGGATAATTTACATGATGATAAATTAAAGGTGCAACAGTACTGAGAGAATGGGATAGGTGAGTTGAATTTAAATTCCAGCTGAGACAGTTAGCATTCATTTTACAATAGTGTCTTTGGAAAGGTATATATCCATCTCTTCTCACCAGCCAACATGTCATGTGCCAGCAAGGCAGGGTAAAGCCCATCACTGCTCATGTCTTACACTTATTTGAGTAAGGCTTATTTCCAACATTGGACCTTGAAAAATAAAGAAAATAAAATAAAGAAAAAAAATGAATTGAATTATGGAATGTTGCAACATACTCTTCTCGTCCAAATTCCCCTCTGTTTGTTTTTTTGCAGTACTATGTGGTGAGTGTAAATAAAAGCGAAGATAGGCAAGCGAATAAAGCTGTAATCAGCAGCAGCCATTTGACCTGCACCTGCTGCTTGCTTGCTAACTTGTATCTTAATTTCACCCACTGTTCAGGCTACTTGACTGTCTACTTCCTGGTCAGACATTCAAATCACAGCAGGATTTTGTCAATTTGATACATATTTGCTTTAGCATGACAGAGACCTACAAACAAACAAAAAATGTGACAAAGGCTTTTATATAACATGATAACTAAAATCTACTATTGAATAAATTGTTTACAGAGGAAACCAGGATTTGTCTTTTTAATGCATTTCTATAGTTGAATCATTATCAATGCAGTTTTACATCATATGTTTTATAGCCCTCTTCTGTCGGTAACACTTACATAATTTCTTGACACCTACCAATCCCTTTCCTCTTAATTTACCTCTGCCAAAAAAGATAGGGAGGTATGGGTATTCGGTCATATCTGTCTTTCAATCTGTCTGTCCACAAGATATCTTCAAAAGGACTGAATAATATTCAGTGGAAGGATTGGGTACCAAAGAGTCAGTTGATTATTTTTTGATTAAGAGAAATTTTCCATTTGGAAAGAAGTAATTGAATTCTGGGACGGATCCTTGCACAATTACATCCCCCTATGTTGTAGTTATATGGCCAGACCACACAATATTGCCAAAATTTCATGTCTCTGTCCATACAATATCTCCAAAAGTTCTCGATGAATTGAAAGGAAATTTTGTATTAGGGAGGACAATAAACTACAGAAGAAAATATCAAATTTTGGGGAGGATCCGTGTACATTACTCACCCTGACAAAGGCATTGATTGAGGTATTCTAGTTTTCAATGCATTTCTATAGTAAAAATCATTAGAAATGCATCTTATCATAGTCACTTTATCTGTTTGTTGGTTGGTTGGTTTTTGTCACACTAAAGAAAAACAGAAAAAGTAGTAAGAGGTTAAGTAAAGCCTGTGTATGAGTGTTCGCATATACCTCAGCAGACAGCTGAGTTGTCTTTCCTTGAATCATTTTTTTCAACTCACCCAAGAATGGTTAACAAGTGACCGTCATTCTCCACAGATGTATATCACATGTTGCAACCGTTCGTAATGATAGGTATTTTCAGTGTATAAGCATCATAATTATCGTGTTCTATGGGACAGACAATTGCTGTCAAGCTCTTGGGAAAGAACAACCTTGACATGTAAATGGAGGAAGAGTTTCCAGTTTTCACTTAAACTTCATTAGGGTCTTGAATTGACCCAATTTTTGTGTTTTAAGTAAACCCCAAAGCAAAAATGTGGACTCTTTGAAAAGTTGGGGATTTTTTTTACAAACCACTTACTAAAACTGTCACCAAAACTGTCGATAAAGGTTTCTTTAGTTTTCAAGTTGTGCTGGCTAACTATGTATGTATGTATGTATGTATCATGCATACAGAATGTACCAGTGAAGCTAGAGGAGCTGAAATTTTCAACATTCACTCCTTATTATGGCCAGAAAAACTTCTTTTTTTAATTTTTTGTAAGGGGTTCAGTTTGCAATGTAAGTTTGTGCTAAGATGATCCCATAGTTTGCTTCCGGCAACATTCACACTAAATTCTCTTTAAATTCAGTTATCTTTAGATAATTACTGCTCATCGAGAGGTAAGAGAAGTAAATTAATTCATTGATCTCCCCTTTTTCTAATTCATTTGACCTTCCTCCAACATGGCACACTGCCAAGAGACATTGGACACATGACAGTTTCTATCAAGTGACTAACCAGACCTGTTTTTTTAAAATCTCCATGTTTCCAATGAATAATTGTAAAACCTTCAAACGACAAGAAATGTTTCTGGGTTCCCATGTAACTCTATTTTCTCGTGATACCAATTCAATAAAGTCAACAGTAAATTTCTGCTATACTGTCAGCCCTACAATTTCAAGGGTTACTATTTCGTGGATTTGATTATTCATGAATTTGTTATCAATAATTTCTTTAAAATTTTGTGGGCAGCAGCAAAAAACAACAAACAATAATCCTAGGCTGATAAATCTAAAGAGAGCTCAAAATGTTCAGAAAATGAGAAAAAGCTTTCAATATTTAAGGTTTATTATTCTTATTTTATTGTTCATTACAATCAATCCAGTACAACACTGTGTAGAGCACACAACACACAATAGCAAATAAAGCGCAATGCTAAACTTTCTTCATTTTCAGTCAAGTCACTTGCGAGATCATAAATCGCAAGTTCTATTCATACAAAGAGATCTGTAAAAAAAGATATCAGATGATTCTCTTCCAAATGCTGAGTCACTGATCATTGGAACAATCTTCCAGAGGTGATAGTGGAGCCTGAATGCATTCAGAAACCACCTGGATAGACTGTGGGTGGGAGCAAAAGGGAATTATTTACAACCCTGATGTAGATCTCTATGCAATATCATCTGATTGCTAAATAAGATACAAAGTGATCGGCAGATGTAAGAACCTGGTCCAAGAGGCCATCACTGAGACTATATCCTCATCATCTACTACTACAACAATAACAACAATAATAGCAGCAGCAAAATGTAAACAAAGCCGTATAGTTAAGTAAATCATTAAAAACAAGGGTGTTTTGTGTACAATACATTACTATATTATATAACCTAAAATTTATTTATCTATTTAAATGATATACACAATTCATTTGATGGATACTGCATACTGTTGTTATGGTGGTCAGTATCTGTCAAATTTCAACTTCACAATAATAGGAGTTGAGGTTTAGAGGGGATCAAGAGTTATTTGTGAAATTTCTATTTTGCAAGGGGTCTGCGCACAAGTTCCACCCCACCTCATCAAATCGGAGGGTGGACTCAAGTATAACAAATGAGCATCTTTTCCAGCGTTACTTCCCTGAAATACTAAAAATTACTTCAACCAATCAGAGCTTTCCAAACAATGTGCCACAATACTTGAGTATGTCTCTGATAATCTCTGGGTTTGCAGTAAAATCCAGTATAATTTTGTGTATCTTTCAGAAGATACTTTTCCTGAATCAGTTGAACTGCTGGGATAACATCATATATTTGGCTTGTCACACAAAACTCAAGTAATGTCTCGCAAGAAATTTTATTTTCAAAAAGTATATTGCCAATGCAAAAAGTTCTGAAAGCTCTGGATTAGAGTAGTAACTCACTTACTATTCACTTGTCAATTGTTCGATTTCGATCCTCACCAATAAGTAAAGAAACTCAGATTCCATTTTAATACAATGCACTTCATCAGCATTTCAAAAGTGGATAGAAATAAAAGATATCTCGACAGATCATCACATCAAATTGAGCAGAAGAGTAAAATTCTCAGAGGCTTGTATCCACAGTAGACTGTTATAGTTCCCTCAAGCATGTCCACTGTCAGCAAAGGAACTGACTGAAATTGAATCAAAATAGCCAGGATTTCCCCAAAAATAGTCAAATGAGGCTAGAAATCTTAGAGAGCTTCGAGGAAAAATGAAGATTCTATCATAACAGGGCCAGGGAACTATGAGTTTCATATACTCCAATGAAAAATTATGGCAAATTACCAAAAATGCCTCCATCTTCAATTTCTTCAGATCTCAACAATCTAAAATACATTGTGCACTTAACACAACTGGAAAATTCCTCATTTCAAAAAACAACTGTTTAGAATGGATATTAAAAAATATCATCAAGGCTTATGGAAATAATACAAAAGACAAACAACACTTGACAATAAAACTCTATATGGGATGCCAAATGAAGCTGGGTTCAAGTCTTTGATGACCACAATATGTAGGGTCCAGGAGACACTTCCCAAATTCCAAGAATTCAAAAAGAGTGTTGATGGAAGTGTGATGAAAATGATTAAGCTACTCTCTGCAACCTATTTACAAGAACTTTTTTAGGATTTACACAGTTTTTATATCAGAATTTTCTCTAATCTTTCTCTTTACTAATGGTAAAGATTTTAACAATGAAATCTACTTTTATACAAGTTTTTTTTTACCACAGGTGACAATTTCTCATTGAAATTTTTTTCATAGTAGAACAACTATTTACATACCATTAACACAAGGTATAACTGGAACTGATACACCAAGTGGCAAAGATCAAACAGTTTATATGTGTGTGTGCAAATAACGATGCTTTGTTGTATGATGCAGAAACTGTTGATCAAAGTCGAGAGTAGCCACCTGTGTCAGTTTGCAAGGCATAAGCTAAAGATAAAACGTCCCGTCCCTAAAGAGACAATTCCCAATGGAGTATGGAGGCTGGGATGAAGTCCTAGTTTCTGTTGCATGCATCAGCTTAGTGATCCTTGCAAGTCTCAAATCTGTTTGATACCATAATTACCCTTTTGGCAGGACCAAAGGGATACCTAATCATACAGCTTAGAGTGTATTCAATTAGCTGACGAGCGCACACGGAAATTTATCCAAATAAAGAGTTCTCCACTCTCTTTGCTCACAACAGGAATTGAACCAAGGTATGTAAGGCAGACATGCTAACATTATACTATCTGAGCTGACCCTATTCTTGAATAGTCAAAATTTCTTGTCTCATTTTCCTGCCGACCAACTCTCACAAAAAAAAGTTCGAATAAAAAAAAGAGACTTTTGCCGCTGGCTCCTTCTCCCACACACAAAAAACATGTTTGAGAAAGATTACCTTCTGAAGATTTGGAGCGGAGAGATTTTTACATTTGTCGTTCATGCAACAGATACGGTCGGGAGGTTTGGTTTCTATCTGGGGATATTCCATTTAATGTAGGTGAATTAAGAAAAGAAAAATCGATTTGGTGGATAACCCTAACCCTAATCTTTTAGAATAAATATATTGGTGGATAGATGTAAACTGCAAGCAATCTGTTGTAATTTACTACATGGGAGTAGTTCCCCATTACTTTCAGAATTTAGTGAGATAAAAATGAAATATCACCTTTTTTCACACAAGGGAGACAGCTAAAATACTGAGAGTCTTGGTGAGACTTGCTGTCACTTCATCTCCACTGAAAGCAACAAGTCACAGCCGGTGTTAAAACTGAATGAGTAAAAATGATAAATAATGATGGTAATAATAATCAAAACACATACAATACTTACTGATGAGTTTTTATTTATTGCTGACACTGGGCTTAGCAGACTGACTTACCACTAAGCTTGCTCACCATACGTGCCGGATTGGAGGGTCTGTCCTGATGTCACGTCTGGGTTTAAACAACCACTATTCGTTTTTCTGGAGTCGGCACTAAAGTTTATGGCGAGTCAAGTTATGAATGCACTTCTATTATATAAATACCAGCACCTATAATGATAATTGAAAGTTGTCCCCTGTTTGGGAGTTTGGAAATTATGGTAAGCCTAACAATAGGCCAAAGGTACACTGATGATATGGTGTTGAAACTTCAAGCATTGAGTATGTCAGTCAGATTTTATTTGTTGGGGAAAGGGGAGAATACAGCAAAGCAGATAACAGCCTGATAAACAAAAACAAACAAACAATAATGAAACTGTCGTCACTTTTGACGACAAACGGGTTCAATAGTGATAATAAAAATACAATAGTTCTTACCGGGATCGTCTTTTCCGCTTTGAGTTATTCTTGGACCTTTTAAAGTTTCCAACGTCACTACTACTACTACTGCTGCTTCTTTCACTGCTACGACTACGACGATGACGACGACGATGTCGGTGTGTCGTCGTGCGGGAACGACTGGACGAAGATTGAGAAGAAACTGAAGAATCCCTACTCGAAGAACGTCCTCCTCCTCTTTTCTGCTGGCTACTAACTCCCCCAGGGGCCCCCGAACTGGACAATTCTTTTTCCTTTCTTTCTTGTCGCTCCCTCGAACGGGGAGACGAAGGGGACCTCCTGTGCCGAGACGAACTTCTTCGACTCTTGTGTTTTCTCTCAGATTTGGACCCGTGTTTGTGTTTCTTGCTTTTATCTTCACCCCTGTGTCGCTCCCTGGATCGGGAACGAGAGACTGGCTTGTTGCTGGTGGAAGGCATTTTCCACTTCCACTGATTTCTTTTTAGAAAATATTTCAAAATTAGTCGTAAATCATAAACAATGTGTGATGTTAATGTACATAACAGTGTTGGCTGCCATGCTTGTTGGATAAAAAAGTAGAAACGGATTTCCGTTGTTACCCACAGGGCGAAACGAAACTTTTCTTTTTATTTACCTACCTTCCTTTCTTTCAGCGTTGCCAACTTAGATATTTTATATCTAAATTCAGATATTTTGGTGACGTTTAGATATTAAGAAATTGTTTTTAGATATCGGATATCAGTTTAGATGTTTTTTAATGGGGCTCAGATATTTTTAGATTTTTTTCCTAAATTTCGGAGGTTTTTTTGACTTTTCCTCGTATAATCTCGATATTTCTTCGGATTTTTAAGAATATTATAACCAAAATATTGATATTTATAGATATTTTTCATATGTATTATCCTTATAAAATATCTTGACTGTTATCCAATGTCTGAAAGTAAAGGATTTGGCAAAATTGAGATATTTCGATCAAAATTTTTCCAGTTATTGGATATCAGTCTAGATACTTTTTGATTAGGCTTGGATATTTTTAGATTGTTTTGGCTGAATCTTGATATTTTTAGATATTCGGAGTTCAGGCCCTGAAATCTAGATATTTTTGAATATTTCTTGCCTCAATTTTAGATAACCTTTTAGATAGTATTTTGGAACAGCTAGATATTTTTTAATTTTTTTCCCCTCAATTCTGGATATAAAAAATTCAAAAGAGTCCCAACTTTCACAAGTATATTGAGGAATCCTTTGTAAACTTGTGTAAGTTACAATTTCTTAAAAACCGACCAGAACCCTAATTAGGGGCTCGAGAAATACACGAGGTGTGCTTCTGAGACATTAAGATTTTTTATCCTCATGCCCGTGGACTTTGAGTGTGTTCGACCACCTAATCAATTAAATGGTCTCAAAAATGTTCGACATCACACGTACACGATTGCATGGTATTAATTGAATTTTAATCTATAAAAGCTACCTTTATTTTTTATCAGCTTTCATACCAATTTTAAAATGTCTCGTACTTGAAATAAATAGGACAATAATCATAAATGACGAAATAATTAGTTGTCTCTCGAAAATGCTTGTAACTACAGGTTAGACCTCACTAATCCGGACAACTTCGGACCAAACAAGTTCCGATGAAGCGGGTTTTTCGAACTAGTGAAGCTAAAGGTAAAAAAAGTCAAAATAGATAAAGTTGACATCAGAAACCAATTTCGCATTCTAAATACTGTATTACCTCCCATAGATTTTTAATTTACCTACCCTCATAATTGGACTTACCTCCTTTGGATTTGGAAAGACTTGCATCAAAAATAAAACGAAAAATAGCATCCAAAATGTTTTAAAATGTATTCCCTATATACAATTAGATTATCCCCATGAAAGAAAAAATGCTGTTTAATTTCTTATGCGAGAGTGTGTTAGACTTTTTCACTCAATAAATGTTAAGTTTTGAATTTAAGCCTAAATTACGTTTTTTCAAGAAGATTGAAAGAATATTGAAGAAATTTTATCCATAACCAAAATCCTGAACCCTAAATCACGACACTTAGAATAGATTTGAAACAGCAAGAAAAGGGTAAAATTAAAAATTTATACGTCACAAATATTTATTCTGAAAACTGAAACAGTAAAAATAGCAAATTGTTCACATTACATGTACGTGTGGTGTATGGTGATTAGTATTTTGGGTGTGCTGTGTGCTATGGATGCACAAAAACGCAAAAACATCTTAGTGTCTGTAAAAAGTAACAGACAATAGAAGCTTTTTTTGATGCAATGTAGGGAAGGTGGTTCTGATGATAAATAGGAAAGTTTCACATCATTTGCTCATTCAATGTTACAAATGGCAAACCAATAAAGAGAAATAAGAGAATCAATAAAAAAAAAAACACACACTTTGGATCGGACACAATTATACACAGATAAAAGAGTCCAATCCAAACTCAGTTTTCCATTAATTCTGTAGTTTCGGCAATCCAGACCACCACCTTCCCTACATTGACTTCAACTGTTTTTTTTCTGCTTTTTGCAGACACTGAAATATTCTACGTTTTTGTGCTATGGAAGCCCACAGCACACCCAAGATACAAAGCACTATATAGCACTAACATGTACATTGCATATATTAAAGCATATTACTTCTAATTCTAATGTAGCTGCTGATTGCTAGAACTTAATTTCATGTTGAAGTATAGAACTTAATTGTACATAGAAAATTCAAGTTTTGATCATAGCTAAGTGGTTGAGATGACGACTTCTGATCGAAAGGTCATGTGTTCAGATCATGGCTGAGTTTTTTTGCAATAAATACATTTATACCATAAGATATAGATTTAAATGTTCAAGTAAATGATTTCTCATTTCTGGATTAAATACTAGTTGGCCCCATTTAGGCCTTCTACAGGAAATAACTGAAAATCCACCCTATTAGGCAAACTGGGAAGATTTTCAGCTCATCTATTCAATAAATTATCCAAGTTGCATCAATTTTTTGATGGTAAAGTCAGTTAGTATCCTGTTACCATTGGTATATAAGCTTTTACCAAACTAATTTACACTTTCCCTTTTAAACCCTCTGGTAATATTCTACAAATGTCTTATAAAAACAACTTTTATTATCTGTGATGTATTCTGTAAAGTATCTTTTGTCAAACTCCCAAACTGGAGTTGACTTTATTATTCTATTGTAACAAGAACAAGAACAGCAAGAACAATCCTCACCAAAATCCGGAGTGTAAACTGATGTGTAGTTAACATTCCTCTACCATGATTTGAACTCACATCCAAACTGATTGCCAGGAGGCTGTTTCGCTGACTGAGCTAAATTGACAAGTCTCAAGTGAAAATTCATGCATATATGCTCAGGCTTATTTCATTTTAGTAAATAAATCAATTTATACAAAAGAAGAAATTATCTAATATACAATACAAAAGTTTGAATAATCATCTTCAGTGGGAATAGAAGTTGGAGTGGAATTTGACCGTGCAGCAGACAGGCTTATTTAATTGTATCTCTTTTGGCGTAAAACTATCTTTTAAACATCTCTTCAAAGTTTATCATGTTTCCTAGTTCTTTGAATTTGTTATCAAAACAAATTTTATTTAAGTGTTGTTCCTCATGATTTATATTTCTGCCTTTCCGTCTTCATTCTTTGAATGGTGTCTATTTTTCTTTTTTCTTTTTGCTTTTGAGAAATAAACAGAAAATTTCTTTTTTAGTAATCTAATTGACTAATTTATTTTATTAATTTAAGTAAATTTTTTTGTTACCGTTTACCTCAATCTCAGTTTTTGATGCTTTTTATTGCAACTAAACTCCGGCCGATTTCGCTTTGGCAGCGAATAAATAAATTTAATTTGATTTTCTGTAGTCGAATGGAGTTGACTCATTGTTATGCCTTCTTTTTGAACACTGCCTAGAGAACAACTCTCAAAGTGTTTTCAAACCTTTCCTTCCAGCATATCTGAACAAAGTGTCAATTGTATGAATACCATAGAACAGACAATAAACATTGAGTATTTGTTTGTAATTTCATTTGATTTAATGTTAGATTTTTCATGTAGTTGGAGACATATTTGCAAGTGACAGTCTAGAATGAAATTTCGCTTATTCTGAGAAAAGCACACTCAAAGTATGGAAAGAAGTTGAAATTGTGTTGATATTTGTCCAAACCAGAAATCTTTGATTTTAAGGAATAATCCTTTTGATTAATACAGTGTTGCCAACCGAATGTCAAGTTTGAAAGACACCCAAGTTGCATTTAGTTGGTTGTGATTACTTCAGAATTCCAGTCTTTTTACAAACCTTACATACACCCTAGAATTTCTCGTGTGTACCCTAGGTTGTGAAGCCCTGTATTAGACAGATCTTGTCTCTAATCTAGCATTGAATTGTAAGTCAGAGGTTGGTGTATGAAAGAACTCTCTCCAGATGATTTCGATTAAACTTTCTCGGGAATTCACTTTTTTAGCCATCATCAAAGTCAAAGATTTTCATGATCAGGGACAAAAACTGTGATACCATGTTGCCAAAGTTGGAGGCTGGAGTTGACCTTGTTTCGCCAACAACGAGAACAAGAATAATCCTCGCCTAATTTAAGGGCGGAAACTCATCACTGATTGCATTTCAATTACTAAAATATTGGAAATGCAGTTGTTGAAGAGTTGTTTCCCCTAAATTTTTGTGTCCAACTAATGCATTGGAATATATATATATATATATATATATATATATATATATTACATACATATGAGCTTTGCCAAATTAGTGAAATTTAATTCTTTTTTGCAGAAAAATTTGATTCCACTTTGATAACTAAAAATTTTGATCCTAAAATGTATTTGTTTATATCCTTGTTTGGATAAAATAAACTTTTGATCGAATCAAAAATATGACTTTTTTTTGGTAAAAAATGTTAAACCTATGTATTTACTTACTTTTTGAAAGAAATGTTTGATTTCACTTTGATTACATGAAGTTTAGATCATGAAAAATAGTTGTCTACATCCATGTTTTGATTGAATAAATCTTTGAGCAAATCAAAACTACGTATTTATTTTTTGTGAAAAAAATTAATTTCAGTTTGATTACAATAACTTTTGATTGTAAAAAAATTGTTGTTTCATGACCTTGTTTTGATTAAATAAACTTTTGTCCAAATCAAAACTAGATATTTATCTTATTTTTATTCATAAAAAAGGTAATGGGATGACATGTATTTAGTTTGGCTGGGGCTCTACTTTTTATAGGGGACCCTTCTTGATTTTGCTTGACAAAATGTTTTTGTTTTGCAGAACAGTAATATCTACTTTCCATACCCTCGGAAGGATGTTATTAATACTATTAGTTCCAAAAGGTAAACAAACTTTTTACATCTGTTGCTTTTGATGTTTCTGGTGGGTCAAAGTTGCTGTTGAGAAATTACTTCTGATACTCCTGCTTCACAAATATAAACAGAAAGAACTTACTAATAAATTAAGAGCAATTACTTCTTGTTTCTAGCCTTTAATCATACATACATATATTATACATGTATATATGGTAAAATAATAGATTCACTACACAAACAGGTTTATTTTTCTGCCCTTTTAGGTTTCTTCAGATGAATATGAAACGATTTATTCAGATCCCTATTTAGGATGTTCCTAGTTTTTGCAACATTCTTGTTATGTTATTGGTTTAAGGGTTTTAAAATTGTTTTAGATTTCATACCAGTTTACCTATCTGTAGGTAATTTTTGTGGTATTTTACTGTTCACTCTTTTTTTTTTTGTATTTGTTTGTTTATTTTATTTATCTCCTATAGGGGAAGTGAGCTTGTGGCTGGTTGTTATACATTTTATTGTTTGTATTTGGAGTGTTTCAAACATTTTTTATCAGTCATGTTGGTGATCCATCAGTTTAGTGGGATGGGTTCAATTACATGAGATATATCATATAGTTTTATCTGTTTGTATGTAGAGCACTTAATGATATAAAACCATTACATATTAGATATTGAATTAGTGATTAATATTTTGGTATATATATATATATATATATATATATTGAATTCTAATCAATAGGACTACATTGGGATCAACGATTTTGGACCCCATGACCAGATTGTCTGATTTACTGAACATTTTTTTAAAACATAAAAAAAATGAATTAAGGGGAACAACTTGTATAAAGATCACAACACATTGAGTCCCTTTCCCTCCCTCAAATTTCCAGTCACTTGCTAAAACTATTTTAAAATTGCTTTTAGAACTAAAAAATGTAATTTTAATAATTCTATCAAGTTTTAGTAAAATATTTCTTAAATTCAGTCGCTCTGCTGCTTGGTCTAAATAAATGGTGCTTTGATCATAATAAAGAAAGCAAACCAGCAACGATCACTTACCTTTGAATCGGTTCTTACTGGATTGGTCCTAATGGGCGGATGGTCCAAATAACCAGAATCAAGTGTATATATTTTAAAAGATTTGCTTAATCCAGTAGATACAAGGAGATAGGGATCTTTGTCTTTCCTTCTGTGTTGGATTAAGCTTAACTTAATCCAGAGAAACCTTGATTATCCAAATTAGATGGGCGGGAAGTATTTTGTTCGAATAATCGCTAGTTCAGGGAATCGATCTGATCTTGAAAAAAGGAGGCCATAACGAACACAGTTACGGAAACCTGAAATCTTATTTTAATAATCTGAAATTCGGATAATTGAAGTTAGGGGTAATCGAGGTCTCTCTGTGGATGTCTATCTACCATTTATTTAGGAGGCTGGAGGGTACAACGGTAGAAATGTTGCGACTATAGCGAACAAGTAGGACATTTGTCTGAATAAATCAGCGTGGAGTGATGATGATTTTGTATTTCAAAAATTCAAACAAAAAAGTCAGAAGTCATCGCAAAATAACGAAATATTTATTCATGTCATTTGATCAAATAGAAAGAAAGTTAGCAGTACGAGAATTTTACAAAAAAATACAAATTATTTATATCTGATTTCTCATTGTTACTTTGTAGAGAAATTTTTACAACAGCAGGAGCAACATGCTCCTTTTGGAACATGTGAGCGAATTCCCTCGCTTACCCCAGGGATGGGAGAGAGGTACCTGGCCTTCCTCCATGGAGGAAGGAGGTTCCCCAGGGGAGCAGGGATGGATAAGTTTTTAAAGCCAAAAAATTTGAATTTTATTCATTTTTTGATGATTTCCATGCAATTGGTTTCGATTATTATACGCCAACCCGCCTCAAGAGGCTAGTATTGAATCTCTGTCTTCAGACTTACTCGACTCTCCAAAATGGACCTAACTCCAATGCCAGTGTTTGGTAAGTCTCCCATGACTCAAAGCTGGGATTATCTCCCTTCCTGGCCAAATCGGCAATCCTGTGACTTCACCAGTCTAGAACATGGGTCAAGTTTCTTTGACGTAGACATACGGAAGACCACGTTCAGGCTTCTGGTTGTTATTCGATCCATATGTAAGCGTCATCTGACTCGCAGGCTTTGAGTGGTCAAATGCAGAGTTTAAGGGGCTCCAATTGGAAAATATTTTTTAAACATTGCACATCAAAACATTGTGAAATTGAATGCAAAGGATCTAACGTTCGATGCTCGGAGAATTTCTAATACTAATTTTTTCTGGGGAAAAAATAGTGTCATCGATTCTAGGAAATGTAGGTGTTTTTGATAATCGTACCGGGACTTTTTGATAAAATGACTTTGGTTTAGAGTGGACTAGATATAATCAACTATAATAATAAAGGGTGCGATATTTTCCCACTTCCTGTTTCTCTGTAACAATTGTAAAAACGATTCTTAAAGCTAACAGTTTTGTTGATAAAATATCTCCTACCAACCATTTTCAACCAATGGAATCCTCCAGTGAGACAAGTATTTTTCAACAAAAAACAAAAACAAATAGCATAAACTTACATTGTAAATCGATCTCTCTCCCCCCAAAAAACTCATTTAGGGGAAATTTAAAAAAAACAAACAAAATGAACATTTTTTTCTATACATAAGGAGTAAATGTAATTTTCAGCCCTTTAGCTCCATTGGTTCAGTGTGTACATGCAATATATAAATAGATAGCTAAGTAGAATCACTTGAAAACTCAAGACACCTCTATTGACAGTTTGAAGAGAAAAAAAAAATGAGACAAACTCTCAAAGTAGGGATATGTTACAAGTTTTGAGTATGCCAGCACCCCCCCCCCAACAATGGACTACATCCTCTGTGGCTACCCATTGGGGACCACATGCTCTGATAGAGATCTGAAGCAAGCAAATGATACAGCTCTCCAATGGATACACCCAGACTGTAAGATTTTTTCAAAAAGTAACTTGACCTCTGGTCCAGTAAGAGGAACTATTTACTCCTGCCTCCAAATAATTTGTCTCGACTGAAATACCCATGCAAAGATAGACTCTCGCCTAAGAGGAAAGAATCATACGAACTGTGATAAACTAAGATGACCTCCCTGTTCCTAGCAGAACAAACTTTGCAAAGAAAAGGATACGTTAACATTGTTGTCTTTGAAATCCGTACGATGAGAAATCTATTGGGGTGTTTATTTCCATTCAGTCCGCCCCTAATAACGATTCAGTTGAATATTTTTTTTTAATTAAATAAATATGAAATTGAGATAAAAATCTTGATTTTTAAACTTGACCAGTGTTGGAGGGTTGACTTGACTGAGTCGAGTGGTTGAGTTAAATATTACAGGCCGCATACACCAGAGGCACAATAAGATCGATTGATGATAATTCTAATTTATGTACCACTGGTAACTGCTTGGGATTGAGAGTTGAATTTCTATGTGAATAGCATAAAAAAAAGTCTGGTAAGTCACTCAATAAAAACCGTCACTTGACCAATGTATTTAAACAACATGTTGCGTTGGGGGTGATCAATTGAGAAATTTGTAAAAGGGGTGATCAATGAATAATTCACTTCTCTTACCTTGTGTTTGGGCTCAGATCACTAAAATGTCTGAATTTTCAAAAAATAGGTGGGCACAAAATAGTCATCGATTTAGCATAAACTTACATCACAAATTGCTCCCTACCCAACTAAAAACCTATTCTGGGGAGAATTTAGGGGGAAAAAAAAACAACAAAAAAATGTTTTTCCTAGACTTAAAGAGTAAATGTTGGAAATTTTAGCCCTCTAGCACCATTGGTGCTGTCTATCCGCATAATACATACATACATAGCCACCTGAATCAAATACAAAAAGTTCAAAGGGAAGTAACTTCAATCAGAAGTTATTTCCCTAGATATTCGATATTAAATTTTTTATATGAATTTAAATGTTAAAAAAAAATGATGATACTTGATATTTACATTTTTTAGCTTTTCTACAAGTATCAGCTTGAATGTTCAGAGAGATAAATTTTTACCCCGACTGACTAGAATTATTTTTCTCCATTTTCTCTGAGGCTACTAACTGCTAATGTGCCCCTCTAATTTGCAACCAGTAATTGAACCATGGTCCTTGAAACCACCAGTTCAATTCTTTAGACATTGAGTTGTTACCTGAGGAGACTGAGATCAGGGCCTTCTAATCCCATGGGCACACTGGACAGTTGCACAGGGGCCCCACGATTTTAGTGGCCCTGAAATTCAATTTGAAAAATAAAAATTAAGGTTCGTATCAATAAATAGCGGCCATAGTGAACCTTCTCTAAACTTATGTTTACATTTGTGTTTCAAACAGTTCTCAACTCTTCATTGAATCCATGTATTAAATCAGGGTCGGCACTACGGCCTGCAGGCCATATCCAGTACATTGCTTTGCCCAGGGGGGGGCCTCAAATATTCTTAAGATGGCCCTGGCAGAGATACTGATGAAATGCAGGAGACGGCTGTAGGAGTGTTGTCAAACAGCCAGAGCAATGAGGATGTGCAAGGTCGGGGGAAAGCCTTTCATTTCCTCAATCTGTTCCAGATTCAAAAGGATCAGAGCAAACGAGCAGATGTGAAGGAAAAGGAGCCAAAACACCAAAATAAATTCAGATCTGAAAATAGAATGAAAGAAAATTAACAATCGGTTCAGAGACATTTTTAAATTTTAAAGAAAAATTGTGTTTAAAGGATAATAGAACCATTGTAGCTATAAAAAATGGTGTAGGCTTCTATCCTTGATTATGTGTTTATGTGTTTCAGCACTCCTGGCCATACCATTCTGTCTACAGGCTTGAAAATTATCATTAGTAATTCTAAAACAATTTATTTTTCATTTTTGGAAAAAATGCTTTTTTGACCTTTTCAGGAGCTTTGTCTGATGGGTTTATTAATAACATCTAGATTCTGCATATTTTAGATGTTTCTGGATGTTTTTTAAAACACAGTTTTAGATGTTTTTCAGTGGAGAACGCTAGCGATGTCATAAATAGAATTTATTCTAACCATATTTATTCTTTGGTGAAATTTTTTCAGATGATTTTGGATTTCGACGCAATAGTTATTCAATTATTGACTGTGATGGGGAGTTATATCAATTTTTGACAACTATTTACCTTCATCTTTATTTTTTCACTTATTTTTCTCAGACATATCATGTTGAATTGATATAAAACTTTGAGTGAATCACCCACATCTTCATCTTCAACCTGCTACTCCTACCACAACTAGTGATGCTACAACTACTTGGTTTAAAACCCGCTTAAAATATGGACATAAGGATGGTGGATGCATCAAGGTTCTTATCTAATTCATTTCATTTTTGCATTTGGTGTGCAGTTCAAGTCCATATACATATTTGGTGCCATCATACGATAAAGTTGGAAAACCTGTTTTAATGTCTCATACAAATAGCACTGCACTAAATTTGGGATGTTATAGTGAAGAAATCAAAATACAAATAGATGTGTTATTATAGCAGGTGATATTAGAGCCTTTCTTCAATCAGGTAATTATCACTTTTCCGTTTCAAAATGGCTGCCATTCTAGCTGTAGAATAACGGACGCTGATAACACTAACACTAACCCTCAGGAACAGTACCCATTTTAAAACAGGAAAGGTAACAATTACCTCCGATTTAAATCATTAAACAAATGCTGGTACAATATGGGGTTCTGATTGAAAATTTCACATCCTCGCTCACTCGATGTTAAAGATGGCGCACAGATGGAAATAATTCAACTTATGAAAGGAATAATATGATTTATGTATTTACTTCTCTATTTACTACGAGTTATTAAATTGACTACATTTTTTTTTCATTTATTATCTTATTTCTTTTTATTTTGCGTCATTTTTATCATCGAGTGAGCAAGTGTATGAAACTTCACAATCGGGATCACCTTTTCTACAATGTACCAAAAATACTCGTTTACTATTTTTCCCCCGAAGTAGTGTTTAATATATATATATACATAAAAAATGTTTCGTAATCGTTTGGTTAAGGTTCGCAAAGAAACAGGAACTAATCAGTATAGTTGCTGTACGTAATAAAATCATAATCTACACTAGTCAGCTCGCTTCTCTTTGCAAACCTCATCCGAACATAACAATAACCATTTTTTTTTACAAAACAAAGGAAAATGCAAGAAATATGATAAATTTAAATTATTACAAGATATTATATTGACTCATATCGGCATCATCATCATACATTATAGGTCTGCTACTGGATAAAAGCCTTTCCCAGCTTCATCCATGTAGACCGTGACTGTTCTAACATCTGCCATGTCTACTTCTTATCCGCAATTCTTTCTATTGTGTATCTCAATACTATCGAATTGTATAAACATTAAATGAATATTGAAACATATGCCAGACTAATTCAAAAGAAATATAATTTTCAAATAAATGGTTAAATCTTACCTCATTGCAGCAACAGAAAGTAAGAGATACATTTTGGGCAGAAATTTTTATCGTTTCTTCTTTACTCAGCGATTATTTAATATTGATAAGAAGAGGATCGAAGAAAACAAAGTTGAGGACGGTGTCAGTCTAAATAGTGCCCACTATCAATATTAACCCGTCGCAGGTGCCATTACAGGGCTCGGGGACCGAGCAATATTGCCAATTTAGCGCTTTTAGCGCTAAATTCAGCGTGTTTCTTTTTTTTTTTTTTTTGTAGGGTGTGAAAAGCGCTAAATTAATGCATGCGTGCTCGAACATTTTGACCATTTCCAAGGGGGAGGGGGTATTTTGACTATTTTTGGTAACTTTTTGGTGTGTTTTGAATATTTTCTGGCGTTTGGGGTCTATTTCTGTTTTAATTTAGCATCTTTCAACGCTCTTTGACAATCAAACTAGCCCGAAAATATTTTTTTGAGTCGGAAATACTGATCGAGGAGCCGAGTTCATTCTGAGATACTCCAACCAAAGCTGTTTTCACTTCGCACTAATACCCTCGGGAAAGCCATGAATATATCTCTTCTCCCTTCATGGATAAAATTGTTTGGGCTCTTGAGTTTAATTGGCTACTACTACTCCCATAAATAGGAAAGGCTGAACCAAGACCTTTCCAGGTTAGGAAAGGCCTTGGTTCAGCAGTGGACCTGAAATAGCTGCTGCTGATTAAAATTATTCAGTAAATAATCCACTGTGCATACTCCTTTAAATTTACGTAAGGGTTCTGATATAATAGGTGGTCCCGAATGTAAAATTTCTCACCCAGAACAACCATGAGATTCATTTACATCAGTACTTCTTTCATGAATTCCCTTATTTCTTTTTATTTGTTCACCGCTTTTAATATCGAGTGTGGGAGGGTGTAAGAATCTACATTCGAGACCATTTTCTCAACATTCTGTCCACAGAAGATCATTTGTCAAGAAACTAAATCGGCAGCAAATTTGGAATTATTTGAGGGAGGACATTTTTCATTTTGCACCGGATCTTCTTTCTGAAGTCAATAAAGTTCTTAATCAGGATTCAGTCCCGCGCCAATTTCAACTTGGCCTTTAAATTTTTTTTTCAATGTTTGGATTGTTTTTAAATGACTGTGGCTAATTCCGTGAAATAATCGCAATTGTAAGTTGAATTTTAAAAAGAATTCTCACCTATGTATTGTTACTTATAGTTAAAACGATTATTTTAAAATTGATTATTGTTGATGTTTTACAAATTATACTAACTAAAAACTTTTTCTTTTAGAACATTGTTCAATGAACAAGCTAAAATTTTTAAAGGTATCGTAAAAAAAGTAAGAACAACAACACAGTTTTAAATGTTAATCGTGATTAATTTACAATTTGGCGTAATGTACTGGAGATGGTCGTAATTGTAAATTTTCACACCCTCGCTCACTCGATGTTAAAAACGGCGCACAAACTATTAGAGGGTGTGGAATTTTACAATTAGAACCGCTGGACCGGGGACAACATTCCTTAAATTTCTCCATATGATTTATTGTAAAGTTAAAAACGAAAATCTTCGATTATTATAATAGAACAATGTTTTTAGATTATTGATTCCAATCATTGTATTGTTCATTCTATTTTATGTCAAATTATAACAGCATAAATTGAAACGCGTTTATTTGAATTTAATTAAAAGAGCTTTTTTTATTTTATTTCGGTTGATACAAAGTCGAAGAAATTTATCAACGGTACAATGTTGAGAAGGAGGTTCTGATTGGAATTCAGATGACGTGTCGTAGACATGCGATCCGTCTAAAAGTTATGAAGCTAGGCAAAAAAAAAAAAAAAAAATACGAAGCTAGGCAAAAAAAAAAAAAAATCTATTTAATACTATGATTTACATGATTACTTTCATATTTTTTTTATGGATTCTCTTATTTCTTTTGACTTTTTTGTTTGTCTTAAACATCTAAAGTTCGAAACTTTACAATCGGGACCCCCTTCCCTGCATTGATTATTATACCAAAACATCAATGATTGAATAGAGGCTAAGAATTGAGGATGAAGAGTGTAGGGATAGAGTATTGGTGTTTTAATTCAGTGTGCCATTATCCATGGTTTTTCACTTTTGCCATTTTCCCCAGTACAATTTTCATCTGGAATTTTTTCAGTTAGCACCCACCTCCTTCACTGAAATAGGTTAATTTTCTAGTTCATGGGCGTGGCAAACATAAGTTCCCTTAAATTAGAATTATTGAATTAGGGTTCCAGATCCTTCATACACCCAGTGCAAGGTAAAGGTTTTGGTAATTGTTTGGATGAGGTTTGCAAAGAGAAGGGGGGTAACTATCATAGACACTGTACATGATAAATCGTCAAGCACGCAGACAATTATCTTGTTTACTTCTACGTGTTAGTGTGGAGAAATCCTGCTAGAAATGACAAAGAAGAAAATCTATTTAATCATTTTTTAAAAATTGCAACCCTAAGCACTAACCCTAACTTGTATTCTTTGCAGTTGTATTTATCAAAATAGTTTTAAATGATCAAGTTTTCTGCTTCCATTTGTTCTGTATTTAATTAGCGTCAGCAGCTTAAATAATTGTCTTAACCAGTTACCTCCTATTTTTTAACGAACCCCATCCAAACAATTATCAGAGGTTTACTTCGATCATTTGTTGATTGAGATTCAGTTCTTAGTAAACCAGTGTGAATTTTTTGTAAATGTATTTTTCCTATACTATTTGATTTGCTCTGACTGAACCAAATCTCCATTTCTTCTTGAAAAGGTGAATTTTAAAGAAGGAGCTGGTGATTAGGCTTGAGGTAGGGGTTCAATTTACTATGTATGTATAATGCAAAATGGAACCCTTACTTTATATCCGTCTTAATGACTGCATGTGCAATTTACTCGATAAATATAATGTTAAACTGGATCCTTATTTTGTGTCCATCTATGAAAGGTTGTCTCTGAAGATTTAGCAGGTGGCCAGATAAAAACAGTGATGTAAACAGTAACAAGATATCGTACTATGACAGCTAAACGTTGTATATATGTGGGAGGTGTTGCATTGTGTCCAGTTGTCAGTTACATAATAGAAACCACCAAAACATGGGTGCAACCTAACCAAATTTAGCATGCATCTTTTTTTTTTTTTTTTTTTTTTTTTTTTACTCTCCCAATATTTTGCTCAGTGTAGATGGGTACTTCAGCTACTTTAAACAGTGGATGAATTAAACACTTGATGAATTAAAAACTTGATGGAGGCTGAAGAATGGCTCGGCTGAAATGTGTTCACATTTTCGTGTGTTATTGTACTTCTGTTTGAAGTACACCACTTGAAATTCCTCTGATTAACTGATCTCAAACGTTCAGAGGCTGTGGATCAGAGCCTTATAAGAAAATTGTTGATATTGTCGTGTTCTCCTTGCATTATGACCCTGAATCCCATGTGATGGTACTTCTGATCATCATTTGAGAGCAGAGGCCTTGTTGAAGCTGATAAGGCATGAAGCCACATCAATGCATCACATGTGATATATAGATGTGCTGTTAATTGGAAGCACTGCAGTTCTTGTCTTGTACCCACTCCAGTCTACTAAAATTCGACCATGTTGAGCATCGGTCATTCCAAGAATGAGGGAAGGCTACTTGACCAATGGAGAAGTGGATGGATTTTTATACACTGACTTTGTTCCACTGGCCGAATTGGAAGTCGCTTTTCCAGGGCAAAGGGTGGTGCATCAAGGCCCAAGAATAGAAATACCAATGTCTTTAAGGGTAACTTTGTCCATATCAGTAAGGACAGTGGGAGTTAATTGATTATCTACAAAATATTGTCCGTATTGCGTTGCACTGTCCATGGATATTCTTCTGCGTCTAAGATCCATTGCAGCCATGCCTGTTCTGTTAGCAACTCCATGATGAAGAAAGATAAACACAATCCAAATTGGAATGGATTTATTAAACAAATCAGTTGACCTAAGAATACAAAATATAAGTATAACCGACATAAAAGATGTGATATGAAATAGAATAACACATAAGTATGTGATCAAAATATTGTGTTGACATCAAGTACATAAAAGAAAGGGTTCAATTGACCAAACAAAACTTGGAATGTTAATGACTCTCCTCAAAGTTAGAGACAATTGATCTCACTATAATTTGTGTATGTGTGTACCAACTACGATTACTCGACCACTGGTCATTGTACACTAGGCAAAACACTGTAGAGTTTGAAGTTGTTTGGATCAGTGGCTTTTGAGAAATCTTCTGCATTGCGATTTCTTGATTACTCTTAGGTCCCTGTTCCCCAATTTTGGGGGGGAACCTAATTGTTTAACCAAGCTTAATCATATCCACTAATTTCAGTGATTTTTTTTTTTTTTTTTTTTTAAATTTATTATTATTTTTTTAAATTTTGTACCACCAAGTGATTTTTCAGTCCAATTTTTCAACTGAAACAAAAAATATATTCTTGTTCATGTCAGTACTGTATGTTTTTACTTCCCATTTGCCTACCCCATCCTTTCTATAAGTCTATCTGTAATGATTTTATTTCATCCAGATCCTACTAAAGTGCGTCAGTGGCCATAGTTTCCCACAACCCCAGGATTATTCTAACCCCCCCCCCCCCGCTTATTAAATTGTAACAGATTTTCCAACCACCTTGCTTATTCCCCCCCCCCCCGGGGCAATTGAGTGCCTAAAAGTACTGGCCATTTTATGATGTTGACATTCACCAGCTACGTTAGCACACAAGTCAATGCCGTATAGAATTTGAAGTTGTTGGGAACAGTGGTTCTTGAGAAACCTAATAAAATGTTAAAGATCATAAATATGCCCCCTTAGTTTCTATGCATTATCTCCCTTGACTTTTGTTCTTCTGAATCACCTAAATTTAGATGTAAAATATCCTAATTGGCAACCCTGAAGAAAAGTTTCCAAAATACTTCGAAGTCGTAGTTTCGTAGGATGGATGGAAAATAATTTACATGATAATTATGGCTGGCTGCCACTCATCATTAAGTGTGGTCTCTTCGAAACATGTACCTTCAGAATGGGCACTGCCCTGGTAATCTAAATTGTATTGGACTTCTAAAATTTATATTTCTTGCAGGGTAAGAATATCCTCCATGGTACGCATTTTTATGTGCGTTGTTTAATCTGCAATGATGGTAAAATCCGCAAAAAAAGAAGTTGTGGTAAGTATATTTCATTCTCTATTGTTTTTGTAAAATAATTTGTGACAAAATAAACTTGTTCCAATTAGTAACTTTCAGCTCTAATACGAGTGATTCCAAATGAAATTAGAGTAAAAATGTGAAACTAAGCATTATTTAATATTTCTATTCAGTTTTCTCATTCAGTTGAAAAGGGAATGACATCAAATTGATTTTGAATTTGAAAAGAATAAAAAAAAAAAAAAAGGTTAAAAAAAATGCCATATCTCTGGAAACTTTCTATTTAAAGGATCTCCACAGTTAATGGACAACCATTTGCCCCTATTTGTCTCTTAAACTGAGTGTTTACAGTACTTCCTTATCAAAATTAGCAAAAATAAATTCAAGGAAAGTAAATTGCATAATGAATATTAGTGTTTTTACCATTATCTTACAATAATTCACCAAATGTCTGTCATTACATAATGTGTGGATGTACCTCTCTCCAACCCTCCTCTAAGCTCTCTTAGCTGATTTGCTGTCAGTGTTAATTCGGCCTCCCATTGATCAGAGACAGTGATGAGGAGAGAATCTCCTGCATTACCGTTCCATTTATCACTTCATCTTCTAACATTTCTTGTGTATTAGAAAGAGGCTGTTTACGTTCACTTTGCACTGATACCCTTGAGAAAGGCATGAATCAACCACCCCATCTCCAAGCTTTGGGTTAAATAGTAGCAGGGTAGACTAGCCTTGAGAGGCAACCATTCTAGTAGAAAGACAATTTTGAATTCAAAACTAGCTCACCAGAAAATAGTAGCAACTGGTAGGTTCAATTAGCCACTACCTTCTCTGCAAAAACAATCGTCAGTATATGACCGACCGTCCTGGAAGGAATTTGGAAAGTTCTTTGTCAAACAGTGGACCTGAAATGGTTGATGATGATCACATACAAATGTGTTTATGTATGCATAATGTATATAACATCTTTATTTATAAATAAATGATGTTTGTCAAGCTCAAGTTATTCTGGCACAAAGCCACAAATATTGAGCATTAAATGCTTTACTGTAGTAATTGTTTATGTGATTAGCTTGCTAACCACTGCTCTACAGAGGGTGGCAACAGGTGGGCTTTGACCCACAAATGGGCCATTAAGGTGTCCTCTGTGAGCCTTAGAGGTTTTTTTAAAAGTTTTCATGTATTTGTGGGCCATTGAACAGTTGATGGTTTTCTGGTAGTCTTTTATATCACAATACACCCTGATTTGAAAATTCTACCAAAAATTAAGTAATGCGTGGACTTGATAAATTTTTCAGTATTTATTCACTTAATGAATTTACATATGTAGCAATGCTCTTACCATTGAGCTAAACAGTTGCCAATAATGCAAAGGCCCGAATAATTGCTTTCCACCCTAATTCTTATCCCGTTTATTCTCAGTCTATTTGCTCCTTTCAACTCTACAGTTATGTATTTGGAAATGGATATAAGTTGAGCAATACATTTACTATGTAATGGCGGGAAATCATCTCAAATAAGTTTCTATATATTATAATACAATTTATAATTCATTCTGTCGGATCACATATATCCATTTCTTAATACATAACTGTTGCGTTGAAAGCGAATGGACTGAAAATAAACGATAGGAATTTGGGTTGAAAGCAGTTATTTGAGTCTTTGAATTTTTATATGAAATAGATTCATGCAATATAAACACTTCATGGAGATTTTAAATTACATTTTACTTTTTAAGTTTTGAAATTCGTCTTCCTTAAGGATAAACTTTTATTTGTAAGGTATGATATAAAATACATAAAAAGCAAAACTCAGAAGTGAGACATTACAAAAAAGTTGCTGATACCTGCCCTAGATATTATGTATTTCTAAAAATGTTTCTATGATTGATTAAGATATCTTAATTATTCATTTTCAGGATAATAGTCAGTCAAAAATATCAAGCTTTTTTGGGGTAAGTCATTTTATTCTGTTTTTTATCTTCTTGCTATAATTTTCCAAATGTCTGTGTGTCACCACATAACTCAAGGACGTCAAGAAAGTTTTTTAAAAAAATCCAAAAGTCCTCTCCTGATTATAAGATGATGATTTCAGTGGTTGATTTCGCAAAGTATTACAAAATACTCAGATTTTAGGGTTTTCATATTTCAAATAAAATATCCTGTAAAAATATAGAGCCCCCACCTCCACCCAAATAGGTACTTGAAATCTTTTGTGATATCTCTTAAGATATTTAAATCAAATATGATCCAAGAGTTCATGACTCTGATGATTTTCCAGTAAGGTATGAATGATTTAATTGATAGTTCAAATCCATGATCTCTCATTAGGGCCAAATGTCCTATTTAGTTCTTCAACAGGAAGTAACTGAAGATTCCGCCCAACAGGTGGTTTTTCAGCTAATTTACTTAACATGAATACAGTGCTGATGGAGATGTAAGATAGAGTTTTAGTAGTAAAGGTCATAAATTGAAGAAGTTTGCTAATATATAGTTTCAGAATTTACAAGAACAAAAAAACCTTTGCAGATGAGGTTTAGTCAGAGGTTAACTTAGGATTCTCAATTACTTAGAGTGTAATTTATATTGTAGTTGTAATTATCAGTGATATTTATCTTAGCAACAGGAAGAGTGTTGAATGTTGTTAAGTTATATGAATGGAGGTGTGTGTGTATGTTTTATGTAGTTTACTATATTTTGTCTGATTATTTTAACTTGATTTTTATTGTAGAAAAGAGATCTCCAATCTTATTTCTTTGATTTTGTTTGACTTTAAATTGATTAGATTGAAAACTGTTATTTGTATATTAAGCAAAACTTAATGTAATCAGGATTTACAATTAAGTAAACTCAAACCCATTAGAGTTAGTCAATATTTAATTTAGGGTTGCCAGCTACTTTGAAGTAAATTGTATTATCTTGATAACTGTTGGTAGTTGGCTTGTCTTTTACTTAATACAGAAGGAAGTTTCTTGAATACAGATCACTAATATGTAAAATGTGTGTTTAAGAAAGAAGAGGGAAATGACATACGAGGTCAATCCTGAGAGTATCTAGCCATCTTGGTATAATACGGAAACCAACAAAAGGAGACATGATTGTACTTGTGTAAACACTCTCCTGTGGGGTTACTCAGTTGGCAGTGGGATGTCATTTAGTGTACTGTGTGATTTGTGCATTCACAATGACTGGGCCAGCCCATTTTTTTTACATCTTGGGTTGGGGTTTTTTGAAAAACATTGCATCGCCCAGGCCTGTCTGCTCTGACCTTACAGTGTAGATGTAGCACTGTGACTTTTGGATTTTCCTAAAGAGAGTTGAGACTGTGGACGAGATCAAGGAGAATGTGATGAGTTAGCTGACAGTGGTCCGTAAAGAAAACCCTGCAGACTGTTTTGAAAAGCGAAAGGGGTGCTTGGATAAACGTATGAGGTCCTGGGGGTAGTACTTAGAAGAGGACTAAGCTACTATTCTCCTAGGTAGGCTATTTTTTATTTTTTTATTTTTGGTAATATCACTTTTTGAACAGAAAAAAAAATATCACATTTAATTAACCCATAAACTGCGACAGTTGGCAAAGAGTAATTGTTATCCATTGCAAGATAAAAGCCCCGGTCAATTGCAAGGCAATCCATTGCAAGATAGAAGCCCTGACTGACTGATTGAACTGAGTTGCCATAAATCATAAGGAAATGGAAATTTTATTGAATTAGCCAGAGAACTTTCTGTCATTCGCACTCAATGAGTTAAGTATGTGATAGAAGTAATGTTGTTTATATATATATATATATGCTTACTCAGTAAGTTATTGGATTCATTTGTTTTTTCTTCCCAGAATGCTGCAAATTCCAATGGAAAGTTGTTTACATCTGTTGGTCATTCAAAGCTTCGTTTACCAAAAAGGAAAGATAATGTCACCCCAACTAATACCTCATCAGTTGCAGGCCCACATTTCAAGACCTCCAGCTATCCAGATATACATTACATGGAGAAAAGTCCTACACTGTCAAACTATAACAACAAACCAAATTCTTCAACTTTATTTACTATTATCCAGAAACCTACTGCTAAGGTCTCTCAAAATAAAATTCCAACATCCAAGTCTGTTGAGTCTGAAAACCATCCCATACCTAATGAGGCGGATAAGTTGACAAATGGTTTCAACAAGTCCTGCCAAGGTTCGGATCAGTATTTCTCCGACAAGCCAGCTGATAAGTCGACCCCGAAAATCTCTTCCTTGACCTCACAATCCTTGACCTCACAACCCTTGACCCCCAAAGCTGGCGGTAACTCTGAAACTCTGCTTCGAAGTTCCTCACCCATATTTTCGAAGACGGGAGCTCGTAACTCTGTTCATGTTGTTCCTGAAACTCCTGAAAATATACCAAGGAAAATAATCAGGCGCGGTTTCCTTGCTTCATCAGCTCAGCTGAAAAACACTGTTGAAAATAAAATCAACCAAGCACAAAATGTTCCGCTCTTAAAAATGAAGAACAAAATGAAACGTGCCAAACCACGTCTCGTTTACTCTATCAACGAACCAACAGAAAATTCAGCCTCATCAGCAAGTTGGATTAATGATTGCATTCTACCTCAAACAGAATCATGTCCAACTGCTGGATCTACAACTTCAGTTGGATCTGTGACGCCAGTAAAGAAATATACAAATTCAAATGGATGTTCTACGAAACGACTAGCAAAAGATGGCATCTCCCCTTCAGCCAAACGTAATATTTTGGCTGAATCATCTCACCTCAAGGAAGATGTCGGAGAAAACAAATTGGAACAGTTTGAAGAAGATACTCCTCTTGATATTCAAAATGACAGTGGAGAATTATCTGATAATGAGATTGAGATGTGGGAGGATTTTTCTACAAAAGGTGCTGACGTTTGGGATGACCTGGGGCTTGCATTAGTTGACCAAGGTAATGAAGAATCATCAAATGATATTCATTTGAATTCTATAAACAAAGCCAAAACGTCCAATCAATTAGCCAATCAGAACACAGAACCTGATCCACCAGCCAATCAGAAAAAAACAGAATCTGAAGAAGTGCCTAAACAAGAAACAGATGGAGTTAATTTGTTAGCCAATCAAAATCAAATATCCGATGAACTAACTCGGCAGGATAAAGAAGACTTGTCACCAGTGAAAACATCGACTGATGATAAAAAGATCTCAAAAAAAAAAATAGACAAAGGTTTGAAGCCACCGAATTACAAAATGAGCTGGTCTTTCAAACGAATCGAGAAGAAATGTAAATCAAAAACTAATCCCGCAGAGGATGAAAATCTTCTTTCGGAAATTCTTGGTGAAATCGGATCTGTTCCGAATTCTAAAACTGCCAAGACAAAGACTGATCCTCAAAATGTAACTTTAAAAAAAATGCCGCCAAACATCCCAAGTCAGGTGACATCTGTCGATAGTGTTGTGCCGCCGTCCGAAATAAATCAGATGACCGAAGACAAGAATCTGTTACAGGAAATTCTATGCGAAATCAATGTGGGAAAAGATAGAGTGCCCGAGACGTCTACAGCATTGATGGGAAGCAAATCTGAAACCCTTGGTACGACTAAACAGTTTCAGTATGAACAGACAGCAGAACCTCATACGAACAAAAGTGAACAAGCAGCAGTGAATGACGCTGTATGTATCAGTATTATGCAAGCAGATGACAATCAAGAATCGGGGATTTTGTCAGAGAAATCTTTTGACAGAGTTCATGAAAATAGAGATGGCTTTGCAAAAACTGAAAACACTTTCCGGAAATCAGTTTTGAACAGGGAACTGGGAACAAATGTCAACGAAAATAAACTTTCTGTTGAAAAGTATGATAGCCAGGATTTTTCACCCTGGGATTCATCATTTGAAATAGATGAGGCGGCAATTCCTGATGAGGACCAGATGTTGGTGGGAAAAAAATTGAAATCTTTTGATCATTCCATAGATCAGGTGTTGACTTCCAGTTTGGAGAAATTATCTCCTTTTAAACCAAGAAGTAAATGGTAAGTATTTTCCCAGGATTTCTTTCTTTCTTTTTCTTTTCTTTTTCTTTTTCTTTTTTCAATCAAAGAACAAATAGAATTTGTTATGGATATTAGAAACTGTTATCAGAATTTTCAACATAGGTTTCATCAGTTTTCAAGCAGGTCTGGTTGGCTGGCTATGTATGTATCATGGAGATAGTTCTGGAAGTTTAAACATTTATTCCTTATTGTGCCAAGAAAGAGCATTTTTTGAACCCTTCCCCCATGAATAGGTTTTTAATGGGGGGGGGGTCAGTTTGCAATGTAAGTTTATGTATAATTGGTCCCTTGTTTGTGCCCAGCTGTGTTCATGCTTATTTTTTTTTTTTTTAAATTCGGACTTATTACTGATCCAACAAATGGTTAGAGAAGTAACTTATTTATTGACCACCATTTTTCTAAATTCTAATTGATCACACTCAATAAGGCATGCTGCCAAAAGACGATGATCATGTGATAGCCTCTTTTGAGTGATCAACCAGACCTGTTATTTTTTTTTGTTTTTGTTTTTTTTTTTAAATTCTGTCTTTCTAGACTGATATTTTTACTTTTTCCTAACATATAAAATCTAATTGACATGCTTGATGCATAAAATTTCGACACTTGGTCTATTGGTAAATCATCAGGCTGCTATGGTTCACATCAGAGTTCAAATAACAGCATTTTATATATTGGTTTCCTTCAGTGTGACAGAAAACAAATGAATGAACAAACAAACATAAACACTCTGAAGTGGCTTTTGATAAGTATGTCCTTTTTGCACTGGATTCCATTCATAGTTTTATGAATTCTCCAACACTGGTGTACAATAAATGGGTGTAAAAGAATAAATAAAAAATAAAATTGCGATTATAGTCAATAATAGAACAACCATAGTGTCAAAATTTGAATTCATGTAAAAAAATTTGATTGAAAAATGAATATGATCAGAATAAATTCTATTTATGACATCACTGGCATTTTCCACTCGAAAGCAAACATGTCAGAATAAGGCCCCAAAATTGGAAAAAAGCATTTTTTAAAGGGGTGTAGTGGAGTACTGATGCCAATTTTCAAGTCTGTAGACAAAACAGCATGTCCAGGAGCACTGGAACAAAAAACTAGCAAACAAATAAACTCACCTACATATAAAAATGGATAGAACCCTTTACCATCTTTGATGACTACAGTTGTTCTATACTATAATTTATTCTTGTATCTGAAGTATGCATTTCTTAGGATCGATATAATTCTTTTTGTGCTCTATTAATCTTAAAACAATTGTTTCATACAGCTTTATGAACCAATAAGTAATTTAATTTATATAGATTATTCAATTTACTTGCTGCGTGCCAGTTATGAGTCAAGTTGCCATTAAAGAGGTAATTATCAGATTGTTTGTTTATTTTTTTTTATTTCCAATGATATCCTGTATTTCTACAACCAAATCTTGATTTATTGTAGACCAAATGCTTTCTTCTCATAAAACTTTCACTAGTACACTGAAGTTCCATAATTATAGCAACTTTGGGGATATAAGAGTGTTGTTTACAAATCGTAAAGTGTGGATTTTATACAAAGTTTATTTACGATGAGAAACCAAATAGTACTTTCAAAAATGTCTTTTTATCACCCTTTCACAGTCAAATGCCTCGTTATTTCAAATTGTCTTCTTTTTAAGGTTTATTAATTTTAGTTTTTGAAATAATACTCTGTAATATTCATGTGCTGTTGCTGCGAACTAATCTCCGACAATACACTTGCTTTGACGTAAAAACAAATGTGCCGTTAAAATGCGTGTGTTATTAAATAGTGTCATTAGAACAGTTTACAATAAATTAACTCTTAAATTCATAAACCACTTGTAATTGACAATAGAACTCTGTCAATGAATAGCATAAGAAATAGTGGAACTCTTCTGTGAATTGAATCTAAAACCATGAAAAATTCACCGAATTTTCAAAGGGAGATGAAATTCAATCAGAAGTTATTTCACTTGAAATGTCATTTCTATTTATATGAATTCAAAAGTTAAGCAGATTAGGATGACTTTCTTCTGTTTTTAATTGTGATAGGGAAAATTTTATGTTAAGACATTCAAATAGGTTAGCAGTATTTGTAAGGAATTATGTGACTCAAAGACAGAGTGGTTAAAGAGGGATAGACAGTGTTTGTAACAAAGGAAGGAAGCTATTATCTTATCAGGCGGTGGGATAATAATAGAGAGAAAGCTTTGATGAAGATAGAATATGATATTCAGAGAGGGCATCCTATTCTGTCATTTTCCTTTTTAAAAAATCAATTCTCTATTTTAAAAAGAATAGAAAGTACAAGAAAGAAAGGAAGTAGATTATACGGTGTTTACACTCCATATATATATATATTTAAAAATTCTTCATCTTTCAATGAATTGTGTTGCATTTCGGACAATTTTTTGTTTTATTTTTGAGGCAATGATTTTTTATCCCAATGGGAATCAACTTGAAAACTTGATTGGAAAGAAATATTTTCATTACAGAAACAAATGTTTCCAAATGCTGTCAAAAATTGTTTAAACAATGTCACAGTTTTTGAATAGAGTCTGTTCTCTTTCATGTTCAGTCCAAAGAAGACCCTGCCATCAGTCGCCCCAGCCTGTGCCAGTTATAACCGTTTCCAAGTGAACAATGTAAATCATCATGGGTGAGTGATTGTCTATACATTTATTTGTGGCTTCATCACTTCAGTTCTGGTTTCTTTTGGAATTTATGCACTGACATTTGCGTTGCATGAAAATCTGTATAAAGTGGTGCCGTTATGTAAGTACAGGTTGAGAACCCCTTATCTGAAATGCCTGAGACCAGATGTTTGTTGAATTTTGGTATATTTGCTCATGCATGTTGATGTATATTTGTGATGGGGGTTGGGGTCTGTGATGTAAGGTGAGTAATCTTGAGTTTATTATCTCCCTTCAAATTGGATTTTTTCAATTAAAAAAGTCTTTTTCTGTAGTTTTAAAAATTTAAGTTATAAAAATCCGTTTTATCTAATTTTTATTCTTTACTGGAATTTTTTTGTATTCAGACACGACGGAGGAATGTGTTATTGAATTGAAGGAGAGAATGTGACAGTGATGACTGGATGAATAAATGATATAACAAACAGATAAGCAGAAACATCTATATGAAAAAATGTAAGAAGGTCTTGTGGTGACAATAATGCGTTGTGATTTAAATATAGTTTTACATTTCAAAGAGTTGAACAAAGATAACTCCAGCATTTACACTAGATAGAATGATTTGAATAATTCCTTGAAAATCGGCCTTGTATCTTGTCTCTCAATCATACTTCAACGAGGTCAGGTGTGGATTTTCTCCCTTGTGATGTCATGTTGGCTTATAAAAGGTTTTGGAACTCTTCGGTTTTCAGAGTTTAGGATAAAGGGTATTCAATCTTTATCATACCATTGTTATATACTGCAATGAAATGAATGATATTTTTGGTGCTACTTATGATTAGAATGGTGGTATGACACTTGATTGAAGGGAATATATGAAGATGGATATTTATCTCATGTTAAATGCACATGAAAGAATCATAATCAACCTCACATGGAGAGACTACTAGACAGCACACTATATTAGGGAAAAACAGGAGTGCAAGACATAGAATCCATTAAAAAACTCAAATGGCAATGGGCTGGTCATGTCGGAAGAATTACAGACAACCGATGGACATCACGACTCACAACATAGATCCCCTGAGAACACATGCGAAACTGAGGCTGGCAGAGTATTAGATGGAGAGACAAGCTAGACAAACTCAGAAAGTACTGGCTCTGCGACGCCCATGATAGAGAAGTGTGGTGAATCCTGGGGAAGGTCTATGTCCAACAATGGACGTTAAGAGACTGATGATGATGAAATTGACTAAACGTTTGAAGAGTGAATCTGTGAATAATAATGTCACCTTGTTTTAATACCAAGGCTGGAAATGACAAAGGGCATACCTATCAAGTTCCAGTGTCAAGAGGATTGAGAATCATATGATCTCCCCTTAGATGCAGGACTGAGAATTTGGGAAAGCCTTCTAGAGGAGCCTGGGGGCATGCTCCCCAACAAAATTTTGAAAATGATTTATCCAAGATTGGCTGGGATTGTTTCAGGGCATTTCAGCCACTGAAATTGAGTGTTGTCTTGAAGTCTATTTAAAATATGTTTCATCTGAGATAAGATTTTTTATCAGAAATCTAAACCATTTAAATAAATCTAACACTTTTAATAAGATATGTGAGAATATTCCTTCCATGCCTGAAGGTCTCAAGGAAAGCAGATTTTTTTAACAAGGACATCTATTTCAGCCAGTTCAAATTGGGATTAAAACTTTATGGTTAAAACATTTTAATAATATTAAAGAAGCTTAGATAACAACCTCCACAAAGGAAATAACTTATTTCTGTGTAACAGTCTGGTTTAACATTATGGTTACATTATGAATTGACCCAACCTCATCCAAAAAATTTAAAAAGAAAAAACAAACTTTTTCTCAAAACTGACAAATTTCTAGTGGAAACAAAGGTCTTATCAATTGATTTCTCAAAAATTATTTGCGGAAGTTTTTTTTATATGTGTCTAACATATCCCTATAAGACACTTTTTGGTCATTCGGGAAGAGGAAGTAAGAGAATGTGTGACGTCATTAAAAGAACATCTATTCAGATCAATAGATGACATATCAAGCATGAGTTTTTACAGTGTTGCCAAATGTCAATAGGTATTAGTAGCTAAAACTACCTTTAAAATGGCTGAAATCGGCTAAAAAAAGAACATCTATTCAGATCAACAGATGACATATCAAGCATGAGTTTTTACAGTGTTGCCAAATATCAATAGGTATTAGTAGCTAAAACTACCTTTAAAATGGCTGAAATCGGCTAAAAAAATTATTTACAGCTAACTTTGCAGCTAAAAATGTTATATGTACTCATTGAAAGCACATATAAAAAAAATGACCATACAGTAGGATTCCAGAACAAATTATAGGTAAAAATTGTACACTTCCTTTAATTCAAACTTACTAATTGTTTTTTTTTTTTTGATAAATAGATTTTCATGTGAACCATCTCTACCTTTCTCATCCTCTTGCTTCTACTTACACAAGTAGTAAAGCTACAATTAATCCATTTAGAATCCCTCTGAAATTAGAAATTAGAGATATGGACGTAAGGATGGTGGATACATTGTTGAACTGGTTTCTATTTTTCCTTATTTTTCAATTAAATCCAATCTTGAGTGATTTTCCTTCTCTTTTAGCCCTGACAAGATTGAATTAACTTTGGCCGATGGAAATTGTATCAAAACATGTATGTTGTATGGATTCTGGTGAGTATCCTTTTCCTTTTTATTTTTAATGTGGATTATGGATTTTATAAGCTCATAAATGTACTGAATGCTGAATATTGAGATTTGTATTCCTGAAACATTTTCAAGCTTAGGTGCTTAATTACTGGAGGAGTCGGAATAAACAGTGAGTGTGGATAATCTGTCGCAATTTGATAAGCGGGAAGAGGGGCAGTAGGACACCATTCTTGACTCAATTCAGTAGGATCTGAACAAAACAAAGAGATGGTATAGGCACATAGGAAGTAAAAGTGTACAGTATTGACAGTGACAAGAAAATTCTTTTGTTTTGGAGGAAAAAATTGAGCTGTGAAGTCTTCTGGTGGTACAAAATTTAAAAAATCACTGAAATTAGTGAATGCAATTATGTAGTTAGCCAAGTGCTTCCCCTTGCATTGTTTAATAGTCGTCTTTTGATAGGAAAATTTTGACAAATCTCTAGTTGTGTCCCCCTCCCAACTATTTGGGAGGAGATAGACTCTGGATAATTAATCAGCAGGGGTCCTTACAAGAGAGGGGCTGATGAACTTTTTTTCATAAAATTAATAAGCTGGGGGCTTGGGGACGCATTTAGGCTCCTAGGTGTGTATTAAGCCGATTCATTTATTTTTGATAACTTGTTCTACATAAATCTTGAATTTTTGTCTCTCCCTTTTTTTTAATTGAATGTAAAAAATGTTTTTATAACTTTGTTGGAATTAATAGATTTAAAAAAATTTTTTTTTTTTTTGACCATTAATATGTAATCAAGGAGAATAACTTCCGGTGGAGGTTACCTCCCTTGCACTTTTAGGTGAATATTTTCAATTTTTAAAAAGATTGACTCGCAAAAGAGTTTTATTTTCAAATTATTCTATTCATTAAAGAGTTCCACCGTGTTTAGGAACTGTTTCAAACGGTCTGTGGTTTTTAGAGTTGAATATATTAGAAGAAAACGGGTGTCCGCAACAACATAGAAACTATTAAAAAACCCAAGTGGCAGTGGGCAGTCCATGTTGTAAGAATGAAAGACAACCGATGGACATCACGTCTCACAACATGGATCCCCAGAGATCACATAAGAAACTGAGGCCGACAAAACATAAGATGGAGAGATGAACTGGACAGATTCAGGAAATACTGGCTCCATGATAGAGAATTGTGGCGAATCCCTGGGGAAGGTCTATGTCCAACGACGGACATTAGAAGACTGATGATGATGATATATTAGAAACTGTCAACTAAGGTTTCTTCAGTTCTTCAGTTGGTCTGGCTGGATATGTATGTATCACGTGTACAGGCTGCACTAATGGGGAGCGTAGGCTGGAAATTTCAACAATTATTCCTTTTTTTTCTTTTCCCCCCTAATCCTCCCCAGAATAGGTTTCTCAGTGGCAGGGTGGCAATTCGCAATGTAAGCTCATGCTAAAGTAATCCCTTAGTTTTTGTCCAGCTTGTTTTTAATGAAAATTCTGATATTTTACTGATCCAACAAAAGGTGAAAGAAGTAACTTATTTATTGATCACCTATTTTTTCAATTTATTACTCTCAACATGGCGTGCTACCAAAAGATGTTAGTCATGTGAAGGTTTCTGTCGAGTGACCAACCAGACTTGTTATTATTTCAATTTAAATTAGAGCAAGTATTTTTACACTTTGCAATAATTTATATCCTGATGAATTTGGCCAATTCTATAAATGAAAACTGTTTCTCTTGAAGGTGACTGTATATTTCTAATTTTGACATTTACAGGTGTGACAGCCGTGTGGCACCAGGGGATGTAGTGAATGTTTTGGGTGTGAATCCCGATTCTTCTGGTGTGTACCACATCACGGATCAAGAAGGACTTTTGGTCATCAATCCAGATGCACTTGTGTCAGGAACATCAATTGTTTCTACTATGTTCTGTATGCGGAAGTAAGTTTACCTTAAATCTCCAATTTGATTGGCTTTTATAAATCACATGGTGTTCATTACAGAGCAACAAGAGTCAATTAAATACAAAATGTGGAGCAGTCAAGGTCCCCGTCTGTCAAGAAATCGTTGGAATTTTACAGATTGTCAGGAAGTCTGTGAGATTTCAAAAAAATTGTTGAAAATGTCAGGATTTTTCTTATACTGTCAGGGAAAAATCAGCTCTCCTGTTTTTAATATTTTTTTACTGCTGAATCTCTAACATATGTAGATCCTGGGAAAGAATAAGTTTTATCTAATGAAACTTGAAAATTCATAGCCCTTCCCCAAACTCTCAATGTGACATCATAGAGCTCCTCAACAATATTATTGAAAACATGCTAATTCTTTGCACTTCTGGTTTTCAATTCCTGTGACACATGATTTTGGTTATGGGAAGAAAATCTGGAAATAAAAAGAGAATTGGGAGGCAAAATACAGCAATTTTTCAACCCTGGGAGAGAGGCTCTTTTTTTTTTTCTTTTTTTTTTTTTCAACTTTTAAAAACGCAAGTCTTTTAAGAGAGTGTATTATAGCTTTGCGGAACAGGTTGATGATATGTTTTTCAATGAGTTGTTTTTTGTGTTTTTTGTGTATTTGAATAAAAATAAAAGTGGCTAGGGTAACTGAATGGGAGGTCAAAGGTAGGAGGCCATCAACTACACCTATGTTGACTCAACTATTCTCAGGTAAATTTGAAAAATGTCACAGAATTTATTCAATTTTTATTTATGGTGTCAGTAAAGGTATGCGCTCTCTGAGTGCTTTCTGATTTAATAAAAATGTTCCCAAACATCGATCTAACATGTTAAAAAAATTTTTTTTTTTTCATCTTAGGGCAATTCTCAATGAAAGAATCAAGGTGAGTATATCTTTACTTCTTTTTTTTGTATATATTTTATTTTATAAAATATCTCTCCATGGCATTTTTAGAAACCATCAACTAAAACTGTCAAGATGGGTTTCTTCAGTCTTTAAGCTGGTCTAGCTGGCTATGTATCTATCACGTGTACAGGTTGTAACAATGGGGTTAGAGGGCAGAAAATTACACCATTTTCTCTTTATTATGTCAAGAAGAATAATGCTTTTATTTTTTTGGCCCCACCCCTTCCAATAATTTGGGGGGGGTGTCAATTTATGATGTAAATTTATGTTAAATTAGTCCCTTTGTACCTGGCAGCATTCATAATTTTTTTTAAATTCAGAGTTTTTCCTAGATCACTGCCCAGCAAAACCCAAGTGAAGTAACTTATTTATTGATCACACCTTTTCCAATTTTTTCCAATTGATCCCCCCCCCCCACCAACTCGGTTGGCATGCTACTAAAATACGTTGGTCACATGGCAGTTTCTATTGAATGACTAACCAGATCTGTTATTTAATTTAAATTAGAGCACATATTTTTACACTTAGCAATAATTCATATCCTGATGAATTTGGCCAATTCTATTAACAAAAATAACTTTTTTCAACTTAATTTCAGTTGCTTTTTATTGCAACTCACAGACCATAATTCCCGAGTGTCAGTAATGAAAGTGACAACTGATAAATTTTAACTTTTTGTTATCTATACTTTTTAATATCAACTTTGAATTTGCCGATTTTGATTTTTTTAAATTTGATTTTTTAGCTTCAAGATTAAGGGGTGCCAGCCTTGAAATAGGTTAAGAATTGCTGGTTTAAACGATGACCAATTCTTTCTGACTTCACTGCATGTTAACTTTGACTCAACAATTGTATTTGTTTTGTTGTAGGGAGTCGACAAGGGCAACATTCACATGCTACATGGAAGCATTATTCATTGTCTCTTTCAAGAGGTCAGTATTTATGTTTAGTCTGGTATTTTTGATACAGTTGGTAGAACCCTTTGCCTCATAATGTTGTCCGTCTACAGGATTCATAACTTCTTATCGCACAATAATGACTCTCAATCTGCTGACTTACAGTGTTGCCTGGTAACCACTTTCACAAGACCTTGTTTCACATCACCCAACAATATGTTCTCACAAAATGTTTCACAACTCCTTGCATCAAAACATGTCACCTCAGTTTGTTCTCTTCCAACTCCTTTTACTTCACAACCTCTATTATGTAGTAACCTGTAGTTATATAGAATTCTGCTCTCCGATGAACCATTGCCTCACAACTCCTGTAGCTTCCCAGCCTGGTCCCCTTAGAACTTTTTCTCAGCCATTTTTCTTCACAACCTCTTTTGCCTCACAACTCATTGTCTCACTTGCCCTATAATTTGTTGACTCATCACCCGTTGTCCCACAAGTCCTCGCCTCAAAATGTTTACTAATAACCTGTCATCTTAAATTGAGGTTTCATGACCCCTTGCCCCCAAATCTATTGCCTGACAATGTCATTTTACTTCTCCCAACTTTACCTTTTATCTTGACACTATTAGAACTTTCAGAATCTGACTAGCTGTTTCTCAAGTAGTTATGAATATTTCTAATTTATTTTGGATTGTGAGCTCTGATTTTGTCTTTCATTTTCATCGTCAAGCTCTCAGAGTTGTCTTCATTTTCACTATTATTCAGACCTAGATTTTAAAATGTCGGAATTCAAGACATGAATAAGATAGAAAGATTGAGAAAAAAAAGAGTGATTCTGTCATGTCATGTCATGTCAACTTGATTTCAGTTTCATGTGTAACAATGATGAGAACAAAAACCAGTGACGTCATACACAAATAACAGTGACATAAGCAAAAACTGATGACAAATTCACTCCCACTTCTAAAACCCAACTCTGGTTGACTTGTTCTGCAAAAGCTAGCACATCCCATACATATGAACTATTGATAAATGAGTTGAAATGAGAAACGTAGTTTTAGAATAGAGAAATGAATTCTGTTTTGTTTACTTTTTAAATTTTAATGAAGCAACAGAGTTTTGCCTTAGTGCAGCCAGGCTTGTTTATTTATCAATTTCCCTTCTGTCTATGGATTGTCTGTCTGACATGGGTTGAATAATAATGAATGATCCGAAACATTGTTTTAACAACATCAATTATCCAAAAGAAGAGGTTTGATTGTCCAAACTAAATTCAAAATGTTAATGACCCTCCTCAAGTTATTGACAGTCTATTGGGGTGGGGGGTGGGTGGGTCTGGTAATCTATAGAAAAGTTGTGATTCACTGTTGTAAATGACATTTCACATTTCAGGTGTTACAGAAGAAATTGAATAACGAGAAGCAACTCCTCAGTGTTGCTCAGGAAGTTATCAGACGACCCAATTTCCTGAAAGAAATGTAAGTTCCTTTTACTCAAATGATTTATGAATTACCTGTAATTAGGAAAGGTGATCAAGACTTCATAATTGTTTAATTCACTTTTATTCATTTGTTAGTTTAGACATGCTATCAAAAAATGATGGCAGTATTTGAACAATTTTGCCATTGCATTGAAATTGAAAAATATCCCCAACACATTATGTTGCTTTGCATTTTCTCATATTTCAATCAGAATGACCCCAGATTTTTTTATGCATTTACTAAAAAATAAATAAGGGAGTCTACTCTATAATTAGCATCCAACTTTCATCTCCCTTGACGGATGTTGCAAACAAAAAAATATAGATATACATATGGCATATTATAAATAAATTTTTAGTGGACCAACATTTTTGTTTAAAATTCTGTGAGAAGTCATTGTTAGGAAATAGAATTGAAATATCAACGAAAACTCCTGAAAGCATTCCTCAGTAAAATTACATCTGTTGACTGTGAAGCCAACCTGTTTGAGTAGAAAGAATAATAGATTTAGATCAGGATTATTTTTTACCTTGGCTTAAATACAGTAACACCTCTTGATATGTTCTTGAAAAAATGCAGCATAAGATGATACAACCCTACATTGGGTCATTATAACCGAGCATAAATAAGGATTATGTCAGCAATCATTTCAAAATATATAATGGCATTGTCAAGCTGCAACCAAATGGAAAGGAATATTGCTGTGCATCTCATCTGGTATCTTCTTTCCAAAACTGGAAAAATATCACCAAGTGTTGATGTATATCATTATATATTATTGTGAGTATGTGATTATTCTCATACACATGGCACATTAACCGAAGTGTGCAGTATACAGTTATTTTGTTCGTGGTGATGTCTTTTACCATTATTTATTCCTGAAATATAACATGACTTAATTCATCATGAAAAATAATTGAAAAAGAGTGCTACAGTAAATAAGCACTAAATGGGGCATTACTGTGGTAGGATTTAGGGAAAGTACTTTTAATATAGATCACATGGTTATGTTAATTTATTTTCTGCTCAGGTATGGACAGGGGGTGGCAGAATCTGCAGTCATGGAAGAAATTACCAAATATGTTCCTAGTATCGTGACATGGATACAGAAACATACAACATTTGCCAAGACTCCCAGGTAAGTACTGCTTTCATGCCTCTCAAAGAGATTTTTTGGACAATCAAAATCATTTTCTTGTCATTTTTAATGTTCACACAACATCCCAGCTGATCCATTCTATGGCCTTTGTCTTGTGTACTGTCTGTATATAAAGAGGGGTACTCTTTCCCAGTAGTATCAAGTGGAAAAAAAACAAGAAAATTTGTTTCATACCCCTACTTGACTCTACCGAGGAAGAGAGTCTCCCTCTTTACATTGGAATAGTACACCTGAGGAAGGTCATCTAATGGGTTGGCCAAAATGTGTGGACAACAATTTATTGGAATCATTTGGAAACATTTATTTTGTCTGTAAATTAACTCTCAAATTCACGAAGCGCTAGAATACCACTAAGTCAAAATTTCCAATGAATGGAATTTTATTAATGGAACTCATTTGGGAAGTGAATTTTTGTAAAAATTTACCCAAAAGTGCAAGGAAAGTAAATCTGAGGTGTTATTCCCCTTATCTAAGATTTGAAATTTTTTTTATATGAATTTAAATGTTAAAGAATTTAGATTACCTGACAGGGATGCACTGTATTTCCAACATCAAAGACATTACATCTCCAAAAATTGAACGCTCTCCTCATGGTTTGAACTCACAATTGAGTAAGGCCAGAGGATACAGCGGCCAAAATGTTGAATATTTTCCTTGTGTCATCAAAGCCAAATATTACATTGTAGTCATGCATTTAATTCAATAGAAAGTGCTTTGATCTTATTCTGCAGGAATTCAGCTTGATTGATTGAGATGAATTCTTGATTGAATTGGGTGAGGTATACATACTCACTTTTCTGTCTGTTTGGCCACACAATATCTCTGAAAGTTCACCATAAATTTTGATGATATTTTGTGAAAGGGCTGGTCATGTTCTATGAAAAAATAGTTTAAATTTGGGGACAGATCTAGGAATTTGTTTTCAGTTCTGAGATATTTTTATCATACTGCAAGAAGAGAGGTTAAGAAGAATGGTAGAACCAAATCATAAGGGAAGTAACTTGATATTTGTACATTTGAAGTTCTTTCCCTTTTTTTTCTAACATTTCATTTTCATTCAGTTTTTAGTTGGTATACAGTATTGGCTAAGAGCTTCCTAGTTATGCTCTTGTGTTCGTTCTTATTGTCAATTGTTTCTATGTTTTCTTTTGTAGTCCATCTGATAACCAAACAGTGGTAACTGAAATCAGAGATATTGAAGAGAATATCTGGTCACCCAGGTAAGAGTCTTATTTGGGTCTTTCATCTTTTTTTTTAACTCTTAAATTCATAAACTGCTTGAAAGTACACCTATTGACAGTGGAACTATATTGTGGATAGAATGAGAAATAATGAAACTCTTCTATAAATAGAATTTTTCAAAATCTACCTCAAAGTCAAAAGGAGATAACTTTAGTCAGTAGTTATTTCACTTGAAATTCACATTTAAATTTTTTGATATGAATTTAAGAGTTGAGTATTGCATGATTTCCAATCCTTCAATATTGTTAATGAAAATTCTCAGATATGAAGAAATTGATCTATTTTTATAATGCAAAATGATTTTTAAAAATTCTAGGGAATGTGAATGTTATTAATACATCTATCAGAGTGAGGCTCCCCTAAAAGTCAAAAAAGCTTTTTTTCCAAAAATAGAAAAAAACATTTTTCAAAGTGATGTAGTGGAGTACTGTTGCCGATTTTTCAAGTCTGTAAATAAAATGGTATGACCAGGAGTTCTTGAACTTAAAAACAAGTACATAGATATGAGAAAGGATAGAACCCTTCGCCATCTTTGATGGCTACGTTTGTTCAGTACTAGTCTGTATAATGTTTGGAATAATACAAATATATCCTCTTAATTATGTTGTTTGAATTTATTTTTTAGATTTGGTGTAAAAGGAAAAATTGATTTAACGGTTGAAGTCAAGGTGAGAATTGATTTCCAGGTTTCTTTGATTATTTCTTACGTGATAAGAGGAAAGGTACTAAGATAATACGAGGGTCCAAACGTAAGTAAAAAAATCTTTGTGTTGATATGCGTAAAAAACTAAAAGTTATTTCTATTGCATAATTTATTTTTCAATTTTTGATACAATTTCATGATTTTCATTTTATCTATTTATATTTTTACTATCTATGAATTTCTGAATATATATAATTTCAAATATTCTAGAACTTTTGAAGAGAATAATATGATTTTTGATAGTCTCCAATGGCAATGGCGAGCCAGGTTCAAACTTTGGCTGAGGTAGTTTTCACTCATGTCTTTGGAGAAGGCATCTATCAATCTCTACCCTCCTGCCAACATGTCATACATCAGCTTGGCAGGGTAAGTCTCCCTTCACTCCACATTTTACACTTACTTAGGGAAGGCCTATATCCAACAATTGACCATGAAAAGGCTGATTAGATAAAATGAAAATACTACATCTCAGAATTAAGAGTGTTACAACAACGAGTATTTTGTGAAATAAACAGCTGGAAGAAAGATGATGGTAGAAAGACTACAGATTAGAACTCTACCATCAATAGTTTTTGTGGCTTAATGATCGAAAGATGAAGAAGCTTTGGTTAGTTACTAATTGTGACCAATGTCAGATGGGTTTCTTCAGTTTCTAAGTGGTTTAACTTACTAGAAAAAAACTTCTTTTTTTTTTCTTCAAAAATTTTGCCTTTAATCGATTACTTATAACTTAGCATTCTGCCTGAAGAATTAATCACTCAATGTGACCGATGTCTTTTTGCAGCATGCTAAGTTAGGGGTGATCAATTAAAAGTCAAAATTTTTGAGCGAAAAAAAAAAAGGAATTCTTTTTTTTTTTTTTTCTAGTAAAACCACTCGAAAACTGAAGAAAACCCATGTTGACCAATAAACAGTTTGGATGACACCTGATGGTTTCTGGTCTGTACAAATAATGGAAATACTCCATCTCAGAATTTCAAAACAGATTAAAAGTATTACTTATTATTTAGCAACTGAAGAAGAATAGATCCGGTAAAAATTCTTTGGTAAAAAAAAAAAGTAACTCGAAAAATGAAGAATCTATTCAATACAGTGAACCCTTGTTGATCATCAGTGGGATGGGGGGGCTCTGTCCTCTTCAGATGATTGTCCGAGTTAATCGATGGTAGGGGTTAATACTGTATACATGTATGATATTGGGAAGTATGTACACTAGCATATGATTTGTAGAAGGGTGCAGTTGGACCTAACATTACCACTGCTAATATGCACTGAACATGATAAATCTTATAACTATATAAAGCATATAATTCCTGTGATTATTTTACTTACAATGAGGTTAATTAGTTCAGGTGTAATTGATTAAGATCTGACTCCTCCAAAAATCCCAAGACCGTTATAAGATTGTTTACGTCTAAATATGGATAACTAATTGTAGTAGCAAGTTGTACGGTTATGATATTGATCGGACACTTCCAGAAGCAAACATTCTGTCCTCTCAGACGGTCATTCTCTGAACTCAGATTTCATCTGTTTTGACAAGGTTTCATTGTGTTAATGAAATAGATGTGTAATTCATATTTGTTATTTATTTCCACAGATAAAAAACGGAAGAAAGAAAATTGTCCCTCTAGAATTGAAGACAGGGCGATCAAGTTTCTCAGCAGAGCACAAAGGCCAGGTATGTATGATGATGTTGAAGTACGTTTTAACCCATTGGCTCCCAAAGTCTTTGAAACATGAGTAATCTTTTGAATTATGCATTAATTTTCTATTTAAAGGTCACCCTATATTCTATGATGAGCTGTGACCGTCGAGGTGACCCTGGGGAGGGTTTATTGCTTTATTTAAAGGGTCAGCCTCTAATGGACACTATTCCTGCTGACCAACAGAATAAAAGAGGTGAGTGGAAGTAATAGTCTGTTTTTTTGTTTTTTTTAATCTTTATAATGAAGCTAATGTAAGTTTATGTTAACAAAACTATTTGTAGATCAACTTGTGTCTCAGTTTTATGTAGTTAAATATTCAGCTAAAGTTGAATGATAAATAATTTGACAACTTTATTTGTAGGCTGTTTGAAATGTAGAGATGAATTATTTTCATTATTATGTATTATCAATTTTGTCTGATGTACTCAGAAATATGACTTGGCAATAAGAGTTATGGATGGTGTGTTCAAAGGGCACATCGATGACACATGGTCAAATGAAGGCAAAGCACATATCCGATCAAAATTACTGGATTAATAGAAAGTAGATTTGAGTTCTTTGATACAAAAACATTTCAAAATATTATATACAAGATAGATAAGACCCCAGTTATAATATGCAGTGCAAGCATGGTCGCCATATTGACGAAAAGGTATGAAAAATTTGCAAATATCCAGAGAAGAGCAATGAAACTTGTTCCAGAACTAAAAAACCTCCCCCTATATAGAAAGACTTGAAAAATTAAAACTGACAACATTAGAAGAAAAGAGAAAAAAAGGAGATACAATACAATCATTCAGAATGAGAAAAGGCATCAACAACATCCAAGCTAAAAAAATTGTTTACAATGAATAAAAGGAAAAAAAAAAGATGTAATGTAAAAATTAAAAAAGGTGATTCTGCTGACAAAGAGTTTTCAACAATTGGATCAAGATCCAGGAATAATTGATGCTAGTGAAAAGTTAAAAAACAAAACAAACGAAACCTCTCGAACGATAAAGCAAGATACTAGCAAAAATTCATAACTTGCTGTACAACTTAATTTATCAATCATGTAGCTTGAGTTCACATTAGCCTTTGACCATGAAACACAAAGTGACCAGCCAGTATCAAAAGGGCATTCATCATACCAACTTTCTTCCCTGACTTTCTATCCGATCAGAAGTGGTAAAACATCTTAAAATAAGGATATCTTGTCCCTGTTGTATAGTCCCTTATTCAGGAAATCATTATCACCAGTCTTTTAATATCTGTAGTTGGACATAGACCAAGGATTTGACAGATCTCTCTATCATGGGTGTTGTGGAGCCAATACTTTCTGAACTTTGTCTTTCCTTCTTGTATTTTACTGGCCTCGGTTATGTATATGATCTCTGGAGATCCATGTTGTGAGTCGTGATGTCCATCAGTTGTCTGTCATTCTTGCAACATGACCAGCCCATTGCCATTTGACTTCTCTAATGGATTCCATGATGTCTTAGACTCCTGTTATCCTCTTACATATTGTACTGTCTTGTGATCTGTCCATGTGAGGTTGAGCATGATCTTTTCATGTGCTCATTGCATGCTTCTCAGTCTGCGGGTCTGTCTTTTGGTTAGGTTCTTTGTTTCAGCTCCATAAGGAGGATGCATTAGTTATGTATAAATCTTTTTAGGATTAATGGGATTTTCTTGTTTTTGAAGGTTGAGCTTGCTCTGCCAAAGGCTTGCCATCTGAGAGTGATTCTTCGCTCGATTTCCCCTTCTTTTGAGGATTTCATGGAGATTCGTTGTACTCGGCAGATGTAGTGGTCTTCAAAAGTTTTGCATCTTTAATTTTGATTGCTGTGTGTTCCTTTCTGATGTGGTTGTTGCAAATGACCTTTAATCTCTTTTTCTAAAAATGATTTTTTTTAATTTCAGGCTTGATTCAACTCCGAAATGAATTGGTGAACTATCTTCAGAATTCCCTGAAGCAGCAAAACCCATTGCCATCAGATTTGTCTGTCTTGTTGGGGAATTTACCAGAACCGATCAGTAATCAGAGAGTCTGCTCAAAATGCCCACATCTTCTCAACTGTTCCATATATCAGAAGTGAGTAGAGAGGCCTTTCACTACAGTCCGCCATCATTAATCTGGCATCTTTGGGACCTGTAGGTTGCTGGATCACAGAGTGGTTAGGTTAGAATTCACTTAACAGTACATAAGAGCAAAATGAACACACCCCAAAATCAATACCTGTTTTTGAAAACATGATTGAATTTTCAAAAAGGTAATGTAAACTTGCTGAGTCAATAACTGAACAACTGTAGCATCAGAATTTGAAGTAATGTAGATGAATTTTGTTGAAGAATGAATAGAGTAAAAATAAATTCCGTTTATGACATCCCTGGCGCTTTCCACTGGAAAACATCTAAAATACAGTAAAGACACGTCTAGATTCTAGAGGCTCTTGATGTTATTAATAAACCCCAAAATAAGGCCTTCAGAAGGAAAAAAAAATTCTTTTTTCTCCAAATCCATAAAGCCATTTTTAGAAGGTGGAGTACTAACACCAATTTTCAAGTGTGTAGACCAAACAGTATAGCCAGGAGAACTGGGAAACACAAACACAAACATATATGAAATAAATATTATGGAAAAGGATAGAACTCTGGGTTGCTACTGATGGTGGGTATGGTTGTTCAATAGGTCTATAAAAAAAGGTTACCCCCAGTCTGCAGTATGTAACGTAAATTTTCAGGACTTATTTTGAGGAAAACTAGCATCTTCAACGCTGGGAAATAAGGATATTTGTGGTGAGCACATACTAAAACAAGACTAGTTCTATTTTGTCTGTAACTTTGAGAAGAGCCCTCAACATAACTCTTTGGGGGACAATTTGAACTGTTCTCTTCATGCAGTCACAGTGTTTCAGTCAGTTTATTTCTACAGCCATCTCCAGGTATAGAATGTAATATCTGTTAAGAAAGGGAATCTCTCCTATCGGTCTGTCTGTCTTGTGGCTCAAAGCAAAAAAGTTTTGAACAGAAAATGTACTCATGAGCAGCAATGCTTGTAAATATTCTGTATCAGTAACTCTTGCAGTACAGCTTGTTCCCTAAATTTTCCATAATATTACATTTTACACCCGTAGAAATGAATTAACTGAAACGTCATGACTACATCAAGTATAGGAAGAAGAGTTTAATTTGTCTCAAAAGTTATAGCTCTATCTTGTAATTAATTCCTTGTATTATTTTAATATGAAAACAACTTCCTGTAGGAATAGTGACTGTATTTTCTGAGATATTATTTTTTCTTAATTTCTTTTCATTTCCTTGTCTTATCGTTTGTAGATCGATGCCTCGGACTCGATCCCCAAGCGGAAGTTGGGTTGATCTGTTGGAAACAACACTGAGCCACCTGTCGAAGGCCCATCTCGATTATTTTGTCCGTTGGTGCGTCATGATGGAAATGGAAAATTGCAACAAGAAGAATGGGCAGGCACTCAGGGGCATTTGGTGCAGTTCGGCCATTGACAGGTAGGCAAAAATCACCTGGATGCATTTGGGGTTCACACTGTCTTCATTAGCTATCTGTAATTATCATCAGATGATACAAGTACTTGTGCACCCACTCGGAGTTAATGGGGGAAAAAAGCCAAAACAAAAGAGCTAGGTGACAATTGATAACACTTTATTTGAGCTAAGCTCAAGTGGGTGGGTGGGTTAATTTACAATGTAAGTATAATGCTAAACTAGACCCTTATTTTTGTGTTCATCAAGTTATCTAAATCTGTATAATTAAACATGAAGTAGACATCTGAAAATCAATATTTTTATTCAACATTTTATTGTAAAATGAACATTAAATTTCTATCAATGCCTTTCAGGAAAGGCATGAACCCATCTCTTCTCCCCCAGCTATGATTGATTGAGCTCTTTTGTTTTGGAAAGGCAACCAGTCTAGGAAAAAGACCACCCTGATTCCAAACCTGGGAGTGAAGTTCCCTAAAGCAATTTGACATCTTTCTAACAGCTAGGCTGATACCAAACATATTGCCCTTTGCTTTCCTCTGGACTACATCAGCCTGACTACATCAGCAAGGCTGACAGGGATTCTGACGACTGGGTATCCCTGCATCTTCATACACTTTGGCCAGGCGTGCACTCTGGAGCAAATGTTCCATTGTTTAAAGACAGAACAGAGATCATTCATTCAAATTTCTATTACGTATGTCTGGCATGAATATTTTGTTGCTTCTGGTAGATTTCATTGCTGACAGTTTTGATTGATGGTTTTTAATAATAGGTTAAAATATTTCATGAAATGATGAATGAAAAATGTATATTTTTTTATACAAATCTATTTTTACTCTTTTTTTTTTTTCTTTTTTTAGAGAACTTAAAGGAGAATGTCTGAGCAACTTGCAGCTTTCAAGGTCTGAAAAACTTCCTGACAGTGAAAAATTCCTCAATACATTCCAAAGACATCCAATTTCAAAGTAAGGCTTTTTTGACTTTAGTGTTTTGTTCATAGCTTTTGAAATCTTTTTTGAAGTTCAAGAAAAAAATGATGAGAAACATCTAATCCATATATATCAGCAATGTGTTGAAGTCTTCCGTCATGCTAAGGTTTTGCTAACTGATGAAATAAAATAGAATTTCATTTGTGTAACTGATGTAAATAGAATTTCATTTGTGTAACTGACATACTGAAATATAGTTCCATTTGTGCTTCTGTCATAGTGGAATAGAATACTGTTTGTGTAACTGATGTAGTTATATAGAATTCTATTCATGTTTTGATAACATCATAAAAATATTGTATTTAAAGAATAATATGAAAATAGGAAAAAAAATAAAAACAAAAAGAAATCTGTTTGCGATCAACAGAATGATGTACTCAAAGCACACTGCAATGAAAAATCTCTATCATATATATATATATATATATATATATAATTTTTCATGGCTACTATTGTAGTTATCATTATCATGAATGATTTTAATTTTTCATGCTCATATTTTGAGCACCCCCCCCTTTTCTTTTTGTGCAATTTTGTTGTATGCTTATTGTTTTTGGATATAATCATTGGAATTGGTTGCAACATTCCTTACTGTACTTTGTTTCTCCTGAGCTTGTTCAAAACTTGTTAATATTTTTATTTTGGTTTCACCAACGTGAATAGTTTTACCTGAACGTGATGGTTGGTAAACACCAGGATGATTATAGCATAAGTTTTATTTTTGTTTTGCTATTAGATGAAATTGTTCATAGATTTGGAGGTGAAGTGAAAATGGCTTTCATGTTTCTCTTTCTGAATTCTCTTTACTAAAACAACAAATAAAGGGGAAACAAATTCTTACACCTTGATCTTGATTTTGATCTCTACGAATCTAAAACTGATTGTGTTCCAGGTTACATCAAGAGTTCGCTCCCTTGGATGCTATTGGGATGTGCAACCAAGAAAGTGTCGCTGTTAGTGCAGAAAACAAGAAGCAAGTTGTGTTGTGTACGGGGTATATTGATACAATCAATCCAGAAAATGTCGTCGTTATCACTGACAGGTAATGTGAACACATTAATTATGTCTGGTAGAATTTGATATACTTTCAATTTATTATCTTTTATTCCTTGGTCTACTTTGATTCCCAGTTCAAGTGAGGAACGTGGAAAACTCTTCAAAGGACAAAATTCAGCAGCTAATTGAGTACACTGCAAGCTGTTCTATTGGGTTGTTGGGCATGTATCAAAGGTTTTAATTGCATCCTATACTGATCTTCCAAGATGTCTGGCCAACATGGAAGATTATGGCTAACTGAAACCCCAAATGGGTAATGCATTCTTAAACGTAGCTGAAGAAATTTTTATAATTCCCAAAGTGATGAGAATGAATTAATAAATAACACTGGCCTACGTTTTTTTTCTCTCTTTTTTTTTTTTTTTTTTTCCTCCCCTGGCTGATCGAGATCTGACACTTGTTTTCTACTAATCATGGGATGCTGACTTTTAAAATGAAATCAGTTTTTTCTCATCACATCAAGTTTTTCTCATACAGCATACCTGCCTCTGCCATTTTGTATTTCAGTATTTTGATCTGATACGTCTTTGTTAACCGAAATATTTGTCAATCTCAAAATTGATTCATGGTTTTGTTTATTGGAAGAGTATTCAAAATGAGATGATTCTGGAAATCACTGTAATTGGGTGCTTCTTAGGATGATTGATAAATAATGGGGGGTGGGGTGGAGAGCAAAAACTTGACTGGTAGGCAAGATCCAATACAATCCGTATCTTGCATAAATGAATCACCGTAGCCTTTGCATGTACCTGAACAATTATCTAAATAATTATCTAAAAAAAATAGATCTTTCATCTAAGATTATCTAGAAAGAATGTCTTAACTGTGCATTGTTGGTTGGTCAAAAATGACTTCAGAAACCAGAAATTTATTTTATTTTATTTTTCTATTTATTTATTTTTTTTTTTGAAAAAGCACAAAAGAAATTTTTTGATGGTGGTAAGGGGGACATTCGTGCAAATTATTGAGGATTATACCCCCCCCCATGTGACCAAAAGAGCACAGAGACACACCCACAAACAGGCACAGAAAGAAGAATCTGTAGCCCACTTGGCTGGTTGATCAGGCAGTTCATTTGTGGGGCTACAGTGATTCAATTGAATGGTTAAAAGAATGAGGTGATTGTGGAAATCATCGGGTACTTTTGATTAAAAATGGGTTTATACTGAAGAGTAAAAACTTAACATGATTGCCAAAAACAACTTCTCCAAAATAAGTTACCAAAAATTGTATTGACCAATATAATCCATACCCATATTTGTATTTTCTTCAAAAAATTAGAATTTCCATTTTTCTTTGACCCTTTTTTTCTTTTTTGTTCCTTCAGGAATCTTCAAGCGGAACCTGACTTTGGTTCTGTCATCTTTCGAGTTGACAAATGTGACAGTTACAACACTTGGGGAACTTGTTACTGTAACTTGTCTATTCTTATGTCAGACGATACCCATTGGTAAGTTTATTATCGCTCTCTTTCTATAAACATTATATATATATATATATATATATATATATGTATATGTATAAGACCAGCAATGGTCGAAAGTACTAGGATAACTAAAAACAACACATACAACATGAATTTTCGAAAATTCATTCACTTCTTCTAAGTAGCAATAAAGGACAACATCCAAAATCTGGAGAAGCTTACTAGAAGGTTGAATTGAAAAAAAAATATCAATACTGTTTAATGGAACATGTATAAAAGAAGAACTGTTCCCTAAATACACTATGTATGTATGTATGTATGTGTGTGTTATGAATTCTTTCTTTGTTTTCTATATTTTTTGTTCATACTTTTCATTATTCATACTTCTTTTCATTCCAGTGCTCGATTGCGAGAGTTGATCATAGATTGTCAAAAGCCTCGATTGCAGAAAACATTGCCAAAGAGTTTGATTCAAAAAGGTGATTCCTATTCACTTACTATCATGAATTCATCTCATTACAATTTGAGAAATCTCTGTGAGTGTGTGTATATATGCATCAAGATAATTCGACAACTAGCCATTGTATAAAGTTGATATTTGCCAGATATCTTGGACTGTGCACCAAACATTTCAGTGTCAAATTTGAAGTCATTTGGATTTATGTTTCTTGATATGAGATGGGTACTTGATTTACAAGAAAAATTCATCTTAAAATAGATATAGTTTTTTGCCCGAATACTTTGTCACCTGTGTTCTCAAGGGTGAGTTTATAGATAGATGATGGAATGGCATTCTAAAAAATTTGTTTTGAGAGTGAAAAAGAGAGAGAGTCGACAGTATGTATAGGTGACTGTGATTCATAATTTCTTTTGGAATGCTATTTTCAATTCTTCTCACAAAGATTTTTTTTTTTTTTTTTTTTTTTTTTTTTACAGTGAAAACTGCCTTCAAACCATTGAACAAGCCCCAAAGAGCATCCGTTCTTAAAGTAAGTAATATTTTATGGTAATTTTATCGTTCTTTCATAGTTTTAGAATTATATTGGGGGTGCCCCCAAAATGTGTGCCTCTTTATGTGTGTGTATATATATATATATATATATATCCAGTTCTAGTCCTAATTATTGGCATCCTTGGATTGTTTGTATAACCTATACAATATCTTCAAAAATGAATGGAAATCTACCAAATTTTTATCTTTAGAATATATAAAGATGTCCAAAGTAATTTAACAAAAAAAAAAATTGTTTTTCAATTCAAATGTTATTTCAAAGAAATTTTGTAAGTACATATGGCTGCAAGTAAAAATAGATTTGCATAAGAGCTTGACATCAAACTTATATAAACAGAGGTATTCATTTTTCAAGTAACCAAAACAAAATGTCTGCCTCTAGACATCCGGTAATCCCCAAAATCTTATGGTAGCTACTAAACCCTTGAGATATATAAAGAAAATGCTGTTGGCCAGGATTACAGTTTGAGGAAGCAGAATTTTGGTCTGAACATCCAACCTACAATTAGCGGCAGCAGCAGCAGCTGACCCCTTAGCAGTCATAAGGAGGAGGGTAAGAAGGGGCTGAAGATTTAATGTTATTAAAAATGAATTCTAATTAGATCTGGTTCCATAACTGGAGAAATAGAAAATAGGACCCCAGACAGTAATAAAAGCACCCAATGTTGATATATGGTTGCATACCCTTCAGCATTGATAACTGCCCCAAAGCACTTCTTGTAGCCATCTATAAGCTTCTTACTCTTCTCAGCTGGCAGTTTATCTTGCTCATCCTTTGTAATTTGGTCAATTTTTGAATGTTTGCAGGATCTATTTCTCCACTGGCAAATTTCTGCTCTGTTCAAAGATTTTCAATGGGAGTGAGATTAAGCCTCATTGCCGACCAGTCTAAAACAGTCCTCTTTTTTTTTTCTTTTTCAACCATTCATGCATGCTTTTGGACGTATCGGGTAATGCTAAAATTTTAGGTGTACCGTTAGAGAAAAAGAGATACCTAAGGGCATATAATTGCACAAAAATTCATTTTTTGTTTATTTATGGAAAACAGGTACTACAGATGTGTACTTTTGGCCTTTATTGTTCTGGAGTACTCATGATTTTTTAATTAAACCTAGTTTTCTCACACTACGTTGCACACTTTGCTCTAAAATCCTTCGCTAATCCTTTGATTTTCTGAATACAGTCAAGGCCTCCAGTAACAGGGGCAGCAGCTTCACAAAATCATACATCCTCCATCATGCTTAATTGTAGGTTGGGTGTACTTTTCCTTATAAATGAAAGCCAAGGAGAACCCCATTACTAGAAAAATGATATCAAAAGGAATAACTGCTCTGTGCCAAAGAGAACCAAGGCAAATAATCTGTTGATAGACAAAACCAAAACTGAACTTTTTGGCAAAGATCAATTTGTTTATTGATAATAAAATAAACTGGAATAGCTAGAGAATATATGTATTTGTGTTATCTGGCATCTTCCATACTTTCTGATTAGATACTCCTACTTTTCATTGTGATAAGTTTGTTTATTATTTCATTAAACCTCTTTGGACATCTCCAACTATACACAATATTTACACATCAATTTGAGAAAAAATACAAAGTTCATAAAAACAAGATCTTTCATTCTTTAATTAGTTTGGTTACTTTTCTCTCTTGTTCGTTCTCTAGTTTCAAGAATGAATATAGGAACCATCATACCTCTACCAGGAATTGATCCCAGGACCTTCTGTTTGTGAGACAAACATGCTAACCCTTACATTATCTGAATGAACAATGTATCATAAATTCTATTGATACTATATGCATCTCTTGAGAGAATATACCCTCAAAAATATATTTCAAGTTTAATCTTTTTACTTTTGTAGGTTTTGATGAGTGAAGATTATGTCATTGTCCGTGGTTACCCAGGAACAGGTAAGCTTTGAAATTTCTCATTGTTTTGGAAGAAAAAAAGGTTTTATTATTTAGAGTTGACTTGAAATGGGTATTTTTATCTATATACAAAGAATGAATGCTTATTTCCCCTTGTAGTATAACTCAGTGATTGTCCAAACCTTTTTCAGATAATGTATCTCACTTTGAAATAATATTTCAGCCAAGTATCCCCTGACCAGGACAAAAAACTTTTGGTTAAAAGAAAAAAAAAAAAAATACCCATATGATTTCTACATATTATAAACATAATCTATATGTGTCTGATGCGAGACTTTTCAAATCCGAAATAACTCTGAAACAAAAATGAATAATCATTGCCTCACAAATAAAACGAAAAATAGCCTCCAAAATGCAATATGCTTCATTTGGATTAGAAATATCAGGAAAGTAATTCAGTTTGGAATGTGATATTTTAAAAACGATACTAACCTCAACCAAAGTGATACAACATAGCACTGAGCCATCAGGGTCTGATTCATGAAACAATGATCTTGTAACTGGAAAACACTTAAATGTTGCATTTTACGATAGCATTAGATATAGAAATATTGAATATAAAATTTTCATTCACATCCTTTATTGAACTTATCTTTGTGGATATAATTATTTTAGGAATTATGGATGACTGATTTTTTAAAAATTAACTTTTTTCAAAACTTCATTGACCCTGTGCAGTCCTACCAAGTACTACTAGTGCTACTCATACCCCAATTCAAGAAACCCTGGAATGACTGTTTTGTTTTTTCTCTTTCTAGGGAAAACTTCAACTATTGTCGCTTTGATCAAAGTTTTAACGAACCTTGGTTTATCGATTCTCCTTGCGAGTTACACTCATTCGGCTGTTGATAATATTCTTCTCAAGCTGAAAAAGGTTTGTATCAATTGATAGCATAACAGTCGTTGGATGTTAGCACTTCTTACAGACATTGCCCTAATCGACAAATTGATAAAAAAAGCATTTATTGCACACAAATGTTTATTTTTCAACATCTTCTTCCTTGTCAATGTACTTAATCTTATGTTTCTCCATTAATCAAACATACACACACACACGTATATATGTATGTTTTCTTTATAATTGGAATGACATTTCTGACTATATATAACTCATCATTTGACAATTTGGAAGAACTGATTATTTTCATATATGATGACGTTGCATGATCCCTGTGACTATGATAAACATCACAAGTCTGACAAATATCTCAAACTAATCTGATGTCATTGCTTGTCAACGAAATGCATTATTGGAAATAAATACATGAAAACAATTAGTTTTTTCAATTTGTCAATTCATATAACTTATATATTAATGTACATGTATTATACTGCATTACTGTGGTTGTTCATTCGTGGATTTTTTGTCCTTCCAGGAGAAAGTGGAGTTTTTGCGACTTGGAAGAAAGGAACGGATCCATTCAGAAATCTATCCATTCTCGGAGGATTTATTGATGAAGTCTGTGACGAATGTGGAGGAACTGAAAAAGTTGTATGAATCAAAGGTTTGTGCTTCAACTTTCAATTACGATTCAATCTAAAATGAATTCGATTAATGGAGGGGTTGTCTGTGGTCAGGAATCAGTGCAAACATTACTGATAGAATACAGCTTTTATATGTATAAATGTATTGAATCTAATTAACTTCAAATAGGACTTGAACACATACAAACAGATCTGAAAAAGGATGATTTTTAATGTCTGTTTCTATTTGTCACTCATGTAGAATAAATACACCATATCAATGTAAAACATAACTTAAAGAAATCATGAAATTTAATAGGATTATACACTGGTGTACCAATGACTCCTCAAAATGTTTGAGTTTTATGAAACTGACTTTCAACTTTTTTCCTCTATTTGTCAGGCTGTTGTGGCTACTACCTGTTTAGGAAGCAACCACACCCTTTTTACCAAGCGTCAAAAGTTTGATGTCTGCATTGTGGACGAGGCGTCGCAGGTAACCCAGTTGGCCTGCATTGGTCCTCTTTTTTCCGCTAAGAAGTTCATTCTTGTTGGAGACTCAAAACAATTACCACCAGTTGTCCAGAGTAAACAAGCCAAGTAAGTCTGCTGCTTCTGATTGGTCAGTTAACAGATCTTTAAAAGTTCATTTGTTATATGTGCACAGCTATGTTTCCGCTTGTATCCAACAGGTGTTAAAAGGAAACCCAAATGTTTTATGTTACATTTAAATTCAAAATAAAGAGCCTTGTTTTCATGTTTCAGGGCTCTTGGAATGCACCAAAGTCTCTTTGAATTATTAGAAAACCAAGGAGCAACAGTTGAACTTCATTTGCAATACCGAATGAATTGGTAAATATTGTTTTGTCTTTTTACACTCATCTCTTGTCATCAAATTTCAATTTAATATTTAAATTGCTTTGAATTTAATTTTCATTCAGATATTTCTCTCTCTCTCTCTCTCTCTTATTCCATCCAAGCTTTTCCACAAATGCCTAAACATCATAAATGTTACATCACGCTGTGGTAAAATAGATGTATCCATTTTACAATGGATTATTATTGTAAATCAAGCACCCACTTGAAACAAGTTAAAAAAGATGAAAAATGAAAAACCATTTTTGGAAAGTAGCTGCAGTAGTTCACATAACTTTTTGAGTATCTATACCAAAAAATATGACTAGGAGGACTGAAACGGAGATGAATGAAAAACGAAGAATACTTAGCCTCCATGTTTTTGTTGTTTGGTCAGTGATTGAGGCTATGGTGATTCAACATTAATACATTTATATCTGATGTAAATTCTATCATTTTTAAAAAATAAGGAATTATGATATATCGATCATACATTACATGTTATAACCAAGGTAGTTGAAAAATAAGTTTATACTTTAAAGAAAAACATTATGTATTGTAGAGTAAATAGATTTATTTAATTTTCATTCTATAATGAATTCTTTCTTTCAGTGAGATAATGGCATTGTCCAATGAACTGATGTATGAAGGATGCCTTAAGTGTGGTTCTGTTGACATCTCGTCTCAGACCATCAAGCTGGCAAATATAGACTCTGCGGTTAGTCATTTTTATTTCCATTTTTCCATTTTTATTAAGTTTGCTGATTTTGACTTTTTAAGTTTAACTTTTTAGTCTTTAAGGGATGTAAGGAAGATTTTGAAATCTCAAATGTGTGCTAGGCTTGAAAAAGGTTAAAAACTGCTGCAGGTGTCGGTGTTTGAACCCAGATAAAAGCTCAGATTTTTAAAAACTAATTTCAAAACAGGCTGGGCTCCTTCACTTACAGAATTGACACAGCATGGTTTTTATAGCTTCCCCTCCATTTAAACTGATGGTAAATGAGGCTAAGCTTAATTAACACACTAAACTTCTGTTAGTACGGCACCTTCTGATTTAAGAGTGCCGTTATAACAAATTTGCCAAAATAACGGATGGTTTTTATGCAAAATGTATTAATGAGAAGCTAAAAAGTACAAACCAAAATCATTTTAGGGGTTTACTGATTTTAGTTTTCAAAAAGATATACTGAACTCTTCATTGCTGTGAACTAACAATAGTCTTGTGAGAATATTAAAAACAAACTTGACGTTAGAATGCACGTGTCATTAAATAGTGCTGTTAAGAATGAGAGTTTACAGTTTGTACATATATACTGAATACCATATTTTGTATTTGAATCTGCCTCTTTACTACAAGAGATTGTAAATGATGATTTTATCAACAACAAAAAAAAACAACACTTTGGCCTTATTTTCAAGTCTCCTTTTATCCTCTAGCTGAAAAAATAACCAAAATTTGTCAGTCAGCCACACTCTTTTTGGAACATCAAGAATTGAGATATCCTTAGAACTGCCTTCCGTCTTGCTGGAAGGGTTGTGGCAGAGGAGGAGATGGGCGTCGTAATTAACGTTTATTACTAGGCCATTAGTGAAGTTAACTCCAATGTGGAGTTGTATATGTGAGAGATTGTAATAACAAAAGGCCAACACAACCAAAGGAAAACAAATTATTTTATTCATTCAACGAATAAGAAAAATAAGTATTATGGTAATGTCTTTATGTGAGTGTTCTTAAGGTTTTAGTGTTGTTTTTGTGTGTGTGTGTGTAAGGTTAAAATTAGAGATGCACTTACTTATTGTATCAAGAAGGCATTGGGTCAGAGCATGTCTTCAAGCAGAGTGAGAGAAAAAGAAGAGAGAGATAACTAGCCTCTTGTAAGAGCTGTTGGTGTCGGAAAAAAAGAAATTTAAAGATGGTGCTGATTAGGTCTTATGACGGCATTTAGGGGTTTTGATTAGATGGGTATTGATTTAGGACCAGATAACTGTACTAAAGGAAGTAAATGCAACTTTAAATTAATTTTTATTGTTATTTAAAAAAAATTTGTATTACCACAGGGTCATGATTGATAAAAGAAGACAGTTCTCTGTATAAAGGGAATAATTGGTGATTAATAACCCTTGTAATTATCAATGTGCCAGAATATATCAATTGTTTTGTTTTATTTGGATTTTGTGTGTTTATATAATTTCTTTTTTTTTCTTTGTAGAAAAAAATGTTACCATTCTGGTTGCATGAGACACTTAGTGAAGACCTGGAAAAATCTGTTGTTTTTCTAAACACTGTCAAGGTATAACTGACTAATTTTGATTTATTAAATCTTTATAAAGTATCTAGATTTATGTGTCATACAGTGTGTACCTGTCTGTATGTGTATTAAAAAATTAACATATTAGGACCGACAGAATGAATCATAAATTGCGTTAGATTATATAGAAACTAATTTGAGATAATAACCCATGATTACATGGTTAATATATCACTTGCCCTAGACAACATAAGCAGAATAAACAATTGAAGAAAATGGGCTACTGCAGGAATCAAACCAGTCACTGATAAGGTAGTCACTTCAACTTAGTGATGCTCTTATCATTTGCTAAACAGTCGCCAGTAATTCAAAGGCCCAAATAACCGATTTCACACCAGATTCTCATCTTGTTGAAGCAGCTACCCTATCAATAGCAGGTTCAATTCCTGCAGCAGCCCCATTTTCTTTGTTTATTCTATTTATGTTGTCTAGGGCAAGTGATATATTAACCATGTAACAATGGGAGATCATCTCAAATAAGTTTCTATATAATTTAATGCAATTTATATTTCATAAATACATGTATAAGGGTGTATCAAAAAGTTCAAAGCCTGACGTAAAGTTGTTAGCAGAATTTTGATCTGAAATAATAATCATAACCTTACCCTACTGGCATAACACTATTTTTAGAAAATTCACTGTCATGCTTTAGTATATTGTTTGAAAAATTAAAATGCATCTTAATTTTTCTATACAGAGGAACTGCCTACAGGTGGGGATTTCAGCTAGATAAATACTTTGTATGCTTAAACAAAGAGATGAAAATTCAATTTAGATTACCTGACAGACACAAAGTAAGGATCCAGTTTAATACTATGTTTGCTTTGTAAATCAAACCTTTTGTTGAAAAATTTGGTGGCCATAGCTCTAGCTGTTCTTGAGTTATTGCTATGACTGACAGACAGACCAAAAAGACATTTGGTGAATTATAGTAAGACTAGTTTACCTGAGACATCAAAAATGAGGGCATGTATGAAATATGTGGATATATACACATTGTATTTTTTATATGTCAGTAATAGATATTTGAATTGTAGTGAGTTTGGAGAATAACGTTCTGTTGACCATGAATAGATTTTTATCATCTTTATTTTGATACTTTTTTCTATTATTCTCTTAATCAGTATTTTCATTACGTCATTAGAACATGAATGAAATTCTATTTTACCTCCTTATACATGTGAAACTTCATTTTCAGTTACACAAATGAAATTCCATTTCACTACGTTTAGTCACATAAGTGAATTTGATTGTCAGTTATACAAATGAAATTTCGTTTTAATACGTTAGTTATACAAGCGAAATTTTTTTCCCAGTTGAATGAATGAAATTTTGTTTTACTAAGCCAGTTAGATGAGAGAAATTCATTTCCAGTTAAATGAATGAAATTTTGTTTTATGATATCAGTTGTGTCATGGAAGACCTCTGCACATTGCTAATCAATACGTGTGTAGATATAACGATATTGGCAAATTACAAAAACAGATAATTCTCTACAATCGAATGGAATTTTTATCAGATGAAATGAATAAAATTATTTTTCTCTTTCCCTGCCAGGTCCCAGCGTTGGAATGTTATAATTCTAGGGGAGAAGTGATGAATGAAATTGAGGCCCACCTTGTTGCCATGATGGTCCATGCATTTCTTTTGGTAAGATCATTTTCCTGATTGATAAAATTAATAATAATGTTAATCAAAGTGAAAGTTGGTTGTCCGCACTCTATAACAGTGAATTTACATGACAGTTTTATTTGTTTACTTTTGGTCACCTTACGCAAGGCCTTTCGGACACTTGTCAAATCAAAGGGTTTGTAAGAAGGGGGTTATTTATGTCACAGAACCAGTAAAAAGAAAAAAAATGTTAAAATCATAAAGTTGGAAACATGACTAAAAATGCAATAAAAGACTAAAAATGACTGAAAAAAGCAATCAGAGATATAAACGACTTATAAGTGTTCGAAATACTGAAATTGCCGAGATTGTACTTGTCGGGAAAACATTCATAAGGGAGTTTACTCCACATAGTAGATGTTCTTGAGAAGAAGATGTTTGCATGGAATTTGGAGTGAACCTTTTGATATATCTAAAAAGTATGGATGTGCATTAATTGCAGACTGAGGTTCAACTCAGAGACTCACCCAACACAGGCATTGGAATAACATCGAATTACAAAATCAAGCAAGCCTGGAGGTAGAGGTTCAATATCAGCCTAAAGAACTGAACCATCCTATTACTGTCTAATTACATGATGACTAAATATTTGTTTGATAGATTCTAGACATTTGAAATGCAGTATTTAAGTGTTTTTCATTGACAAGATTCAAATGAAATTAGATAAAGTCAAAAAGATTGCAACATTGAATTCAATTTACTAAATGAATATTAATGATTTCCCTTTGCGTATATTTAAAAGAGAATGGATATATTCCAGCTTCTCATGCCATTATTGCCATTTAAAACAAGCATTTCTAGATGTGTTCAGTATTTAGAAAAATCGGTTATGAACTTGTTACGAAATTCAGCAAAAATGTAACGTCAACATGTGCAACCCTTTCAATTTAGATCATGCAACTAGAATGATATTTTTCCAAAGAGCTTTCAAAATACCATAATTCCAAACAATATGAACAGAACAACAAAATTTGTCAGGTCCAAAACCACAAAGTAGCAAAAAATCCCAGCATCTTCAAAAATCTTTCAGTCCCAAGGTTGTTGTCTAGTATGTCAGACTCTAATGGTGCAGCACTGTATTTTACTCGTATTGTACTGTATAGGTAATATTTCTCTTTCCAAAATGTTTTGTACTAATTGGGGGTTACAAACAATAACCTTGTAAATGGAAAAAAACACTTAAATGTTGCATCTAACACATTAACATCACTTAATTCTTTGGAAACCAATATTTTGTCATTTTGCATTCACATTCAAGACAGTGTAGTTGCAATTTACCAAGTCTTTTAGAATTTAGAGAGAAACAGGACTGATTGCTGCAGGGTGAAACTCCGCTCTAACTTCTTTTCTTACTAAAGATGACTACAGCAACTTCTGTATTGAATATACGATAAATTAAAAAAATATATTTTTGTTGTATAATTTATTCATACAAGAACTTATTTCATTCTAATATCTGTATGATAACTTTTAATATGCAAGACTTGTCAATTTGTCAGTAAGACAACCTTGTGGCAATCAGTTGGTCATGACTTTTATTCATGGTAGGGTATGTGAATTCTACGTATCAATTTATACCTCTAACGTTGGTGAGGATTATTTTTGTTGTTACAGTAGAAAAATAAAGTCATTGCTAGTTTCGAAGTTTGACAAAATGGGTTTGTACTTCACTGAGGATCTCTGTCATTCTTCATGGCAAGGGAGGTAACTGCAGTGATCAGATTCCTTTTTTTCTTTTTCTTTTTCTGCTTTTGAAAGCTTATGATATAATTATCTTGGGAATTATGCACAATTCATATTTTTCCAATTGGCTTTGAAAAAAATCTCAAGTACCTCCTGAAGTATCACAAAGTACTCCTAAGGGTGCCTGTACTTCCATTTGAGAAACGCTTGATTAAGTAACACTGTCACCTGTTACAGACATGTTTTTTTTTTTATCCTGTAGTTGTTGATTTGCCCCCCAAAATGTCATGTATTCTTTTTCTGCATTTTCAGGCTGGAGTTCCTGTATCTGAGATTGGTATCATCGCTCCGTACAGAAATCAAGTGAAACTTGTTCAAAAGACTTTGGTGTCCGTGTTGGAAGGTCAGCCCGTGCAGACTGTTGAAGTGAACACAGTCGACCAGTACCAGGGCCGAGATAAAGACGTTATCATTGTGACGTTTGTTCGGAGTCAGTCTCACAATAACTCTCTTGATACTTGTGTAAGTAGATGAAGGAAAGCTGCTTTATTTAAGATAACAGAACATTCACCGTAGACCTGTTATAATGCAAAAGTCAAGGTCCATAATTTTCTACTGCGTTTTTTAATTGAGTCCACATTGTTACACATTTTCCATTTTTACATATCCAAAAGTTTTCCTGATTGCTACATAAAGGATGCTGGGTATCATTTCTCAACAGTGAGTGAAAATAGGTGTAAAGTTAGTACTGATCTGTAAGTATCATTCACTGTAAATACGTCCAGACCCCCCAACTAACATCTTCAAATCCGAAGCTGGTAATTCATGCAGAAATGAGGAGAAAACTATTGGTGCAAGGCTAGTCCGACAGGAAAACAGAAATAGATGTTAAAATTTTAAATTGTGGCACCTCACTAGAAGGTTATATTTTGACAAAACTTGAACACATAAGTTGCGAATTTTAACGAAGAGCCAACAAATGAGAAAGGAGGAAATGAGGCAGAAAGAGTCAAGAGTATTGGCTAAGGAAATGAATTAGACAAAAACATTTCAGTTGTCACTGAACAAAACTTATTTCTCTTTTCCCTTCTCATCTGTTGCTACAAAGATCAAAATCAAACAAAATCTAATAAAACCATTAGATTAGTTATTTTGTGGTTGAAGTTTTGCAAATATATAGGACATGTTCGAGGCTCGGATAACTTAAAAATTTAACATTGATGGACCCAGTGCATAACATTTCTGAGGGGTCTTTCTATTTTTGTATTTAGCTATTATTTTGGGAGCCAAATTTTGAAAATTGGGGTCTATGCTCAAACTGCATTATAAGTGAGTCCACATTTTATTGAGTAAACAGTGTACATAATATAAGCATTGTAAGGGAGGGGTCCAGCATCATTCATGCTTGCTTTTAGAAAATTCAGACTTTTTCAATGATCTTTGTCCGACAAAAAGCAAGAGAATTAACTCATTCATTGATCATCCTTTTTTCCAATGTTTTAATTGATCACCCCCAACATGGCACTCTGCCAAGAGAGGTTGATCACATGACAGTTTCTGTCGAGTGGATAAACGGACATGTATTTCATATTGGATGTAATTTTTTTTTTTTTTTTTTTTTGATCAAAAATATTTTTATCAATTAGAAAAGGGATTATAACATGCAGTTTATCAATTTAAAAATTTAGTTTGTAATTTTCAAACTTCCTGAGGCAAAGGAATGCAGATTTGACTTTTGTTGGAAACAGATGCATATCCGCTGAGTGTATGAATATTGAACAACCATAGCCACCAAAGGTGGCAAAGGGTTCTATCTCCTTTTTATATGTGCATGTATGGCCAGGAGCACTGAAACATACAAACTTATGTTCCAGTGCTCCTGGCCATACCGTTTTATCTACTCAGCTGAAAATTAGCATCTGTACTCCACTAGGCCCATTCTAAAAATGTTCTTACTTTTTGAAAAAAAGCTTTGTTTAACCTTTTGGGACCTTTTGACAGGTTTATTACTAACATCTTGATTCTCCAGAATCTAGATATCTCTGGATGTTTTTTTACTCTATTTTAGATGTTTTTTTACTCTATTTTAGATGTTTTTTTACTCTATTTTAGATGTTTTTTTACTCTATTTTAGATGTTTTTTTACTCTATTTTAGATGTTTTTTTACTCTATTTTAGATGTTTTTTTAACTCTATTTTAGATGTTTTTTTTACTCTATTTTAGATGTTTTTTTTACTCTATTTTAGATGTTTTTTTACTCTATTTTAGATGTTTTTTTACTCTATTTTAGATGTTGTTTTAACTCTATTTTAGATGTTTTTTAACTCTATTTTAGATGTTTTTTTTACTTAATTTTAGATGTTTTTTTACTCTATTTCAGATGTTTTTTTTACTCTATTTCAGATGTTGTTTTAACTCTATTTTAGATGTTTTTTAACTCTATTTTAGATGTTTTTTTTACTCTATTTTAGATGTTTTTTTACTCTATTTTAGATGTTTTTTTTACTCTATTTTAGATGTTTTTTTTACTCTATTTTAGATGTTTTTTTACTCTATTTTAGATGTTGTTTTAACTCTATTTTAGATGTTGTTTTAACTCTATTTTAGATGTTTTTTAACTCTATTTTAGATGTTTTTTTACTCTATATTACATGTTTCTTTACTCTATTTTTGATGTTTTTTACTCTATTTTAGATGTTCTTTTACTTTATTTTAGATGTTTTTTAACTCTATTTTAGATGTTTTTTACTCTATTTTAGATGTTTTTTTACTCTATTTTAGATGTTTTTTTTTACTCTATTTTAGATGTTTTTTTTTACTCTATTTTAGATGTTTTTTATACTCTATTTTAGATGGGGTTTTTTTGCTCTATTTTAGATGTTTTCAGGTGGAAAATGCCAGTGATGTCATAAACAGAATCTAATCATTGATGGATTTTTCTTGCATCACATCAAATCTTTATGCTGCAGTTGTTCAATTATTGACTGTGTTGCGAGTATTTGAATGTTTTTGATAAAAGCTAATCGAGATTAATGAATGAGAATATTTTTCTCCCTTTTTTTCTTTTTTTTTTCTTCTTCCAAAATAGTCAGGGGAGCTTTTAAAGGATGCCCGACGTTTGAATGTTGCTGTGACAAGAGCCAAAAAGAAACTTATACTTGTTGGAGATGCAACAACTCTGGAGCGGTTTGAACCCTTGTCGAAAATTTTGACTCTTCTGAGGGAGAAAAATCAAATATCCTTCCATTTATCTGTAATTTTAAGGAATCATTCAAAGAGTTTTCCAGACAATCAAACTCATCCTTCTAGTCATTTTTGTTGGTCACATGACATTTTGGCCTATCTATTCTATGGCCTTCCTCAGGTGTACTATCCATAAGTGGAGTTTTTCTTCTCTGTTAACGACCTTTTCTTGACAGGCTCGGAAAGAAGAATCTGTCTTTACGTATGGATAATACACCTGAGGAAGACCGTAGAATGAATCAGCTGAAATGTCATGGGAACAATAAAAACTACTGAATAAGAATAAGATTGATTGTCCAAAAAACTCTCTGAATCTTTTCGAGTTTTTTAAAATGCTTGTCATCTTGACTATTTGTTGTATAGTGTCTGTGAAAAACAAAAGGCTTTGCTCACCTTCAGCGGCAGTATTGGAAATATACTTGTAAGTCTTATCGGAGAGAGAACAAATATAGGACTCCCATATGTCCAGATTCAACTTGAGGAAGAGCTAGCAAGCCCTTTCACTCAGCCACTTGATACATTTCAGCTCAGCCTACTTCTGGTTTTGCACATGAAGAACCAAGATTCACTCTATCAGTTTTATATTTTCCTTCCAATCCACTTGACCATCTGCGGGAAATAGATGAGGGTAAGTTTGCTTGATATTATATCATTTAGAAGAATCTTTTCCACCTTTCTCATTTGTTACTTCTCCTTCTGGGTTTATTGTAGAGGTGCTTTTACCTGGTGTCCTTGCACCCCAAGTGATGCGTACAGCAATTTTGCTGGGTGTGAAAAATGGATGGCAAGCAAAATGTGAAAATTTATCAGATGTTGCATTTAAAAGTCTGTATCCACTTATAATCAATAGTGATGTGCAGATGTCTTCTATCATTCTAGGGGTGTAACTGACATAGTAAAAAAGAATTTTGTTCATGCAATTAACATAATAGAATTTAATACATGTTCTAATGACGTAATCGTAATTTTAAAAAGTAATAAAAACAAATAGAAATAATAAAAGTCTATTTGTGATCAACAGAATACTATTTTTAAAGCTAACTGCGATGTAAATCTCTATTATCCACGTCTATAAAATGCAATGTGTATATCCATATATTTCATATATACTGTCATTTTTTAATGTACTAGTAAAATTTTCAATAGAACCATCTGAAGACACGAAGGAGAAACAAAAAATAAAAGTTGTATATATCATCAATTGTTGGCCATCCTCTTATACCCCCCCACCCCCCAAAAATTGTCATGTGCACCCCTTGGGGACATATGCACCCCAGCTTAAAAACCATTGCTCTAAATAAAAATCACCAATTCCATTTGTTTCTTCCTTAACTATCTGACATTAGAGATGTGCCACCAGAAGCTCACCTGACGGACCTCAACAAAAGCCTTGATTTGGAATTTTAATCCACATCTGGATTCATCTGGATCCTTCATGCTTTCATAATTTATTGGGATTCATTGCATGAAGAGGATTTTTTTTAATTCATTCACTTCAAAATAAAAAAAAATGTTTCATCAGAAAGAGTTTCATCACTAGACTCTCAGTCTTTGTACCATCTCTCTAGTAAATCATTTACAATGTACAAAAAAATCCCATAAAAGATATTCCTATAAGAAATCACTTTTCTTACACCCTTGTTGAAAATTATTTGCAGTGTATTTCTATTATAGATGTTTTGTAGAGGATTATTTTGTTTCAGAACAGAGAGAGAAAAGGATTCATGCTCAATATGGTGAAATCTGATTATTGATCTATTTTTTATAATTATTTAACTATTTATTAAAATTGTTTCTAATTTCTGAATGTATCCTGAAAGTGACTTGATGAAATAGGGCAGATTTAGTACCAATCAATGACAATCCTTTACACAAGAATGATATGATACAAAAATATAGATGAACAATAGATTAAAAAAAAAAATGTATTTTAATCTATTTTCCCTGCAAGTTTAGTCCAGTGATTGATTTTAAGTTATTTGATTATTTTATTACTGAGCTCTACTTAATGTTTCAAGACCATATAAATTCGGTCTTTTGCTTCAAAAGATGTCTGGTAACTCAGTTAAACTCAGTTCTAAAGGCCTCACAAACATGTTGAGGACAAAGACACAACAATCAGAATTGAAAACTTGGAACTAAAAAATAAAACTCCTACAACAATCAAGCAAAGAGTCACTTGAGGATATCAAGCCCTCAACAGAGCAAGCTCAACCTTCAAAAACAAGACGATCCCATTAATCCTAAAAAGAAGGGTATACAACCGATGCATCCTCCCAATAGTCACCTGAAGAGCTGAAATGTGGAAGTTAACCAAAAGAACCACAAAGAAAACCTAAAAAAACTGAGAACCATGCAACGTGCACAAGAGAAAGTCATCTTCAACATCTCATGGAGAGATCATAAGACAGCAGAGTACATGAGAAAAGAAAACTGGAGTCAGGGATATCACAGAATCCATTAGAAAACTCAAATGGCAATGGGCTAGTCATGTTGCAAGAATGGAAGACAGCTGCTTGATATCACAACTCAGATCATGGATGCCCACAGATCATATGTGAAACTTCGGCCAGCAAAATATAAGATGGTGTGATGAACTAGACGAGTTAAGAAATTATTGGCTTCACGATGCCCATGATAGAGAAATCTGATGAATCTTGATTTAAATCTATGTTCAACAATGGACACTAAAAGGTTGATGATGACTGCAAACTGTCTCCGCCAGACTCTGAACTTAACGACGCAGAGAATGGGATTGGTAAGTCAACTGTTAAGCCACTCACACCTCCAGTCAGTTGAGCATTTTAAAAATCTGTCAAAGCCATTTAATATAAGTTTCTTTCTTCTATTTTTTTTTCTCCAACTCCAGTCCAAACCTAGAGTTGACTTTGTTTTTCTGCTGTAACAAGAACAGCAATAACAATCCTCACCAAATTTAGAGGACTGAAAATCAACATTTGCTTACTGTGATTTGAAATCACAAACGATTGACAGTTGTGTCTCTTACTGACTGAGCTAAATTGACAAATCTTACAAATCTACAAAAGTTTACGTTAAAAATTCACTACTAACTAAATGATATAAAATTAAGTTGCTTATTATCATCTTTAGTTAGTTTGACCCTGCAGCAGCCAGGATTTTTATTACTAGTTTCCTTTGTCTAGTATTCAGCTAGTATACTTATAATTGTCATTGTAATTCAAATATTGGACAAAGTTTACTTTTCGCAATCTGAGATTGACCACTTTATAAATGGACACATTTGACTTGACACCATCTTGAAAACATAAACAAATAACATGTTTTTATGGAAAAAAAAACTTATTTTTTAAAAAAAAAAGTTTTGAAATCTCTGGGTGCAAAAAGTAAACTTTGTCCCAAATATTGAATGCGTACTTCAGCTAGTATACTTATTCTAATAATCAGATACAGTAGTCTCTCCAGTCTTGCAATTTACTGATTTGATTATTTGGGCGTTAACTGTTCAACAATAAAAACAAAAGTCTCTCACTGACTTTTGGAAGAAAAATTTTAAAATATTTCTTCAAGTTTTTTCTACAAAAATGTCCAAATATTAGTAATAATGTAGAATCAGGCTGTTATGTTTTTTAGGGTTGTTTTTTTTTGTTTTTTTTTCAAGTTTCACTGCCAGAATATCAATAATTGGGTGTTGACAGCAGATTGACAAGATTTGAAGAAATAGTCAAAAGTGTTGTTTAACTTTAAATTGAACTTCAATTGAAGACAGCATAACTGTGACAGAAACTTGATACGGATTTTAATCGAGTTGTCTAGAATATCTATTTCAATTAGATAAAAAATTAAACAAAAACTGCTGAGTTCGATTTATCACATTTCTTTCAAATTCCTCAAACAGAAGATAAAAGAGGAGACACTCTGCTGTATTAAGGTAAGGACGTTTTTCTCCATCACTCTCACAGACTTGTGTACAAAATATTTTTTTTGCTGTGGTGAGATGACATTTTGAAGGAAATGTTATGGATGGTAGTTCATTTCCCCTCAGGTGAATGGAAAGAAAAGACGTATCAGTGATACAAAATAGATGCAAACCTAAAGATAGATACATTTACGGAAATTTTCCACTCTACAGGAATGTACGTAACCCACATGCAATACTCATTGTCTCCGTCACCTTTTAAGAGTTCAACTGCAAGGTGAGATTATTTAAATTACTTTACACACCAACTTAAAAATGAATGTTGGTGTTTGTCTTTCTGTATGATCGTTAAGAACTTGATCTCTCTGGCCTTCCATACTCACAAAAAAGCTTTGGTAAAAAAAAAAATATGTCCAGCATATTATTGATAAATCTTATTGTTGTATTATATAATTAACAAGATCTCAGAGTTGGGCAAAGTGAAAGAATAAAATGAGAAATTTAAAAAATAATCTATTTGAAAAGAATTATGAATGCAAATTTCTCCAGCAAATGTTTAGTTTAATGTTGGTTTATATGATCGATATTCAAAAATATCCCTCGTTCTATACGGTGTAAACAGGTAATTTTGATCTCATATTTTTTATCAATCTTCATTCTCACTAATGAAAGAAAGATTCTGGAGATAAAATTGAATTTTATACGATTTTGACGGAATGTAAAGAGTTGATCATAGAATTTCATAAGAGGTCTATGCCACAACCCCCTGCAAATTCGAGGGACTACTGTATATCTATAAAATTAACATTTCCCAACCGTGATTTTAAATTACAAAGTTAGTGATGGCCAGCTCTCTTACCAATTAGGCCAATCTGACAAGTCTTTAACATCTGCGAAATACGAGAGTTTATTTCATTCTAATGAATAAATACATCTATACTGAAAAAAAAAATAATATATATATATATATATTCATAATTTTTTTCATTTGATTATATGTACAATCGTAAGTTGTAGAAATAATTTTTAGTCAGAATAGTAGCCAGACTTTTTATTACTAGCTTCATGTGGCATTCTTCTAGAAATAATCTGGATTGGTATCTTGATAATTTTGATCATTACACTTCAGCCAATGTATTCTCTAGCCTTCCTATTGTCATTTGAAGGTCTAAGAGATATTTGTTATTCAAATAAATGGATACTTGAGCTAGTGTACTTATGATTCATGAAACAATAAAAAAGAATACAAGAATAAATGAAGAAAAAACAATACACCGAATAAATCTTCTTTATTTTACATTTGTTGTTAAAAGTAACTGACCTTTGTTTCATAAACTTTGGACCAAAAGACCAAATAAAAAAAATCAATAATCATCTTAAAAGTAAAAATATTTTTCTGTGTAAACCAATCCTTTAATTACTCTCAGGCTTCTTGGTCCTACCCAAGCCATAAAAAAAATCAGAGGGGACATTGCATCAGAGCAAGGTTAAGATTTTATATCTTAACCGGAAAAAAAAATATATATATATATACACACATATATATATATATATATTCTCGTACAATTATATGAATTAGTATCAAATCATTTTCAAAAAGTAAAATATTATCAAAAAAAAAAAAAATCTGTAGTTTAAACCAGTGTTTCTTGAACTATTTCAATGTCATTCACACTCAAGTCTTTCTTACAAAATTTCATTCAACCTTGACTAAATACTCGTTTATTTTTCATTTCATTCTTCTTTGTGTATAATTTTATACATAATTCATTTTATATCTGGAGTGAAAAACATAGACTTGTTACTCGATTGCTTATTTTATTCTTTTTTTTGAACATCCTAAAATACTATTTACAGAAAATCAAGAGAGACAAAAAAACTAGCAGAAAATTATTAGAATTTTTCTAGTTTACATCAAATTAGCAGATAACATTCTCAGAACTTGAATTTAGATTTTTTAGAAATGTTTTCTCATTGTATTGGAGTGGCTCTGCATGTGTCTGAAGAACAATTTTTTTTTAAAAATGTTTGTTGGGTACTTATGTGCACCCACTCATACATTTATCACAAAAATTACTTTTAAGAATAGAAAAATATAGATACCTGAGTAAATTAAGCCTTTCACTCTCCAAGTTTCATTCACCCGAAGCACAATTTCATTCAGCCTTGGATGAATCATTCACTAGTTTAAGAATTACTGGTTTTAACCTTTTTGTTTATTCTTCCCACAAAATTTCAATCAAAAGATAACAATAAATCATATTCAAGCTTCATTTCAATTTTCAAATTTATATTAAATTAAAGTTGAAAATATTAGCTGAAAACCTGCCTTATGGGTGGGGTTTTCAGCTAGTAAATCCGAAAATTTCACATAAAATGTATATTGAAATGAAAATATAGAATTTCTCTTTATTTAATTGCAACGCAAGACCTGATACAATTATTTCCTTTTGCTTTGAAATCGACAACCTCTCTTCACCCGGCAGTTTGATTGACCATCACAACATCTAACCAGAGAAAGGGGTGGGTAGTAATAAAACTATTCTCAACAGACACCCTTATAGACACAACACGCACCTTGTTTCTATGACAACTAAATTTAACCTAAATTAAGGGTAACATTATACTTACATTGTCAAAAGAGCCTTTTACTAAGAACTTGAAAAGTTTTGACATTTTCAAAAATTAATAAGCTAAAAACATGCCCCATGGTCATCTTATTAACCACAGAAAATGGCTAGCTCTAGCAGTCCTTGACTGACACAGACAAAAAAAAAAAAAAAAAAAAAAAAAAAAAACACTTGGTGGATTATAGTAAGATATTGATATATTTATGTTGGTTATAAAAAGGGCTTACAAACAATCTTACTATTACTATGATAATGAACTGGGTGTTTTTGTTTTTTTTTCCTATTTTTTTGTCAGTACCAATGGACTATTCCACTTGAGAGGTAACAATTTTGCTTATAAAATCCTTTAAACATATTTTGTCTAATCACCAGACTTCTTCAGATGTAGCAAATTTGAGTTATAGACTCTTCATTGGATAGTTTACCCCCCCCCCCATATATCAAATTAAATTTTCTATTAATATAGTATCTACTCAATTTGAGTGTTTTTGTATCAATTTAAAAAATTTTTTTTTTCTTTAAATTTTCAAGTTTAGGTGTGATTTTTCTGCTTGAATCTGAGAAACCAGATTCAGATTAATGTATCCTGAAGGGGACCCCAATCAATCATAAAATGACACCTTTATCTTGAAGAGTGTTGTGATAACAGATAAAACTGCACTTCATTTTACAACATTGTAATGCAAAATTGGGTGTAAATAACATTGGTCGATTCGTAGAAATGCATCAGACCATATTGACAACATTCATCCCAACCTCAATTTCAATAAATTGAATTTTTTTTCAACTACTTGGTTTATTTAAATTTATAAAGTTCTGAAGACACCCAAATACAATTTGGTTTTACAAAGATTTAAGATAAAGTTTTTAAAACAATTATTGTTAGTGAGGTAAAATATGTAACAACTTTGCATTTCATTTTATTGAACTAAACCTGCATAAAACCAAGTCATATTTGTTTATGTTCGTAAGACTGAAAAAAAAAAACAGATTCTCTCTCTACACTGGATGATGTGATCAATTTTGGGGTGCCTGTTGTTAAGATGGTCCAATGCATCTGTAAAATAGAAATAAATTGTTAGCCTAAAAATCAACTAAGAATTATCTCCCCTTTTTTCAACAAGTTAAAACAGAAAAACACTAATCCAGTTGATGTTAAAAATGGTGTCCAAATAAAATAAAAGCTTCATTTCCGTATAAACTTTCAATGTTTAACACACCTGCCCACTCAATTTTTAAAATGGTGCACAAATATAATAAATGGAAACAACTATTTCCATACAAACCTTTAACGTTTCACTTACTCGATGTTAAAAACTGGGCCTAAATAAAAAGAATTTAACAATTAGATTTATTCGAAGCCATTACAATCTGTCTTTCTTTCGAGGGGAGATAATCATTCATTTTTCAAAATGAGTTACCTCCACCTTACACTCATTTCCTGTGTGTCAATCAAAATTTAGATACATACATTTCTCATGATTCTGATTCAGAAGGATTCATTTGATTTTTTTCTTTTATTTCTTCAAGATCAATTTTTTTTTGTCTTTCATTTTTGATCATGTATGCATGTGTGAGTTTTTTTGTTTATCGATGTGTCCAAGGTATTTATAACCAACCAAAGTGAATGTTTTACAAGCCCATAAAATGATGTTTGAATCATTGTCAGTAAAATTTGAATGAAAAAAAATTTGTACCAGGTATAAAGATAAAAATCAGGACAACTCATTCTAGTATACAACTTACGCATGCGCAAATATGTTAATTTAAAAAAAAATCAAGCTATATGCCAACACTTTAACACTATTTTATGCTTTGTTAAAAAAAGAAATTCGACTGAACATCGGTCTAGATGAAGAAAATATCAAACAAAATCTAAATGATTTGTCTGCAGGAGGCTGAAGATTAGACCAACCATAATGTGTTCAAAAAACCAAATTCCACAGAATTAAAAAAAAAAAAAAATATTCAGCTTAATATTGAGAAATTGTCTAGAAATATTTGGTTAAAATTACTAGAATACATCAAAATAATAGTTAGTCACTTTCATTTTCATTATGTCTCAAATAACTTTTACTGACTGCATTAATTTTGACTATTTACCTACATCTCAATTTTTACTTAGAATTCAGTTGTGATAAAGACAGTCACTCTACAGCTGCAAGCAGACACTGCAGAATCGGTAACTAAAAAATGACTACAAAATTAAGATGAAGGTAAATAGTCAAAACTAATGCAATAGGTTACAATACTTTATCTAATAATGAAAATAGAATAATAAAATAATCTTTACTGAGTTATTCAGAGATATATTCAAGATGCTCATTCGAATAACAGATATTTTAGGTGAAAATTTAAATTCTCAACACTGTTCTTCTGATGGTATTTTTGTCAGGATTGAATTATCGTAAAAGTGATCTATTGGGTCGTTCGGAAAATAATGGCCGATTCTGGATTCCAACATTTAGCCGAGTCTGACAACATTACTATAGTATATTTTAACAATATATATAGCTTATTTGAATGATTCAAATTCTCTTTTCATTAATAGTCACCGTGTACTTTCAGACTTGTTGACCCCTAAACTTGAATCTAAAATGAAAGAGTATAAACTGGGTCACAATGCATCTCATATAGTCTCCAATATTGACCTAGCGTGAAAGTTGATGGAACTACCTCGTAGTGTGCAGTTTGGGATTAATTTTGAAAGTTTTGTCGTAGAGATTAGAGTCTTGAAGATCAAGAAGGCAGAGGATGTCCATCTGTGATAGTAGATGAACACCTAAAGATGTTGGTTGACAAAAGCCACACCAAACTCTCACAAATACTGGATGTTGGCAATATAAGACCATCTAAGGCAAATTGGTGTAGTAAAGAAGCCCGATAAGTGAATTCCATATGAACTCTATCTAAATTATTACCAATAAATAATGGTCATTATTTTCCGAACCTAATACTTGTATAATATGCCAATTATGTGTTCATATTTTTGGCCTATAACACCAAAGGAAATAACTTCATTTTTATGCAAGAGTTACTTCCCTTAGAGTTTAATTATTCTATTATTGTTAAGAGAAAGATGATTGTCCACAAAAATATTTGAATCGAGACAATTTTTCAATTGAATTAACTTCACAACTTCTCTTAATATTCTAAGCTTTTACGTAATTGCAAAATGCTGTCATTTGATGTCGGGGGTAAACTAGTTTGCTGAGAATGTTTAAAGTAACTTCCAATTCAGGCCCTACTGTAATGTAATGGTCAACAAACTTGTTTCACAGACTGGCTTGTAGGTGCAGTGAGTGTTGATCCTGTATTGGGTGCCCTATCACTATGGCCTTGTGCCAGATCAAAATCCATGCAACAAAGCAGTCATTATCAAACGAGTTTAATCCTAACAAGGTGCCTCATAAATGTGTCCTTGAGCCATACTAAGCTTAGTAAATACTTTCAAGGTATTAAAAAATAAAAAAAAATCCCTTTAATTTATTTTTAACTACAGATTACAGTAATACCCCACTTAGCACTACCCCATTTAGCACTAATTTGCTATAATGCTCTTTTTCAAATATTTTTCATGATAGATTTAGTTATGTTAAATTTTGGAACTAAATGATAAGACAACATCATGGACAGTCTCCGAAACATCTGTATAATATACACTTTGGTTAAGGTGCTACATGTACAAAAATCTACACAAGCATAATAATCTCAATGTATATCACATAGACACTTACTGATATTTCACCAGTTCCGGAAAGTAGTTACTAGCTGTGATACACAGCACTGATCCATTCCATCTTGTTGAGGCTCAACAATGACATTATATACTTGTAAATGATTGCTGGCACAATCTGTAGTATATGCACATTGTTATGACTCCACATAATGAGGTTTTTGTCTTATGCTGTCGTTGACAGGAACATATCTAGAGGGCTAACTGAGGTATTATTGTTTGATATAATTATTTTCATGTATTCTTCTGAGTTACTGCATGGCCACTGAGAGATTTTTCAAAATCATACCAAGCAAGAGAACACTTATTCAACACGTTCACTGACACACAACGCTTGTGGTATGTTGTGTATTGCTTCTGAGATACATGTGCAGAGGTTTTCATTCCAGGAATATCCAACATAAGTGCAGAAAATAAAAGATTGAGAAGACGTGGGTTACATTTCAAAATTTATCGAAGGATAAAACTTTATACATTTCACCTTTTCAAAAGGCGTCGTCAGAAGTAGTAGAGAAATAGATTAATGGAATCAGCAAGCCATTGCAGTCCGTTACATGTTGAGAGCAAAAATACAAATTGCCAGATGAGAGTTGAAGAAACTGGCTGTATCTTGGAGAGAAGGAAATTTCTAGGGGAATTAAAGTTGAAGAAACTGGTTGCATCTCAATCCATTTTCCCCAGAACTTTCTTTTGTATTTTTGCCTTCAACACGTAACATACTACAATGGGTTGATTTCATAATTTTATGTACTGCAACTTCTGATGATGCTTTTTGATAAGGCGAAATGCATGAATTTTTGATGTAACAAGTCTTCTTACACTGTTATTTTCTACTACTATTCCGTTCGATCTTATATCCACACAGTAAACATTCAGAGCAATATAAATGCACGAGACTCAGTTCTGCCTTTCAGCACTTAGCTGGGGAGGGGGGGGGGCTATCCAAGATCACTATGAACGTATTAGAGAAAAAAAAAAAAAAAAATGAAACTAAATGCTTCTAACTAATTTATCTTCTTGGTGACCCAACCTGATATGATATGATATTTGGAATGGGGTCAAACAAGGTTGTTAATTACTTAGTTTGGTTCTGAAGGTCATGACCAACGAAAGTCATGAACAGATATTTCAATTTTGAGGGAAACAAAGGTAAGACCCAGGAGAAACAGTCATCATTCTAGAGACATCAAATACCATCTATCTTTTTCAAAAACTATTTAAGAAATAAACTACACATCCTCTATATGCCCCTTCTCCTATTCTCATTAGTCGTTATTGACCCAACGAAAGCTGGTACCTTTTTAATAAATGCACTATTCAGAGAGAGGCATGAACCCAACTCTTACTGCACCCTGAAGAAGAAGTTATGTCGAAATCGGGGGAGTATGGGAGCTTTGTAGAAGAAGAAAGAACATACAACCTTTACTACAACTAGACTGACCGTCGATCTGGTTTGATTTGTCTCTAGATGGGTTTGAACCAGGGTTGCCAGACTGGAATACGAGGGGAGATAATATAAGTTTTATGTCCGAGACTTATCCAACACAGGCATTGGAATAGCATCCAAGACCAGAGATTATGGAATTTTGAATGTTGAAGATTACGTCATTGTTATTAATCATAACAACTTTGGGGGGGGGGGGTTGTTCCGGGACTAGCACATATTGTTATCATGTTTTGAAATAATTTAACTGATTTATGAAATATTTGTCAACTGGATGTCAATAATGGCCTGACAAGCCAAAAATATATTTATTGTTTAAAAAATATGCTAAAGAGAAAACAAGTTGAACGTTGAAAACTTTATTTTATTTTAGTCCAAGAATTGAATTGTGTTGAATTTGGAAATCAAGCCCATGCCTGTATTGAGTGGGTCTCGGAAGAAAAAGCTCGGATTATCTTCCCTTTTGTAGCACAATCTGGCCACCCTGGTTCAAATTAAATTTAAAAAAAGGAGAGGGGAAAAAAACAAAATGATGCCAATTCCGTCTCAGGCCATACAAGAGTTGCTTCCCTTGCTATACCAATTTCATAAAATCCCTACTTCTCTAATGGAGCAGGCGATTTTTTTTTTCTGTTTCTCTATCTCTAACAATGGACTCTTCCAGTTAGAGGTAACCATTTTGCTAAAAAATCTACCCACTATTTGAAATAATGAACTCTTCCACTGAAACGACTTCAGTAGTTTCTTTTCTGCAAATGAACAAAAATCATCTCATAGAAATTCAAACATTATTTACTAAGCTCCAAGTTTCGGCACAAGGCCACAAGTAAGGGGCACCCAGTGAGGTTCAAACTCACTAAACAGTGATGATCAGCAAAACAAGCTCACCAACTGATACACCACTAGTTAGAGATATATTTTTATCTTATAAAAATCCGATATAGGTATAAAATGTCTTATACGTAAACTTACAATAAAATCTAGAGCTACTAATACCATCCATGCAAACACCATCCATGGTTTTAATTATCAACGGTTGGCTCAATCTAGATGCTTTTATAGTAATCCATACACGAGAATTACCAATGTGTGTTTTGACGCAACTGACGTAGCAAAATAGGATTTCATTCATGTTCTAATGACGTAATAAAAAAGCCAAACTTTAAGAAAAAGAGAAAAAGTAAGGAAGAAAAAAAAAAAATGATAAAAATCCGTTTGGTCAACAGAATGTTGTATCTGTCAATTAGCTGTCAATCTCTAGAAGTTCACATAAACACAAAACTACTTTATAAAATCTTTTTATCATTTACTTCTGAGCAACTATTTACAATAACTACTACTACTACCATTGTTATTAACTCTGAGTTCCATATAAGAAAATGTAAACGTTAACAAGACGAATAACTACTGATCAAATTCATCCCCCTTTCAACTTTACCTGGAATTTTCCAATTTACTTTTTAATCCATCTAACATATTAAATTCAACAAACTTTGTTTCCTCCACAGAAGAGCTCCACTGTCAATTAGGAATGTTCTCAGTTGGTTTCTGACATAAAGGATTAATAGATATCTGTCCCTCGCATAAATGAATCACCATAGCCCGCCTGCATGTCAGAACTAATTTCTAGATGCTGCCTAGTGGCGTATTCATGCCAATCTTTACGGTTTTAGCCCCCAAAATGTGACCAGTAGCACCCGAAGACACACACAAAGAAATGAGCAAAAAGAGAACTTGGCTGGTTAGTCAGGCTGTCCATTTGTGGGGCTATGGTGATTCAATAAATAACATCTTTATAAAGTATCTATTAATTTACAAATGATTAGAATTAATCATTTCTTATAACTCAATAGATACTAACCCACTTACTGCCAAATTACGCTGGATACACCAGTTCTTGCGTGATCACCAAAGTTAAGCAACATTGAGCCTGGTCAGTACTTGAATTGGTGACTGTTAGGGGAATACCAGGTGCTGTAGGCAAGAATGGTTAAGTCAGTGACACCACTTCGGGTACATTTCACCTCTGAGTCTATTTCACATATCACAAGCTGAAACTAGAAGCTTTTGATATGGGAAGCCTGAGCAGGGTTGGCTGATGCCATTGTCAGCGTAAGGGTGCAAGTTAGCTAGCTAACACAATTGATATCGGAAGTTACTTCATCTCGAATTTTTATAATTTATCTGATATGTTGGCACATAAGTTGATTTTTTTATATTAGCATTAAAAAAAACACAACAAAAAACAAAAACAAACAAACAAACAAGTTGTATCAGTTCAATTAAACCAGGGGTATTCAACCTTTTTCAGCTCACCGCACACATTGATGTATTTTGAAAAAAAGATTAAAAGATATCACCTCCCACCTAACATAAAATTTGAAAATATTTTTACAGCATAGCAAACAAACTACCGTCCACTTAAAATTACAAATTGCTTACTAGTGGGCAGTACTTTCCACATTGAAGACCCCTTATTTAGACCATCAGAATTTGACAATATGATGGAAGGAGTGCTGCCTTACTTTGTGGGGTTGACTTTTACGATACCATGAATGGTAACTACGTATATTAGATTCCCTTTCATAACTAAATGGAGTTAGTTTCTTAAAAATTTCAAGAAGACTGGTCTATATCTTTTGGTACAGCTTGTGATTAAACTATTTTTTGCAATAAGATAACAGTTTGTAATTGTCTTCTATTTTTATTTTTAGACGAAGTATTGTAACTAGTCATATCAATTATGACTACTATTTACCTTCATCTTGGATTTTTAGTTATTTTCATCACAACTTGGGCCATCACTTTATGGCAGTGAACAAACAGCTGAGATAGGAAATAAATAATAAGCTCCCGGTGAGATTAAAACTCACATTGCCCTTGCAAAAGGAACTCCTGGTTTATACCCAGCTACTATGACCATTTAGCTGCGAAAGCTTTGTGGTTAGCAGAAGCTAAATCAGACCTACACTTTTATTCCGAATCTCTGCACCATAATTTGCACCAGTTGTATCACTGAGAGCGTTTATTTTTCATCATCCATTTTTGTCATTAGATAAAGTATTGAAATTCCATTGTGACCTGGACTATTAAAGCAAGAACAAAGGCTGTCATAGAGTGTATAGAATCAACTTCTTTTAGCCATGAGGGTAAAGGTATTCCTTCTTGAAATAAGAAGCACCCTACAAAAGGGATGCAATTTGGAATCTTGCAACTTCAGGATTTCTGCAGTTTTAACAAAACATTTCTTTCTGTTAAGCTTTCCAAGACTAACGCATTAAGGTGCTTCATGCCGGAAATGAAATCTCCCAGTTGACTTCATGAAGAAATCCAAGCAAATTAAAGTGTCCATCTCTTAATAGGAGACTACCATTGGAATATTCAGCCGGTGACAAAATCCCGGTTTCCAATGATGTATCAGCTTAGTGAGCCTTGCAAGTCTGGTCAAGACCAGGACTTTATTTTAAAAAATTTTTTTTATGACTGCTCCTTTGGCAGGATGCAGATCCCTCAAAAGAATGATTTCATCTGAATCACACAGCTTGGAGTGTACTCAATTAGCTGCTGAGTGAACAGGGAAATGTTGTCTTAATGGAGTTTTCCACACTCTTCACTCACAGAGAACGACACGGCATATATATCCCTGTAGCCAGAGAAAACTGAATATATATGTTAACAAAGAATTGAATTAATGGCACTCTCTACAAACTACTTTCATTTAGGGGCTCTTTATGATTAGATAGAATAATTAATTTTTTTTTAACTTGATCTTAGAGAAAGAAAAAAAAAAAAAAAAGACATTAATTATTTGAATTTTTTCTCATATGATTTTTTTCATCTCTATTCAAGATATACTTATGACTCCAGGATTTTATAAAATAACAATTCTAAGAACAAGTAACATGAACTCCTGGAGGTTGACAGCAGGTTTCCCATCATAGTCAAAATAATTCCAGGTCTTTGGTCATTCAACTTGAAATGTATACTGTTACAGTATTGAAATAAACACCCATCCCACAAGATTTGTCACAATTTGATTTCTCAGACCTTACTAGAAAACCCTACATCCTGGGAAACCCTTTCAGAGAAAATCAGTACAATCTGATATATTTAGAATAAACCAAGATTTTTTACACAATTTCTAACGAATAAAAAAATTTTTTTTTACAAAGATTATAGAGAGACCCTTCTATGATTAATATCTAATAGTTATCTCCATTGATGAATTGGACATTATGATATAGATAGGTGTGTGTACGAACACTGACCCCCACACTATTATTATTAAGGTTTTTTCTACATTAGTGCATTTTGTGGGAACCTTAATTCAATACCCCTGGTTTGGATCCCCACTCACAAAACAGATAAATAGAATTAGATTGTTAGTGTTACATAAACAAAGATAATCAAAAAGAAACCTTCGCTAGCATAATCAGAAAACTTGAGTTATATTTATAAATCCACTTACCATATATACTCATGTAATATTCAACTTTTTGAGACCAATTTTTCGAACCTATAATTTGGAGGCCGAACATACCCAGAGTTCACAGGCTCAACTTGGGCACAAAATTTTTACAGTTTTAAAAGCATACCTCCTGTTATGTTTGATCCCCTAATTATAGGTTTAAAAATTGGTCAAAAAAAAAAAAAAAAGAAAAAAAAAGTCAAACATTACACAGGTTTGGTTCGGTACTTACAGGAAGACAGTCAGTTTATGAGCAATACCTTCTTAAATTTCACCGATAAAGATTTTTTTTTAGATAAAATAAAATAAAACAATGCAGAAGACCCTCGATATGGCGCGGTTTGCAATATAAGGTTGGTGGGTGATGGTTCCCAAAATTTTAACTATTATATTGCCTACTTGTCCAGAAAACCGCAAATAAAAACCGAATTTCATCCAAAGACTTAATTTGACTAAAATTTTGAATATCTTCACTTTGCAATCTAGTTGCAAATAATCAAATGCTGTTTCACACAATTTCTTGGATTCCTTGATAAAGACAACACTCTCCAGCCGTGAATTTGTAATATAATTTTGATTATCTGTGGTTCAGTTATAATGGGGTTCTCTTTCTTGGAACCCAACACCCACGTCATAAAAGGGGGACTACTGTAATAATCACATTTGTGATAAAAAAGTTGCAGTTTTTATAATAAAGTTTCTCTTTCTTTTCTTTTAAAAAAAAAAAAACAAAACAAACAAATAAACAATTCTCCAGACTGACTTCCTTTTTTTCTTTCTTTTTTTTTTTTTTTACATTCATTTTTTTTTTTTTTTCATTCATTCATCAGAGCATTCAAAAAAATCTTTCCTTCTGTCCGTCGCGGGGGGTCGAGAGACAGACGGACTCTTTGGTATTTAACTACTCATTGCAGCACTTGACTGCAAGAGGAAATTAATTGCACACAGAGCTGCACCCAGAGCCGAATCACACCGATCCCCATAGACGATCGGGGTGTGGTAGAGTTTCCTCACTTCCTGTTGGACGATAGGATTTTTCGTGACACCAGATCCGCTTGCGATGATTCTCTGTATACCGTGGTCTTCGAGGTAGGTGTTGGGCATCATGTCGTGCAAGTTGGCCACAAGGCCATGACACAAAGCACGGAAGATTTTGCCGAGTCCCATGTTGTTCATGTTCAATCCAAGAACACTGCCCCTCTGATCAGGCTTGTGTCGTTCGCCTTGCAAGGTGGGGGTGATGACCAGATCAGTGCTAGGCACTTGGTTAGCGAGGAAGATCAGCCGATCCCAGATTTGGTCGTCAGGAATTTGCATACCTTTGATAAAACCAGAAAAAAAAATCATAACTCAATCATATACAATAGACTGAAAAAACCCCCCAAAAAACAAACTCTTTACTTTTGGTCACCTTAAGCAAGACCTTTCAACCACTTTTCACATCAAAGGGTTAGGAAAAAAAGGAGTTATTTTTGCCATAGAACAAAACCAGTAAATACAGGTTAGAATAAAATATCAGCACCTCATATAAATGGATCACCATAGCCCACATGTGTATCAGAACTAATTATCTATAAAAAAAAGTGTGTTGGAGTTTTGGTTGTTGGTTTCTAATATGACTAAAACAAAATGTCAGCAGGGGTGCCGGGATGATTATCTAAAATCATCTAAAAGAGGAAAAAAAAAAGTACCAGTTCAAGATTTTGGCATTGTTGGCCCAAAATGACCATAGAGACACTAAAAAGGGTAATTTTTGAAAGAGAAAACATTCTTAGATAATCCCCAGTGCAAACTTTCAAGGTTGCAGCTAAAAAACATTGAATTATAAGGTAATGCATTCAAACTTCAAAATAAAATAAACTGAGCATTGTAGCTGTGGAAATAACTGAAATATCAACTTTTTAAAAATGGTTTGTTGGGTACTCATCATGTGCACCTAACCAAGAGACAGACCCGAAAATTGAGAACCATGCAACGTGCACATGAAAGAATAATGCTGGGCCTCACATGGAGAGACCACAAGACAGCACAGTACATCTGAAAAAAGACAAGACTTAGGGACATCATAGAATCCATAAAAAATCTCAAATGGCGGTGGGCTGGCCATGTTGCAAGAATGGCAGACAATCGATGGACATCGTGACTCACAACATGGATCCCCCGAGACCACATATGCAACCGAGGCCAGCAAAGTGTTAGATGGAGAGACTAACTAGACAAGTTCAGGAAATACTGGCTCCATGACGCCCATGATAGGGAAGTGTGGCAAATCCTGGGGAATGTCTATGTCCAACGATGGACGTTAAAAGACAGATGATGATGATCATGTACAGTCACTCAATTGGTCACGATACATTCCAAAAAGTACAGAACAGTTTCATGATGAACAACTGCCAAACGCAAGAGATTCAAAACAAATGTCATACAGTATTCAATGACAGCCATACATCAGTGGTGAACCAAGGTAGGGCCCAAAACAACCATAGCATCAGAATTTGAAGTCATGTACAGAAAATTCCATCAAAGAATAAATATGATCAGAATAAATTCTATTTATGACATCACTGGCATTTTCCATGGGAAAACATCCAAAATAGTGTATAGAAATATCTAGATGTTTATAATAAACCCATCAAAATAAGGCCCAAAAGACATCAAATAATCTTTAAAAAAAAAACAAAAACACTTTAGAAAGTATTTAGTGGAGTACTAACGCCAATTTTCAAGTCTGTAGACAAAAAAGTATGCCATCACATTGAACAATACGGGAAAATCATGATGGATAATGTATAATGTATTAGTACAAAAAGATCACCAACATTTCAGTTATCTTGGGGAGAGCAAGATTTGGATGGAGTGGGGTTATGCCATCAGTTACTGCCTCAGGTGACACAAACCATAGGCCTGCTATTATAAAGTTGAGGTCATCATGGCAGATTGATGGTTAATTAAACTTATCAATGATGACAGTTACAACTTAATCCAAGTAAACTGTAAACATTACTTGGATAAAGATACAGCCATCATTATTAATAAGTTTAATTAACCATATATTAATATGACTGCAGCTTAGTTGGCTATTAATTGATTGTTAATGATTAATAATTGTTTGTAAACTAAGTAAATATCTACTAACTAAAGCTTAATCAACTCTTAGTTTACCATTTATTAATTGTTATTGTAAGGTGTCACCAAATAGCTCAATGATTTGGTTCAGCTAACCTGACAGACATGGATTAATTGACCAGGTTAGCATCATACTAATATTGTAAATTGAATCCCTTGCTACTAACTGTTAAGAATTTTGGGATTATCAAAAACAAATATGTTAAAAACATGCTTTGAGGTCCAATAAGTAACCACAAAAAAATTGGTGGCGATAACTCTAGCAACCCATGAGTTCTATGATGACAGACAGACATTGGGTGAATCATAATAAGATTTTGATTGATATTTATATATGAACCTTATACTTGAATTGTTGCCACTAGATTGTCAATATATGGATTGAAGTTAGTAAGTATAAGTCTTAATTGTCCTTGCTTACATGTATTAGTTTTACTTCTTTCCTTAGCCAATATTTTATTGACTGCACTGAAGCCACATTCAACCAAATATGAAGTTGGAAAATATAACAGTACTTCAGCCATTCCAGACCACATGTTGGGATAGAACTCTTTAGTTATATTTGATGGCCACAATTCAGTCATTCCAGCTCTTTCAAATTTGGATTTTGATTTGGATTCACCATTGCATTTTTATTCAATAAGTTCATCCTAGATGTTCTCACCAACAGATTCTATATCATAGTCAAGAAATTGTTAGTGGCAATCTATTGCCCCTCTCTGTTTAACTTCCATCCTCATTTAGGGAAATATTGCCTCCACCTCCATTAGGAAGGACTGTTAAACACAGAGAGATCATCGTGAATTTCCTGATAACAAATTTAGATTGAGGAGGACATCAAGGTTTTTGTTTCCTAAATTTTTCTTCTAATTTTCGGATTGTCTTGCCGGCCAACCAGTGACCTATTCTTTCCAATAATCACCGAGGCTTATTGGGCCGCAAATAAGAAGGAACGGAAGTGTGAGCAAAGTCACCCTGAGTGCTTACAGTGTGAACCAATTTGGCCAACGCACTGGTGATTAGCTGAAAGAGAGAGGTTGTGAACAGTTGGAGCAGGCAAAATGTATTGTTTACGTAATGACCGTTGGGGGTGGAGACTTAGTTGCCAATGATACTAATTCATCTTATACTAGACCAGAAGATCAGGTAAAATTACTCACTGATCAAAAGAGGAATTTTATGCTAGTTAATTCAAAAGCAAAGCTTTTTTGGTTTGAGAGCATGGTTTGTTTCCTCTCACGGAGTTAATCGAATCATCGTAACCCCACAAATGGCCCAACCAACCAGCCAAGTGGTCTAAAGATTCTTCTCTCTTTGAGTTTCTGTCTATCTATGCCTGTGTCTATCAAAAATGTACTTTCCTGGGTCTCTATGGTTATTTTGGGACCAACTATGCCCGAATCTTGTACTGTTTTTTTTTTGTTTTTTTTAGATTTTAGACAATATTTTAGATAACCAGTCATGGTGCATGCACTGGCTATGGTGATTCAATTAATGTAATAGCTTAGAATATTATTGTGTACCATCATCTTTCACTTACAAATATCACCTAACAATGAACTGTGTGATTTTCTTGATTCAAGCCATGGTACATGCACTGACTATATATATATATATATATATATATATATATATATATATATATATATATATGTCAGTTTTTCCTTAACTTCAAAAAATGATAGCAATATCCAAATAATTATGTAATAGCTCAGAAAATAAAGAAGTGTGAGGCTAATTCAATTGGTAAATAATCAGAATTCAAATATTTTTATGTACAATCAGCTTTCTCTTACAAATCTTCTCTAATGATGAAAAGTGTAATTTTTTTGGTTCAAGTCCTTCTGATTGGAGATAGTATACAAGTTTATTTTTTTAAATTTTGCATTATTTCAAATCAGTCAAGGACAAACTGCAGCCATTTTGACTTCTTGAAGGGCACGTTCAGTTTCACGAAGAAAATAATGTTTTACTAATACTTAAAACACTGAAAAAAGTTGTAAAATGTATAAGCCAATATGTTGTATTAACAACACCGACAAAAAAGAGTTTGATCGCCCAAAAAACTCTTTGAAAGTTTTGCCTGTTTTGTTTCCACTTGTTCACTCACTAAAGCAAAGAAATTAATCAGGATTTAATTCATTTTAACAGGCTATCAGTGGAAGTACCAATACATCAGATTCAGCTCAACTTGTAATCTTTATACAAGGTGCTGATAAAGCCTTTGATTCAACAGAGGAAATGCTTTGGGTTCAAACAATGAAAGATATGATAACACGAAACATTATCTATAAATAAGTAAAGAAAGCAATAACATGAAGTTGAATCTTTCACTTGAAAAGCTTGAAGGTGTATCAACAGATGGGCTCCCTGCAATGGTGGGACCCAGGATAGGCTATCTTTCTAGATCCAAATAATAGAATAAAGAGATAGATGATACAATGTTTCTGGTCTGTATTTTGTTAGTCACTGCATTTGGTTTTGTAGGACTATTTTCCTTTTCTATGTTCTGCTCTACACAATCTGTCATGTCACGATCATTTTTTTTCTTTTATGTTTTGGAGTTACTTCCTTTGATCAGGTGACCATTCTTCCAGGGTCACCCACTAAAAGAATAAACCACACACTATGATCAAGTATGATGTTTGTTGAATCTTTCTTTAGTATGTGGCCCAATTTATGATGAGCAATATCTCTTGCAGCCAGTTGCTTCAAAAAAGTTGCCCAAGTAGGTTTTATGCACTAATTTTCCCTTGATGTTCAAAAATGATAGCAACTTTTAAATAATTTTGCAATTACAATTATGTAAAAACAAAGACTAGAAAGAGATGTGAAGCTTATTCAAATGAGAAAATTGTTGTAGAAATTCAGATATTACTGAGTACAATCATTTTTCTCTTACAAATAACAAAATATTGAAATAGTCTTCAAAGAGAAGTAATACTAGCATAAAAATATGATAGTTATTTTGCTTGGGTTTTACAGACAAAAAATTATAGACATATTCTAAACATTTTATATAAGTAGATATTTTGGTCAATTGTCTTTATCTTTGTTTTTAACCTGATATTTTGGCCAATGCATTCTTTGGCCTTCCTCAGGTGGATTTTGATGAAGAAAAAGTTCATCTTATCTATTCACATGTGAACACTACCAACACAAGACCTTAACACTCAGTCCTAGGATTCTCTTGGTGATCTTTCTTTGCTTCAACAAAAACCCAACACACTAAGCAGATCTAAGAGACCAGTAGATGCAACATACACCTGAAGAAGACCAGAGAAAACGTTGGCTGGAACATTACATTGATTTAAAACAAAGAATAACAATGGGTCTGGTTAGTTGATCAATAGAAACCATCATTAGGCAGTATGCCATGTTGCGGGTGATCAGTTGAAAAATGGAAAGAGGAGTGATCAATAAATGAGTTTCTCTCAACTTTAGTTGGGCAATGATCATAAAATGGCTGACAATATTTTAGCATTTTTTTCACCCTTTTTTGAAGTTCATTTATTGTGAAAAATTTTTCAAGTCAGCAATACTGCCTGAACCCCCTCAACCCCTCAAAAGAAAAAAAAAAAAAAAAAAAAAAAAAATTGTGACCTGGATCCACCACTCCTTGCCATCGATTGTTAAGTTTGATACACGCTGGCATCAGCATGGCTGCAGGAGCTGTTGGAAGGATGTTAAATTGGGTGTCAAAAGGTCTTAAGGAAGGGGGGGAGGATTCACTCCCTGGTTTGAAATCAGAGTTGTTTTCCTAAACTGGTTGCCTTCCCAAGGCTAGAGAGCCCAATCTGCCCTGCTATTTTACCCATAGCTGTGGGTGGAAGAGATGGATTCGTGCCTTTCCCAAAGGGCATTAATGCGAAGTGAACATAGACAGCCTGACCAGAGTTTTAACTAGAGTCATTGTCCGATTAGTTACCGACTAATCACATGTCCAATAACTTGAGAGTACAACTATTTAACTATGATGACAATGATGAGGTAGTCAACCTGTGATACCAATTTAACACGTTTCTTTTATTTTTAGTCATTTTTAAGCTATTTCCTAGCCATTTCAAACAAATCCAGCCATTTTTAGCTATGGCTTTGAAATAGCCAACAGTGTTTTCTAGCACGTTTTTTAATGCTTTGCAGTGCAAGCATTTTTTTTTTTTTAGAGTTGACAACATCGTAGTCGACAACGTTGCCTGAGATAAGGATTCCAAAATGCAGCACGGGATTATAGTCTGTTGAAAAATATTTGCAATGACGAAAATCCTTCATCTTGGAAACCTTATTTCAGGTAAGTTCTGCTGGTCATAAAGCTTTCATAGCTTGGTGGTCATAGCAGCTGCATGTAAACCAGTCTTTCGTCTGGCAAGAAGTACAGGAGTTTGAATCTCATTGAAAGATTACTCTTTATTTCTGATTAGAGCCATCTACTCACTGTTGTTGAGTTGTGATAAAGACCTGCTGCTTCAGGGTCAAACTCCATTCTGAACACAACTATTTCATCCACTTTAAAAAGAATGTTCCCAACTCATTGAGGGGAGTGTGTATGCATAATTCTACGCTTCCAGTATGGACATTTAGGGCTGAGAATGAAGGAAAAGTAAAAGAATCATAGTAAAAATTAAAAAATTGAAAATTAAAAAAAATAATACATTCTAATCAAAAGAATCTGTTTAGTGACACCAGATATTTCAATCTAGCTTTCCATTTTCTCTTTCTCTCTCTCTCACTCTCTTTTCCTCCTATTCCATCTTCCTTTGATTGATCAGTGACTTAGGAGTCTGTCTCTTTTCCCTACTCTAGCCATCATTTTAAACTTTTCACAATTCAGTCTTAACCAGAAGTCTGAAATTGTCATTGTTGATAGCTTAGGAAAATCAAGTTAACTCTGTAGGAGTTTGACAAAATCAAGATGGAGGTCAAAAAATGGTCAAAATTGATTGAACAAGCTTTGCAATACTCACCAAATTCTGTCAACCACTCTCCAAGTGTTTGCACAAAATTGGCCATTACACTGCCACCAGTAAGACTGGCAACGGTAGCAATATAAGTGTTACTGAAGTAGGGGAAATACTCAATGGCATGATTTGGACTGGTGGCTGGCGGATCGAAGCCCTGCTGAGAAATGGGGAACGCCAACTGAGTTGAGGTACTGATGTTAAGAACTGCAAAAAGAGAAGAATGGAAAACAATTTTAAATACTGGAATGAAGAATAGGTTTAAAGATTTCATTTTAACTTCTATGCTCGGTTGAAGTCTTGGTGGATTAATTGATGTAGTAGGCTGGGCTAAAAAGTGCTTCCCCTGGCTATGCAGATGTGGGTTTGAATCCTACCCCAGGATTATTCTTTGTTTCCCCAATCAATGCTTTTTACTCATTGCCCTAGGATAATAAATCGGAGCAAAAAGTTGTGATAAAAAGCAAGTAATAGAATTAAGATGAAGGTAAAATGCGATCAGAAAATTTTAAGATAATAATGATTTATGATACGTCATCTAATTATGATTTAAAAAAAAAAAATTTTAAATGCCATCTTTAATCTTCAGAGGAATTCTTCGAAATTGTTCCAACTGATGCTTGGAAAATTCGATCTCAGAAAATTTGGCATCAAAAGTGATGGAAAAATTATTCTTTTCAAAAACACAAGAAATGGCAATTTGAAAATAAAGAAAAACTTATATCAGGAAGTTTGGTCCGATATGTTATATATCATAGATCAAATTTTCAGATCACTATTCCAAATACTGAACTCATTTGCTTTGTTGTCCTAAAAGTATCCAGCCATTCCTGAAAAGGAGATTATGCTGAAAAATAAATATTTGTTGGACAATCCTTGGATAAATGCAATTCTTTTGGCTAAAAGTTGCCAGATTTTTCAAACTATGTCTGAAATCGAGTGTTCTACTTCAAGGTAACATTAAACACTTTCAAAACTCATACAAAGGTCCCCTTCCAAATATACATAAACAACATACTTATAAGTTGACAGTCAAAAATAAGTTGACAGTCAAAAATAAGTTGACAGTCAAAAATAAGTTGACAGTCAAAAATAAGTTGACAGTCAAAAATAAGTTGACAGTCAAAAATAAGTTGACAGTCAAAAATAAGTTGACAGTCAAAAATAAGTTGACATTCACTGATAAGATTATTCTCGATCTAAAAGATACTGTTCTACATATATCTATACAGGAATGATTATAAATATTTTATTAAGAAATGAATATATAATCCAACAGAATATCTATGAATTACATCAATTGAAACCATTTAAAATGACCTCCTGTTATATGGAAGTGAGTCACTTGGCCAAGACAGTGTAAATAGAAAAAAACAGTAAAAGAAAAATGACACTACTCCAGGAATCGAACCTGCGACTGATAAGGTAGCCACTTCAACGTAGCATTGCTCTTAACCATTGAGCTAAACAGCCTGACAGAAAGATAAAGGCCCAAATAACTGCTTTGTCCCCACACTTCTCATTTTGTTCATTCACTGTCCAAGTCTGCACTGGTTTCTAACGCTAACAATTATATTATTAAGAAATGGATATATAATCTGAACGAATATTTACGAATACATTATATTATTTGAAACTATTTGTAACAACAGAAGGTCATTTCAAAAAGAGTTTCAAATAATATAAGGTCTTCATAAATATTCTATCATTGCATATATCCATTTCTTTATAAATTTAAATTGCAAAACTTATTTGAAATGATGTTTATTATTATCATCATTCTATTACACCATGAATCATTTGAATCAATATCATATCATATAAGAGTTTTAATATGATATAACACAATTTATAATCATTGTCAGATCATATATCCATTTCCCAACAACATATTATAATTATACAACATTAATTAGTTATTAAACAAAATAATAGAAATAAAACCTTTGTTTGAGATACCGTTCTTCAAATCACAATAATCATCCAGTGTACTAATTAATCAAGAACTGCCTATTTGTGGTGTAAAAATAGATGCTTTTTCCATCATTAGGCTGCGGACTCACTGTTGTACCTACACACACATACATACGTACATACATGTACATGCACACACACACACACGTAATTCAAACCTTAATGGGTGATCCACTATTGTGTCCTTGTGGAACTAAGCTCAGTAAACAATTGCATCCAATCATACACGTATGACTGGCTCCTGTCTGGGCTGACTATAGGTCTAACAGCTTTTTACAGTAAGGTAGTCATGGGAGAGTGATATGACCAGGTGCTCACTCACCCAATCTTTTTTCCATCAACCATCATAGCATACCATTGAGGGAAATTTTTTTCAAGGTATCAAGTGCTTCCAAAGGGTTGTATAATCATAAAAAGGCATTAGGCTAGGCAGTCGAGCATCAACTGTCGTATTTCAAGCTCTACGCATGAGCCCCAGGAGATGAGGAACCTCGATCTCAAGGTAGGCAGACAGGCATAGGTAAAGGTCATTTTTTTGGTCAGGTGATGCTCAAAAAAAAAACAACCTTTCCCAAATAAATTAATGGCAATTGCTTCTTCACTTTACATCATTTTGGATAACAGGGAAAACCTGTATAAACATGTCAGTAAAGAGGTATAAAACATACTTTCAAAAAGCAGGGGATACACACATGTATGTATTTTATATATACATAATGCACATAGTACAGATCAAGTTAGCAATATAGCATGATATAATAATATAAAGCAACGTCTGATATATGATGGATTAATTTCATAGAGAGCTCGATAGATTCAACTTTATACTATGAAAGTCAAGTTGTTTCAGAGAAGAAATGGAAATAAATAATAGAATGTAGATTCGCTACACAAATTAGTTCATGTCTCTGGAGAAAGCAGAAACATGAGCTAGTTTGTCTAGCAAATCCACATTCTATAATTTATTTATATATATATATATATATATATATATATATATATATATATACGCACACTAAGCTTTTACCTGAAATAGCAATTCGAAAGTGAAAAAGCATATGCTTTTTAACATAGATCAAATTTTCTACAAATTTTTAGAACACCATTCCAACTACTGAACTCATTTGTTTTGTCATCCTTGAAATATCCAACCATTTAAGCTATCTCAAGAAGGAGATCTTGTTGAAAAATAAATATCTGTATGGCAATCCTTGGATAGCCAATTTGAACTCTTTTTTCCACTATGATCTTGTGCTGATGAAGGCAAATAGCTGAAACTCACGTCCGAAAATGAACCAAACAAATAATTCTTTTGCAGAGGTTTTATCATGAATTTACTTGTACACACACATAAATACTGATAGCCTTTTGTAGAGCATCTACTTTGATAACAGAGTTCCGTTCTTATGATCAGATTGCTAAATGAGAGCCTTTTTTCTTTTCCATACAAATTCTTTTTGATCTTTGTTAAAAGGCCACAGTCCATATTCGACTTTTTTTTTTAAAAACTTCTTCAAGAATTCTCTTCTAATATTTTTTTGAAGGAAGAAAAATGTTGATCATATTCCCATGTTTTTCTTCCTAAATCTTTTTCAATTCTTTAATAATATTTAATCATAACATACCATTCTATGATACATCTCCTCAAACTGGAAATCTATTGACAAAACAGATTTCAAAAACCAAATCTTCCAAGAAATTTTTTTTTTTTGTAATAGAGTAAAATATTTTTGGAATAAGTTGTCTAGTCATGTTAAAAATAGCAATAGTGTAAAGAGTTTTGGAAATAATTTAGAGAAGTTTAGAAATTATGGAAAGAGCATAAACTTAGAAGGACATTTTTGGTATCTGTCAGGTGAGATTTTCGAGGGAGTTTGATCTGTGAATCATGCTGAATTGTAAATGGCGTTTGTATTTAAGTACATTGAATATGCTTTAATCAATTTTGAAGTTAATATGTAAATATTGTGTATAATTGGAGATCCTCAAAGACACATTTTAAATGAATAAATGCTAAAATTCAAATTATTTTAGATCTTGCTTTGATGTGGTTTCAACCTTCTGAAACATTTTTTAAAAAGTTTCATATATAGTACTGTTTTTTTTTCTGTACGTATACAAGTGTGCATGTACCATTTTCATATTGTATGAATAAGATGCAATTGGAAATGCATTTGGTCAATAAATGAATAGGCTACTAACTAGGGTAGATGAAAAATTCATAAGTGATACATTTCTTGTCTGAATTTCATAAGACAGGGTGTATTAATCATTGTGTATGATATGGTCAGACTATTTCCCACGTCTACTTGACCTCAACATTTTGGGTGTGTATCCTTCAGTCTTTCTGGAACATATACACAAAAATACAACCAGAAAAAAAACAACAACAGGTGCAACTCGCCCAGTCCAATCAAGCGTGCTTTTTAGGAAGTGATTCCGAAATTTAGAACAACTGACAAAGGTCAGAGAGTGTACATGACTGAAACCTTTTGTGAACAAATTATAGACAAGGAAAATAGTCTGACGATATCATAGATACATTCATCCAGAGAAGAAACAAAGTAAGAATTGATAATAATGACGTACTGGAAAATCAATCCAGTCGGATATCTGGTGCTGGATTTACAAGAAAATGTTTTTTTTTCTCCTTTGTAAATTTGATGCCAGATATCCAACCAGATTGATATTCCAGTTAAAACACAGATCCAAAGCAAAAGAAAAAAAAAGAAAGAAAGAGCTAACCTGCATCTTTGTCATCCCTGATGGTGGACATAATGGCACACTGGAGATCTCCAAGACCCACAAGGACAGGAATTCCTTGAGGAATGGACAACCAGTCTGTCTTCAAGGTTCCGGCTTCGGAACCAACTTCTTTTACCTGAGGCAGAAGGTTCACAGGAAAGCCAGCTTTTCTTAAACTGCAATGATAAGAAAAAAAAAATTCATGAAACTAAAATAAATTAAGTTTTTGGTTTGTTAGACAAAACAAATGAACGGTTCTTGTCTGAATTTTGTGGTTTGGAGTGTTGGTCAGTGTTCTCTTTACTTGTTTAAAGTGTAATTTCCAACAGAAACCAGATTCTGATTTCCCAATGGAGGGCTCCCCTTTTTACATTGCATTGTGGGACTTATAAAACAACATGCAGAAAATTGTCCTTTATTGGATAAGTAGTGAAAATTTTACAAAATCCTATAAATAGTTGATAGTCCGTAATTTAAAAAAGTCTAGGTGTGTTTGCGAATCGAAGTTTTCACAAAATTTAGCCAACACGTTTTTTACTAAATATTTTTTGTTTTACAAAGTGTACATAATTCTTTCTCAGATATTTCTCCAATCTTCGTTCTTACTAATGAGATAAAGACTGATGACAAAATTGAATTCTTTATGATTTTGAAGTTTGTTTCTTCTTGGTAAGTGACTCTAATCCCAAAAGCATTGTTCACAAGCTAACTAAGGGGAAAAATGACAGCAAATGACAACTTGGACTATTGATGTCATTTTTTTTCTCCAAGATACTTCAGTAATTTTTGGAAAAGTCATGGCGATTCCAAGACATGTTCAAACCATGGATCTCTTTTTATTTAAGATGCCTTCTGTAATTTTGAGGAGAATCATTATCATTCCAAGATTTTCTTTGACTACTCATCTCATTTTTTTGCTTTTATAATGCTTCAGCAGATCTGTTCTTTGGCCTTCCAATAAAAATAAATTAAATTTTACTAGTAGATATTTTTGACAACTCCACTCAAAGAATACAGGATGATTTCTGAAGCACTGAACACTTTAAAATATTTATGGCATAAAAGTGTCATATGAGTAGGTTACATGCCTCAAATTCTAAGGGGCCTTTCCATTACAAGGCACGTGACAAACATGTAATCATTCGAGACCTTCCATAGAAAATAGAACAGCAGATTCAATGGGTTTCTTTATTTTCTTTCACTTGCATGGAAGAGTTACAGTAGTCTCCCTTTATAATGCAGTTGTTGGGTTCCAAGAAAGCCATCTTATTATAACTAAATCTAAATAACTTTGGATGTGATAACAGTTGAAAGATGGCACATGTTGGCTGTTGTATGAAAACAAGAGAAATTTCAATAAATAAACAAAAGGTATCTTTTTAAAGTTTGTTTTTTGATTGAATAATACCAGTAACATAACAACAACATATTACAAAGTAAGCCAAATTTCAGAATTTAAAAACAAAATATTCATTTACATCAATGACTTCCAGAAGTAGTTCCCATGAAAGATAAATAAATAGATAAATAAATAAAGAAACCTCCCCTACCAACCTTTTAAATAATTTGCTGAACAAATTGTTAATTAATCTGTTTATTCACTTATCACAGCAGTTAATTGGAACTCTTTAGTCATGTAGAGCTATCTATGAAAACCAATGAAAAGTCATTTATGAATGCCAAATAAAGTTCACTAATAAATGTTGTTTTTATCATGAAATTAAAGAAACTATTTGTAAAACACCATGTAATCACATTAATTGATTGAAATTGAGGAAATTTAATATTTTAGTCATCAAGTGAGACTTATGATGAAATTCTGTTTTTATTTGTGTTTTTCTGACCGAGGGGGTGATGATGTAGGTCAGGGTTTCTCCCCACTACTTTCAGTTATTTTTTTGAGCAATTTTCCCCCGACCCTCAAATTCCTGATAGAACTAAAATGACATTTCAATTTGGTTATTATTTATTTCATTATATAAAAATATTGGGGCCCACCACTCACCTGCCTTATATTGCAAACTAAATTATAAATATCATGGAACTCCTGTAGTATGAATATTTATGTATGGGGTAATATTTGAGGATCTGGGTGGTCACCCCTCCACAGAGAGGTCAATCTTTTGGACAGTGTCCCTAATCCAATCCCATGGCAAATATTTGAGGAATCTAAACTTCATGTTGGAAATGAGCGATTACACTTGGAGATTTTGGATGAGCGCTGTAAGCCCACTCTCTTTCCTTCTTTCTAAGATAATTATCATTTCGCTGACCTCTCGGACAATCAGATCATGACCAGTTAGGGGCGTTGGCGCCAATGAGCATTGGACGAGGGAGAAGAAAAGAAAGAGATAAAGTAGCTGGCGACAAGTGCCGGGGCCCCAGAAGAGTAACCAGCTAGGAATGCTGGCGCTAATGAGCATTGGACCATGTGCGTCCAGGGGTTTTATAGGGGTTGTCGGAGGAAGTGATGTTTTCAATATTTAGCTAAAAGAAAGGTTTCGTATTTAATTCCTAGCTAAAAGTATAGGGGGTGCACCACTAACATAAATCCTCTAAGGGAAAAAGTCCAGAATATAGACGAGGAATACTATTGGAAACTGAGAACACATCAACAGATCAACTGAGTCTCAGGCAGGTGTGGAATTCAACCTGTTGTAGTTTCCCACAAGGACAATACATGGAAAATCTAGGCCTAACGAGGAAAGAAAAAAATCTCACCCAAAAACAGTGTTATAAACATTCCTATCATTGGAGAAACATTCTATTTACCACCATCACATTCGCCTTAAGAAAGCCATAGAATGGACCTTAACAACAAGAAAGATTTTGAAATCTCGAAGGTATGTAAGTCTTGAAAAAGATTACCAATTCAGTATATATCAGTGGTTCTTGATCAGCTGTCGAGTATTATTGCTGAACCACAAATACTTGATCATTCAATTTTATTTGTCTTATGAAGGTTTGCAAATTATTTGTTCACAGTGAAAAGTAACCTAACTAATTTATTGAATAAAAGATTTGGGTCGTTAAGGATGATTGGAATCCTTGGGTTCAACAACTTTGCTAGAGAGAAAAATGAGGCAGGATTTAAATGAGACATTCAATATAATTCACAGAAATTCTGAACATGGTACAACATTTTTTTAACTTCTCTCCCTGAACTGGAAATCAACAGACAAGACAGATTTCACAAAAAAGAATCTACAAAACAATTATGTTTTTTTTAATCATGTTAAAAATAACAATAGTGTACAGAATTTTTTAAAAAGTTTAAATAAGTTAAGAAATTATGGGAAGACTAGATGCTCACAAGGACATTTTTGGAATTTGTCAGATGAGATTTTCAAGAGAATTTTATCAATGAATTGTGTTAAATCATGGATGATGTTTGTAATTATGTACATTTAAAGATGTTTTAAGAATTTTGTATTTGTTTTGAAGTTGATGTGTAAATATTGTGTATTGTTGGAGATGCCCAAAGAGACTTAATGAAATGATAAAGAAAAAATAAATAAAAGCCATTATACTTTTATTTTGTTTACTTAGAATGTTTTTTTTTCTCCTGGCTACCCCACCCTTTCTTCAGCTGAGTTTATTCCAGATTTCATTTCTTTCAGGGTTAGTAGACTGGAAAAATAAGATTGAAGGTTACAGTAGAAAATATACAAACAAATAAAAATGTTGCACCTAGAGACAAACAAGACTAGTCTGGTTAGTTACTCAATGAAAACCGTCACGGGACCAACTTTTTTGGCAGCATGCCTAGTTGGGGGTGATCAATAAAAAAAAAATTGAAAAACAGGTGATCAATGAATAAGTTATTTCTCACATCTTTTGTTTGGGCAGTGATCACTAAAAGGTCGGAATTTTCAAATAAACAAGTGGGCACAAACTAAAAGCACAATTTAGCATAAACTTACATTGTGAATTAAACTCCTACTCAAAACCAATTTTCTCAAAGTAGAGCATTCCTATAAAGGACCAATCATTAAGGTGTGAACGTTCCCAGATCCCCAAAATGGTAATGATATATTAGACTGAGTCGTTAAAGGTTTGTGTGATGAGTGGTTCAGGAGACTGGATGGTGGGAGAGCTTGAGTCAAAAAAATAAAAGCTTAGTAACCATTTTAATGGCAATAAGTTTTCAAGCAGGAGTCATTCAACCTTCATTCATCCCTCTAGATCAGAGATTTTGAAACTGATGTCCTACAAATAATACTTAGAGGTCCACAGGAGTATTCCCTCTAAAATTGACATTGCAAAGAGAGGGGGAATAAGGAAGAGAGAGGGGGGGATAAGTGGGAGAGGGAGAGAGAGATGGGAGGAGGAATAAGAGAGGGAGAGGGGAGGAGGAATGAGAGAAAGGGGAGGGGAGGAGGAATAAGAGAAAGGGGAGGGGAGGAGGAATAAGAGAAAGGGGGAGGGAAGAGAGAGAGGGGGAGGGAATAAAAGAGAGAGAGGGGGGGGAATAAAAGAGAGAAAGAGGGAGGGAATAAAAGAGAGAAAGAGGGAGGGAATAAGAGAGAGAGGGAGTGGGGAGGGAATAAGAGAGAGAGGGAGTGGGGAGGGAATAAGAGAGAGAGGGAGTGGGGAGGGAATAAGAGAGAGAGGGAGTGGGGAGGGAATAAGAGAGAGAGGGAGTGGGGAGGGAATAAGAGAGAAGGAGTGGGGGGGAATAAGAGAGAGGGAGTGGGGGGGAATAAGAGAGAGGGAGAGGGGAGGGAATAAGAGAGAGGGAGAGGGGAGGGAATAAGAGAGAGAGAGAGGGGAGGGAATAAGAGAGAGAGAGAGGGGAGGGAATAAGAGAGAGAGAGGGGAGGGAATAAGAGAGAGAGAGAGGGGAGGGAATACGAGAGAGAGAGGGAATAAGAGAGAGAGAGGGGGGGGGAATAAGAGAGAGAGAGAGGGGAGGGAATAAGAGAGAGAGAGAGGGGAGGGAATAAGAGAGAGAGGGGAGGGAATAAGAGAGAGAGAGGGGAGGGAATAAGAGAGAGAGAGAGGGGAGGGAATAAGAGAGAGAGAGAGGGGAGGGAATAAGAGAGAGAGAGAGGGGAGGGAATAAGAGAGAGAGAGAGGGGAGGGAATAAGAGAGAGAGAGAGAGGGGAGGGAATAAGAGAGAGAGAGAGGGGAGGGAATAAGAGAGAGAGAGAGGGGAGGGAATAAGAGAGAGAGAGAGGGGAGGGAATAAGAGAGAGAGAGAGAGGGGAAGGAATAAGAGAGAGAGAGAGGGGAGGGAATAAGAGAGAGAGAGAGGGGAGGGAATAAGAGAGAGAGAGGGGAGGGAATAAGAGAGAGAGAGAGGGGAGGGAATAAGAGAGAGAGAGAGAGGGGAGGGAATAAGAGAGAGAGAGAGGGGAGGGAATAAGAGAGAGAGAGAGGGGAGGGAATAAGAGAGAGAGAGAGGGGAGGGAATAAGAGAGAGAGAGAGGGGAGGGAATAAGAGAGAGAGAGAGAGGGGAGGGAATAAGAGAGAGAGAGAGAGGGGAAGGAATAAGAGAGAGAGAGAGGGGAGGGAATAAGAGAGAGAGAGAGGGGAGGGAATAAGAGAGAGAGAGAGGGGAGGGAATAAGAGAGAGAGAGAGGGGAGGGAATAAGAGAGAGAGAGAGAGAGAGGGGAGGGAATAAGAGAGAGAGAGAGAGGGGAGGGAATAAGAGAGAGAGAGGGAATATGACATGGGGAGATTGAGAAAAAAGTGAAATAGAAGAGAAAAAAAACAAGAGAGAGACAGAGAGAATGAAGATGGTTGAAGGTTCGTCTAATAAGGGCAAAAATCTGAGAAGCTAATAGAATTAAACACTTCCTTTATGTGAATGAAACCAGTCCAGATTAGTAAGCGCTTGCTCACTGTGGTGGTGATGGGGGGGGGAACAGCTTGTGATCTTTGGTAGGGTGGGTGATGTAGGTGTGTGTGTGTGCATGAAGCAAGTAGAATTAACAATTTCTTGGCAGTTTTGTCTCGGGTGAATCTTAATTCATTAGCAAACTACGACCTGTTGGCCAAATCTGGTCCTCGGCCTCATTTCAACCATCTCGCAGACTTCAAATACGTGTTGTCGCATTGGGAAATTCTTTTTTCCCCCCTATCTTTCATGAAAAGAATTCAGTCTTTCAAAACTCATTTTCACAATGGCCTCAAACAAATCAATGTTTTACAGATGAAAAATCTTTCAACACAAGTTACTCCCACTGTTCAATTTAATATGGACTAAATCTAAACAATCAAACAATATTTTGCCCCTCCCCCAACCACCCCAAGAATATATTTTTCTGTAGCAGATCACCTTGAATCTCTTGCATTCTCAAAGGGCATTTTAGGGGTATCTTAATACAACACTTCTGGCTACTTGAAGTTCATACATGGATAAACAGAATCAGACTCTTAGTAATACATAGATGGAAATCAGATCATTATTATTGGGGGGAGCATGAATGTAGACATCATATTATTATTGAGTTGCAAATCACCCTGACTTTTTTTTTTTGCATTCTTTAACTTTAGGAATTTCAAAAAAAAAAAAAAAAAAAAAAAAAGTCAGTTTTAAAGTTTAAGTTGATACCACATTTTAGGGATATCTTATTTCAAGACCCCAGGTTACAAAACACCATTTCGGCTCTTTAGACAGAACACAAAGATGAAGAAAAATCAGACTTTTGGTATTATTAGATTTTTTTCTTGTTTATTTTTAAGCAAAGCCTTTAGCCTACTTTTTTTTCATCAAAAAGTTAATAAGAAGGGAGCTATTTATGCCACAGAATTAAGACCAGCAAAAAACATATTAAAATTGTCAAGTTGGAAACGCTAAAGCATAACATGTTTAAAATAAAGATTAAAAATGACTAAAAAGCAATAAGAGATAATAATCACTTAAAAGAGTTAGAAACACTAAAAATGAAAAACAATAAGAGAAAAGAAAAAAACAACCAACATAAGGCAAGGCACTTATTTACTCTTAATTTTAATAAGTCCAGAGTTTACTCGTCAGGAAAACATTCAGAAAGAAGCGTATTCCACATGGCAGATGTTCTTGAGAAGAAGCTGTTTGCATGGAACTCGCAGCAAGTCCTTGATATATTTAATAAGTATGGATGTGCCTTGATTGCAGACATACTCCTATAGGGAATGAAAACATTACAGGAATTTTGAAACAACAGGCTGTTTTTAAAGCCTTGTATGATCATCATTTCATTTGCCTTCGTCTGTCAGACTCAAAAAACATTTCTGATCCAGACCACTTCCAGACAGTTTGTCGATTCTTGTCCAAGCAGATTCATTTGAAGAGTTAACTAAGCAACTATGACTGATCCATGCCCACAAGTCATAGGGTTAGATTCAGGCCTAGCTTCAAGTCAATTGGACCAATTGCCCCACCCTAAGGTAATCTAATCTTGTCAAATACACACAACAACACATTGTAACATACACGTAGCAGAACATGGCAGCTTTTACAAAGAACAGCAATGATTTTAATTTTCTTCTCAATTCTTAATTAGTAAGTCAGTAGTGTTCGTTACTTCTGCCAACAAAATTGGAGAGGTATATGTATTTGGTCGAGTCTTTCCATCCATGATATCTTCAAAAGTACCCAATGAATTTCAATTAAATTCCGGGGTAGGGTGAGCAATGGGGTAAAGAAGAGATTGTTAAGTTTTGGAGTGGATCCAGGAATTTAGAAAAAAATTATATTGAAAGATATTTTTGTTTTTTTTTTGTTTTTTTTCTTTTATACATTCATGCATAATATCTTCGGAAGTTCTCAATGAATTTCAACAAAATCTTGTGGAAGGGAGGACATTACGTCACAAAAGGACTGATTATATTTTAGATTGGATCCATGGACAATTACTTCCCCTGACAATGGTATTGGCAGAAATATGTAATCTCTAAGGGCTTTCTCATTGATAGTGTTTATATTTGAAAGAGATTTTTTTATCTGTACTAGGATTAATTATGTTAATCAATCATAGAACAGCATAAATATTTATTTCTCTGAAATTTTTAGGCACACATTTTGATTGTTTTCCATTTTACCACAGGAGATATAAATAAAGTTTATTATAGACTTCATATCTCTAAGAGTGAACCTTGAGCCTCACAAAAAATATTCCTCATTGGGCCCTTGTGAGATGATTTTTAGAAACCGTAAACCAAAACTGTCACCAAAGGTTTGTCAAGTTTTCAAGCCTGACTGACTATATGAATGTATCACACCTATAGGCTGTACTAATGGAGCTAAAGGGCTGAAAATTTTAATATTTACCCATTATTAGAGAAAAAAAAATTTGTTTTTTTAAAAATTCCCCCCTAAATAAGTTCGTTTTTCTAGTGTTAGTTTATGCTAAGTTTGTATAGTCATGTAAAAACTCTTACAGTCTGTCATACAAAACTTTGGCTTTGAAGTACTTTGGTTACTTCTCTTCAATGTTGCAAATTTAGATATTTTATATCTAAATTTAGATCTATAATTTCAAAAGAGAGATTACAGATCTTTTATTCAATTTTATTAGATTTCTTGAGAACTGCTGATCAAAAAAAAAGATACAAACTCAACATAGCACTGCCTTGAGTGCTAACTAATATATATCTGGCAAATGTTGACACACGCACACACACACTCACGCACGCACACACACACACACACATATTTCTTCTATTGCAATCAAATAACTATTTGCAAATAAATGAATAAGAGTATTTTGTAATTAGCATTTTTCCTTAAAAGGGGTAAAAAAAAAAAAAAAAAAAAAAAAATGAAAAAGTTCCCTCTCTGGCTTTTGATCCTTCAAAGTGAGGAAAAAGTTCAGTTCCCCCTCAATTTTGATCGCGGAATGAGAGAAAGATTTCCTCTTACTCTTGACCACTAAACAAGAAAAAACGTGTATCATTTCACTTTTGATCCAAAATTTGGTAAAAAAAAAAAAACCCCAGATGGAGAAACAACTTTCAAAATAAGCGTCACAATGTTCTTCTACATCAAAGCAGCTGTATACAAAATAAGCATTATAGTTACATCATGATGAGATTCCCCCCCCCGCTTCTAAAAGATTCCAATAGTTACAAATCCCCAAAATTCATTATTCTTACAGCTAGAGCATTTTGATTGCGTAGTGCAGAACTTTCCAGACTGTTGTCACAACACTTCATTGTGTCGCAGATAATCGCCATGAGTGTAATTTTGTGTATCTCTCAAAACATACTTTTCCTGGGTCAGTTTAACTGCTGGGATGACATTTTATATTAGGCTTGACTAATAAAAGTCTGCAAGGCTCTGGTGTAGTGCGAACAAAACTCCAAAATATACCAGTTTTTTCTCTGTGTTATCATCACAGACTCACCTACAAACAAAAATCTTGCTGTTATGATATAGATAACCAGAGACACCTGTAGAAATCCCAGACTTATAAAAACTACGAGATAACAGGTCTGGTTAGTCAATCAATAGAAACCATCACTTGATAAACATCTTTTGGCAGTGTGTGATCAAGTCAAAAAAAAAAAGAAGTGATTATTGCATAAATCACATTTCTCTGCTCTTGCTTGGCAGTGATCACTAAAAACGTCAAAGAAAAAAACAAAGTTGTATGTTCCCAAGCACTAACGAGAGACCAATTTAACAAACTTACATTGCAAATAGAACCCCACCCCACTTAAAATCTATTTAGGGGGAAAGGAATTAAAAGGAAAAAAAAAAGGATTTTTTTTCTAGACATGAGGGGTAATTGTTCGAATTTTCAGCTCTGTAATTCCATAGGTGTGGCCTGTATGAGTGATACATACATAGCCAGCCTGATCAACTTGAAAACTGAAGAAACCTACAGTGACAGTTTTGGTTGACTGTTTCTAATGAAACAGGCAAATGAAAACAGTTATTTTTAAGAGTATAAGATTTAATAATTCCTAAAAGATAAATACAAAATAAAATGTACTAATATATACATGATTATTTTTGATGTTTTCAATCTCAAGTTTATGATATATTTAACTAATTTAATCTTATTAAATTTTATATTTTTCATCAAATAGTTAGAAATTTCAGACAGAGGAACGAATAAAAAAAGTCATATTGTTCATTATGTATAGACAGATAGATAGCCCTGTTCTGTCAGTAACACTTGCCTCAATTACTGACTACTGATCCAAGATTTTAAAGGAAATCAAACAGCATCACTCTAGGTAGGCAAGCTTTTGGCAGAGCAAATTCAACCTTGAAAAACGAGAAAATCCCTTAAGTATTAAAAAGAAGGGTCAACAACCAATGCATCATCCTGATAATCACCTATGGAGCTGAAACATGAAACCTGACCAATTGGCTCCTAAATTTAGAACCATGTAACATGTACAAGAAAGGATCATGCTCAACATCACATGGAGAGATCACGACAGCTCAGTTCATTAGAGAACAAACAGGGATCATAAAATCCATAAGTAAACTCAAATGGTAATGGGCAACCCTTGCCCAGAATCTTAAACAAAAGCTGGACATCACGACGCACATCGTGGATCCCAAGAAATAATATGAGAAACCATGTCTGGCAAAAAAAAAAGTAGGCATGACAATTTAGACAAATTCTGAAAATACTGACTCTGCAATACCCACAATGGAGAAGTCTGGTGAATCTTGGGGAAGGTCCTATGTCCAATGATGAACGTTAAAAGACTGATGACTATAACAATGAATGCTTATGGTCAAATTTCACTGAGACCACTGGTTCATGTTTGATCATCAAGGTTAAGCAGCCATGAGCCTGCTCAGCACTTAAATGGGTGACTGCTTTTGAACATCAGGTATTGTAAGCATGTGATGCCCACATGTATAAGGGTGCGGCCCCCGCATTAAAGCAGACTTTCTGTCCCATTCAGCCCTTGTGGGAAAGCTGTTGAAGATAAATGTTTGATTTTTGGAGACAATTTCATTAAGGATAGATTTGATCATTCGAAAGAAACTGAATGATAACGAGTTCATAAGTTAAACTAACCAATAAATTATATTGTTGATCATGGTTTTCAGAAGACCTTGAAAGTTTTGTGCATAATTATGACTACACATTGAAACAAGATTTCAGTGAAAAAAAAAAAAAAAAATGCCAATCATTAAAAAATGATTTAATTCTCATATATAGATTGGATTCAAATATAAACAAGGTTAGGCAGTCATGTGATACTTCTCATATTTTCACCCGTCTTATGGCTGGCAATAGAGATCAGTGGTTTTACCCTATGGAATTCAGGAGAGAATTTAAAACAGTCATTTGGGCTATTAATGAACAACGCATTTATTTATGAGTTTGCTGTGCTCAATAAAAATACGAGTAATGTCAGAACATGCTCAAATGTTATTCTACTGGGAACACTGTCCTGCGGCCCTTGTTTGAGAAGATCGACATTCCTTGAAACACCTATAACACACTTACAGATGCTTCACACACCAATGGGCAGGAACACATTGGTTAAAAAGGGGGAGAGAAAAAAAAAATTGCTGTAAAGAATGATTAAAGCAAGGGAGTGGAGGAGATGAAAATAGGACAATTATATATAAATGCACTCCTAATGATTTTGCTACCAGGAAGAAAGGGATTGTCAGTGGTCAGGAATTAAGTCAAGAGCTACTGGCAGAGTGTGGCTATTACATGTATAATTTAAATGCACAGTTAATGATTTTACCATAGAAATGCATTGAAAATCAGGAAGAAAGGGATTGTCAGTGGTCAGGAATTAATGCAAGTATTACTGACAGAATAGGGCTATCATGCTTGCTAATGATTTCAATATAGGATTGTACTGAAAATTTGAGAAGAAAGGGATTGTCAGTGGTCAAGAAACATCCGCACATAATAATTAGCAAAGTGCAAAGGTCTTCTTTCACACTAAGGAATACTACTGACATAACAGAATAGAATTTCGTTCCATTTTATGTGATTAAAAAAAGAAAAAAAAAAAAAAAAAGAAAGAATTTTAATATAAAAATGTAAAAAATATAAACTAGTTTGTGGTCAACAGATCACTTATCTCCAAGCTCACTGCAATGCAAATCTCAATTATCCATGTATATTAAACGCAGTGTATACAGAAGGCTATTCTCCAATCTTACTGCAATAGAAATCTCTATTATCTATGTATATAAAATGCAATGTGTACAGAAGGCTATTCCCCAATCTCAATGCAATACAAATCTCTGTTACCCATGTATATAAAATGCAATGTGTATAGAAGTTTATAAAAAAGTCTAAAAGAATATATATAATGATTTCTTGATTAAAAACGAAGGCTGATTTCAAACCGAGATTAATTTTTACATCGATTCATCTACTAACTGTTTTGCAGAATAGACTTTGCAAATCAGCCTGGTTTGAAGTCTTTTGAAAAATAACTGAAACACTTGGAATCGGTGATGGTAGGGTCATTTCTTACACTTACAACAGACCTTGGAAAAGACCTATGTCCAGCAATGGACTTTGAAGGTTGTTTATGATGATTATTACAAGTGACTGGACAAATGCTCATCAATTTGTCATATATAATATTGTCTTCCTTAGTCCAAGATGGCAGGTCATGTCCCAGACACATAAAGAGCACCTTTCTTTATACATGTTACACAGATTTCACTTTGATTACATACACTTGAAATGTAAGAAAAATGGTTGTTCTATATCCTTGTTTGGATTAAATAAACTTTTGATCAGATTAGAACTATGCATTTATTTATTTTTTGTGAAAAAAGTTAAAACTCTGACAATTAGGCAATTCTATCAATTCAGCATAACTTACACATCCATCCCTTTGAATCTTTTGCAATTCCATCATCTCAAAGAACCTTTTGGCTCTTCTCAGTTTCTCACTTCAAACAATGCAGATTTGCAAATTCTGTTTAGCAAAACAATTAGAGAATAAGTCTATGTAAAAAGTAATCAGAATGCCTCTGTACTTTCTGACCTTCCTCAGGTTTCAGCCAAATCCAGTAAGTGAATGAGTGCGATCCTAACCGGGTGATCTTAACTTGTGGACTTATGCAAGACTAACTAAGCTTCATAGATATTAAGAGCACCTTGCCACAGGGGAAATAAGTGAACTAATCTTAGAGACAATTACTATTGTAGTGAGTCTGATACTCATTGGGTGCCTCACACTCTATGGTATCCCAAGTTAAAGGTAAGGTAAAGTGTCCCATCTCTTAAGATACAGCTGCTATTAGAGTATTATGGCCGGTGACGATGTCCAAGTTTTTGTTGCATGCATCGGCTTAGTGATTCTTGCAAGTCCGAAGGCTGGTCGAGACAAGGACATCATTTCCACAAGCTTTTATAACCACCCTTTTGTCAGGATGCATGTTCACTGAAGGCATACCTCCATCTTAATCACACAGCTTAGAGTGTACTCAATTAGCTGCTGAGTGCACAAGAAAATTTTATCCCAATGAAAACTTTTCCACACGCATCACTCATACCTGGAATTGACCCCAGGATCTTCTGCTTTTAAGCCAGACATGCTAATCATTACATTATCCGAATCGACGTCCTAAGCTAGATAAGTATGAATATCTTGCAGCAGAAGGTTTATGAGGCTGATTGTGTATCGTTTTGTTGGGCGTGTCACATTAATTTGTCTGGTTATTTATGTTTCAGTTGATATTCAGAAGTTGAATGGGTGGGGTGTCAAGTATAAAAGGAAAGTGCTATTCATTACGCCTGCTGTCAGGGTGTCTAATGATGTTAGGTATAGGGAAAGTAAGGTCAACTAAGAAGCAGAACAATAAAGGATTTTTTTTTAAATTTCCACTTGTTTACTGCCACAGGTCAAAGACTTCAGGACAATCAGGAAGAGCAGCGTTGATATCCATGAGAGGATTGAGTCATTCTTGGTTGGTCTTGTGACTGATATGGTAACCACTTTTCATGTAACGACATTCAATCGAAGATACAAAATACATATCTGTACCTCACTTAAATGAATCACCATAGCCTCTGTGTGTGTACCTGAACTAATTATCTAAAATAAAATATCTGAAAAATTTTTTTCCCCTCGAAGTTTTAGTCCCCAAAATGTGACAATACCCAGAGACACACAGACAAGCAAAAGAATCTGTAGCCCACTTGGCTGGTTGGACGAGTGGGCCATTTGTGGGGCTATGGTTATTCGATACACACACGCACACACACACACACACATAACAGGTCTGGTTGGTCACTCAATAGACACCAAGTGACGAACATCTGACTTCTTCCAGTATGGGGGGGGGAAGATCAATAAGTAAGTTACTTCCCTCGCTTTCATTGGGCAGTGATCACTAAAAAGTCTGAATTTTTCAAAAAAAGTCAGCAAAAACAAAGGCCAAATTTAGCATAAACTTACATTGTAAATTGAACTCACCTCCAACTAAAAACCTATTCAGGCAGGAATTTTCTAAAAAACAAAGAAAATGTGTTTTTCTAGACATAATAAGGAGTGAGATTTTAAATTTTCAGCCCTTTAGCTCAGCTTGTATGTACTATACATAGCCAGACAGACCTACTTAAAAACTGAAAAAAAAGAAAACCCATGTTGACAGTATGGGCAGACATTTTCTAATCCATACAGGGCACATAATACATGCACACATCCACACGTGCACATACACAACACGAGTTGGGGTAGTTACCAGTTTCAAGAGAGGAAATGTGAATTTTTTGTAATGAGAAAAGCATGACATATTTATAAAATCCAAAAACTGATTGCCACTTATTATTCATGGATTCATTCAGACTAGAGGTAACAAGTTTATAATATTGAACAACCATAGCCATCAAGGATGGCGAAGGGTTCCATCCCTTTTATAAGTGTGTTTGTTTTTGTGTTTGTGTGTTCCAGAGCACCTGGCCATACCGTTTTGTATACAGATTTGAAAATTGGCATCAGTACTCCATTAGTCCCTTTTAAAAATGATCATTTTCGGAAAAAAACCTTTTTAGGGCCTTATTTTGATGGGTTTATTAATATCTAGATTCCTCAGAATCAAGATTTTGTTTTACTTTATTTTAGATGTTTTCCAGTGGAAAATGCCAGCGATGTTATGAATAGAATTTATTCTTGGCTATAATTTCTTTTTTTTTTTAAAACTTCAGAATTTGATGCTATGGTTGTTCATTTATTAACTGAGAGTTATCTATTTTTTTTATGCTGAGATCCATTTGCTCATGAGGGAATTTATCAGATAAGGATATTATAACCTTTTTATGTTGCATTACGTATTTCAGATGATAAGAATTGGCTGTGTATTAAAAGCTTGACTATTTCACCTGATACCAATGGTAATCAAAAATTACAACCCCAGTTATAGATTACTCACAATTTGAGATAGAGGGTGTCATCATGTCTACAGAAGGAGACAATCCATGAGGTTGTACAGGAAGATGGCAATCAAGATGTGGTCTCAATATAGTCTGGAACCCAGTAATGAATGATGATAAATTAGTAATTTGGACAGAAAATGGTAAATAAAGACCGAAGCGTGTGCTCAGGCATATTAATCAACTGGACAAAAATTTTTTTTGTTTGTTGTGATTATAATATCTATTTCCATCAGAGTGAATTTATCAGATGAGGAAGTAGTAATATGATTATGTTATGTTGTGTATTATGTATTTCAGATAAAGATCGATGTGCAGTAGAAGCTTGTCATTGATACTCAAGTATCCTCATATTGATTGTTATGGCCAAAATGTTTTGACCACAATACTCTGTGGCCTTCTTCAGGAGTCTGTCATTGTCGGTCGAAGAATAACCAATCAAACTGCTGGCATGGATGATGAAATGGAGACCAATGTACAGTCGTACATTGAATAAAGGGTTTAAAATTTCCAGAAGGTTACCAATTATGATAGACACTCAATGCCAGAGGGTACAGTGTAGTGGCAATAACCAAGATAAGGACAGTAGTTTGAGTAAAATAGTAAATCATTTAAAAATTCAGCAAATATCCATCCATCTGGATGCAATAGCCTACCACAAAAATCATTCGACATAACCCTGTGAAGTTTTCTGTAGGTAACCTGGGAGCCCTCAGCAGGTTTTAAGTAAGTTGGACTTTGAAAATCACCCCTCAAAATAGGTTTGAGGTGGGAGTTCAATTTCAAATTCAAACTTCTAAAATGGTAACATTAGCTTATTTTTAGAAATACAAGAGGATGAGGTGTTCATTCAGTGTATAGTAAAAAAAAAGATTTGATTTCCATCTCTCTACCTATCTATTTAGAAAAAAATCTTTACCTATATAATGAAAAAAGAAGAAAAAAAATAACAGAACGACTAAATATTAAAAACTGTTTGAACATTCCAACTGGAATAAAACATCACTTTTTGCTCTAGGAAAGTTTACAATAGTGAAATTATGAATAAACTTATTTTTTCATGAGAATAGGGAAGGTGGTCCAGATAATAAATTAAAAGCAGCCCACAAATACAAAGAAATGAGAATTAACACAAAAAAAATTTTTAAAAAAAACAGAAGTATATACATAAATAAATTCAAATCGCGATTTAAAACCATTCATCTACAGGTTTCATTTTTTTTTTTAGCTCTAAATTTTCACCTACCCGTTAGGGCTGATATTTCAGCTAGTAATGATAATTTCTCATCTAAGAAATTCAGAGCAAAATTGGTTGCACTTTATCTGTCAGTGGTGAGAACTAGACTTGTGTTTATCAAATAGATACACTAACCACTGGGTCATAGTTCAACCTAAAACATGTGATTGTTTCTATTTGGTAGATCTTCTTACATGTCTGTTGGCTATGAGACAAATGTCATTTCGAGCGTCTCCCGTCTGTCTGATGTGTCTGCCAACAGCTAGAGATATTTGCACTTTAATTTGCACCTACAAATCCTAGAGTCCAGATCTTTTTTCTTTTTTATCCGACTAGAATTTGATCAAAACATTCCAATTTTCTTCCTTCATAGAGTTTTCCGGACACTTGAACTCATTCTTTTTGTTATTCTCATGATGTTTCGGCCAATCCATTTTATAGCCTTCCTCAGGTACAGGGTGGTCTCAAAGTCCTTGTACACATTCAAAGGTTAAGAACTTCAGATTGCCCAAATGTAACTACCGTGCAGTAACCGTTATATAAAAATCCAACTTTTAAAGATTTTTAATTTGAGCAAGATGGAGCCCACCCTCATTACACTTTGAATGTGCAACAGCGGTTAAATGGTGTCACCCCCAAAAAGTTGATCAGTAAAGGTAGACGAATTGCTTGGCCACTTCATTCGTCTGATCTTAACACACAGGATTTCTTCTTATGGGTTATGTCAAAATACGGGTCTGCTCATCAGGACAAGGATTACAAAAGCAATTCAAACAATCATTGAGTAGCAACTGTCTAATGTTTTGATGGGGTTCGAAAATCAGCTCGACTGCTAAATCGCGAATGATGGCAGTTATGTTGAAGTTTGAGAATTGAACTGCACTTTGACAAAAACTTTAAAACTTTACTTTTCATTCGATGCTTACTGCATAGATGCATTATTTGTATATGTTGAGGGATGCATTCTTTTAAACTGCAGAAGGACCCCAGGAATACCCTATACACTATCCCTACGTAAAGCAGGGTCTCTTTGAGAGAAATAGAGAAAGTCACTGTTGATTCATATAAGCAGAAGATAACCCTATTCTGATTGTTGGTAATCATCAGTCTTAACGTCTGTCATTGGGCATAAACCTTCCCTAAGATTCACTACAATTCTTTATCATGGGTGTCGCGGAGCCAGTATTTCCTGAATTTGTCTAATTCATCTCTCCATCTCGTGTTCTATCATCCTCGGTTTCTTATGTGATCATTGGGGATCCATGTTGTGAGTCATGATGTCCATTGGTTGTCTTTCATTCTTGCAACATGGCCTGCCCATTGCCATTTTTATTTTTTAATAGTTTCTATGATGTCTTGGACTCCCGTTTTCTTCCTCATGTACTGTGCTGTTTTGTGGTCTCTCTATGTAAGTTTGAGCATGATTCTCTCATGTGCATGCTGCATGCTTCTCAGTTTGTAGGTCTGTCTCTTGGTTAGGTTCCATGTTTCAGCTACATAAGTGACTATCGGGAGAATTCATTGGTTGTACACTGATTTGCAATGCATATCATGCAGATGGAGTTTTGTTATGGTGGCTAAGCATTGGTAGTGGTTGAGTAATAGTAAAGCCAGTGGGCAGCAATAATAAAAGCCATGACCTTGCCTACATTCACTGGATTCAAATGTGAGGCAATGATGGGTACTTTTAGTTTAACAAATCTTAAAAGAAGATCCATTACAGTGCTATTCAATCATCAAAAACTTTTCAATATGTCCAAATAAAAAAAAAAGATATTTTCCATCAAACTTAGAAATACAAAATTAATAAATAATTAATATAAATGTAGACACACCTTTCAACAAAGTTTGAACAATATAGACAAGGAATCATTCCTTGTATTATATAATATCTATATCTGTCCGTATCATGAATATTGTCTTCAGACTTGGTCACTGTACTTGGAGAGGAATAAAAATCTTTTAGAAAAAGTCCCGAGACAAGCGACTAAATTGGTACTAGAATTAAAAAGTATGAGTTATGAAGATTAGTTGAAGAACTCACGGTTGATATCGTAAAAAAAAAAGGAGGGAGCTGGAAAACTTGATAGAAATGTTTAAGATTATGCGTGGTAGAGAAATAGTAGATCCTCATGTATTTTTTTTTTTCCAAAAAAGAGTTGAAGGGACTCAGAAGCCATGCATACACGGTGGAAGTGAATAGGAATAGATTGGATATTAGAAAATGTATTTTTAAAAACAGACTGGTAGGATTATGGAATGAAATATTAGAGTATGGAGTGCTATCAGCAAATATAAATCAGTTTAAAATGAATTATGAAGTTTATTACACCATTGCTAATGTAAATGTCAATGATTGAGAAGATATTGAGTAAATATGCTCATTTGATATGTGCTTTTATATACAAATAGTACACTTTTCTTCACACTGCAATAATTGTTTTGATTTTTCTCAAAATAAGCTCTTACGGAAAGATTAGAAATAGAAAACTAACACAGATAACTAAACGTTTTCAGCTCAGAGGCTTTTAGCATTCCTGTCTATTTTACATCCAATTCTTCTGTATAAAAGGGAGTCTGTAAATGACCGAACCTACAATAGCCAGTCAAAGTAAGACAATAGGTAAACACAAAACTACTTCCTGAATATACTTGAATATTGCCCCGAGGCTAACCTCTAGTTGTGCACATTTTTATTGTCTCTTTTCATTCAACACACTTTGATTATGAATGTTTATTATTGTGTTTACTATCATTTTCTATCACTGTTATTCTGTAAGATGTAGTTCCTTTTATTTCTCAAATACTCTTGATTATAATTTAATACGTATATTTCAGCGGAGAATATCTGTTGCTGTTTGTATTTGCTTTGCATATGTGGCGCCCCCAATACTTTCAGTCAAGATTCAAGAACGAATTTTGCCAGCCTCCTGGCCAATCTGAACTTTACTGTTTTTCCACCATGACCAATCACTGTACTAAACGTTGCCCATTTCAGTTTACCAATATTGTGGCATCTCTCATACACACAGCTACTCAACCGTATCCTCACCACTAGCTTAAAATGCTTATATACGTCTAACTCTTGTGAATAGAATGGCAACGCCTCTTACTGTGCAACAGTCACAATGATTCGTCTTCTAATTCTCTTCACTTCGGGAAGTGCACATGGGCTAAATCCCACGTATTTTCTGTGTCTGAAATAGTCTGTCCATCATGTGTTTTTTAGCGTCTGAGAATGGGCCCCCCAAGTTGCTCACACATGATCCCAAATACATTGTCCAGAACTTGGCAGTTAAACAGAGGCACAGATATTTGGTCTCTATAACTATTCCTTGGTATGCTCCAAGCCTTATGGATTCATAACTGTTCAGTCATCTCCATTTCAAAAATATACAATGGCTACTACCATGACTCGAGACAAAGCTCCCATTTTTTTGCATAGAAACTATCTCCCATCTTCTCTCAATACAATCACACCAATGTTTTTCATATACATATTTCCATTTCAGTCCTGTATTCTTAAAAATGTTTGTATTATATGTATGTCTCATCAAGTTATTTTTGATTAAAGTTTATACACAAACAGTACTCAAAAATATAGGCATATATATATATATATATATATATATTTATATATATATATACATATTTTTTTTTTTTTTACTCAAAGAAAATCAACCAGCTGAAAAGTTGTTCAAAACAAAGAGAAAGTTACTAGAACTCATTATAATACTATTAATGGTCCAGTTGATTGGTACAAAAATTGCTCAGTTGGTGATAAAAGCATGATATTTGGCACAAATTTTCTTTGATAGTAACTCATAATTTTCAGATGTGAAAACATTTTCCAACTGTCTATTCATTGCAATGGTTGCTAAGGAAGTCATTTCCCATAACAACCACTTAAAATCAATTCTTTTGAATTTTCATAAAACATTTCTTTCTTAATATATATTTTAGGTAATGAAAAACGTGTATTTTCACTTTTTTCTTTAAATTTTTATTCAAAAGGCATCCATTTCCTTAAGTTAAGCCCTTTGCCCCATGGGGAGCATAGGTCACTGATTTCATTTCTGCCTCAGTGTACCTAGACCTGCCCCTCTTCTCACTCCCAGCTAAAATATGAATAAATAAAACTGCTAAAATTGTTCTCATTGGTCAATAATGTTGTCATCAATGAGAGTTCAGATTGGACAATAACCAATATGCACTGTGATTGGTTAAAATCTGAACAAGAAAGAACAGCCTTACATCTGATTGGCAGATCTTGTGCTTTCTTTTCTCAATAATCATATGTCAACTTACGTTCAATAAAATACACATACATCTCCAAGAGAGTTTAAAACCTATTCAAAGCAGATAAATGGAATCACAGTCATTGCAGTTCTATGCCTTAAAAGTTTCTGTTATTATTGTTAGCTGGCTAAAGATAGCGTAGTGTATATGTCAAGTTTGTTTCAAGTTCTCCAGATAGGGAAGGCTAGAGGGAGAAGGTGACAGAGCAGACACTTTGCTGGGTTGAGCTAATGACTTAGCAAAAGAAATATAATGGGCAACATTTGTTCCTTCCCCTTCTAAAGGGCAAGGAACATGTATGTACAATTGAGATTCAGGTAAATACAAGATTTGGCAAAAGTTGCAAAGGGGTTTAAATTCAGTCATGTCTTTTTTATTTCGATGATTTCTAAAAATTTTTCTTTCAAATAAAATATATAAACAAGAATTTAATAGATCTATATACGAAAAATTCTTTCTTTTAAACGCCCGCCAACTTCACAAATTCTTGCTCTCTCAGCAACACTCTGCATAACATTTTGAGGGATATCTAGTCCAAGGCTACTTATTTCTCCTCAGATATTATTTTTTTAGTTCCAGGACAAACCTTTGGCTTGTTTACACAGACCCTACCCTTCAAACATCTTTCTCCCCCCAAAACATCACAAGCTATTAAATCCAATGATTGTAGTGACCAATCAGATATAGACTTTCAGTTAAAATTATTGATTGATAGCATTCAAGACAAAATTTTATCATTTAAGTTTCTTGCTTTGTTGTGAACTTTTTCATGAGGAATTCCAAAGAGTTCCTTAATAGATGCGAAATGAGAAAAAAAAAATATTAAAAAAAAAAAAGTAAAGTTTCTTAAACATTCCCAACTTTTGCACCACCCAGTATGTATATTTTGTGGCATCTTACGTTGTGGAGTGTATATATTTCACTTTATCCAATAATGGTTGACTCACGCCCAGATTGAGTTGTATCCATAATACCAGAAAGTAATCTGGGCACGAATTGACGCATGACTGTATTAATTATTAATGTTTGACATTTGCACTTTTCTAAAAGTTACAATTAATTACCCTGAATTAAGTGCTTTTAGTGTGACTAAAATTCACTTTGTACTTTTAAGCTAAATTTTTCTGCAACAGGTCACACTCTACTTAGTATTATTACTTTCTTTAATTGTATACAATTATATAATTGTAGATATTTTGCAATGTATTTTAATTTTGTATGGCAATCTGGTTTCACACTTTAATGAAAGTTGGAGTTTTTGTTTTTATTCATAAGTGCCAGTCAAAAAATGTTGGGATTATATACGTACGAGATCTTACAAGACCAAACACACACTTCAAAATCATCAGATGATAGTACGTCCTTCCAAGCCATTTTCACACTTATTTTCAGAGGAATAAGACTTTCAAATGCGCCAGTACCTAGACAAGTGATCACTGTCACTGACTGACAGACTGACAAATCAACATAGCACACACTTCACACTATCTCCATGAAGCATTCCCTCCCACTCTAATGTACCCGATGTCACCTAAGTGACATTCTATTACTACATTATCAGAACATGGAATTCTCTTTTACTAGGTTAGAAGAAAAATGCACATTAATTGCATGAATGAAATTCTATTTCCATGAAATGATAATGTTAAATAAAGTTTCTTCAAGAGGAAAGGGCTTTTAAAGGTGGGTGCTTTGAAAGGCACAAAAGATTGCAGTAGCACTTCTACACTTTGACTTTCAGGCTTGTTATAGATAATGCAGGGTGTTTCAAAAGTGATTATAAATTTTTGTTTTTCTTTTCAGACTTCAGAAAAATCTCAATCAAATCAATATCAATCAATAACTTGACGTCTGAGAAATATTTTGAAGCTCACACTCCACATCTATCTCTATTAGTATGGTGAGGACACTGACATTAGAATTGGGGGTGTAAAATTGTAACTTAGTTAGGGTTAGTGATATCTTTTTGAGATTCCACATCAGGAGACAATTTTATGCAAAGAGATCAACAGACTAATGATCTCTAGGTAAGAATCAGATATTGGTATGCAAACATTCCACTTGTAATGCTCGCTGATGTCAGGAATGGCTGTACCAATCACTGGCTTGGATGAAATGCTATGGAAAAAGATGGTTTACATGTACAAGTCTACCAGTGAAGTAATCCTAATTTGAACTTGACAGAATGACAATTCTCAAATTTTCCAGTTTAGGTGTATCAATTCTCAAATATCTTTGCCTATTTATTTGGAAAAAAGAAGATTTATAAAAAATAAATGTTTATTCATTATTCTCGCTCTTTTCAGTTTAGAATAGGTCTAGCATGCTTTCTTTATATCTACCAATGTCCAAGATGATGGGTGATAAAAAGAAATAATATTATAATAGGTTTTGGTTAGTCATTCGATAGGAGCTGTTACATGCCCAATATCCGACAAAAAGGGGGTGATTAATCAATAAATTTCTTATCTCACCTTTTGTTGAACAGTAATCACTAAAATAGTCTAGATTTTCAAAAAACAAGCGTCAATGCTGCTGGCCATGAACTAAGTGATCAATTTAGCATAAGCTTAAATTAAAAAGTGAAAAAAAAAAAAAAAAAGATAAATTTTTCTACCCAAAACTGACTTTGAAAAGCACCAAAAAAAATGCCAAAACATGCTAAAAATATATTTTTAACAATTTCAGCCAATGTTCAGCTATTTTCTAGCCATTTTAAGAGAAATTTAACCTTTTCAGCTATTTGGTTTTGATTGAGTGACCAATCAGACCTGTCATATATACATATTGAACAGAATTGCCAGCCGTTACCTTTTCTATAATTATCGGCAGTTCTTTTTGTTCTGTTACATAAAAGTATATCATGTGATGTAAAAGGGGTTGGGGAATCAGGTATTCAGTTAGGCTATATCTAGGATTTACGCTTGGGGGTCACAGAAACACGATTGCCAATTTAGCAATTTTTTAGCTAAATCTAGTACAATTATTTTGCCCATTTTTAGCACTATTCCAAGATAATCTATTCATGTTGTCTGCATTGAGTGATACATTAACCATGTAACAACGAGAGATCATTGCAAATTAGTTTCTATATAATATAACGTAATTCATAAGTCATATATATATATATATATATATATATATATACATATATATATAATGAAAACCTTAATAACCTTGTGAATAATGTATAGTACTAATTACTCTCTAAAAGTATTAATAAAAACGAAGATTCAAATGATGTAATAATTTTCTGGATAATTATGAATGGAACCTAGATGATCCTGGATAATTTTCTGAAATTTTGTAGATTTTTCTGAGCTAACTGAAAATATTTTGCTAAGAGATTTTTTTTTTTGGCAATGGGTACCTCTCACAAACATCATAAAAGTTCTTTGCTATGAGGGGTACAACTGTAGTACGTAGTGTATAACAAGATTATCCATTGAATCGTACTCTGAAATACTTGGCACATTAGTTAAGTAATGTTTTCCTTAAATTATCCCAAATGCTCCCACAATTACAGGTATTATTATTGTGCTGCTCATGCTTCCATATCTCCTTTTTTTCCACTGTTCACGCTTTTGAAGATGGGCATTCCGCCCAAATGGCCTTCAAAGCTTCATTGTTATCTGATGGGACGGCAATATTTAACGTTATTCTTTTTTTTCTTGACAACAATAGCATTTCTGTTGGCTCTGGTTTGCATTAAATGACAACTACCCAGGTGTTTGCTTGGGTATGGAGCTTGAAATCTGTTAAGCACCCAAAGAATATTCTCCTCATAGAAGTAAATATGAGTTTGTATTGGTTGACAAGTTTATCCCCAGGAAATAAAATTCACAAGATGAAGATTGGATGGTATTTGACTGAGAAAGATACAATAAAATGTAATGAAGAGATGAAGATAAGACTACGATTATTTTATTACTAGTTTTAGTACATTTTATTATTTTCATTTTATCACAATGCTGAATGCTGACAAGATACACACTTCATTATTTTTGTTTACTATTCTTACAGTTGCTTTTAATCACTAGCACTCAAGAAAGTTCCAAGTTTCAGATGGGGGTAAATTTGTAAAGGAAAAGTTTCGATGCTTCCTGATCAAGCACAAAGCTAGTGGAAAGAGTAAATTGAATGCTTGTTTTTACTGTTAAGATTTTGGGAAGTTGAGCAGAAGAAAGCCTTTTGGCTAAGACCACGGTTCCTTTCCAGGTTAAGCTTTGTATGTTTTGTTTTTTCTCTAATAAAGGTGCTTTTCTTCAATTTTGCACATAAATGGGAGAGGAGGAAGAGTAAAGGGGAAGAGCAAAGCTGAGATGTGCAGCTGGTGAGATTATGAAGAGGGGACAGAAGGATAACACAGGGTTGCCAAATTAGACACATTTAGCTACATCTAGCTGATTTTTTCCCCATTTAGCCAATAAAATCTATGTTTTTAACAGGTTTTTTAAGACAGTGGACACTTCTAAAATGAACTTATAGTTTTGTTTTGTTTACAGATAAGAATTCATTGAACTATTTCCTTTTCATAGCATTTTAAAATAACTTGATAGATTAACAAGGTGGATAATTAGCTCTATAACCAATTCATACATAAATATTCCTGTTGTTTTTGACAGATACTATGCTATCAGCACTGGGTTTTTAAAGCCAGATTTTGGTTTTCCAATACTTGTCTGGATTTGTTTTTTTCAAATTTCAGAATTTAATGAAATCTAGGGTATCAATACATTACAGTTTATCAATTGTTTTCATTACTTAAATATGTAGAGTAGCAAACATCTGTGTTCCATCAAATTCAATTCCTTTCACATTATGAAACGAACGACCAGTCATCAATTTTGTCAATTCTATTGGTGATTAGAAATAAATATTCAATGCAGTATGTCTTACACTTTCTTTCCTTCATGAAATTACAGGTGAGCAACAAAATGCGATTCAAATCAGTGATTTAAAAGAAAAAGAAAAAAAAAAAGAAGATATCTCCTTTTCATTCTTCCTTTTGAAGAACAAACTCTTATTCAGATGAGTGGTGCCTGCTGCTCAGACACTTTCTTGAGCCCTGTTCATCATAAAAACTAGAGCATAACTAGTATTACTAGGCAGCGAAAACGTGGGGAAAGTGGGATGCAAATCGACCACAAATTTGGTCTTGACTTAATCACTGATATTTCCATGGTTGAGATGGTCAAGGTGATGTCCATGAAGGATGAACTGAGCAGGCCTGTACATTTCAAACTATGCATTAAGCACTACATATGTGTGATTTATGCATGGGTATATATATATATATATGTTTGTGTGTGTATCTACAGTATTATACGATGTGCTCACAAGTAATAGAATTGAATTGAAACTAAAATGATTTACAAAAAAAAAAAAAAAAAAAAAAAAAAAATCACTCTGTATATATATATATATATATATATATATATATATATATATAAATAAATATAAGGTAATGGTAAGCAGTCTTATTTATGATATATGAAAGCACTCCGATAGTGCATAACTCTGAAACACCATTGTCAAGAGAGTAATTGTGCATGGGTCTGCCTCAAAATTCATCCAGTTGTTCCTAGGTCTGTTGTCCACCCTTGCACAAAATTGAAATTCATTTATTGAGAACTTCTGGAGATATTATGTGGACTGACAAGAACGTATACTTAAATGTACAGAAAAAAAAACAAAAAAAAACGGAAAAATCTCTCATCAAAAAAAAAGATTCCTGGATCCGCCCCAATTTCTCAGCCTATTTCTCACTCTTCGACAAAATTAAATCAAAATCCATTCAGTACTTCTGGAGATATTATGTGTATTGACAGACGTGACCAAATACATATAGATAGCTCTCCAACTTAGTTAATAACAGTGAAAACGCTACACTTGAGCATTTTGTAAAATAACTTTTTTTTTTCTTCTCTTCTTGCGTGACACAGAAAAAGTCATTCATGAGTGTTGTTTGTAGAAAAAATTGCCAAGACCAAGACACAATGTTGCCAACTTGAAAAATACTTTTGTGCTAGTTTGACTGCCAAAAAGTGCAAAATTAGAAAAAAATAGCAGAAAAAATTTTTTTTAAAATAACAACACCACTAAAAAGCTGCTAAAAATGGTAAAAAATGTCTGAAAAAAATTATTGCATATTTCATTCATCAAAGACAGAATTCCTTCAGAAGACGGAGATTAAACATCCATAGTCATTTCTGGTGATGAAGAATGCACTCCCCGGAGATCATATACTATTTTGAGGCCAATGGAATTCAAGATGGAGAGATGAATTAGACAAATTCAGAAAGTATCGGCTATGTGACACCCATGATAGAGAGGTCTGGCAAATCCTGGGGAAGGCCTATGTCCAATAAGGGACGATAAAAAACTGATGATGATAATGATGACTTGCAGGAACGGAGACAAATTGTTATAGCCCAATGCTAGAATTGGCAACTGGCTTATTCGAATGATGTATTGGAAGAGAAAAGACAACATTATTAACTATTTTGGATTGAATAAAGTGAAAATGAAACAGCAAGGGCAGATGGCTTAATTTCAATGTATATTTATATTTTTCAATCCTTGAAAAGTGATTTTTATGGTAAACAACTCGTATGAAAATATGGTTTCTAAAAATCTAATTCTTAACTTTTTTGTCAAATTGACATGAACTTGAAAATTCTTTTTCACATATTTTTGGATGTTAAAAAATATGAATGAAAGAAATGAGTGTTTGTTTTTTTGCTCATGATACAAAAAGAGTGAATGTTGCTGGACACAAACTAAGGGACCAATTCAGCATAAACTTACTTTGCAAATTGAGACCTACTCTAAAGAATATTACGGGATGGAATTCTAGAAACAAAAATGAAATGTTTTTTCTGGACATAATAAGGAATGGATGTTCAAATTTTCAGCTATCTAGGTCCACTGGTGTGGCATGTACTCATGATGCATACAAAGCCAGCCACACCAATTAAAAAACTGAAGAAGCCTATTGTGGCAGTTTTGGTTAATGGTTTTTAATAATGAATAGAATATATCTTTAGAAACCGGAACAGGACAGCCCCATTTTTATAAAGGATTGTATGACTGGTTCTTTTTTGGGTGTGTGTTTCCATATGAATACATTTCTCAAGTCATAGATGTGAAATATTTGTACCAAGAAATCCAGCGTTTGAATCATGTTTCAGGATGAGTGACATCACAATCATCAAATATCATATTCGAGCAACCAACAACCAATGAAGGAAGAGAAAATTATGTACAGACCAAATACTTTCCGGACACAACTGTATATCAGATTATAACATCATTTCCTGAATATTTTGAACACAAAGCATTATTTGAACAGGTCTGGTTAGTTACTCAACAGAAACATCTTTTTGGCAGCATGCTGTGTTGGGGCCGATCAATTAATTAGTTACTCATCACGCTTTTTGTTGGACATAGATCAATACATAGAAACAAAAAGAAAAAGAAAGTGACAAAGGATCAAGCTTAACAGTCAGTGTAGGCTGCCTTTAAGTGAGTATATACAATTAACGAAGGGCTTAATTAAAAGAAAACAGGGTCGGTTACTCACTCCCAAAAGAAACCAAAATGTGACCAATGTCTTTTGGCAGCATGCTATGTTGGGGTTGATCAATTACAAGTTGAAAAAAAAAAGGATGATCGATGAATAAGTTATTTCTCAACTTTTGT
>OY735198.1:2319237-2761737 GCA_963457665.1 Thysanoteuthis rhombus
TTTCTACCCAGTATCTAGATGCTGTTTTTCAGGACAGACTATTGGGGAGTCATACCCCCTCGCTGTCAAAAATGACGGCATTAAATCAATAATTTGATTATTGCATTGTACTAAAAAAATATCGAAAAACATTATGCCAAGCAGCATTTTCTTGATAATGTTCAATATTTCGTGGATATCAAACTAATGTAAAAAGCAAAGATACCATTTATCAAGTTTAGCATTAATGTCCATCAAAGAAAGGAAGAAAGAATGATGTCACTCTAATTCCAACAGAAAGTTAACGTTGACACGTGTTGTTTTGAGTTCACACAATTATCACACTATTTACATGTTTATTCGTATTTATACATTATCTAGAAAGTAATTAGTACATCATGAATTAATTAATAGGTTATTATCAAGGCTTCAGAGGTCTCATATGTTTTTTTATTTGGAACGAATTACTTAAATCCCGTAGGTTTAATCATCCACTTTACGAATTTTCATTTAACGAGACGGTTTGTGGAACGGGTTGTCCTCGTTTACAGAGAAACCGCTGTATATCCACAAATTCTTTTTATCGGGTAATAACCAGTTCTTAGAAAATTTATCATACTATCTCTGTGCTATAATAGTTGCTACATCAAGTGGTAATTTTTTCATATGCAAATGTAACAACTATTATGGGACAGAGGTAGTACTGAAATGAGCTTAAAAATAAAAGGTCTGTTTTTTTGAAGAGTGGTGTGATCTTAGTAGTTTATTTTGTCTGGAATAGTACTGGGCAGTTTGCCAGTGGAAGGGTTAATTAAGCTCATTCAGTACACGACAAAAATATATGGTTGTCGTCGTGTATGCACTCTGTGCAAGAAGAATTACAAACTTCTTCCGAGATTTCCTATTTATTCATTCATTGAGTGTTAGGGAAGGAACCGAGGTGGCCAGATGGTTCGAGATGTTTCTGGCCAAAAACACGCTAGAAATGGCCAAAATTGGCCAAATTCGGAAATGGTTTAAAATATTTCAATACGTGACAAAATAAAGATTTTAAATCTGCAACAAAATCAACGCCTTGTTGACAAACTTGTCTTAAAGTGAGGCTCATCAGCAGTTTCCGAGGGTTGCTAGATAGCTGGAAATGTTTCTGGCCAAAAACATACACACACACACACACACAAAAAAAAAAAAAAACTCACAAAAATAGCCAAAATTGTTCATAAAACATTACACGACTGCTCTATACAGTAAAAACAAGAATTTATTAAAAATACTGAGACAAAGAAAAACTTTTTGAATTGTGCAAATGGCTGAATGTAAGGATTAGAAATGCTCTTCCACCCTTGCGTAACCTCATAAGATTAACTTAAACTTCCTGAGGAAACAGTTCTTATGGATGTAAATTACAAAAAAAAAAAAGAAAAAAAAAAAAAAAGATTTAAAAAAGGAAATGAAAATTCAAATATGCCAAAAAATGTTAGTAGCCAAATGCTTGTAAAAAAGGCTAAATTTATCAAATGTAGCCATGCTGGGTTACAAACAAACAAGATTAAGCACTCCTCCTCCCTTATTCTGTTTGTATTATGGGGGGGTGCATAATTACACATTGCCTTTGGCTATGGAAGAAGACATCCCCCCCAGCATAAAAAAGTTTGAACTTTCATTGGGACGATTGGATCTCTTCTCATGAGTGGTGCACTGCTAACTTTTTATATACTGGAGTTGACAAAACGTTTGTCATTTCATATATATATATATATATATATATATATATATATATATATTCCCCAACTAACTACCAAACTACCAAAATGTGTTGATCACCACATCCAACCTTTAGCAATGCAAGTTAGAACCTACATATTAGACACTGCAGACCTTTTAAACAAAATCAATCTCATCAAAACAATCCCAAACAAAGCACTTCTAGTCAGTATGGATGTCAAATCCCTATACCCTAACATTAAACACAACGAAGGCATTTTAGCCCTCAAAGAAGCCCTTAACAATAGAACAACTAAAGAACCCACACCTGAAAGAATTACCACCCTTATGCAACACATTTTAACACTCAATAGCTTTAACTTCAATAATAGATACTTCCTCCAAATGAAAAGCTGTGCAATGGGCTTAGTAGCAGCCCCCTCCTATGCTAAGATCTTCATGGGCAAATTCAAAGAATCCTAAATATACCTGAAGATAGACAAAGATTGCATCTTCTACATTAGATGTATAGATGACATTTTATTTATATTCAGAGGAGATGAAGCTGAACAAGAGAATTTCTTTGCATATGTAAACTCTACACATGATTTGATTAGATTAAATGATGTGACATCGACTGACTCCATAGTTTTCCTTGACACCCGCATATACATAGATAATAGAAACCCCCAAATCATCCTCTTCAATAAACCCACAGACACTCACAATTACCTTCACTCTAAAAAAGAAAAAAAAAAAAAGCGAGAAAAAAAAAAAATACACCCATAGACATAAAAAAAATTCTAGAAAGACATGAAGATGTATGATTTAAACTTACAGCTCTCTCCCTTACTGAACTTGACGTTAAGTTTAACAACCCTAGTCCAATGGAAGGTACACACACACACAAACTACACGCTACTGAAGATGGGAACACTCCCCCACCCAAACATGTTTAGCACACCAATTAATTCATTTATGGACTAAGTGATTAATGAACGCTTTTACTCCTGAGTCTGTCTCATTTCCTCTTGTTCATATTTGTTTCAACAAGTAATATTTTAGGGAGAGTCGGGCAGAAAAATACCTCCAAAAGGTAAGAATCATGCTCCCCTTACAGTGCATGTGATTTTCATTTCCTTAAATGAAGGTATCTTGGTATGATAGATTATTCATAATTTCTCTAAAGCTTATTTGAGGTATCATTTGTATTTCAACAAGAAGTTGCCTCCTGAAAGAAGTATGAAGCTCTATACTGGTATGACATCGTAAACCATTCTTGAGTATCAGTGAAAAGAGAAAATCCATGCTTCCCTTTTGGTTTTGAAGAGAATTATACAAAGATTTGAATAAAAGGGGATTTGTAGCAGGAAAGGATGGTTCCTGGTGGCCCAAATCTACTGCACCAACAAGAAAATCTTTTATTAAGAAGAAAAAAAAAGAAGTAAGAACAAAACTTACTGAGAATAATAGATATACAAATGACTACTGATTGAACAGCAGCCACACCCCGTAAATAACCAAGATGTTTTCAATTTTAATGTAACTATAAAAAAATAAATGTTTGGGATTCAGGTGAGAGTTATAATGGGTTAAGAACATTATAAACAATTATCACAGAAGTTAAATAAAATACAAAGGCACTTAGTTTTAGAGGGAACCCTGGGGTTTTGCAAAACAGTTTCAATACTGCTGTGGTGGATAAATCTGATAAAATAATATGAAAGAAGTATATTTGATTCATGGTTTCCACAGACATTTTTGTTAGGTGAAATGAGTAGGATTATTCTATAAAGATTTTAGGCCAATAGTTCTCAAATGGTGTGCAACAGTCTCTGAAGTAGGTCATGTAAATTTTTCCAAATAGACAAACATGTATATTTGAGCCATGAATGTGTCTAGCACATGTATTACATCTGTCCCACTTCCACCACAGAGCTGCCAATTGTGTGGTTCAATCACTAGATTTTGTGAGAATCTAATAGACTTTGAAAAATATTTCCATACATTATTTTTTTTTTTAGAAAATACCCTTTTTCATAGAAAATTTCATTAAAGAATGCAAGACAAATTTATTGAAAATGGATCATTTTTCAAATTCATGGTAAAAATTTGAAGTCTCTGTGTTCGGGGCTAACTATGCTATCGCATTACACAGACCTATCAAAATGTAAGCTGGAGTATTTCAAACACAAATATCCAAATTAACATTGTTTAGGCAAATAATTTCTTGATGAAAATTTTCTACAATCTTTCTTCTTTGCTTGGACCGTTTAACTTTCAATAGAGAACCATCAGCATTAACCAGAAAATGAAGAATTAGTAGGCTGGGCTAAACAGCTCACCCCAAAAGAGTGTAGTTTGGATTCCACCAATGGCTTATCCTTCATTTTCCTATCAATGCTGTCTGTTAACTACCAAAAGTAAATTGGTTCAAGCAAGAACTTTGTTCACAAATTGTCATTTCTTCATCATATATATATTTGTATATGTAGAAGGGAAAGTTGTTTTTTTGGAGAGGTTCCCCTAGAAAAATTTATTATTTAAAGGGATTACCCCATGTAGTTAAAGGTTAGAAGACAACTAGCATGTTTTGATCCTAGCGGTACCAGAAGGGATATTGGATTGTCTATAGCCGCACTGAAGAGTTGTAATACAACAAAACAGCTGTCTGAGGATGACACAATTATTGATCATTATCATAAATATATCATATATACTGACCCTTGATTTTTAGCCAAGAAATCATTTACTGGCAATATGCCTTGTGATTATAGAAAGATCATGGAAATAAAAATTTTGACCGATGAAGCATCATATTTTATAGCATGTAAACAGAATGCCCGGCATTGCTATGGCTAAAAAGTAGCTATACAGAGTCAACAATTGTTGGTAATGAAGGCATATTAGGCATAATTAAACAGTTATTTTCCATGCCAGAAATGAAATGGCTTTCCACTGTATTTATTGCAGTCCATTAATAAATACATAAAGTTTCTTATGATTCTCTCCACATCTTTTCCTTGCTTGAATTCACAATTCTCTACATGAACACAAACTGCATTGCAAAGAGTGAATCCTGAACATTAAATGTTAAATTCCTCCTTGATAGTTGCTACATATTTCTCATCGAATTAAAAAGCAAAAGATTAAAATGAATCCCTTTCTTTATTGGACGGTTCAGATTGTATCAAATGACATAAGATGCCTCATTAATTGTCCACATTCAATTTTTTAAAACCAGCTTACATTAAATTCATTCAATTACTAACAGAATGCCCGGTGTTTCTCTGATTGTAAAGTAGCTATGAATGACCCAGAACTGTTCTAAATGAAAGTATATACTGCATCACGAAACGTTATTGGATTCATTATTAATTCTTTTGCTTTCCATCGCAACTCAGGCCGGTTTCCCTTCAGCAGTGAGGAATAAACTAACAGCGCAGAATAAAGAATAAGTTTCAAGTGAGAATTGAACTTGCAAGGCTCTAAACTAGACGATGGATCACTTAACACGTGATCTATGCCGTTAATTTTTTTTTTTTCTTTTCTATACACTACTGAAGGGAAACCTGTCTGAGTTTAGACGCGATAAAAAGCAACAACTGAAAGAAAGGTAAATAGTTGCAAAAAATCTATAATGATGTACAATACTTCATCTAAATAGAAATAAAATAAAATATGACATCTGGATTCCTCATACAAAGTTATTTTTCATGCAAGGCATGAGACAGGTTTCCATTACATCTATAGCAGTACAGTGTTTAATGCATTTTTTAAGTTAGCATAATTCCTGGGTACCTTAACTCAATACTTTTAGCCACAATGCACTTTTTGTGAGGAGGACCCATAAACTTTCTCAAATATATATATTGAATCACTATAGCCCAACAAATGGCCCGTCTGACCAACCAGCCAAGTGGGCTACAGATTCTCTCTTTGAGTGACAGTATTTATCAGTGTGCCTATCTTTGAGTGTGTCTTCGGGCACTCTTGGTCACATTTTTGCGACTTCAATCTTGGAAATTTACACGAGTACAACACTAAGTACCATCTAAAAATCATAATTTTTTTTTCAAAAAAAGTGCTTTTAGGGTCTCTATGGTTTCCTATGCTGGTATTTTTTTTTTATTTAATTTTTTTTTACATAATTAGATGGGGGTACGTGTGCAGGCTCTGATGATTCACTTGCGTGAGGTATGGATATATTAAATCATAAGGATAAAAAATAGACATTCGATGATTATTTTTTAGATGAACATAATCGCTGATCTCACACTATTCTGATTTTGTTGCAAATCAAAAAGGTTTTTTTACATCCAAGTTAATGTACTTCAGGGGTACCTTAATTCAATACCTCTGGCTACAATGTATAGCATTGGAGGAGTAGAACAGAGCCACAAACTTTCTCAAATATATATATATATATATATATCAGATAAAACTTCTACAGAAAACTCACTAATGACCCCTACATCCTATAAAATCTAGTTCGATATGAAGATGTGCAACATTTGTCTACAAATTTGAAAAGAGACATCATTAACATACCATCTTTTTTGTAGATGATTCAAACTCTTCATCTTTGATACAGTTACAACTATTTGATTCCATCTTTTTTTCTTCTTCCAATCTCCTCCAGGAGGAGAGACCAAAAGAAACTTTCTTTCCTAATGAATATCATAATTCATACCTGAAGAGTCCCGCAGAAATGAATCGTCCAAAAAGTTGTAACTAAATCGAAGATTAAAAGAAGTGTTTAAACTGTCCAAAACAAAGTGCAGTTATCTTGGGTCTGAGTAAACAAATCTGGATTGTGTATGTATGTGTATATATGTATACACACACATACATATACATATATATATATATATATATAAAAGACACAGGTATGTGTTCCCATTTGCTTTACCACCAGTGTTGGGTCCCACGGTGCGACATCAGTTTAATTACACATCCTGGGAAGCACAGATAAGCAGCGGCTATCTTATATAAGATATAAATATACGTATATACACACACACACGGTTCTCTTTGGTGCCAGGTACCAAATCAATTGTGTTAAAATTAATACCTGTGTGGACATCACCTGTACAAGTGAACAATTAATTTGTCTTTGAACCAGGTAGAAAGAAAAGAAAAGCCACCATTTGAGCTGGAAATGTCCAGTCATCATTATATATGTATATATATACATACACACACATATATATATATATATGTCACCCTGAATGAGTGGGCACGTATGGAATTCTCTGATGAGATGGTCGGTCGGACATTCATTCCACAAAGGATAATAAGAGTTCTGCCTTCAGGCCAGAGACATTGTTTTCCTTTTCTCTTAGAAGATAGTACGCAAACTTATTCAGTGCCATGTGACAGCAAGTAAAGAGGATTGGAGGTCGCAGAACCTCCAGTGTTATCTCTGAAGATAAATGCTCACAGCAAACAGGAAAAAAGCAATTCTCATATGAAGAGTTAAACCTCTGAAGTCTCGCTATACATAGGCTGTGGCAGAAGATTAGACTTATTTCACTATGGGAAATATAACTTTGTTCTAATGTTCACTCTAGTTTTTAGTATCCTATATGAGCAAAAATCTCAAGTTGTGCAATTGTAACTTTGAAAATTGTTTCAAGATAATTTGGACACAGCCTATATTTCATGGCTAATAAAACTCTATTAGCATATTTCAACACAATACAAGTATGATAGCATTCTACGAAGTAACACATTTAGTTAGGATTCCATTCTATACTTTGAAAATTTGTTGTTCCATTAAATGAAACATCAATGGGTATTTCTTCGTTTCATGTGATGAAATTCCAAAATGAATTAATAATCATCATCAGTCTCTTAACGTCCGTTGTTGGACATAGACCTTCCTTAGGATTCACCACACTCTATCGTGGGCGTCGCAGAACCAGTACTTTCTGAAATTGTCCAGCTCGTCTCTCCATCTAATACTCTACCAGCCTTGGTTGTGCATGTGATCTCTGGAGATCCATGTCGTGAGTCACAATGTCCATTGGTTGTCTGCTATTTTTGTGACATGGCCAGTCCATTGCTATTTGAGTTTTCTAATGGATTCTATGATATGTAGGACTCCTGTCTTCTCCCGGATGTATTGTGCTGTTTTGTGGTTTCTCCATGTGAGGTAGAGCATGATTCTTTCATGTGCACATTACATGGTTCTCAATTTGGAGGTTTTTGTCTTGGTTAGGTTCCATGTTTCAGCTCCATAGGTGACTATCAATACCCATCAATTCACAGATTATCATCATCAAAGAATGCAGGAAATGGTCGAGTCTATAAACTAATTCAATTACAAAGCTAGTTGACAAACTATCTAGATACTCTTTTGGAAAATCTTCACACACACACACAGAGTTTATGGAGGTCAAAAAAACATTTGACACAAAGACAGATGTTGACTGATATGTCTGTGGTTACATCCATTGTTAATATGCGAAAATATGCCAAGGCTATTTCTTCAAACAAAGTGCCCCCCTCCCGTTGAACAATATACCAATTGATTGACTTGAGAAATTTTAACACAATTTTTTTTACTTTGCAAGATGTCTGGGAGCTGAACATACTTTTCTATATGAGTGGCCATGCATGATAGGGGCCCAACAAACCAATTCCAAAACGTTGAGAAATTCAGTTTCTAAGTCAGACAAACTTGCATTCACGATACTTCCATTATTTTCCAAGCTACGATGCTTAGTTTTTATTTTGAAGCTCAAACACACTGTATTATGATTCTGATGCATATTACACTAGGCACCCACAAGTGGGTCTTCACATCGTTGGGATAGTGTTGTAGCTCACATAATCAGTAAGCAAGCCATAACCAGCAATGAAAATCAAGTTTTATTCACAGTACAAAAAGTCTAAGACACAAGGTTGGTTTAATGTGGGGATACCACACATGAGAACATGTGGGCAGGATCTCAAAAATTCTCTCCAGTCCTTACACCTATTGTTGTATGGACATAAGAGTGTTAGATTTAAGTCTCAAGGCAAATCCTGGAACCTTTCGGACTTGACTACACAAAACAGTACTAAGCCTCATGGAGCAAAACCATAATCGGCCATTGCACAACATCTTTTTGGTCTTAAATGGTCATCCTATTTGTCTAAACCCCCATGAGAACAGAGTGTGACACAAAGTCAGTTTCATGTGGGATACCACACACACAAGAACATGTGGTATATCTTGGAATTTTTGAGATGAGGTATTATTACTATTTCCATTAATATTTGGACCATCCTCATCTTTGTTGTTTTTCATACAACGTTTCGGACGTTGTACTCTACGGCCTTCGTCAGGTAACATCTGGGAGATTTTTTGGGAAGTAACGAACCGAACCCTTTATTTATTCGACGGGGATATATCTACCGTACTCCCCTCTTTTAGCGTTAGTAGTATTGTTATACTGTCTCACACTAGGATCGAACCTAGTACCATCAGATTACTTAACAGTAATTTGTCTGATGCTGTAACCACTGCGCTATGTGTCCATGTGAAAGAGGGGAGTACGGTCGATATACCCCCGTCGGATAAATAAAGGGTTCGGTTCGTTACTTCCCAAAAAATCTCCCAGATGTTACCTGACGAAGGCCGTAGAGTACAACGGCCAAAACATTGTATGAAAAACAACAAAGATGAGGATGGTCTGAATATTAATGGAAAGAAGAACATGTGGGTTGGATGACTCAAAACTTCTCTAAAGGTTTAGGGATATATCCTGAGCCCCTTAGACTTGACAACTCACAGCAATACCAGGCCTTGTGAGGCAAGGCCTCAATTGGCCATGGCACTACATCTGTGTCCGTCTGGTCAGGAAAGGTCATATGAATGACACAATTAATGTATTTACTCTTACCCCTACAAGATAGATATGTGACACAAGGACATTTTTGATGTAGAATCCAAGTAAAGGCGTGCTGCAAAAAAATTGCTCCAGTCCCTGCGACTAGTGTTGCAAAGGTGTCAGTGCAAGCCAAACCCATCCTATTTAGTACAATGGGATGGTACTACTCCCTAGACTAGGCTGAGTTATCTTTAGAGGCCATAGCACAAATCCTAGGCCTCTTGCAATGACAATCCTCAATCACCCATCATCAGCACCGGCATTACACTCTCCGAACAGATACTACAATCTGAACAGCGTGATTGACTAAATCATCCAAACACTTCATTATATAGTAACAGTTCTATTTATATCAGAAAAAGTGAAGTCCACTGATTTGCATAAATCTTAAAGGGAATATTTTTTAATTATCTCTCAACATTCTTATACTTAATGTACCTAGTTGAGACTTTTTAAAAATGGTGGGGGAACAATCTTCTCCAACTTATCTAATGGGACAACTAAAAAAACTTCAAGCAAAAAAAAAACAAATAAATAAATAAAAGTTTTGAAATCCCAGATGAAAATTCAATATGATTTTTTTTGGGGGGGGGGGGGTTGTGTTCTACAGAAATAATTATTCAAGATATCAAGAATGGAATGAGGTGACCACGTACCACTGGAAACGAGGAAGGTGGGGGTGGCCTCTGAATGATAAACCATAGATAAGATGGACTGCTAGAAGAGAAACCATAGATAGTACCAACAAAATTTCTTTTTCAAAAATGGAAAAAGGAAAAAAAAGAGAGAGAGAGAAAGAAGAAAAAAAAGAAAAGAGAAAATAAAGAAAAAGAGAAGAAAAAAAAGAAAAAGAAAGAGAAGGAAAAAAAAAGAAAGAGAAGGAAAAAAAAAGAAAGAGAAGGAAAAAAAAAGAAAGAGAAGGAAAAAAAAAGAAAGAGAAGGAAAAAAAAAGAAAGAGAAGGAAAAAAAAAGAAAGAGAAGGAAAAAAAAAGAAAGAGAAGGAAAAAAAAAGAAAGAGAAGGAAAAAAAAAGAAAGAGAAGGAAAAAAAAAGAAAGAGAAGGAAAAAAAAAGAAAGAGAAGAAAAAAGAAAAAGAAAAAAGAAAGAGAAGAAAAAAGAAAAAGAAAAAAGAAAGAGAAGAAAAAAGAAAGAGAAGAAAAAAGAAAGAGAAGAAAAAAAGAAAAAAAAAGAAAAGAAAAAAAAAAGAAAAAAGAGAAGGAAAAAAGAAAAAAAAAAAGAAAAAAAGAGAAGAAAAAAAGAAAAAAAAAGAAAGAAGAGAAGAAGAAAAAAAGAAACAGAAGAAAAAGAAAAAGAGGAAAAAGAAAAAGAGGAAAACAAACAAAATTTTAATCAATAATTTAATGCTTGTTATCATGCATGACGTGACTTCATATCTAACAGAATTCATTTAAAAAAAAATAAATGATTGTTCTTTGAAGACCAAAAAGGAAGGAAAGACAGGAAGAAAGTACAACTGATAGAAAAATGGCAGATTTTTTTTTCTCTAAGAATTAATAGGAAGAAGAAAAAAAAATGTATAAATGATGTCAGTTAACTGGGGACAGAAGTAGAGAATTATAGAGATATTGGACACATCTGAAAACAATAGGGAAGATGAAGTGAATGAGAAATTCACAGAACACCTGAAAAATGGACAAAAAAAATTAATTGAAAGAAAAAATAAAATGAAAAAAGAATGTAAAACCCCCAAATCTATGGACTCTGGCCAACATTCTGCTGAGACAAAAGTAATTGCAAGTCACCACAAGTGCATATGGACCAAAGATGACATGGTAAAGGCTACAGATTTCCAACCAAGTGCACAGTTAGTTTTTTGGGTAACTCTGTTACAAAAAGATTGTGGGACTTGTAATTCCTAAAGCAAATTATTATGTTACACCATTTTGTACAGTAAAGACAACTTTCCAAACACAAATATCTCCTGGTTTGTACTGTAGACACAAAGAATTTGTCACAATTTTCTACAATCCTGTTTCTTACTAATGACTCAAAGATTAATATGATAAAATTCACATTACAAGTTCCAGGCATTTTATTGAAACATGTCATATTATTAAGGTCTGCAATAAGATCATGGAACCAGGGATTTTGAGAAATCCCTGAAAATTCCAGTAATTTCATGATATTCGGGTAGTAATGGTTAACAAGCTTGTGATGCTAACTATAACAACTGTAATGAGTTTGATCCTCAAACTAAGCTTAGCAATGATCAAGTATATCCTGTATTTATGCAGCTGAGTTAAATACAAGGCCACAGTAGTGGAACAGCCAGTGAGGATAGAACTCAGAAAAATGATGTAACCTAATTCTCATAAAGAAACTTTTAGGGGAGTCCAGCCACAAAAAAAAATTAAAAACACAAACGAACCTAGACTTTAAAATTCTGCCAGAAATCGAGTTAAGATCAGATCTCAATGAGATTTCTGGTACTTATTCATTATTGAATTATTTTTTTGAAAAGGATAAATTCAGCAGTATTAAGGGCAGGGTATACAACAGATCAGTTTTTGTCACACATAGAGAGTCTACTGGGGTAATTTAAGGCATTTTTTTTAGTTTTTTTTTTTTTGTTGCTGCTGAAAAAGTATTTTGATTTTTAATTTTTCTATATATGGATCAAAACATTATGTCTCTTGGCTATAAAATGGCTTATAGTAGAAATAATTCCATAAAGTCCAACCTACCTAAAGAATTCTTTTCTTTTTTTTTTTCCCAAATAACTGATGTCCCAAATAATCCCAGCCCCGGGATATCACCGATCATCGATTTTAACTATTTTTATCAAGATAATAACCTCTAAATATTCTTATCTTAACAGATATTGTAGAGTAGGTCTTCTTGGTTACATTGATGAAATTTCATGATAATACCCAAACAATCTCTTGATTATTTAGTAGTTTTTTATAAAAACGTATTTTTTTCTCAATTTTTCTATAATTTTTAATTATTTTTTTCTCGATAAAGCATACATTTTCAAATATGAATACTCAAAATTACTACATTAAGTATGTACACTAGTAATTTGTTTGTATTAGTTGATTTAAATACTTTACATCGAATATTGTTCAACCTCCGGCACTGTGTATTGATCATAGTTGCTAATTAATAATGGAGTATTGATGATTTTTTAATGTCTTTCAATTGATATTCATGTATCTTCCCTTTTGGGCTACTTCAATGTTTTTGCAACTGTCACACCATCTTGATTCTTTTTTTCCTAATCCTGGGTAAGAAGACCCTTCGTAATATATAAGGCCTTCATGCAAGTCTTTTACTGCAACCTCAAATTTTTCAACTTCCAGTCACAAGAACCAACATTGGTCTGAATGTCAGACTGACCTCATTTCATATTCAATCATTTTGCTTCATAGATCTATCTTTTGGTTTCTTTGTTGGTGTTGAAGATCTTTCAGTTGTACTTCTGCTTTTATCATGCATTCTATCTCAAGCCTCTTTTTTGTAACCTTTCCAAAACTGACTCTTCTGTTAAAACCTAACCTGCCTTTCCTTTGATTATTTTACACTGTTTCTTCTTTCGGGTTTTTGATCAGCTAGTATCTCTTTTGAAGCTTCTGGTGATAAGACATCAAGTATGGCCACTGTTTCTTTTTCTTGACCAGCTGATATTTTGAAGCTTCAAGGTGACAAGACACCAAGTATGGCCATTCTTAGAGTTTTTCTTGATGTTAGAGCAGATGTTGATGGGCCACATTTATCATTTTGAGGAGGTGAAGCATGACCTAGAAGAGCATCAATTGGTGACATAATCTGATGAGTTACACAACCTGTCTTCTAAGAGGGTACAACGCTGCTCATCTGATTGCATTATTGGCATGCAAGAGGTAGGATTGCTGCCGTAGTTTGGCCAGTGGGATTGGGAAGACAGCTTCGTGAACTGCTGTCATTCATGACTGAACCATTGGTTTCAAATCTTCTTGCGTGCTTTTGTAAATTCCAATAGAATTACAAAATGTAATTCCGTCAATGATTCAACGTAGAACATTCAGGCCTATTAAATTTCGTTTGTATAAGAATGAATTGATCAACTAACATTGAATCTTGAACATTTTGACAATTTTAGATGAAATACAAAAATATACCTATTTAGCACACTGAATAGGCCTAGCCTGTATAGGTTTAATAGATTTTCATATCATAAAGTACAGCAATCAATTAGTATAGGCCTAGTAATCTTAAAAACAATAGACATATTAGGGAAATGGTTACAAAGCATAGATACAAATAAAAAAAACTCATAAAAGATGACCCAAATTACCCTATTTTGGGTCAGAGCTTAAAGATTATTATAGACAGGTTAAAAATATTTCTATGTTGGACAGCCAACAGTCTCACTTATTTTAGGTTTGTAAATTTTTCCTGTAGACGGAAGTTCCAAGAGGAACTGTTGAAGTAGTGTCATTTTCTAATAATCCAACCATACTGTTCTCAAAAAGAAATTGTATCAAACAACTTTTTGCGGACTTAGTACCCAACAAAGGTCTTGTAAAAAGGACATTCTAAGTTCAGTGTCAGAATGGTTTTTGTTCGAGCACCTGTACCAATCAGTTTAGGTAGCCAACTTAATGATGTCCCTTAATCAATTAGTAAGAATCCTAATTAGTGCAACACATTTGAAACAGAACCTTTCACCAGGAACTGGTTCCCAAGCAGGGGAGTACCAAATGGGAGTTGTCACACCCATCTTACACTCAGTTGATATATATTTTCCAGGGTTGCCAAATTAGCCATTTATAGGCTAGATCTGACTGATTTCCTTTTAAAATTTAGCTGATAGAAATATCAAATAGCTAATTGAAGTTTAATGAAATCAAATGTACAATTTTTGTGAATTATTTATTCCGGAGTATTATCATAGAGTTATTATATTTGATAAATAGGCTTTAATTAAGTATTGATTAAAATTCATGCGATTTTAACCATTTAAGAGAGTTTTAGCCATAAATAACAAACGGTACTTAACAACATTGATTTTTCTTGCAGACCCACTTCGCTGGCAAATTACAGGCCTGCACCCCAATGAAATTTTATATGCCCCCCGCTTCACAAAAATCATTATATATTTTAAAAAAATTTGAAGTGGTTATCTCTATTTTGTGCAGTTATAAAAAAAGCATTATTTGAATCCATGTAAAGTTTTAGTTTAATTTCTGGGATGAGCAAAATGTGCAGTAATCATTTTTTTATGTTGGTGGTTACCTTTTGCGTTTCAAAATGGCCGCCGTTTGTTAGGATAGCAAAGTTCTTGGATTAGAAATTCATGAGCGTCTGCTATTCTGCTGCTGGAATGTCAGACATTTTAAAACAGGAAAGGTAACAATTACTATTGCAAAAACCCAGCTAAGAACTTCTAGGCCTCGCTGTTTTTTTTTTAGGTTTCTCAAAACTTTGCACCCTTAAGATTTCATATTCTTTCAGCACCCCTTAACCTGAAGGCTACAAAATTAAATCTAAAATAAGTCAAGGTGGGTTATCATTCGTTCGAACAAGCGGGGATCGATTTAGTGTATAAATATACTGCTAAAATAGGCGGCCATGTTCGCAAAGGTGAACACAAAGTAAGGGTCCAGTTGGGGAAATTGTACATGGTAAATTAAACATCGGGTGTCGCGAAGACTGACATAAACTCAGGATTCAGTTGTATATTATAGTACTCTGTAAATCGATCACCCACTTTAGATCCAATCAATCCGCTCCCCACACAAAAGTTACTTTTTCTCAAAAACAAGAAGTTTCCGGAAGTAACCAAGGTCTGATTTTGTAGGAGCAGTCAATACGGCATATGAGAAATATTTTCCAAAGGTTTTAACGTACGTTTTCTCAAATGGGTCTTAACCAAAAGCAAAATTGGCAAAATTAATACAAAGAAGTTTAAATAACAAATGTTAAAATCTACCAGTAGAAAAAAAAAAATCATAAGTAGTCTGTATCAAGATATTACAAATAAAACCATTTAATGTGCTGACCGCTGTTGTTTTTCCTCAATTAAAGTTGGTATTGTATACAATGTTACCGACTCGAATTAGATTTTCCCGGCTAAAATCGTTCAAAGAATTAGCTGAAACGGCTAAATCTTCTCCACTTCCAACTAATTTTATGGCTAAAAATGCCCCATACTCATTTAGGGCCCAGTTTGCAACTGAACAATTACATACTAAAACCTAGAACAAAATGATTAATAAAAATTGTATATTTACAATCAAACTTACCAGATTTGTAGTGGATTTGCTAAAAACAACCTTTGGTAACTGAAATCTAAAATCTTCTGAAAGCAGAATTTTCGGCTAAAATTCAGTTCATCGATTTCGAATAAAAAAAAAAGTATTTTTCCTATGTAGTTTGATTTGCTTGGGCTGACCCTAAAAATGGCAAATTTTCTCCCTTTTCCTGCTAATTTTACTGCTTCAAATATTAAAAATAAGCAATAAATTTAATCGTCTAATTATCTTCTGAAATGGCTACATTTTTGGCTAGATTTTTACCGACTGAATAGCAGATTTATTTGTCATATTTCATGTTTACCAGCCTCTTCTCGCATCCCAGAAGGTTACCTTAAGCTCCATTTCGGGTATGCCTGCACCCAAGGTTTGAAAACTCCAGTCCTAAACAGTGCAACATATATTTAGAACCTGGAGATCAGAATAGGGTCCAAAGAACAACGATTTCAAAGGCCTCACTCGATCAAGTGCAGCCCTGTGGTCCCACGAGTTTGGGTAGAGGGGCCCTACTTCTTCTTAGTTACATCTGCTCTAATCACACAATATGAGGCAATTACACAATTGAGTTGCAATTAACATCAATAGAAGATTAAATTAAGTTTTTATTTTCATATTTGTACCACTAAGAATGTTATCGAAAACTGATTGAATTTTCTTCGTCATTTCTGGAAGGATTTCTCCTCGCGAACTCAGGTAAATAAGGAGTTGACAGTCTATTTGTCCTAAATTTTCTGCTATTTTATATCAACCCAGCTTAGGCCATTCTGTAAAAAATCTAGCCTCTTTTAGCCATTCAAAGTGGCCGAGCTGAAGCATTATTGAAAGAATTACCAACCATGAATATGATAACCTTTGAATTAAAAGTAAAATCAATAGGCATTATTTGTTTTTGTTTATTTATAAATTCTCTTTATACGTCTAGATATTAAAAAAACAAAACAAAATTGTGTTCTGGCTGAGTGTGACTGGGGTGTCGGATCCGTGCCTGAATGAAGTGATGAATTAAAACTACTTACATGCTGGTATTCCAGGATTTATTTTCAGTGTTGAAATATCCCCAACTGGCCGCAGTCTGTGGGGTCATTAAAGGTTTGTCCAAGCCACACAATAAAGACACAAGATAATCCATGATGGTGCCGGCACAATCAAATTTTTTCAGTAATTGGGGCCTCTCCTTGGCCATCCAAAATAGGGTGGCACATCCATGACCGGTGGCCAACCTCAGGTGTGAATCGGGTGGGGGTAGAGCCCGGAGGAATTTCGTATTGCAGCGCTGATCACGCCATGTGATTAGGTTACTAGTTTCTTGGGCTTCTGTAGAAGTACTACTGCTACTGCTTGTAGCATTGGTATTTGAAGCGCTTGGAACCGAAGAAGAGACCGGGGAGACCGGTTCGGACGAAGACGGGGTCGCATTGGCAAAGCTCTCCACGTCTTTTTTAGCGGTCTCTTCGCTACACCAAAGCATAACCCCATGCATTTGGCCTGTAATCGCCAGGCATACGACCCGAGCCAGTAATTCCTTATCGAAGACGGATAGGCACTTATGAAGGACCTGTAGGATTTGACTCGGGTCCTGTTCGCATCCATCGGGTCCGATATCGCTCTCTGTATCTGCATTAGTCACCTGGGCGGCTGTTTTCAAGGGTTTGTGGGTTTCGCTATCGACTAGGGCGATCTTTATGGATGTAGTGCCTAAATCTATGCTCAGCACTAATGGTGACGTCAGCTCGCGGGAAACGGCCGGGTTATGTCCAGGTGCGACCATGTGTTGGGTTTGTTGTTGGTAGTGCTTGTTAGAGTGGAACACTTGTTGTGCTGCTGCCCCGGAGCTCATCATCGTGTGACGGTGGAGGTGGTGCTGTTGTTGGAGGTGGTGGTGAGCTCCGGAGGCTGTGATTGTGGTGCTGGTGGAGGAGGTAGCGCTAAAAGCTGATTGATTTAAGTACAATTCGGGCATTCTCCTTCTCGGACAGCCATGGAAATGGAAAGATGTCGTTCACTCGTTCCCTTTTCTCTGCTGTGGTAGACGACGACTACAACCAGCGAACAGTCTGGTATTCATATGGACTGAGGAGACAAACCAGGACGGGCCACGAACAGGGTTGTCTCTCTACTTCTTATTGGTTGCTTTCTTCTCAGGTTGGCCTCTGTGGTTTGCACCGGCGGTGACCGCTGAGCACTGTCAATGATTGCCAACTTCCACAAACTATGGTAGGACATAAGCATTCAGAAGACAACGCACGACCTTTGTTGAAACAACCAAAGTTGATAATAATGATATTGTGTTATTGGTGCTGATTTAATTACAGAGCTTTAAAAATAAGGATGTTACACGGTGAGAGGGAGAGAGAGAGAGGGAGGGAGAGAGAGGGAGAGAGAGAGAGGGAGAGAGAGGTACTGAATGAAACTATTAGTGCTTTTCTTTTTAGGTCAATGACATTAAAAAAAAGGGTTGTAATTTGGCTGTTAGGGTTGTCAATCAGATGACTATATAAATGTGACTACTTTTTGTTTTTGCAAATGTAAAGATATATATTCATGAAATGACACTCCACGAAGTATAGAGATTTTTTTAAACGTTTAGAGACAAAGAAATCATGGATATATCTGAATTTCGAAGAGGAGATGATTTTTTTTTTTTTAGAAAAGAAACTATAGAACTCCTTTCAGTCGAAGACTATTGTTTTAAATAGTGGGTGTGTGATATTGTTATCGGTAAAATTGTTACTTTCAATCGAAAGCGTCTATTGTTACGGAGAGAGGAAGAGGAAAAATCACATTGTTCATTATATAAATAGATGACACTCCTGATAGATATAAGGAATTCTTTTTTTTTCGGCATCAAACATCCTTATTTATCAAAAGATTGATTTTGTTAGGAATTTTATAGTAATAATGAGTTACTACTTAGTTCACCATGTTAAAAGATTTTGAGTCATATTAGGAAGTAAACTGAAAAAAAAATTTGTCACAATAACTAAAAATAACTTATGTCAAAGCTGGCTATACACTCAGCCTTTATAGAGAGACGACTAGAAGTTGTTGTTTTAGAGTCTAGAATCATCTACTTATAAAATACGCCAAGTGTATGCCTGTTGTTTTCTGACAATGATATCCCATCCCAAGGGAAATAACTTACATATTTTTATGCAAGAGTCACTTCCCTTAGAAAACTATATCATTATCTTATTATTAGTAAGAGGAAAATGCTTGCATACAATAATATTTGTATTCTGCTACCATGTCTCAAAAATCAATTTCTCAGCTTCATAACTTCTATTTATATTGTAAGCTTTTATGTTATTACAATTGCAAAATTACTTGAATATAGCAGTCATTTTTTGATGACAAGGTTCAACTAGAACTAAGGTATAATTCAGGTATTTTATTTTCAACACTATCACCAGGCTAGTTTAGTCAAGATGTAAAATGGCACCAAGTCGTCATACGCATTCGCAACATCATAACCATGAATTCTATACACACTATTCAACCAATCATAATTAAACAAAATTCATTTTTAAACCAATAGCAAGCCATGAAACAAAAGAAAAAAGGATTAGGCCATGGTGAGCCAATTTTAGACTTCACCAACCAATGAAAAATCCTCTTCTATCATGGTTCTTTGGTATTTGATTGCAGAAATCACATCCTATCACCACTTGTTGGGTGATATGTTCCCATTTCAAACTAACTCAACTCAACACAAACATACAAACAGACAAGTAAAGAGAGAAGAATCTGTAGCCAACTTGGCTGGTTGATCAAGCAGATTATTTATGGGGCTACAATAACAATGGGTCCCTTTTTAGCTGATACTGTCTTCTGCAAGTACTTTTCACCAAAAAGTCTGAATTTTCAAAAAATAGGTGGGCACAAAATAGTGGTCAATTTAACATGAGCTCACATTGTAAATTGAACCTCCACTGGAAATCTCTTGGGGGTGGGTAAAAGTTGAGAAGTTTTTTGTAGACATAACAATGAGTAAATGTTGAAATTTTAAGCCTTTTAACACAATTGTTGCTGCCTGTATGAGTGATACATACATACATAGCCAGCTGGACCGACTTGGAAACTGAAGAAACCTATGCTGACAATTTTGATGACAGTTTTGGTTGATGGTTTCTGATAATCATGGTTTATTGCATAATGTGTTGAACAACCGTAGCCATCAAAGGTGTGAAAGGGTTCTATCTGTTTTAATATGTGCGTGTGTTTATATGTTCCAGCACTCTTGGCCATACCATTTTATTTACAGACTTGAAAATTGGCATCAGTACTCCCCTAAGCCTCTTCTAAAAATGATTTTTGATTTTTGGAGAAAAAGCTTTTCTGACCTTTTTTAGGCCTTATTTTGACAGGGTTATTAATAACTTTTGTTGCTCTATTTTAGATGTTTTCCAGGGGAAAATGCAAGAGATGTCATGAATAGAATTTATTCTGACCATATTTATTCTTCAATGGAATTTTTACATGACTTTGAATTTTGATGCTACAGTTGTTCAATTGTTAACTGTGATGGCAAGTCTTCATTATGACTAGCTGAGTACCTATCCTACCAATGGGTTAAAAGAAAGACAAGTTATCTGCCCATAGTTTTGGTCACGTATACTTACATTAACTCCATTATGATAAGGAAGATGCAAGATATCTGTTCATAGTTTTTGTCACTTATATTTACATTAGTCGATTAAGATAAATGAGTTAAAAGTTACCTACTCATAATGTAAGTTTCATATATTTGAATTTGGTCCATTATAATAAGAAGGACATAAGTTTTCTGCACATAGTTTTGGTCACATATACTTTCATTAGCTCAATTATAAGTTAGAGATTTTCTGCCAATAGTTAAGGTTACATATACTTACATTAGCTCCATTATAATAAAGAAGACACAAGTTTTCTGCACATAGTCAAGATTACATATACTTATATTGTGCTGGTATTTTTTTTGATAATTTAGATAGAAGATCTATTTTTTAGAAATAACTTAAAATAAAAGATCTATTTTTTTAATAATAATATTAGACAAGAGATCTAATTTTGAGATAATTTTAGATGAAAGATCTATTTTTTAAAGATAATTTCAGATAGAAGATCTATTTTTAATGATAGTTTTAACTGATAGATCTATTTTTAATGATAGTTTTAACTGATAGATCTATTTTTAATGATAGTTTTAACTGGTAGATCTATTTTTAATGATAATTTTAACTGATAGATCTATTTTTAATGATAATTTTAACTGATAGATCTATTTTTAATGATAATTTTAACTGGTAGATCTATTTTTAATGATAATTTTAACTGGTAGATCTATTTTTAATGATAATTTTAACTGGTAGATCTATTTTTAATGATAATTTTAACTGGTAGATCTATTTTTTATGATAATTTTAACTGGTAGATCTATTTTTAATGATAATTTTAACTGGTAGATCTATTTTTTATGATAATTTTAACTGGTAGATCTATTTTTTATGATAATTTTTGATAAAAGATCTATTATGTAGATAATTTTAGATAAAACATCTATTTTTTAAAGGTATTTCAGGTAAAAGATATATTTTTTAGATAACTTTCTAGATAATTAATTCTGGTACAGGCATGGGCTATAGTGCTTCATTGGAGCTATATACAAATATTATTTTGATGCTTTTATTGCCAGATAATGAGTAATGACTAGTTATCGCCCTTGATTTTAAAATTGGTTACACTAAGAACTAAATTGAAATCCTAAATCAATCTATCTTAAACTAATTTTGTGTCATTTATCCTCAACACTCTTTATCACAAAATTTCATTCAACTGAGACTAAAGTTTCCAATCATTTTCATCTCCTTTGTGGATCGCCCTATACACAATACATTTCAGATCATTTGCAAAAATCTATGATTATCATTTCGCAAGTGTTTTTCTGATTTAAGTTTTCCAAATTCCTAAAAGATATAATGAATATTCTTTCCTCAGGTAAATGAATCACCTTAGCCAGTGCGTATAACATAACTGATTATCTGAAAAAAATTATCTAAAATAATCTGAAAAAAAATTTTTTTTAATCTAAAATTATCTAAAAAAATATTCGCACAAGATCTGGGCATTGTTGGTCCTAAAATGATCATAGCAATCCTAAGGAGAACTTTTTGAAAGAAAAAAAAGTTTCTAGATGTTGCCTAGAGGTATACTCTTGCAAATTTTCAAGGTTATAGCCCCCAAAATGGGACTAGAAGTGTCTGGGGACACACGAACACAGACGCTCAAAGAGAGAAGAATCTATAGCCAACTTGGATGGTTGGTTGAACATTAGTGAGGTTATGGTGATTCGGTAAGACTGACTGCTTTAGGGTCAAACTGTGTTCTGAACGCTACTATTTCATCCACTAGCCTAAATTTTAAAAAAACAAAAACAAAATGCTTTCCCTACTTATTTTAAGTTTCTGCTATGGACGGTTTGGTAGGAGAAGAGTAGAGAAATAAGAAAAAGAAAAAGAATTATTGTGAAGATTTTAAAAAAGAAAGAAAAAGTAATAAATTCTGATTAAAAAAATCTGTTTAGCAACACCAGATAATTCAATCGGGCGTCCATAGTTTTCTTCCATTTTCTCTTTCTCTCTCTTTTCATCTTTCTTTCTATCTCCCTTCTATTAATTTATGACACAGGAATCTGTCTCTCTCTTTTCTCTTCTTTCTCTATCCATCATTTTAAACTTTTCACTTTTTAGTCTTAAATGGAAGTCTTAACTTGTCATTGTTGTTAGGCTGACTCAGTAGAAGTTTGACAAGAGTAGGAAAAACAAAAAAAGTTTGTTGTTTACAAAAAATAAAATAAGTAAATAAATGTCTTTGAATTAAGAATTAGATTTTAAAAATTGATATTTTTTTTAGCAAACATGGTGTTTTTAACCATTGTTTCTGGATCATTTCTTCATAAAATCCTCAAAAAGCAAAGAATCACTCTAGGATGGCAAGCCTTTGGCAGAGCAAACTCAACCTTCATGAACAAGAAAATCCCATTAGTCCTAAAAAGATGAGTATACAACCAATGCATCCTCCTGATAGTCACCTATGGAGCTGAAACATAGAACCTAACCAAGAGACAGACCCACAAACTGAGAAGCATGCAATGTGCACATGAGAGAATCATGCTCAACCTCACATGGAGAGATCACAAGACAGCACAGTATATAAGGGAAAAAATAGGAGTCCAAGACATCCTAGAATCCATTAGAAAACTCAAATGGCAATGAGCTGGCCATGTTGCAAGAATGTTAGACAATTGATGGACATCATGACTCAGAAGATGGATCCCCAGAGATCAAATGCGGAACTGAGGCCAACAGAATATAAGATGGATAAATGAACTGGACAAATTTAGAAAATATTGACTCTGTGACGTCCATGATAGAGAAATGTGGCAAATCCTCTGGAAGATCTAAGTCCAACAACGGACAATAAAAGACTGTTGTTGTTGTTGTTGTTGATGATGATGATGATGATGACGACGACGACCACAACGACGACAACTGGATCATTTCAAGTGAACTAATTTTGACTCTTTAATGCCTTTTTCAACTGTAAACAGGAAAGATTTCATTTTAAGACCAGATTTGAATCAGTTTGTATGGAATTAAGTGACCCAAAGAGAGAGTGGTTAAAAAAAGATAGACAACATTCATAAGAAAGAAAGAAAACTCTAAATAAGAGGGGGGATGATAAGAGAGAGAAAGAAAAAGAAATGATTTCTTCTTTATATCACATTATGCTGTACTATTCATTTTGTAAAAATCGATTCTCAAAATGAAAGAATAGATTACATGAAAAAAAAGAAAAAAAAAAGAAATCAGACTAAACAGTGTTTATAACTCGTGTACACTTTTCATATATATTGTCTAGAAAGCTTTACAGCTTTAAACACTAAAAAAAACTTTTTCCAAAATCTTTTTGTGTCATTTATTTCACAATATCTCTTGATGCAATTTATGTAATTTTCTTCTGTGTTTTTTCCCTGTTTCACATATACTTTGTTATAATGGCACAATGTATAAATTGTCTCTTGTTGGGATCATCAGTTGCTTACCATGTGACTGTTTAGGGGATCTTGAAAACAAAACAGTTATATTAACATGACACACCAGTAATGTTGATCAAATACCACTTCACTTCCTGCTATGTTTCAATATATAGCTATATATGGTTATAGTTATTTCATGTAGGATATTATGTGTATTGTATACTGATATTTTTTTCACTACATATCATTTAGTTTATTGATCACGGCTTACTTACATAGGTTACCCCAAAAACCTATTTAAAGATGAGGGATCAGTAAGTATAATAACAGACATGACTTGCTGTTTGTGCCACTCCTATTGAATGTTCACCCTTGTGTATATTAGATCTGTTGTGTCAGTTTTAATCTCAAACTGCATGCAAACCAACTTATGATATCATCTTTAAAAATTTTTATTACACACAGACACTTATTTGAGTTGATTCTCTACCAACATATTCAACCGAGGAATTTGACAATTATTTCCACCAACTTTGAAGCTAATTTTTCCATGCTGAACCTACATAAAACTTTTTCCTCTACCAATGAAAGACATTGCATTTTGGATGATCTTTTTCTTTTATTTCTGATGCAATGATTTTTTTTGTTTCAGACATTTTTACAGGGATTAGCTTGACAAATCAATTGAAAAGAAAGAGTCTCCAATATTATTAATATTTTTATTACAGAAGCGAATATTGACAAATGCAGTCAAAAATTGGGTAAACAACATCACAGGTTTTGAACAGTCTGTTCTTTTTCTTGTTGAAATTATGAAATATTCTGATTTTCTTCTATGAATTACAAGAAACTGTCAACCAAAAATTTCAACATAGGTGTCTTCATGTAGGCGTATGTATCATTCATTCAGGCTTTACTAATGGAGCTAGAGGGCTGAACATTTCAAAATTCGCCCCTTATTACGTCTTAAAAATATTTCTTCTGTTTTTAAAAAAAAATCTTTCCCTGAATAGGTCCATAGTGTATGTGTGTGTGTGGGGGGGGTCAGTTTACAATGTGAGTTTATCCTAAATTGACTCTTTTAGTCAGTGCCCAGCAGCATTTAAGCTTGATTTTTGAAAATCAGACTTTTTTTTACTGATCACTGCCCAACAAAAGATGAGAGAAGTAACTTATTCATTGATTGCCCATTTCTACAATTTTTTAATTGATCACCTCAAATATTGAATGACTAACCAGACCAGTTATCTGAATTGTGTCTAGTTTACTTGAAGTAAAATTAGTAAATGAAAGTTTTTGGATTTAGAATTAGATTCTTACAGGTAATGTAATCAGCAAAAATGGAGGTTTGTTATCAGATCATTTGAATTAAACTGATTTTAACGGTTCAACATCTTTTTTAGATACTGAAATGTTTTCTTTTCTTTCATAATTCTCTTATTTCCTTTCATCTATTCGCACACTTATGTTAAAAATGGGGCATGAATAAAGAAATAAGAGAATTCATGAAAGAGACATTAAGAGAATGGTGTGTCAAAAGTAGTTCCTTTCAAACGATCCAATAATGACGATTAAAAACTCCATGTTTTGCCACGTTTTTCTTTTTGTGTATTTTTCACAACAAATATTGGAGACCAAAACTGTCAACATAGGTTTCTCTCAGTTTGTAAGCAGGTCTGGCTTGTTGGCTGGCTATATGTAGGCCGCACCAAAGTAGCTAGAAGGCTGAAAATTTTAACATTTTTTCTTTACTAGATCTACAAAATTTGAAAAAAAAAATTCTCTCTCCAAGAAGGTTTTTGGTGGTGGTTTAATTTGCAATATAGGTTTATGGTAAATTGGTCCCGCAGTTTGTGTTTGAATGTTTTTTTGAAAATTATAACTGTTTTAGTGATCACTGTCCATAAAAAGCTAAAGAAGTACCTTATTCATTGATCAGTCCTTTCTCCAGTTTTTAATTGATCATCCCCAATACAGCATGCTGCCAAAAGACATTGGTCGCACGACAGTTTCTATTTAGTGACTAACCAGACCAGTCGATTTTTAAGTATAGAAAAATATAAATATCTGAATAAATCAAGTCATTCACGCTCCGTGTTTCATTCACCCTCCAACCCCTATCCCCCCAATTTCATTCACCCCCCCCCCAAATAACTTCATTCATCCGGTGTGAATCATTCACCATTTTAAGAATCCCTCTCCTAAATTACTGCTCGATGGTCAATCAAATTAACGCCTTTGAATTCAACAGGAAGTTTGCCTAGAACCAGTGCTCTCCAATAAAAGCAGAAACATCTCGAAAAATATTGTCACTTGCTCTCTACAAGCAAAATGTCCATTGAATCATCATAGCCCATGCGTGTACCAGAACCAATTATCTAAAAAGTTATCTTCTAAAAAAAAAAAGATCTTTTATCTGAAATTGACTAAAAAAAAGTACCAGCACAATTGGGGGCATAGTTGATTCCAAAATAACCCTAGAAAACCCCCAAAACACTTTTTTTTTTTTGCCTAGTGGTGTACTCATGTAAATATTCAAGGTTATAGTCCTCAAAATGTGAACAAGAGACACACCTAGACAAACACACACACACTCACACACAAATGCACACACACACATACACATACACACACACACACACACACACACATACACACACACACACACACAAATACACACAAATACACTTACACATAGACACAGACAAGCAAAGAGAGAAGTATTTGTAGCCCACTTGGCTGGTTGGTCGGGTGGGACATTTGTGTTGCTATTGTGATTCGATAAGCATGTGCCCAGGGGCATCAAAAGAGAAGAGGGACCCACAGGTTTCTCTCACAGTTTTCCCACTTTAACTTATTATTAGTTGTTTAAATTGTTCAAGATGGATGTTTAAATTTAAATTTATTTTTTCACCCTCATATATCGAGGTAATTGAAATATCCACATGATTCAACCGACCATGCGAATACTATTGTAGGAAACTGGTCATCGTGCAAGCTCAAGATTCATATGTAATCATTTGGTTTAGTGATTCGGTTTAATGATTCGGTTTAATGAAGTGGTGTATTTATGTGTAATATATTTTGATGTGTTTAAAATGACCTTTATTACTTCAGGAATGTTTTCATTTTGCAGGGCCAAGGTGGGGGCACGATTTGGGGTCTGAGCCAAGGGCATCAAGAGGCTTGAGTCTGACAAGTGGGCACAACTTTCTTCAAAGCCAACAGATAAAACCATCTGCACTGTTAATTCATTTATGGACTGCAGAAGGTAACTTTGCAGAGTTTAGTTGCAATAAAAAGCATAAGAAATTAAGATGAAGAGAAATAGTAACAAAAAATTCATAACTTACAATACTCACCAAATGAAAAAAATAAAACAGGTCTTGTTAGTCACTCAAAAGTAATCGCCATGTGACCAATGTCTTTTGGTAGCATGCTTTGTTGGGGGTGATCAATTAAAAAGTTGGAAAAAGGGGTGTTCAGTGAATTAGTAACTATTCTTGTTTATTGTTGGGCAGTGATCATTTAAAAAGTCAGAATTTTCAAAAAACAAGTATTGATGCTGTTGGGCACAAAATAAGGGATCAATGTACCATGATCTTAGATTGCAAATTGAACCCCCATTAAAAACCTATTTAAAGAGGGAATTTTCAAGAAAACAAAGAGAACTTATTTTCTAGACATAATAAGGAGTAATTGTTTAAATTTTCAGCCTTCTAGTTCGATTGGTGCCACATGAAAACGTAATACATACATGTAAATACATAGACAGACAGATAGACAGATAGATCAAATTGAAAACCGAAGAAACCTATGTCGAAGACAGATTTGATTGACAAGTTCTAATTATTACTATAACACTATATAAATCCATAGGCTGTCAGATGGACAGACCAACTTGAAAACTGAAGAAACCTGTGTTGACAATATTTGTGACAGATTAGGTTGACGATTTCTAATTATTACTCTACCACCACTTACTACAACCTAACTAACCGACCACCTTTAACTAAGCATGTACTCTAATTTGGTCAAACTCCAGTCTAAACCTAGAGGTGACTTTGTCTTTCCACTGTTACAAGAACAACAATCCTCACCAAATTGAGCAAAACTGTGATTTGAAATCCCAACCAACTCATTGGTAGTTATGTCCCGACTTTTACCGATTGAGCTAATTTGACAAGTCTTAGATATCTATGAAAATTCACCCCAGAAATACGTAAGTGTTTATTTCATTGAGATAAATAAATACGTTTATATATTGAACATTTCCCTCACGTTATTTGGAATCACGGCTAAGTGATTGGTAGCCAGCTCTCATACCAACAAACTGAAAAGTTTTACATATCAACAAAAATTTATCTTGTGCATATGCAAGGGTTTATTTCACTCTAATAAATAAATACGTGTGTACTAAAAATGTATATATACATATATATATATATTTTCATTATTTTTTATAAACTATGTATCTACAATAAAAAAATGCCGTGGCCAGGCTTGTTATTCACTTGTCGTAAATTCTGGTTGTATAGTATCAGACCGATTATTGAGCATTGATCAGTGACATCTACAGGGGCATAACATTGGTGGAGTGGGGTGGGGTGGGTTGGTGGGCTTTTTAGATCATTCAGGAGGGCCCCTCAAAAAAACTTTTTGAAGATTAGTTCACCTACTGCATTTCTACCGACATTATGCAATAACAAATCTTACTAAATGATGGATGGGGCCCCTCAAGGAGCAAACACCCCCTCCTCTGTCTTGGCCCTCAGATCTCTAACTGCATCACTGTCTTTGGAAGAATTTTTTTCTTTATCTGTTTCTTGCCTTGAGGGCATGGCAAATTGAGGCCCATCAGTCACTCTGCCCCTTAATTGAAGAAAGGGGGCCCTAGGGGGAGTAGACTGATGAACATAATGCAAACTGCATTTCTACCTCTTCATGACTCTTCACGTAAAGGCAGAGGATGAAAAAAAAAATAGCTTGATATGATTCAAGAGAAGTAATTCTTGTTTTTTTTTCTTTCAGCCATAGCATTTCTAGAAGACTTACTTACTCAGCAGATGCATCTGAGACAGAGTCCATTGTTGTGTACCAATCATCTTATTGAAAGATATAACGGATTCATTGGCATCACATTTTCAGCCCATCTTTTAAAACCGAAGTACGGTCCTCAAACCTTTACTCAATCAAGAATCATCTACATAGTTGCAGCTCACATAACTTCCACCCTAGTCACATAGCTGAAGGTATACTCATTTTGCAGCTGAGTGCACAGGGTAATTTGTCTAAATGAAGAGTTTTCCCCACTCTTTGGAAGTACCAGGAATCAAGCCTGTTACCCTCTGCGTGTGAGGCAGTCGTGCTAACCATTACACCATCTGCGCCAACTAAATTAGTGGTTTCCAACTTTTCCATTATAAAGGGCCCTGTTTATTCAAAAGTCTGTCAACTCAAGAAGCACACGGACCTTGGGCATTTGAAAGGCATTCCCTAACTTTTGTGGGAGGGAAAAAGGCATAGCCTCACTAACTATGCACTACAATTCAAATTCTCTAGTTGAACAATTAGCCAGTATATGTCTCAATATTCACCTCACATGACCTCAAAATGTCTCTGAAATAGCTTAAATTTCAAAATTGGGGGGGAGCTTGATGCTGCCACACCCCCTCCCCCCCGAGAGCAGACAGCCCTGCGTTCCCTTACTTCTTTTTATTATCACCACATCATCGCCAACAAGAGTTTTGAATTTCAAATAAAAACATATTGCAATAATCAGATATCTTTTTTTTTTTTCAAATTTTAATTCTGGGGCACTATCATCATTTTGTAGCCCAACCTTTTACTGCCTTTAGTTCAAGATCAAAGAGTAGTATCTGTTCTTCTCACATCAAGGAAACATGGCATTTCCTGTCTTTTAAATGTTATCATGGTTGTAATACCTTTGTGGACCCTCAGGTTGGAAACCACTCTATGCTTTTTCACCATAACCTTGCTACCTTGCAATAAAAATATACGTTATAAAATGCCCTTCTGGAAAAGCTGCCCCATTGCCCCAAATTGCTCTATCTGGAGAGTTGTTGCACATTCAGTCTTGGTTAATGGCATGCAAACCTGAGCTATCCAGAATATTCCTAGTAGAAAGGTTCTTCTGTTAGATAATGTCCCTAGACCGAGCTTTTTTAGCCTTTCTGAATATGACAGGTGTTGAATTCTGGGGATCATCTTTGTGGCTCTTCTGTGTACTCTTTCTATAAAGTCTTTGTTGAATTTGTGTTGGGGTGACCAAATGAAGAAACTAAATTTCAGATGTCATATCACGAGTGCTTTATGCAGAATTTTTAATATCTTCACATCCATGCTTTTAAAGGTATGGTAGAGACAACCTAGTATTTCATTTTGTAATGGTTACTAAGTTGAGTTATCTGAATTATTAGTATCTGACTCCAATTAAATACCTAACTATTTAACCAACTACTATTGAATGATAATCTTACTATTTTGGATGAAGTGTAAAATCAGTTGTAGTATCAATCACAGAAAATAAATTCCTTAAGGCTTGCTGCTAATGATGATGCTAGTAGTCTGTTCAGGTAAATGAAAGGATCAACTCTATATGTGAGAGAGAGAGAAGAAAGATTAGACCCTTTCTTTCCTTAATAATTGTTTGTACAAAAATAGGAAGACAGCTGATTGGTTAGTGATGTTGAATCAAAATAGTAAATGCAAATTGTAATGCATTGAGAAAGGTGCATTAAAAATGTGCATGCTATTGAACAAGATAGAGAACAAAGATTTAAAATAACCAAGAATGAATTTATTTAAATGTGTATGAATTATAATTATTCGATTGTTATTCTTGTTTGAAGAAGTAAGACTAGAATGTGCTTTCAAAGGGTCACATGCGTATGCAGGAAGTAGAAAAACTAAAGTGTTAGTTTGTATCTTAGAGTGTGTATGAATGCATATGTATGTATGTATGTGAAATGGTTGTTGCACGAAATGGTTGCAACAGCCTACAATCTGCTAAGCATGGAATGAGAACTGGATGAAGATCAAGTTGTGTTCTCCTACTTTAGAGAAGAGGGTAAAGGTCAGGGTGTGAGATGCAAAATTCATTGTCTTCTAGGATGGTCCATATCAAAATCTTAACACTAATTATCTCTGAAAAGAAAGTTGCCTTTCTAGACTTTGCGTCTCAGATATGGCTATTTTTAGAACAAATATCTAAATGTACTTGTTGCTGGTTGATAAAGGATTACGGAAATTCCAACTTATGCGTTCCAGCTAAATGTGTTATCTCTTAATGAAACATTTTCTTACCTGACTGAATTTAATTGGCAATGCACTTAACAGTATATTCATGTGTATTTTAATAAACTGATTAGGAGGAAAAAATTGTGGTCAGGTAAAAGTGTTATTGTTTTTAATGACTGGTGATATCAATCCATTATGATTTGCTATGTCGACTTTTTGTTAGCAGTGCAGTGTGAATTTTAATGTTTTGTCAATATGTACACCAAGGGCTTTCTCTACATTTGCATTTTTCAGAGTATAGTAAGCTCCATCTTCTGTCTTCATGGTGTATTGGAGCTCACGGTTGTTTTTGCCAACAGGTGGGAACACATTTGCATGGACCCATGTTTCAAGAAATCTTCGGCCAGTTGAAATACTGCCTCTTCTGTTGGTACCAATGAATACAACTTGGTGTCATTGGCAGATAAACTCATAATTTGACATTATAAAATCCTACCTGAGATATCATGAGTCACTCAAACAAGTATTATCATTATTATTACAGCTTACCCATGTCTTCAAAAAATGACAGCAATATGTGAATAAATTTTGTACTTATAAAATATTAAAAACATCATTTTGCTCTGCATTCTCTTGTTTATCTTCATCCAGATTGAAATCAAATTTTTATGCATACCTGGAAGGAAAACAAAAAGAGTAAAGGAGACTACTCTATAATTAGCATTTAATTGTTATCTCCCTTGACAAATATTACAGACAAAAATTTAGGCGTACATATGGCATATTTCAAAAGATTAAACAGCAGTACATCATAAAATGTGAACTTGAAAAATTTCAACACCAACACAAGGGAGATAACTATCTTGACTTGATGCTTTACAGCTGCAGTGTTGTTATTTTACATCCAAAATTTAGTGGAAAAATGATCTAAAAACATCTAAATTTTGTCGGAAATATTCTAAGAAATAATCTAAAAATATACCACATATTAATTCTTCATTCATTGCCTGCTATACCTAAAGATAAATGATAAATCCAAAAACCCAATCAATCATTTATTAATTACTCATTAAATAAAAATGCAATCTACGGACATCTCTGTAAACGATCTACATTAGAAATACTTATTCAACATTAGAATATACATTAATCCAAGTTGTAAAACTGTATGAAATTAATATAAGAATTACAAGCTTATCATTATTGAGAAACATTCACGAGGCATTTTTTATGCATAACTTTTTCTTCAATTCTCCAATACATTTCTGTTGATAACTCTCCAAATGGACAAATCAATTTACTTCCTATCTGAGATGATCTAAATTCATCAAAGTTTTACCCAAGTTATTGTACTATTTTTTACATAAAATGGCAAACTATTCCAGAATTTCAAAATTCTTGGGGAGAAAAAAACAATTCATTTTTGTGACTTTGTTGATAATTCAATTTAATGATTTGATTAATGATCTAAATGATAATTAAATTGAATTTATGAATCTACTTACTTTTGAGACTAATCAGCTTATTAGTCAGGTAAAATCTTGGTTAGTGTCAGCTAGAAATTTTGCATTCCAAATACTGGACAACCTCCCTTACCTTTTTTTACCACATTAAAATTTTTAACATCTTGCATCAGAAATACAATGAAAAATAGCATCTGAGATGTAATATAATTTATTTCATTTATAACATAACAATTAGCGAATCTTGAATAAAGATCTTAAACAAATTTTGCAAAAATAAAAAAAAATAAAATTCAACATTTATGACCAACACAACTTAATTCATCCCAATTATCAAGATTCTGACAAAATAACCTTAGAATATTTAGGTGTCTTTTAAAAAGAAATCTAAACTCACCATCACAGTAAATAATTGAGCAACCATGACGTCAAAATTTGAAGTCATGTAAAAAAATTCCAATCGAAGAATAAATATGGTCAAAATAAATTCAATTCATGACATCACAGGAAAACACCTAAAAATAGAGTAAAAAAAACTCATTTAGATGTTATGGATGAACCCGTCAAAATGAAGCCCCAAGTACCTTACACTCGGAGATTAAAACAATACAATCTAGAGACCCTACAGGGTCTCTAGATTACGTTGTTCCAATAATAGTATTACATATTAATTTGTATAATATTAGTATTACAACACAAAAGAAACATGCTGACCGATTGGATGTCAACAGAACAGAGAGTAGGCATTAACATTCACTGCTTAAAATGTCCTGATAAAAAAATTCTGACTTCATCTTTCTGCATTAAAACCAAAGGACACGGCCATAAATGACAAGATCAGACCTTCACTCATGTTTAAATTTTTCATCCATGATAAGAGTAGCAAACGCATGGAAAGCCAGAGTAAAAAGACGGTCACAGTCACAAATATCAATATATTCAAAAATAATCTTTATCATATATGATATCGGTCATACCAAATTTAACAACCAATTTTCTCATTAGTTTAATCCCAGCCCAACTAAGCTAAAACTGGTTTAATGACACAATTAATTATAGATACACATAAATGTCAGAACACGTGAATAACCCAAACCCACCAACTATGTTTAAACCAGTCTGTTGTGGGTAGTGGTGATTAACAACAATTTAATAATTCTGGTGTAGGCCCCTTCAAAATCATACGTCCTTGCCAAGGGGACATAGAAAGCATTCTCAAAACAGAGGGAAATCTATTATCTAATAATAAGAGGAGGGGGTGATAAAAGTGATAAATAAAAAGAAATTATTTGTCTTTTACTTAACACTACGTCATATCATTCTCTTTTTCAAAATTGATTCTCATGATAAAAATAAAATACGGGAAAGAAAGAAATTAAAATAGAAAGCAGACTAAACAGTGTTTATAACTAATGCATACACTTCATATATATATATATATATATATATCTATATATATATATATATATATATATATATATTTGTAACATATTTGTAACTTTTTCCTTAGCCAATGAATCATATTGCATTTCAGATGATATTTTCCCGTTTATTTTTGGTGTAATGATTATCTGCTTTTGTTTTGGACATTTCAACGGGGATTATCTTGAAAAATCTATCGGAAATAAATATTTTTTTAATCATTGATACTTTTATTACAGAAACAAATGTTTACAGGTTCTGTTAATGTCGCAGGTTTTAATCATAGTCTTCTGGTAAAAAACAATGTGTGTCAATGAAAATGTCTGTTACTCGAAATCTATTAATTCTATAGTAATAATCTTTGTGTTATTAAAAAAAAAAGATTGTAGAAAATTTTTTTCTTGGTGGCAGACCCGTCAAATATGGCAGAAATTTCAAGAAATTTAGTCAAAAACGTTAGCACAGCCTTAAATTGCCCAGAAATCCTCTATGAGTATATAAACAAATTTTTTCCTTCATCTATGACTAAATTCATGCTAATTTCTTGCAGTTATAACCAAAATTTCAAAGAAGATATTGAATTATTTCAACATGTTTTGAAAGAGCATAAAAATGGCCCATGAGATTTGAAAATGAATATACTTTACAATCCATAGATATATACTGTATTAACCCTTACCCTTACCATCAGACAATTGTCTAAAACAGATACCTCCCTCCCCCTCATAAGTCCATTTTAATGAGGGTTCCCTGTCAAATCTGTCAGATGTTTAAGACCATAGGCCAAAAAGAGAAAAAAAAGAGCTGAATTTGGCAAGTCTGGGGGAGATGATCCTGTAAGCCTTACCTCATTTTAAGACTAACAGAGGTTATGTTCATTTTATACACGGAAACTAACATTCTACCATTTGTATTACTTTTTTACTTGTTTAATGCTTTTTTTCACTCGACTAACAATGCTATGAGGTGCTACCCAAAAGTTTGAGGAATTTGAACAGCTCATGTCGTACAGACTATTGCCGCTACCCTTTATGAGCCAGTGTACAAACAGTAAGCAAACTGAGAGGATAAATTCTTGTGTTATAAGCATGGGCATCTGCTAGGGTCGTGGGGCCCTAGATCAGGCCTTCTTACCAAGGGTGAAAGTTGGAACCTTATAGTCAATGAAGGATAATGGTGGAGTACAAATTTTTAATGTAACCCCAACTTAATGTTCCCACATAAAAAGATGGTATTATTCTTTGCTGGTAATAGGGTTGCTGATGTAATATATATTTTAGGCACCCTAAAAATAAATACTTCTGTTCCCGCCTGGAGAAGTGTTAGCAGATGCCCACGGCTATGAGTACTTTTGTAAGGTTGTGTTTTGGTGCTTCATTGATATTATTGCCATCTGGAATGGTGGTAGAGTCTTCAGGGAACTCAAAGATCGAACAAGAGATGACCCTTACCTCCTCATGAAGATCAGGAATTGGCAAACTGTTTGGGGAGTGAGCCAGGTCTGCAATGGTCTTGGGATTCACACATCAAAACTAACTCAGTGTGAAACTATGTATATGTTATGGTAAATCGGTGAAATTGTCCAATTGGTGAAATTAATTTGATTACATCAACTTTTGACCGTAAAAAAATAGTTCTTTCATATCCTTGTTTTGAATAAATAAACGTTTGATCAAATTAAAACTACAAAATCATCTAACTTTTCTGGAAAAGGTTAAAACTATGTATTGTACAAAATTTGATTTCACAAACTTTTGATTGCAAAAGAATTGTTGTTTTTTATCCTTGTTTTGATTAAATGAACTTTTGATCAAATTAAGACTACAAAATCATCTAACTTTTCAGGAAAAGGTTAAAACTATGTATTGTACAAAATTTGATTTCACAAACTTTTGATTGCAAAAGAATTGTTGTTTTTTATCCTTGTTTTGATTAAATGAACTTTTGATCAAATTAAGACTACAAAATCATCTAACTTTTCAGGAAAAGGTTAAAACTATGTATTGTACAAAATTTGATTTCACAAACTTTTGATTGCAAAAGAATTGTTGTTTTTTATCCTTGTTTTGATTAAATGAACTTTTGATCAAATTAAGACTACAAAATCATCTAACTTTTCAGGAAAAGGTTAAAACTATGTATTGTAAAAAAATTTGATTTCACAAACTTTTGATTGCAAAAGAATTGTTGTTTTTTATCCTTGTTTTGATTAAATGAACTTTTGATCAAATTAAAACTACATATTTATCTATTTTCTTTAAAAAAAAAGACAGAATTTCACCAACTACACAATTTCACCGATTCAGCATAACATATACGTATGAAAGTAAGATATCACTGTATTCTTAATCACTTATTTTCAAGCATCTTCAACAATATTTTCCATTGTGAACAAACTAACTCAAATACAATTCTTTTATGGTAGTATTAAAGATGACAAATCAAAGAGAATGCTAAACTAGGATCAAGTATTTCAAATGAACATAACCTTCGAATGTCAACAATTTCCTTAATCATTAAAAATAATGATAACAAACAATTTATGAAAATAACCTGCTTCTATTTTGTCAAACTCTAAAACTGGAATGAATAACTGTAGCCATCAAAGATAGCAAAAGGTTCTATCCTTCTTTATATTTGCATCTTTTAGTGTGTTTGTGTGTTCCACCGCTCCTGGCCATACTGTTAGTTAATCTTTTCAGGACCTTATTTTGATCGATTTATTGATAATATCTAGATTCTCCAGAATCTAGATGCTTTTAGATGTTTTTTAAAACTCTAATTCAGATGCTTTTCAGAGGAAAATGCCCGTGATGCCATAGATAGGATTTGTTCTGACCATATTCTCCAAAAGAATCGTTTTACATGATGTCAAATTTTGATGCTAGTTGTTCAACTATTGACTGTGATGGCAAGTTGACTTTATGTTTCTGCCATCAAAAGAACAATCTTTGCCAGAATTAGGAGTGTAAACAAATATGTAGAATTCACATTCTCCTACTTTGATTTGAATTCACAACCAACTGATTGCCAGGAGGCTGTCTTACTGATTAAGCTAAATTAGATTGTTAAGTCTTGGATATTAGCAAGAAGTCATTACATAGATATGCACAGGCTTATCTCATTCTAATCAATAAATACAGTCATACAAATTGATATCATTGTTATCATCATCATCATCAGTCTTTTATTGTCCATTGTTGGACTCTCTAGTCAATGAGTCAGAGAAGGACTACTCTGATTCCAAAACTAGGGAGTGAAACCTCTTTAAGGCAGTTTGACTTCCTTTTGACAACACCTACAGACAAGCTGATACCAGTAGTATCCCTCTAGACTATGCCAGTGAGGTGGATTCTGACGATTGGACAAATCGGGATCTCCATACTCTACGCCCGGGTGTTGTGCCCTGGAGGGGACATTCCATTGTCTGTAGAGATAGAACAGAGGCAATTGTGTTCCAGCTGGTTTTCCATACCCCAAAAAGACTGACCACCTGCCACTTCAAGTCCTGAACGATTGCAATGGAGGATTGAGTGTGTGCGATGAACAGACCCTACCCAAAGAGGACATTTGTAACATTTATAATGACAGCATATTAGCTAACAAGGCCTTGCAATTATTTCAACCCTAGCTATAATTACTGGAGAAAGAGGAGTCGAGGAGAAACAAGGCTTACTGAAAACAACAAAAGAAAGAACGCTGTGAAGAGCCATGGTTGCCCACATCCTGAAGGGACATGGCACATTGAGAGAAAGAGGGATAATTACTGGTGTGGACTCTGCTCATCATCTAATTATGCCACCTCCCAGGGGCATGGTTGCCAGATAGTTGGATACATTTTTGGCCAAAAACACACCAAAAAATAGCCAAAAACGGCCAAATGCAAAAATTCTTCATGAGACGATAAGAACATTTTAGCAAATAAAAATGAGACTCATATTAATCTCTGCTGTTAACGACATACTGGTTTAATAACTGTTGCTAGGTTTACGTTAGTCATGTGTTCTAACATTTATATTTATCTATCTATCTAGACTTCAACCAACAACCCTGAATGAGTAAGGAAAATGTTTTTTTGTTTTTTGAAAATTCTCTCCATATTTTTTTTTTTTTGAGGGTTCAATTTACAATGAAAGTTTATGATGAATCGGTCCTTCTGCTTGTGTCTTTGTTCTTTTTTTTTTTAATCATGAATTTATGGTTCAAACCATACTGGTAGAATTTTCATCTTGATAACTTAATTTTACCTCCATAACTGCTTGATTAACAAGGTAAAAAAGCCGTGTGTGTGGAGGTGATTCATAATTTTCCTTGAAATGCTTGTTCTTGCTAGAATCTCACCTCTGTTCAAATGTTTTCTTCAAAGGTTTTTCAGACGTTGTGTAATTATTGTATTTGTTTTTTAAAATTATTTGCTGATTCTGTTTCAGGGAACATGTTGTACTAGTGAGTTCCAATTGTTTATGATTCTTTGAGAGAAGAAGCTTTTCCTAGAGGTATTTTTTTTGCAGTGTTGAACTGAGAAATTGCAAAGGGTTCTATTCTTTTCCATGTGTGTCTTTGTTCATGTGTTTGTGTTTCCCAGTGCTCATGGCCATACTGTTTTGTCTACAGACTACGAAAATTGAAATCAGTACTCCCCTTGACCCCCTCTGAAGACCTTTTTTTAATTTTTGGAAAAAAAACCTTTTTGACCTTTTGGGGGCCTAATTTTTATAGGTTTATCAATAGCATCTAGATTCTCCAGAATCTAAATGTTTCTAGATATTTTATTACTCTATTTCAGATGTTTCCCGGTGGAAACGCAGGATTTTTCCCCGTTATACTTTGATGGAAATTTTTTTCAGACTTCAAATTTTGATACTATGGTTGTTCATTTATTGTCCGTGATGGCAAATTCTTTACAGATTTTGTTGTTGCTTCCTCTGTTTATGGTAAAGGACTTTTTTCCTCGAATGTTATCCATACTTTCCATTATCATGAATGTTCGTATTGCATCCTTTTACTTTTCTTTCTTATAGTGTAGTCAGTTCTAATTTACGTAGTCTATCTTTGTATAGGAGATTTTTTAACGAAGAGACAAACCTGCAAACTGAGAAGCATGCAGCATGCGCATGAGAGAATCATGCTCAACCTCACATGGAGAGATCACAAGACAGCACAGTATATAAGGAAGAAAACGGGAGTCAGACACATCATAGAATCCATTAGAAAATTTAAATCACAATGGGCAGGCCATGTTGCAAGAATGAATGACAACCGATGGACATCATGACTCACAACACGGATTCCCAGAGATCACATGTGAAACTGAGGCCAACAAAATACAAGATGGAGAGATGAACGGGACAAATTTAGAAAATACTGGCTTTGCAAAGCCCATGATAGAGAATTGTGGTGAATCCTGGGGTAGGTCTATGTCCAATGACAGACATTAAAGGACTGATGATGATTCCTTTTTATTCAAAGAAGTATTGCAAATCATGGCTATTGATCTGAAATTATTTTTTCTGATACTACTATCCACCTGACACTCAATTTTCCAGACCCTTTTTAATCACAACTTTATGATGATGGCCTGAGTAAATCAATTCTAAAAAGCAAGTGAAAACTTAACATCAAAGTGAATAGTAGTATTAAAAATAATAATAATAATGATTGTTGATAAAACTGAATTACACACCAAAAATAGGAATTTATCAACAATACTGTGGCAACATAGTCAACATTGCCAAAAGTTTGAATATGGCCAAACCAAAAAGTTAATAGCCAAATGTTTTTAAAAAAAAAAGGCCAAATCTATCAAATCTGGCCATGAAATGGCTAAAATGACAACCCTGCGTAGGGGGTCCCCTCTACTCTTCCACCACCCAATGGTATAGTTAAGTCAGTCCTGTCACTGAATAGCCAAGAATTAAATGTGCTGTGTCAACTCTTGAAATGTTTCTAGTCATAGTGAGTTGACAATAAAGTGTATCAACCATTCAAACTATTGGGTCAACAACCAAATCGTATATAGGTCTCTAGTTTGGGTAATATATAGTGTATCGCTCAAAGGGGTGCAACCAATGCATCGTAACATGGCAACATGGTTGCCTTATCAAGCTTTTGTTTTTTTGTTTTATGTTTTGGCTCACATTGAATTATTCTTCTCTACTTTCAGTAATGTTACCAAAACAATAAAAAATAGTTTTGCTTCTCGTCTTTCTGTTTCCAGGGTGCTCTCAGCTATTTTTCAGGTGGTAATCTTTGGTTTGACCGGTCCAAATTATGGTGACACAAGACTGGTTCCAAAAATGGCTAAAATTGGCTAGTTATTTTCATCTTCTACCAACTCTACAGTTAAAAGTGTTAAAAATGGAGCCCTTGTATGACTTTTTGGAGCATATATATATATATATATATATATATATATATATATATATATATATATACTTCAACTTAAAATTTCCATTTTGATCATTCACTGTCTATATCTGCTCTATTTGTTTCTCAATGTGGATAGTCATATTATCAAGAAATGGATATATAATCTGATAGAAATAATTATAAATGTATTATATCACTTTGAAATTCTATTGAAATGATCTCCTCTTATCACACAGTGAATGTATCATTTAGTCTAAACAGCATAGATAGAATAAACAATTAAAGAAGATGAAGCTTTTGCAGGAAGAGTTTCAAAGTAACATAACACATTTATAATTATTTCCTTATAATATAATTGTATATTACAGTATTTTCACTATTCTTTGCTATAAAATTAGCTGGAAATGAAAAAAATAGCCAACTTTAGCAATTTTTAGAGCCAATCTTATGCTACTGTATTATGTTGTTGTAAGACAAAATCAAATGAAGTATCACTCTAAGATGGCAAGCCTTCGGCAGAGCAAGCCCAACCTTCAAAAACAAGACGATCCCAATAATCCTAAAAAGAAGAGTAAACAACTAATGTATCCTCCCGATAGTCACTTATGGATCTAAAACATGGAACCTAGCCAAGAGACAGACACACAAACCATGCAACATACACATGGCAGAGAATCAGGCTTCAAATCACATGGAGAGATCACAATACAACACAGTATATTAGGGAGAAAACAGGAGTCTGAGATATCATAGAATCCATAGAGAAACTTAAATGGCAATGGGCTTGCGATGTTGCAAGAATGTCTGACCACTGCTGGACATCACGACTCACAACATGGATTCCCAGAGATCATATGTGAAACTCTAGTCGGCAAAAAATCCGATGGCGTGATGAACTAGACAAGTCCAGAAAGTAAGGCTCCGCGACGCTCATGATAGAGAGGTCTGGCGAATCTTGAGGAGGGTGTATGTCCAACAACAAACTCTGAAAGGCTGCTGTTGAATTTGAATAGGTCAACAATGTTTGTAAGGAATTAAGTGACTTGAAGAGAGAGTGGTTAAGCAGAGATAGACAGCGTTCGTAACAAGAACAGAAAGCAGTTATCTTAATAAGGGATGGTTAGGTAAGAGAGAGGAAGAAAAAAAAATTTCTTTTTTTTATACATCACACTATGTCATATTATCTTCTTTTTTCAAATCAATTCTTGAGATAAAAAGATACTTTTTTCCCCCCACATTTTTACTTTGTATTTTTCATTTCCTTTGAAAATTTTATTAAAGAGAATTGAAAAAAAAATCTGCAGGTAATTTTCGTTTCCCATTCATATGACTTAGTATCCTTAAGAAATTTGTCACTTTGAAAAAACAAACAAAAAAAATTCTGGTTATGCAAGGGAGTGGTTCGTTTTTCAAAATGCAATTGAACTGCTAAACTGAACACTCACTTTCTGCCATTCATGCGAAGCAAGAGAGTCGACTTCGTTGCAGTAGTAGTTATAATAAATCCTCTTTTTGTATGTGTACTGTTCTATTGAAATGTTTTATAAACAATTTTGTCATTTGGCCACTTTTGTCAATTTTTGCATTTTTCGGCCAGAAAGGTCTCCATCTATTTGGTAACCCTGGAACACTCCTGATGAGACCCAGTACAGAGTTACCATCTCAAAATTTGTGTGCTAAAAGGCGCTAAATTGAAAATAGAATAGTCAAAAGCGTCCAAAATTGCCAAAAGGGCCTCGAAATGGTCAAAAACAAAATGGTCGTAATGTACATGCATGCCAGTGAGGAAAGTGCCAAGTTGGCAACACTGCACCAATTAACGACAAGTCATGTTGTCAACATATCCGAGAGGGTCAGTCTTCCCAAGTTTTTCTTCTCAAGAGTCCGTTATGTCATCCTTTTTTTTGAAATTGACTCTTTCAATTAAATGTGACATTTTCAGAGGCGTCCTCGCCTCTATAAGAGACCCTGTTCGTCCTTCCTTCGAGCCCCTATATGGTCTCTCAGCTGTCTCATGTCAAATTTACTTCAAACTTCGTTGAAAGGTTTCCCTTGAGAAGATTCTTTTTTTACTTAGAAAAATCTTCCCCCAGGCTCACGTGATCTGTCAATAATGGCTTCATGTATTAAAATCGATTTTTCTCAGCTGTTTTATGTGAGATCTACATAAAACTTGATAGAAACGTGTTTCTTGATAAGATAGTAAGACTCCCGAACAAATAATTATTGAATATTGTACATATCTACTTTAATTAAACAGACAACGTTTGTTGTGGATTTGCAACATAAAATTTCAGTATTTGATTTCAAAGACATTCTCAAAGCAAAAGTTTTGATGAAAATTTGGTTTATCGATCTTGAATAGAAAAAAAATTGTGAAAATTATGAAAAACTTTTTTCCTTTGACTTGCTTCGACTGACCTTCAAAATGGCTAAAAACGGCTAAGAATATCTTATTTCCAGCTAACTTTATGGCTAATAATATGAAATTATTGAATTCATATAGTTTGAGTTGGCTATAAGATGAAATTAATTAGCAGATTTTTCATCAGCTATATAGAGGTAAATCGGCTAGATTTAGCCAAAAATCGATGATTTGGCATCCTTGTATTCCAGCTGGAAAATCTAACCTTAATCCTGACACTAACCCTAAAAATACTAAGAGAAAAAAACAAAAAAAACAACAAACAACAAATAAACAAACTCGAAAAGAAAAATCGAAAAAACAATTCAATTTAAATTCACAACAAAAAGAATGTGCTGATTTTTAGCGTTAGGAGTACGTACGTTTCTGTGACTTAAACAACGCCCCAAAGCGAACCATGGGATTAAAGTAGTCCTTTTTTTCAAATATTTCAATTAAAAAAAAGAGATTCTTCTTGAAACCCACAAATATTTTAACTTTGACACTTAAAAGTGATCTTCTTTTATATTTTTTCAAATTAAAAATTGAGAGTTTTCCGAGAAACCAGTGTCAATTTCTTTTCTCTAATCAAAGATATTTGAGACCCAAATTGACTTCCGTCTGAAGGAAAGGCTGATTTCATTTCATTTATTATTATTATTGTTATTACTGATCTCAATAGTATCATATTTCATTAGTTCTTACGTGCGTGCAGAAAAAACACAAGAGGACAATTAATTTTAAAAACGAAACGAATCCAGTGTCGTGTCGAACATTTGAGCTTCACAGGAAACTTTCCCTGCTTCCCGCATTTTATAAATAAAGGAACTGTAAAAGGGGCTCTTTACGATGACGTCATGAAGTTCGGATAACGCTGTTGTGGGTTTCAGGTAACTTTAAACGGGGACACAGAGAAGAAGAAAAGAAAGAGAAAGAGATAGGAAGTAAAATAAAGAATATGGAAGCCTAAAGAAATATAAATTACTAGTTAATTCCATGAGGAAAATTTACAGGTTTATTTGGATTTCTATAAGCTGATTTTTATTTAGACGTGTCCCCACATCTAAAAAATACGCTTTTTGCTAATCTTATCTATAGATGATGAATGAAGCATATGTTCTTCACTGTGATGCCAAGTACTCTTTGTTATCAATAGCAGAAACTGTCTTAAAAATCGCAAAAAACGGCTAAACCATCCAATTTCCAGCTAACTTTATGGCCAAAAACATTATAAATCCTTATTCAAAGCCCACTTTTTAAATAAAATAACCATGAATTAAAACAAATTATTGATGAAAATTGTACACTTTATATGATTTTAAATCATTTTTTTAATAGCCAGATTTACCACCACAAGTAGTAATTCTACTACTACTTTGTTTGGAATCTAATCGAAATAGGAATTCACAGATATGGACGTAATGATGGTGGATTTAATATATTGGAAAACAGACATTTTGCTGTTATCATAAAACCAAGGATATAATCAGGGGTTGGGGGGAATATATATCTAGATGTCAGTTGTCAAATAAGGGACAAGGGTGTGCTTGAGTAACACACTGTAAGTAGTTAACCCTTGATTCCCGGCTCCAACTTCCAAACCCTGTTGCCATCAGTGACAAGGCTGAACCAGGGAGGATACGCCCCAACCCCAGTGAATACCTATTCAGGGTAGCATAGATGGTAACCAGTCGTGAAAACTGCACCAGCCGTGATTGCATGTGTTCACTTGTGATAAAGCTTTACATTCATCTTTATGTGACCCTCGAGGTTGGGGGTAACCCCTACTTTGAGGGGCTCTGTCCTAGCTTACGCCCCACCCCCAGAATATATGTATATATGTTTGTCGTGTGGATGTGAGATGATCCCAAAGAATGTTGACTAAAGTGAGAATTAAAGGGGAAGAGAAAAAATCTATGAGAAAAGTAGGCGTTATATCTCTAATTATTTCATAACCCCGTTGTTTAGTTGGAGCAGGAGGTGGGGTATTTGTCTGTGTAGGTGTGAGTTAAGTTTGGTTGGAATTTTCTGAAATACTAAATAACCCGCAACACAGAAATATCGCCATTTCTTTCCTCAATCTCAAACATGTAAACAGCATACAATTTTCTCTGCACAGCTGAGAGTTTCTCCGAAAAAGATGGCTGGCAACTGTCAAAATGCATCTAAACTTGCCTGCGTGCTAATATGTTAATAAATTTTTTTTAGCTGTAACTCCTGCTTCAATATGTACATATATATATATATATATATATATATATATATATATATATATATATATACACACAGTATATGTGGTACAAATCAGGCTAGCAGCATAACATAATATAATAATATATCAATAATATAAAGCCACTTCTGAAATGTAATGGATTTATTTCATAGATTTCAATGGATCTATTTCACCAAATTCCCCAAAAATAGAACAAAAAAAACATAGACAATCGTTTGCCTGATGAGGCCCGAAGAGGGCAGAAACATGAGCTAGTTTGTGTAGCAAATCCACATTCTACTATTTATATATATATATATATATATATATATATATATATATATATATATATAATGCCTTCTTGTGCATTTTACGTATAAAAGATATTTACCAGTCAACATTGAAATAATCAAAAGAATAAAAAAATGTTTGATTTCATAAGAACTAAAATAAATTCTCAATTGTTTAAAAGGAAGTAGAAAAAAAAGGAGAGACGTCAATAAACCCCACCATTGATATCAAGAGCTCAATGCGACTTGCAAGACAGCCTTATGGCAATCAGTTTGTTGTTAGTTCAAATCACAGTCGGGGAACATGAACTTTACACATCTGTTTACAATCCCAATTAGGTGAGAACTGTTCTTCTTGTTCTTATTCTTGTTACAGGAGAAAGATGAAGTAAACTCCAGTTTTTGACAATCATTATTAAGAACGTTTTCTCTTTTTCATCTCAGTTACGGTTATACTATGGCTTATCGAAAACCCTTGGGAACAATAATTGAACAACCCTAGCGTAAAAATAAAAAAAGTCATGCGAAAAATTTCTATCAAATAATGAAAATGGTCAGAATGAACTTTATCACTGGCATTTTCCACTGGAATATATCTTGAATGGAGTAAAAAAAAAAAAACATCTATATTCTGGAGAGTCTAGATGTTGCTAATAAACCCGTCAGAATAAGGCTCCATAAGGTGAAAAAATGCACTTGTAGGTCTAGTGCAATACAGTTGCCAATTTTCAAGTCTGTTGATAAAACAGTATGGCCAGGAGTTTTGGAACACCCAAACTTGTAAACACACACATATATAGATAGATAGAACCCTCCATCCCCTTCGATGGCTATGGTTGTCTGACAGATCTGGTTAGTCATTCAATAGAAACCATCATATAATCAACATCTTATGGCTGGGTGTTGGGTGTTGGGGGTAATCAATTAAAAAAAGGAGGTGATCAATGAATAAGTTATCTTGCCTTTTGTTGGGTGGTTATCACTGAAAAATTCTGAATTTTCAAAAAACATGCCCGCCTGCTGGCGGACACAAACTGAGTCGCCTATTTAGCATAAACTCACATTGCAAATTGAACTCCACACGTTTTTTCAAGATATAATAGAGAGTAAGTGTATAAATTTTCAGCCCTCTAGTTCCATAGGAGTGGCCTGTACGCATGATACATACATAGCCAGCCAACTTGTAAACTGAAGAAACCTTTGTTAACAGTTTCGGAATGGCGGTTTCTAATAACAGTGAGCAGCAGGGACACTAATCGTTGAAAAGTTTTCCCAAATTTCAAAACGAACTAGCATTCCAAGGGAAATCATAAATCACAGCCATCTATATATGCTGCTATCTATCTGGTCAATTAAGCTGTGTTGGCAGTAAAATTGAGTTACCTTCATGAAAATACCATCAAATTCTACAAAAAATCAAGCACGAATGATACCGGATGTAAAATAAGGAACCAATTCATCATAAATTTACATTGAAAATTGAGCCCCCTCCCTAAAAACCTACTGAGATTGAGGAAACGGGGGAATTGAAAAATAAAAAAAAAACATTTTCCCAAATCATTAAGGTGAGAGTGTGCAATATTTCAGCTTTCGACAACAATGGTTGGAATTGGGTTAAGTCTGGATACCTCCGTAGATAGATATAAATGTTAGAACAGATGAATAACCTGAATCCAGCAACAGTATTTAAACCAGTGTTGTGAGTATCAGTGATCAATAATATCAACAGTTTTCACTTGGCAATGGTCAGAAGCGTAATTAAAAGTTGTAGAGAACAAATGTTTGGACCATATTCCAAAGGATACTATCAGATTAAAGTAGTCCCTTTTTTTCCCAATATTTCAATGTTTTAAAGAGAAAGTTTATTCTTTGCCATAATACACAGAAAAAACACCTGAACTTGAAATCTTTTTAAAAAAAATTCAAAACCCTAATAGTTGAGAGTTAGTAAACCTTGGAATTTTTGAGATCAGGTATTATTATTATTTCTATTGATATTCAGACCATCCTCATCTTGGTTGTTTTTCATACAACGTATCGGCCGTTGCATTCTACGGCCTTCGTCAGGTATCATCAAACCCTTTATTTATCCGACGGGGGTATATTGACCGTACTCTCCTCTTAGCATTAGTAGTATTGTTATATTGTCTCACACTAGGATCGAACCTAGAACCATCAGATTACTTTACAGTAATTTGTCTGATGCTGTAAGCACTGCACTATGTGTCCACGTGGACAGTACCAGATGATACCTGACGAAGACCGTAGAGTGCAACGGCCGAAACGTTGTATGAGAAACAACCAAGATGAGGATGGTCTGAATATCAATAGAAATGGTTGAGAGTTGTACTCAGTTTTGATTTCTTTTCTCTATTTAAAGATATTTGAGACACAAATTGACTTCCGTTTAAGCAAAATTAAGGCATGATGTTTTCTTCAACCTGATTTAATTTCATTTATTATTTCTGATCTTGATAATGGCCATTCATTGAAGGACCATAGCCACCAAAGGTGGTGAAGGGTTTTGTGCATGTGTTTGTGTGTTCCACTACTCCTGGCCATACCGTTTTGACTACAGACTTGAAAATTGACATCAATACTTAAATGCTGATTTTCATGGTAGGCAAGTGTTCATTATCTGAATCATTTGTGCAACACAATCTTCCCACCTATAAGTAGTTAAATAAAACTCAGTATATGACCTACGGGATATTTTAAAAATTAAAACCAGTGGTGTAGCAAGGGTTCTCAGTGCCAGGTTTGGGGAGGCAACATATGCGGGCAAAGATAGCACCCAGGGAGACAAAAGCAGTGCCTGGGGGGAGTATGATTATCAATAAACAGATATTATAAGCCAGAGGAAATTTCATACCTACATGGGGGCGACTGTCCCCTCTCCACTCTTCCTTGCAATGCATCTGCTTGAAAACCCCTTCCAGAGATCTCTTTTCAAAGTGGATGAATCTTCATTTGATGATGATAAATTATGTGCTAAACTTAGCTTCAGGGGTGGCCCTAAGTACAGGCAAAAACAGGCATTTGCCCAGGGAGCCAAGTGCTAGAGGCTGCTTCTCAGGTGTTCGAGACAGTAATGCAAATGGAAAAATAGGAAAATTGATGAAATTTAACAGAATTAAATCAAGTCTGATTATTCACCTAATAGAAACCATCGTCTTTTGGCAGCATGCGATGTTGGGAGTGATCAATTGGAAAAAAAAATTGCAAAATGGGTGAACAATGGATATGTCGAATCTCTCGCCTTTTGCTGGATCATTATTAAGTACAAATTTTCAGAAAAACAAGTGGGCACAAACAAGTGACCAATTTAACATAAACTTACATTGCAAATTGAACTGAAATAAATTTTTTCTTGACATAATAAGGAATGAATGTGTAAACTTTCAGCCCTCTAGCCTGTATGCATAATACATACATCTATAGCCAGCCTGCCAGCCAGCCAGCCAGCCTGCCAGCCAGCCTGACCAGCTTATAAAATCAAAAAAACCCACGTTGACAGTTTTTGTGACAGTTCTGATGGTTTTTAACTGTCAAAATGAGAAAATTTCCTGATATGAAGTCAGATTTTTCAGGAATATCTGAGTTAAATACTTTCTATTGTGGAGAAACTGAGGGAAGCAGTTGACAAGGGAAATGAAAATTGACAACAAACTCATTCAAGCTTCATATTTTGATACAGAGTCACAGCTATTGGACTCCGAGAGAAGACTGAACTTGCTACCGATAAGTGATAATCAGGAAGACCAGCATGCTTCAATTCCAGTCTAATGAGGCACCTTTGATAATAGGGATGAGTTTGATTCTCACTGTGGGTTGACGTGTTTATTTTTCCAATTTCATTGTTTAATTGTTGCCGTAACATTATGGTCTGAGTCAAAGTGAAAATAAAATAAATAAAATAATAATTTTGGATAAAAACGTCTAAAAGTTGATAAAAACTTAGAAAATAATTAAAAAAAAAAGCTGTTGGATTTTTTTAATAATAAATCTTTAAATGTTAACAACGTCTCGACAACTGAATTGTTCTGCCTTCTCAAATAATTAAAAAAGGAAAATAGAAAATATCAGATTACATTTTATATTTTTGTGTTGTAACTTTTTATTTGTGCATGTGTTGATGCATTTGTTTTTGTCTTCCAGTACACCTGGCCATACCGTTTTGTCTACAGACTTGAAAATTAGCATTAGTTCTTAACACAACCCCTTTTAAAAACTTTTTTTATTTTTCATTTTGGGGCCTTATTTGGATGGGTTTATTAATTGATTTTTTTTACTTTATTTTGAATGTTTTCCAATGGAAAACTCCAGTGATGTCAATAAATATGATTTATTCTGACCACATTTATTCTTCGATGGAATCTTTTTACATGACTCCAAATTTTGACGCTATGGTTGTTCAATTATTTCTTCTTTCACCTACTAATGTGTTCATGTCATAAAAAATTATGGCAGTATTTAAATAATTTGTCAATTGCTTTGAGTTAGAAAAATATCATCTGTATTTTCTTGTTTATGCTCAAACAATATGAACACAGATTTTTTAACGTTTGAAAAAAAAGAAATGAATAAAAAAGTAAAAGAGATTTCATGTATGATTAGCATTTGCTACTTATCTCCCTCGACAACTGTCATAGACAAAAAATACAGATATACACATGGTGCATTGTAAAAGTAGATTTCTTTTTTTTCTTTTTTTCAAAAAAAGAATGTACGTTTACATGAATCTTTTAGTGTATAAAACGAATTATTTTATTTTGAAAAATTTAATTAGAAAAAAAAAACAAAATAAAAAACAAAAACCAACAAAAGGTTGGCAATTAGAACGTTACACGTTACTGTTCGTCTAGGCTGTCATAGTTTTTCCGAGAACGGCTCCAGCAGCTGCTACGAGGTCAAAGGTCAGGGCTGTTTGTCGTCAAAACGAGGCTGCGCACATAGATGAGCACGAAATTAAAAGTGAGGGAAAAACATCGTAGCACAAAATGGAGGTTTTAGATCTGAAACAGGATTTGACATGTTCGATATGTTTTGAACTTTTTAAGAACCCCAAGGCCCTGCCCTGCTTGCACACATTCTGCCTGGAATGCCTGAAAAAATACGTCAACAGTCAAGCAAGTGTCATTGCCCGACTAGGCAAGTTTAATTGTCCATTCTGTCGGGTTGATACACGTCCCCCCGAACCCGTCAGTTGCAATATTGATTCTTGGGCCGATAGTTTTACCAACAACCATCTTCTTTCATCGATGATTGAAAATTTTCAAAAAGCCCAAAGAAACAATAAGGACGGCCCCAGGACTTTGCCAAGCGATGGGAACCCCACGAATTGTATTAAAAACGGAGGTGTAAGCCCCGGGGGAACCTCTCCTCCAATGATGTGTAAATGCAGGGTAAGGCTCGGAGATCGATGGTGTGAACAATGTTGCCAAAATTTATGTGGCCCCTGTGAGAAATTACACCGTGAACAGCCAGAGAGCAAGGCCCATGTAGTTGTTGATGCTCCTCATGTACACCTTTCGGATCCACCTTTGGGAGCAGCAGTAAACGACCAAGTGGATAATCCTCCGTGTACCATACATCCAGGTATGTAGAATAAAAACAAAAACAAAAAAAGGGCACCGTCTACGGCCTTTAGTTCAAGATCAAAGTGTAGTATATTTTATAACGAAACGTAGCATCCATTTCCAGTTTTATACGTTTTAATGATTGTTAGTTATTTTCTTCTTGAATTTTACTAAACAAACAATAATTTGAATACAAAGAGATAATGGTTTGCTTGAGGTTCGCAAAGATTATTGCTTTAAAGGCGCGCAAGAAAAACATGCATAGCGTCTATAGTAGGCCCCTGCCTTCTTTCCGAACCTCAACCGAACAATTACCTACAAAAATATAAAAACTTTTAAAATTGAACACGGGAATGCCATGTCACAAGTTCACCCCTCGGCAACAAATATAATTTATAGCAACATTTGTTTTTGTTGATTGAAGAGAAAAATAATTAGAATTCACGAAAAAAAAAAACGATTAAAAATGCAATCATGATAACGTTTAGAATTGAAAACTGAAAGTTGACGTGCGAAGAACAGATACTACACTTTGATTTCGAACTAAACGACTTGGGCTCTGTGGTAGAGCGATAAATTTTAAGGGTTGTTGAAATTTATATTGAATTTATATTATCAGTGGTAGTGAATAATCCTTTGTTTACCTAAGTTAAACGTGGAAAATGACTTTGGCTCAATGGTAGAGCTGAGGTGTTTTGAATTATAAGCGTAATTCAGTTTTTTATATTTCTATTTCTACTAGCGTGGCCGTAGCTTGGAAAAGCTCAAGTTCTATTAAAAAAAAAATATTGACGATTTAGAAAAACTTATTACAGTAGTCAACGAACAAACCGTTTAGGAAAACAGCGTATTAAAAAACAATTCATTTGTTTTTACCCCTTTCCTTTCGGTGTTACAGACCAAAAATGAATATGTACGTCGCGTATTGTTATAGAAGATAATAGTCGTAAAGCATCTGTGTACCAAGCACCTCATCATCATCATCATCATTAGTCTTTTAACGTCTGTCGTCTTCTCTATCATGGGCATCGCGGAGCCAGTACTTCCTGAACTTGTCTAGCTCCTCTCGCCATCTAATATTCTGCCAAGCACCTAGGTACGTAAAAAGAGCATATTACTTTGGCTCCGTGGTAGAGCTGAGGACTTTTTAGATCGAATTGGAAATTAAAAAAAAAAACCCTAAAAAGCAAAAACGTAACTTAATTTCATTCTCAAGCTGCTAGTTGAAGCCTTGCTGTCAAAAAATGATGGAAACAAAAGTGAAAGCGGTTATCATAATTCCATAAAATGGATACTCGAATTGTAAACGTGTACCTGACGAGACATATTGAACGTAGTTTAGTTCAAGGATTTATTAATTTTTTGAAATTCTATTATCATTTTTGGGGGGCCTGTGGATACCCCGTAGTACGACTTAGCTAAGGTGGTCCCGATTGGAATCTAGCTGACGTGACGTAAACATGCGATTTATTGTAAATTCATAAGGCGTGGTCAAACAAGATAATTCAACGATTCAATTATATCCAAAGCGAAATACTCAAGTAATAATTAATTAGCAATGTGCAGATGTCTTCTGTCTCGCTAAGGGACGCAACTGATGTAGCGGAATAGAATTTCGTCCGTGTTACTGATGTAATAACACGGAATTTCACTCGTGTTCTAATAACGTGATAATGATAATAATAAAAATGCTGAATTTAAAGAATAATATGATATAAAACTACAAAAAGTAATGAGAACTGAAATAATTATAGATCCGTTTGTGGTCAACAGAATGCTATTAATCTCCAAGCTCACTGCAGTGCAAACGTCTTTTATCCATGTGTATGTATTAAATACAATTATGTATGTCCATATATTTCATATAGGTCGTCATTTTTGACTTACAGATAAACTAGTAACACTATTTACTTATGGTTTTCTTTCATGAATTCGGCCTATGTACTACAACATTTACCGTACCATGATCATGGTTACGGACTGTTAATGGATTGTGTTTCCTTTCTGGGTTTTTTAAAAGTCAAAATAAAAACTCAGTTGTGTGTTCAAATTATTTTCATATGCTCGAACTGAGAGTCGTGGCCATATGAGATTTGATTAAAACAACCTGAAATGAAAAATATTCGTACGGTCATTGGTCTTTTTTAGCCAATGATTCAATGAGATTGTTGTTGTATGCCTTGTTGTATTTTGGTAGTTTCACCAATTAATAAATTTCACGGAACCATTATTTCATCACACACTTGAACTTAATTTCTTTTGTTCTCTCAGTGAGAAGTTATCGGTGGGGGCAGGGCGAAGATTTTGAGATCCAAGTAAACAATGTGTAAACTGTGTTATAAAATTATGGTTTTGTGAAATTTATTCATAAATATGAAACCAGCAAAGTACAAAAAAAAAAAAAGCATATCTTTGAAAATGCTGCCTTTTCAACTCTAACCAGAACATTCAATACTGTGATTGTTAGAAACAGAAGCAAAGAATATAAATAGAGCATATAAGGGTTTTTTTTAGTGAGGTAGACCATTGTGCTTATTCATCCAGAGAGACTTGCTTGTTCCATATACTTTTCTGCATAGAAATACACTATGAGCGGGTGCACGGTCACATTGGGACATCCAATCCTGTCACACCCAATTTCAAATTGGTTGCGCTGAACACTCTCTCTCAAATGCCTCAGAACTGCACTCTAGAACTTTGCATTGACAGTCTGATTCTGGATGGACCAATTCTCTGTGCACAACCTGGTGAATGTTGAAAGAGAAGCATGGTTTTGGTTGTGCTCCTGGCCTGCTTCACTGTCTTTGGTCTTGGAGATAGTGGGCTCTTCAACTGTGGAGACTGTTGCTTGATCTCTGGGTCATAGCTGTAGACCAGAGTCTCATCATTGGTAATCATCTTCGGCGTGACTTTGATGTAGTGCTGCTTATGCTTGGGGCTAAAAATCCTGGCCAAAAACTTGGAAGTGACGCAATGCCTGTTCAAAAAGGACTTAGGGATTGCCTTGGGGACTGATCCGAATGGCACGTTGACAGTTATTGCGTATTGGGCCACATTGGGAAATTATGTGACAGGTAGAAGGTTGAACCTATGATTTGCATGTCTGCAGTAAAGGCAAAAGAAGCAGAGTCAGAGAAGACTGTGGTTACAATTCAGCGTTTTGTTTATTTCTCCTTTCTCTCTACTCTGGAGTTTATTGCTTATGAATGATGCCAGAAAATGCAACATGGGGGAGGATACAATGCAAGGAGAACAAACAGAAGACAGCAAAGTTAGTTTGGGTGTGAGAAAAAAAGTGGTAGACTATTGCTCTGACTCTAGGCATACTCTGTTGACCACAGGCTGTGAACTGCCTTTTATGGGAACAGCCCTTTGATTAGGGTGTAGATAACGTACGTCACCTGCCTAAGTTAAGTGAGCCATGAAAATAAAAAAAAATATTGTTTCCAGTGACAAATGCCACTTGAGGACAAATGTTTCGTCTGGAAAGATTTGTGGGTCAGCGAAACACTTATCGTTTTCTGAAGTACCTATGTTCATTGATACATGTTTGAAATAACACAGGTTGTTCCCTGGTGACAAACCCCATTTTCGTAGTGTGTAAAAACGTTCACCATTCCATAAGGACCTGTTATTGTTTAGCACCCTGAACCCATGCAGTGCACATCATCGTTGATGACGATACTGATATGCATTTTCCCCGTGATGTTTTGTGACCCTTGAAGCGTGAGCACCACTTGAAACGCCGGCTCGTTGCTTCAACATTTCAAGGGGTCTCTGTTGTCGATTTACAGATTTTGACTCCGAATTCGATGCTTGCACTTTGCTAAAGTCTGGTGTCCATCCGGGAATTGCAAATAAATATGGTCTCAAGAACGCATGTAACACTGGTCCGAATGTTCAGAGCATGATGTGATTTGGCATGCAGACTCGCAACAATTACTGCTCGTTTCCTGCTGTATGTGCATGACTGTCCTGTGTTTCAGATTAGAACTTTTATCAATTCTGCCATAATTGACGGTTCTGTCATCAGAAAAAATAATCTTCTGCAATCTTTCTTTTATTGATTAGAAAGATCATTAGAATATTTTTACCATAAGTCCAGGAGAGTTATTAATATATGATGCATTATGTAACTATATAAAACATGTATTTATATTCTATGAAATTATTTAACATATAACAAGGTTAATCATTGTTCAGGTCTAAATAATCAAGGTCTGACTCTTTTGAAAATCTATAATCTGTTACAAGAAAGTTGAAGTGATTGTAGTAATTTTCAAGTGGTCCAGTTATGATACAATGCTATAAATGATGGTGATAAACTTTTTCTGGTCACTCTTTCAACTCAGATTTCGTCAGTTTCTCATCTGATATCCAGCTTGATAGGGTTTCTTTTAATGTGGGTTCATTGTATCCTGAAATTAGAAAAATAAATAACTTCAGCCTTGATCTTGATAATAGGTAAAGATAACCAACATTTTGGCTATAATCACATTCATTGGATCCAGATGTTATCCTATGTTAGTATTCTTCATTGTGGATTGTATTGTTCTTAATTCACTTTAACATGTGAGGGAATAGATAATGTTGATCTGATGTTCTTGGGGTTTTTCTTGATGGATATGTGACTAAACTGTTTCAAACCAATATATGCCAAAATATAGAAAATCCTCGTAATCTCTGCCTAAATGAGAAATACTAAATTTTGCTAAAAAAAACCTTAATTAGATTTATAAAATAAGAAAAATGAAATAGTACTAAAATGGTGGCATTGATCCAAATTTTTATTAACAGACATAACATAGCAATCCATACATAAGTTAATTAAAGGAACATAGACAGTTTACTCATATCGGAATCTAACATAGGCTATAAATTAAATGCCAAATATCAAGGTTAAGATCAAAACATCCCTTGAAACAGAATCCAGCATCCACTTATAGATAATTCCTACACCCAGTCCATACCCCTTGACATGTAACTTACAATCACCAGCAAAACATAGGTACTACAAAAAACAATAAAACAAAATAAAAACTCCTCCCACTCATAGCGACACCCACAAGACTCTCATCTAATTCCCCAAACAGGAATCTAAAAACACATATCGTGCGCCTGAAGATGCCCAAAGACGGTAGAAACATAAACTTGTTTGTGTAGCGAATCCATTTCCTACTATATTTCCAGCTCTACTCTAAACCAACTTAACTCTTGGATTACAAAGTTGAATGTATCAAGCACTCTATGAAATAAATCCATCACATATCAAACATTGCTTTACATTATATTATGCTATATTGCAAATCAGTTTTGCGATATATATATATATATGTATATATCACCTGCTTATGAGAAAGCATTTGACTTGGTAGAACACATGGCAGATCTCAATTCAATTGGTAAGTGGGTATAAGATGTCAAATGAACCAATGTCTCCGAGCAATTTGAGCCAACATTTCAAAACTAAACACTCCCATCTTCAAGTTGAACATGCAAGTTTTTCAAATAGATTGTCTTATCAACAAAGTAATAAAATCTTTTCAAAAGTCTTATCAACAAAGTAATAAAATCTTTTCAAAAGTAGATTAAATGTTTCTGAAGAGGGTCAAATTGCTTCATGAAATATCGGGAACGATTGCACTGAAAATGAATATTATTTCAGCCAAGTCAGTTATTTTACCAGTGTGCTAAAGATTTTTGAAACGGTGCTCGGAGATGAAGCAGAAAAATGATGAGTAAAATCCCAATATCAAATGATATGATTTGTAGGCTTATTCTGGGAATGTCCACTGATATAACGGAAAATGTATGCCGTAATCAACTCCTACATTCAAATTTTGCCCTGCATGAATCGACAGATATTAACAATAAAGCGCAGCTGTTGGCATTAATTTGTTTTCTTGATGGAGATCAAATAGTGGAAAAGTTCATTTGCTGCAGAGAACTGTGTGCCACTATAAAAGAAGACATTTTTCCATATTTTGAATAACTATCTTATAAAATGAAATTCATCATAGTTGTTGTGTGTTAGGATTTGTACAGATGGCGCTCCCTCAATGGGAGGTTGTATTAAGTGTTTTGTATCATTTGTGAAAAATCAAGACCTTAATGTCATTACGTCCTGCTTTTTGCATAGAGAGGCCTTAATGGCTGGAACGCTGGGAGATGAATTGAAGGGAGTTTTGGATTGAGTTATCAAAATGGTAAACATTATTAGACCTGGAATAAATATGATAACTAGGTTTGAGAGAAAGAAGAATGTAACATATCTAGTTGTTGTCATGAATTTATGAGACAGAAATACTGAAATGCTTTGTAACTTTTGGCTATATCAAAGACCTGAGTAATTATGGAAACAAATTTCCAAGTTTTGCTGCAGGGAAAGTTTTTAAGATGATAGAACCATCATATTTTAGATTTCCGAGTAAACTCCTGGGCTGAATCTTGATGCCGATAAATACAAATGACAGAAAGATATACTGGTAGTCGAGAGCTAGAATGGAGAGGATGTATTCATGACTGTTATGTAGAAACACTTTGCTAGATTATTCACGAGGGACCGAGATGTGGATATGTGTTAGGCTAGAGTAAGAGGCCACACATGATTTAGTAGCTGGGTGTATGAGAGAGATCTCAACATCTGTGAAATGAAACCAGTAAGGTTTTGAACATTGATTGGTCAGGATAGAAAAGGTGAAGGGCGCGTTTGGGAGGAATATCTGGACTGAGTAACGGCTTAGAGAGCCAGGGCAAAAAAAAAAAATGAAATAGAAGTTTATGTAGACAGGACTTACAAGGAAGTTACATCATTAAATGTGTGGCTAGCTTTCAAGTTTTACATCTAGATCTATATACTTATTTGTACTTATTTTTGTGTTTAATTTTGGACTAAAAATAAATTTCAAATGATATTGATTCAATATTAACTGAAGAAGTATTGGCTATCCTTTCTGTTGATTGTGGTTTGAAGAATGAAAAAGAGTTAGTTGTTGTTTATTGAAAAAAATTTGATTTCCACCAAAAAAGAATATTGTTCAATAACTCGTACAGTTTTGACTATTCTGATGCAATATCATACTTATGTGAATTTGGATTTTCTGCAACATTAAGAGCAAAAGGTTAGAAACCATTCAATGTTTTGATAAAGAAATGAGAATCTGTTTATCATACATAAAATAGCCAAAGAACACCAGGTCCATGTTTTTCACCCACATACTTGATAAAACAAAGCACCATGTTTCTTTGTATACGATGAGCACTGGATTTAGTGATGAAGATAGATATAGAATTTTAGCCTTTTCACAGCTACTTGATTTGGCAACACAGACTGGCAGTGCCACTTGTGTTTTTTTGTTTTGTTTTTCTGCTTCACTCTTCCAAATTTGTCTACTGCCGTTAGGTAATAAGTTCCCATTATTTCTGTGTGGTATAGGTGTACTGTTACAAAGGTATTTTATTTTCATCAAACAAAATGAGATAAAAACATTTAACAAAACTAAAAAAGAAAATACCAACCTTTGCACATCCAGAAAACGATACCTACCTTTGCACATCTTGTTCACTAAATTCAAAGCCATTGTTTTAAAATTAAGTTATTTTTAAATTTAATTATTTGAATATGTTTTAGTTAGATTTTGGTTGTTTGCATTAAAATGAGTCCGTGCATTCCGATGTGCCCGAAATTTCAAGTGATGGGAAAACATCATAGCACAAAATGGCTGGTGTACATCTAGAACAGGATTTGACATATCCGGTTTGCTTCAAACTTTTTAAGAACCCCAAGACCCTGCCCTGCTTACACACATTCTGTCTGGAATGCCTGAAAATATATGTCAACTCTCAAGCAAGTGTCATCGCCTGATGAGGCAAGTTTAATTGTCCATTGTGTCGAGTCGATAGTCGTCCTCCCGAGCCTGCCAGTTGCAATATTAATTCGTGGGTTGATAGTTTTACAAATAACCATTTCTTTACATCGATGATCGGAAATCTGCAAACAGCCAACATAAACAATAAGGATGGTTCCAGGACTTTACCAAGCGACGATAACCCCATGGATTCACCCCTAGGGGCAGCAGAAAATGACCAAGTGAATAATCTTCCGTGTGCCAAACACTCAAGTATGTAAAATGAAAAAAAAAACAAAAAAAAGGTACTGTGCTGGTTTAGTGGCCCCAAGTTCAAGATCAGAGTGTAATATCTGTTATTCACCTATAACAAAACCTTGCATAAACCTCCCATTTTCATTTGTATACGTTACTTGCTTGGTGGCCCCCTTTGCCAGTCATTAAACTTGCTCAAGTTTTTTCCTTTGGGTAATTACGCATTATGTTAGTACCAATATAATAAAAGAGTCTTGGATTAGTACAATATGCAGTATATATTTACTGAGTAAATTAGAAACCCTCACCCAAAATGAAATAATGTGAAAATAAGTAATTGAACTACTTCAGAGCTATAAGTGTGGTCCGATGGACAGAAAGAGAAGGTCCAGTTCTGTAGGATAGTTACATCATATATGGAAGCCCAACTCCAACCTCCCCTATTATGTGTTTTGGAACAATGCTTTCTCTATGAGGCTGTATTTAATTAGTTTGGACTGAAAAAGAGGACCCCCACTGAGCAGTAGTCTTGAAAGTTTTACAGCTTTAAACACTAACCATTAAAAAGCTTTTTTTCAAAATTATTCATACATTTAGGTGTGGGGTTCTCTTAATGATGTGTATATATATTCCAGCTCTACTCTAAAACAACTTAACTTCAAGAGTAAAAAGTTGTATGTATTGAGCACTCTATGAAATAAATCCATTACATTTCAGAAGTTGCTTTATATTATTGATATATTATCATATTATGTTATACTGCTAGCCTGATTTGTACCACATATGTATAATGTGTGTGTGTGTAATGTCTTGAAAGCTCCACAGCCTTAAACATTAAACATTAAAAAGCTTTTTTTTCAAAATTATTCTTACATTTAGGTGAGGGGTTCTCTTAATGATATATATTTATATATATATATATATGTACGTATGTGTAATGTCTTGAAATCTTCATAGCCTTAAACATTGAAAAACTTTTTTTTGTGTCTCTTCTTACCCAATATCTGTTGATGTAACTTTAGGAGTGGTTTTACACATACTTTGTTGCTATGATACTTGGTGTAAATTTCTTTTTGTTTGGGATCATCAGTTGCTTATCATGCAAATGTTTTGGGGATTAAAAAAAACAAACAGTTATATTAATAAAGCAACCCCAGCAGCGTTTATCTAACGTTCCTTTTAGCTATGATTTCAATATATAGCTAGAGTCATATGTGCTGCTTATTTTATATTGGGTCTTATGTATTGTATGTGGATGTTATTTTATACTGCATGTCATTCGATTTATAATTTTAATATGTATTTTTGTATTTTTTTTTTTCTTTTCTTGTATATTGTTGCAAGTAGAGTGCTCCATATTTTAAAATCATTAATGGTTCCATTTTGCTCTAACTTTGGTCATGGGTTCTTTTGGGTCTGAAATAAAGATCTGTGAAATTTCAGTTCAATCTCTCTACTCGTTTACTACGGATCAAATGACAATGATTTCTTTGTTTATAACAGATTATTTTTTCCTATTTTTAACTAGCTAACATACCATAACAGAAAGTTCTACTGGACTGAAAATTTGTTTTCAATGTCAACTTTTTATGTAGATTTTCAGCCTAGCTTAAGAAAATAACATATTTTTCAGGGAAGGATGTCAAAGTGGGCTTGAATTTCATCAATATTTTCGGGAAGTTATTTTTAAGTAATGATTTTTGAATTGCATAGTGTCAAGAATATTATATTGTGCTGCAGTCTTTGTCTACTTACTTCTTAATTAAACTGAAAGGCAAAAATAAGTAAAAGTACAAAAACTTCAAAAAAAAAAAGACAATATATAATAAATATGAAATATAAGTTGCATTCTGTTATTTAGAAACTTATTTGAAATAATCTCCTGTTGTTACACGGTTAATATATCACTCAATTCAGACAACGTAAGTAGAATAAGCAATTAAAGAAAATAGGGAATTTGTTTACTTTTTAGATTTTAATGAAGCAAGGGTATTTGACCCCAGTGCAGCCAAGCTTGTAATATCTATTTGTAAAATTTTAAGGCTTTGGTTCACAAGAAACTACGAATAATAATGGTATCTCTCTCTCTATGTGGACTTGGGTGTTCAGTAAGAGGCCATTGTTATGGACAAATCATACTGTTCATTTTGTTGATATCTGCAATTTGCATAAATGAATCATCATAGCCCACATGTGTACCAGAACTAATTATCTAAAAAAATTATCAAAATCAAAGTAGATCTTTTATCAAAAAAATAACAGCATAAGATTTGGGCGTTGTTGTCTCAAAATGTCCATCATCATTACCATCAGTCTTTTATTGTCAGTCGTTGGATATATGCCTTTCTGAGGATTTCCACACCTCCCTAACATGGGCGTCATGGAGCCAGTACTTTCAGAATTTGTCTAGTTTGTCTCTCCATCTTGTATTTTGTCGGCCTTGATTTTGCATGTGATCTCTGGGGATCCATGTTGTGAGTCGTGATGTCCATTGGTTGTCTCCCATTCTTGCAACATGACCAGCCCATTGCCATTTAAGTTTTCTAGTAGATTCTGTCATGTCTTTGATTCCTGTTTTCTTCCTGATATACTGTGCTGTCTTGTGATCTCTCCGTGTGAAGTTGAGCATGATTCTTTCGTGTGCACGTTGCATGCTTCTCAGTCTGTGGGTCTGTCTCTTGGTTAGGTTTCGTTAGCACAAGAGCACTTTCTTGAAAAAGACAAAACAAAAACCTTTGTAGATGATGCCTAGTGTTGAACTTGTGCAAATTCACAAGGTTACAGGTCCAAAAATGTGACCAGGAGTGCTCGGATACAAGCACACCCACATAGATGCAGAGGAACTAAGAGAGAATCTGTTGGACACTTTGGCTGGTTGGAAGGGTGGGCTCTATGTGGGGCTACAGTGATTGGATATTTCCTACACGCTCTACTTTAGTTGCTCACAGGCTTCTTGGTCCCATGACAGCTATGACCAAATTTAGATGCAACATTGCTTGTTATTTCTCTCTTCGTATTGTATGTCAAGCATTGGACTTTTACCAACCATGGAATTTTCACATCCCAAAGCTCAGCCATACTTTTTGAATTTACCCACAAAGGGACAACAGATCCCTATCTAACCTATGACCTAGGGGTTCTCCTCCTATTGGATGCAAACTCTTGGCCTAAGGGGTGGGGTCACCCCTGGACAAGTCTCACTTTATCTTAAAACACCATTGCTTAGACTGGAGGGTTATTTTGCACACAGACCTCATTGTCTATGGTTCTACTGCTGTGAAAAACTCATTCAAAAATCTTTTTTTGCAAAGCCAAGCCATCATATTGGGCATGTAATTTCATTAAGTTACCTACTGGAATACTGGTATGGTTGGCCAGGGTTTGTTCTATTTTTGACAGGCCCGGTAAGCCAGAAGTGGGTTTTATTAACAATTGCTCGTGTGTACCTAATACCACGACACCCTCAATGAAAGTTTAAGTGGAGAATGATGAGATATATATATATATATATATATATATATATATATATATATATATATATATATATATATATGTTACGCTGAATCAGTGAAATTACCTTTGGCAACGGTCAAGTTTTAAAAAAAAAAGAAGTTTAATACGCACTTATGATTTGATCAAAAGTTTATTTATTCAAAACAAAGGTATAACACTATCATTTCACAATCAAAAGTTCATGTTATCAAATTGAAACTCAAAAAATAGTTGATATGTAGTTTTACCTTTCTTTACAAAAAAATAAACACATTTTGAAAATTTCCTCATAATTTTTGATTTTCATTGAAAGTTCATTTAATCAAAACGAAGATCAAAACTATTTTCTACGGTCAAAAGTGTACGTCATGGAGGTTTTTTTTTTCTTTTTTTTTTTCACAAAAAAATAAGTGAATTTACAATACTGGAACGGATTTTTATTAAAAGTTACTATTGAGATATTTTTGTAATAATGAAAGTTCCCATGTCGTGATCTCTATACCTACTTTGTACATCTACTTCTACAGTATAAAACAACTGGCTCTGTTTGACATTGTGACCCACCATATAAAAATTGATGCAGCTCAACCAAATTTGGCATGCATACTCGATGGACCTAAGGGAATATATTGAAATGAAAAGATTTGAGAATTTTTAAAAATCATTTTAGAGGGGACGGGCTTCTATTTACAATGTAACTATAATACTAAACTGATCTCTTACTTTCCGGTCACTAAACACGTATACCTATTAATACTAGCTGGAAGCAGCCTAACAGGATGGGCTTCAGCTAGTTTATTTATAACTTTCCATGTTATGATCTCTCGTCTCACCTGCCTTATGTAGATATACTTCATACCTACATACGGTTATAAATACTTCTTTTATCTAGCTTGGCTCTCGGCCTAGATCTCCACACAAGCTATTTCTCGTTAACAACAGTCCACTTGTGCTTTTTTTCAACTTTTGACATTGGGTTGGGCACTTTACATCACCAGCGAGAAAAACCCATTTACTCCTAATAAGTCAAGTAGTGCCCTTGTGCTGGCCCTGACTTTTGCCATCCCTGTTTGGGGTTCCATATATCATGTTACCACTTATTTGGGATCCTTTACCGTATGTGAAATAGACTTGGTTGTGACAAGCACCAGAAGTGGTGTCACTTACTTTATTCTATGCTATTTTTACCTGTATCAAAGGGAAAAGATAGATTTGTGCCTTTCCCCCTCAACCCCCTAACTCAAATGCCCGGAGGGGGACTCCAATATCAGGGATGCAATTGACCTGGACACAGTTTTTCAGTGTTGACATCAAAAAAAATATTTTTGTCCCAGTTTGACTACCTAAAAATGCTAAAAAGTGCTAGATTTTAAGAATAGACAAAAATCCCCCAAAATGGCCCAAACACACTGGAAAGACGCTGAAAATTGCCAAAGAAATTGCTAAAGTGTTTACGTATGATCACGCTATTTTGCACCTTTTCACACTGCCCATACAAGATATGTGGTGAATTTAATACGAAAAGTGTTAAATTGGCAACACCCATCCAGGAAGCAAAGGCCATAGTAACAAAGTGCAATGGTTATCATTTATCCATGTTGGGCATCCATACTTGGAGATCACCTCCAAAAGAAAGGTATCAGAGTGGGAATGTGACCTGTGCTTGATTCCCCAGCCCCCCTCCTGTAACGGCTTGTAATTAATACCTTTTCAACTGAGAACAAATGGATAAGGCAAGGGTTAATTTAAAAGAAAAAAAGTCCTTCCTTCTGATGTCATTGTACTGTGTGACTTGAGCTTCCTTGATTTGTCATTTGATACCTTTCATTCCAGTTGATGTATTTGATCATGGGTTGTTTTTTTGCAAGAAAGGATTGTCAGTTATTTGATAATGTCGGAGTAGGAATTAGATTTCACATTCTTTGGCAAATATTTATTTCACTAGTCTTTCATTGAAGATTTCAATCGATTAATCACCGCTACCCACAGCAGATCAGTTAGAGTACAGTTGCTGGGTTTAGGTTATTCATGTGTTCTTACATTTATGTATGTATGTATATATCTGGACTTTGTCCAACCATAGTAGAAACTTGAAATTTTACATGCACACTCCCCTAGTTGGGACAATGTTTTTTTTTTTTTTTTTTTTTTTTTCTTCTCTCCAAATCACCCCAAATAGGTTTTCATTTTATGTGGGTTTTACATAATGGTTTACACCCTTCATTTTAGGTGAGGATTGTTCTTGTTACGATAGGAAAAACTAGAGTTTGACAAGTATACACACGCACACATTTTTCAAAATTAGAATTTGTAATGAGTTCTTCCACTTTTTTTTTCTTTTTCTTGCTGGCTTGTTAAGGACTTGGCTTAATTTCTTTCTTTTTTTTTTTTTTTTTTTTCAACTTCATTGCTACATTTATCAAATTATTTCTTTTGAACTCTGCACATAAAGGGCACTGTCCCAAAAAGTAGAATGGTATATATAAATCTTCGATTACTTATGTCCCTCTGTTTGTGTGTGTGTGTGTGTTTATCATTTTTTATTTTTGAAGATATATTTGGACAATTTTCAAAGAGTGCCTAATTGTACGCTGGCCCATAAAAAAAATGACTGACTCTAAATATTGCCTCCTTTTTAAGACCTTTTTTTTCTGTATGTAAGTGCATGCAAATTTTTTTTGCTCTAATTTGCATTCTCTGCTAGTTTGAATTACATTGGAATAGATAGGTGCAAATCAGATCATTATTGTTGGGATGAGGGCACATCATTTCTTTATTGAATTTTCAAAAACTAACTTACTGAAAAAACATGTCTCGGTACCCCATTAGTACTCAGAAAATTTGATGGGGATATGCTGTGTGATTTTTTTTTTTTGGCTAACAATGTCTCATACTGACTTCAGCTAACTATAATTGGAAAAATCTGTGTGTATGTACCAAGTTAACTTGACTACTGGCCAGAATACGAGATTGATAACCACTTTATTTATTAGCATACAAGACATGGCAGTGTTGAGTTTAAAGTTGTCTGGTTCTGCAGTTCAAAGTTGACATTTGCCAGATATATCAGTCAGCACACAAGGCAGTGCCATGTTGAGTTTGTAGTTATTTGGATTTGTAGTTCCCAAGAACTCTAATGAAAAAAATAGACTGCAGATTATAGATTTCATCTGGAATTATGGATCTAAATTTAGATGTAAAATATCTAAATTACGAAAGATCCAAATTTAGATAATAGATATCTTAATTGGCAATATCAAAAGAAGTGAACAAAATACATCAATGCCGTAGTTTTGTTCAATGGATGGAAAATTATTTCTTATGACAATTCTGGCAGGCTGTCCCACCCATCATAGGGTCTGGCCCCTTCCATACGTGCACCTTTGGAATGTGCATTGTTTTAGTTTAGGGAATTATTGTTAAAGATATATAGATACATGTTTGTGTCTAATGCATCAATGAATATTAGTAGATAAAGAAGGAAAAAAGATTTTGATTTCCCAAGGGCTCCAGCCTTTCCTTCTAGTCGTTTACTATATTTATCTATGATAGTTAACCTGGCATGACTCAAGGTTATAATAGTAGGGTACCCCAGTTGTGATTGAACTTACCACACTGCACAATGGTGCGTCTGTAAGACTAACTTGCAAGAGCAGGGTGCCAAGAAAATTGTGTTCCAGAGATTGATGGTCTTCAATACTTGCATAACATCCTTGACATTTGTGTCTCTATTTCCTATTGAGTATGATTTTTTTTTTTTTTTTAAACTGCACTGATCTCTTTTCCGCTAAAACTACAAGGTCAATTGACCTGATATTTGGTGTAGAGAATCAATGCAAATGGACTTCTCATATTGGCTAACCTACCAGTTCACCAGAGATCATTTTGTTGCCAATCTTTGGTTTAAATTATTCAAAAAAATCAATTTGTACCTGGACTTTCGTCATTCTTTCTCCTTACAAATGACTCATATTTCTTCCATTATAATTCTCAAACAAGTTTTGGTGTTTTTTGATCATTTATCGCTTTTTTTGGTAATGAAACTGTTAAAGTAAAGCGAGTACGTTTTTGTTTCTCCCTTTACCCTTTCTATTTCCTCAGTGACAAAAATGAGTGGGAAGGGAATGTTCTGGAAGGGTGAAGTATAGAGACACATGGCTCTGTGTTAAATCAGGTCATTTTTTGTTTTGTTTTTAGTTTTGGATAAAATTGTAAGTTATTATTCTACTGACTTTTTCATCTCTGTCATTTTATGAAATTTTTTTTACCATCATTCTTGATAGTGGATTGCATTAACGGTTCATTACTTCTGGAAATCAATTTTTTTTCCTTCTGACTTGTGATTTCTTTACCTAATTTTTCCCTTTGGCTTGGTTTTCATTACCTGAATCCTGTTTCTAAGTTTTTATGTTCTGTTTTATTTACACAGACTGGCAATTGTGGTCCCATAGGTATTAACTCTAGTTTTGTGGTCCCATTAGCATTAATTCTAGTTAACCTGGTTACTCCTTTAATCTAGCAACCTCTCTGGAAAAAAAGATTGATTTCTGAGGTTATTGTGAACTGCTACCACTATCCACTATTCGGACAACAACCACTGGTTTTTAACCTCTATATATGTTCTTGATTTTCAATTGATTTTGAAAAAAACCCAAACTCAAAGCCATCAGTCTATGACAGAAAGTAAATAATGCAGATTGGAAGTACAGTTTTATAAATAATTTTTTTTCCATTTGTTGTGTTGGGTAAGAAGAAAGGACATTTAAAAAAATATGTTGTCTATTTTGAAGTTCTGTTTTTATATATCTGTGTTCTGAACGATTGTTTTTTTTAAAAAAAAATTCTGAATAAAGAATAAACTTGTTGATCAATATTGAATTAATTAAAATTTTTCATTTATTTTTATTATTGGATGAATAATTAACACATTATTGTAACACATAATGGAACACATTATTTTTATTATCAATTGTAAATTGTATTAGCAGCCCACTATATTCTTGGGAATAATTTTTTTTTAGTTTGGGCTTCTTCAGCCTACGCAGTGAATCCCTTATTTCATCATATATTAAGCTCTGTTCTAACTCCACTTATTGTTAAATGTATTGAGCACCTTATGAAATGAACCCCTCATACATCAGATATTGTATTTTATCATATTGTATTCATGATTTGTATTGTGTATATAATGTATATTCTTCTCTTCCTGCTACTGAATTGTTTCATGACTTCTTTTTTTTCTTTGCTTAAGACCTCTGTGGTTATCAGAGTAAGTGAAGCAAGGTCATTGAATAAGCTACGATTGAGCCCCTATTTTCTTTTTCTTTTTTTCTTTTAGCCCTTCCCACCATGTGTAGATTCGGGCAGACAGAAAGCAGTCAGGATTGTAGATACTGGCTTGTTGCAAAGTAACTAGATTATTTACCAACGTTTGCATGCATTTTCCTTTTAGTCTGCTAATGGAAGCCATCAACCAGAACTGGCAACATAGTTTTCTTCAGTTTTTGAGTGGGTCTGGCTATGTATGTACAATACGTACTGCTCGTACTAATGGAGCTAGAGGACTGAAAATTTAAACATTTACTCCTTATTATGTTTGGAAAAGATTTTTTTTTATTTCTTTATTTTTTTAATCAAATTCTGCTCAGGATTTAGTGGGTTCAATTTGCAATTTTGCAATGCTAAATTGATCCCTTAGTTTGTGCACAGCAGCATTTTTGCATTTTTAAAAATTTTTTTTAATTTAAACTTATTTTTAGAGACCACTATCCAACAAAAGGAAAGAAAAGTAACTACCCCCTCCACTGCCAAAAGATGCTGGTCACGATGTTAGTCATGTGACGGTTCCTATGCAGTAACTTGAACCAACCATTTTTTTATTTTTATTTATTCATTGGCCTTTAAGGTTCTCTGTTCGACACAGGCCTCCCCCGAATAAATCCAAGAGGGCGGGTGCTGATAGGCTAGATCTTGCCAATTTGGTCCATGACATATCTTTCCCAAAAGCATTAACTGGAAGGTCAATGTTGGATTTTGAACTTTGCTCTCCTATCCCAATTTTGCAGCCTTACCACTTGGCCACTCGTGTTTCCTACTTACCAGTTGGTTTCACTGAACAACCAGATTATTGCCGATGCTTTCATGTGTTTTTATTTTTTTTGTTTCTGGGATTGGGTTGTTTGCTGATTTGATAGGAAGGGCCTTATCATTAGCGATAATTGTACCCTGTAGATATCGCAGCATTTACAAAACTGACAACTATTGGCACTGTTTTATAAAAAAAGATGTGTGCAACTATGGCCGCATACTCTAGACCTTCTCATTCATGGACGAATAGTTTGGGGGTAGGTATTTGTTGAGGCCAAATCGCCTGATATTACTGATTTGTATATAAGGAAATAAAAAACAATTCGGAAATAGCCCAAAAAACATCGAAAGTAGCACAAATAAATACAATTATTTATTATATCATTGTCTCGTGTTGTGTGAGAGATGATGAAATAAATAGTACTCCAAGGGAAATCCTGAGTCAACGTCTCCCACATATGCTAATTTTTATCACTAACTTATATTGTAAATTGAACCCTCCTCAGAAAATCTGGGGGATGGGGGACTTTTCAGATAATAAAAAAAAGTAACAATTTTATCACTCTTTAAAGAGTGTGCGTGGTATTTAATGTTTCTACTATAAACGGTTAAAGGTGATCTACATATGTATAATTTGTCAGAACACATGAATCACTTGAACCCTGCAAAAGTGTTGATTGATAACAATATTCCAGTACTCCTGACCATACCATTTTGTCTATAGACTTGGAAAGTGGCATCAGTTCACCACTAGACCCCTTCTATGAATTTTTTGTTTCTTCTTTGGAAAAAGCTTTTTTGACCCCCTTGAGCCTCATTTCAACAGGTTTAGTAATAGCACCTAGATTCTCGAGATGTTTTTTTTTACTCTAATTTAATTGATGTCATTAATAGAATTTATTCTGACCATATTTACTCATTGATGGAATTTTTTTTACATGACTTTATACTTTGACACTACAGTTATTCAATTCATTTTATTTCTAATTCATCTATTTCATTAGTGTCACTTGACCTTCTCTAATTCAATAATGCTTTCTTTTGTTGTGTCTGAATTCCAGTTAAGAATGAAGATATTAAACAGATTTTTAAAACTCAATTCAAGAAAAAAAACTAGAAAAATGATTATTTTATTTCATTTTATTTCATACTATCTAAATGAAAGGAAGAAAAAGAGCCCAGGATTGCTCTCCTTATATTTCACATATATCTATCATTATGTATAGGCAAGTATACCGAAATTAGTAACACACCTGGTCCCAGGCATTTTGGATAAGAAGTACTCAACCCGTAATACCCTGGTTAGCACTCTAGATATGTTTTTAAAAAAAGTTCAGCGCTTAATGAAGTACTTGGTCATTACATCTATTGATATTCGAACCATCCTCATCTTGGTTGTTTTTCATACAACGTTTTGGCCGTTGCACTCTACGGCCTTCGTCAGGTATCATCTGGTAGATGTGGGGAAGTAACAAACCGAACCCTTTATTTATCCGACGGGGGTATATTGACCGTACTACCCTCTTAGCATTAGTAGTATTGTTATATTGTCTCACACTAGGATTGAACCTAGAACCCTCAGATTACTTTACAGTAATTTGTCTGATGCTGTAACCACTGCGCTATGTGTCCATGAGGATGGTCCGAATATCAATAGAAATAATAATAATACCTCATCTCAAAAATTCCGAGATATATTGGTCATTACAGATGAACATTTGAGAAAATTAAAACTCCTGAATGAAGCTCAGCTACCTGACCAAATTTTTTTACATCATTTTCAAATAGATTTGATTTAAGTGAAATAATCATTTTTTATTTCGAACATTTGCTATTTTTACAATGTTCCTTCCAATTGATGGAAAATAAAAGAATTATTGATAATGAACAAAAAAAAATAGAAAAAAATTGCAGATTATCAGACAAAAACTTAGTTTTGTTCTTGAGCTTCTTTCTCGAGTTAAGATTTGTTGAAATTTTTATTCTGTCACCCTGTCATGATCTAGGTAGAATTTTTCTTAAAAGTGTGAATATCTTACAAATTAACATTGAAGGACACACTTTCCAGTTACACTGACAGAAGGATGATCAGATTTCGGGAAGTGGATTGGGCCGGGAACTGACACTGTTTCTGAAGCCAAGAATTTTTCAGTACTCCCAATGATATATTAAAAATCCTTGCTGCACGAGGGAGCTCAACAACAGTACCAAACTTTTCTCCGATCATCTTCAGAAACATACAAATACATTGTAGAAATATGAAAGTGTTGACATGAAATTAACCAATTTTGAGGTCACCAGAAAAACAAGTTAATTTCCAACAATTATTCTGAAACTCCTATAGCAGTAATAATAAACGTTTACTTCATACACAGGATCTAATGTTATATATGACAGGAAAAAAAAACTATACATGCTTTATCTTGATTATCTTTTGATTGAGGAGATCTCAAAGTGGGCAGGATTGCTAGTCTTTTCCAAAGCAGTGTAGGAGTCAAAACACAAAACACATAAGATACACTCGATCTGATTACATTTTTGAATTTTACAGAAAAGGTTAGCCTAAGTCTCAGAGTTTCAAAGTGGTGGTGGTCAAAAAAGAGCCCAATATTTCACATATATCACATGTTTCAAAGTGGTGGTGGTCGTCGTTGTATGACACAGTCCTTTCCAAGGAGTACTTATGAATGTTGGAGATTGAATAGAAAGGCTTGCTTGGCAATATGCTTAAAATTGAGCAAAATTCCAAAGCTATTGTAGATACAGATGTAATATTTTGGATTTCTTCATAAGTTTGGTATTGGAAGACCTGGGATTCTCTTCTCAGTGGAATCTACGAGAGTAAGGGGGGGGGGGGCTATGTGATATAGAATGACTCAACTACTAGGATGGTTCGAACCATAAATTCTAATGAAGTGTGTTCAAGGAATAAGCTACGTCTCTCATCTCTTGTTGGCCTATGATCATTAAAAATTCTGAATTTTCAAAAAAAAACCAAACAAGCGTGAATGCTGCCGGATGCAAACTAAGGGATCTATTTTGCATGAACTTACATTGTAAATTGACCCCCCCTCCACTAAAGTTTTGGAGGGGAATTTCCAGTAAACAAAAAAAACATTTTTTGTACTAATTGAAAGGGGTGTGTGTGTGTGTGTGTGTGTGTGTGTGTGTGTGTGTGTGTGTGTGTGTGTAAAATTTCAAGTTTCTCCTATGAATGGTCAGGGCTGGGACAAAGTCCAGATTAAGATAAATATCTGTCACAACACATAAATAACCTCACCCATCAACTGTATTTAAACCGATCTGTTGTTGGTAGCGGTGATCAAATAGTTAAGAGTTCTGGTCAGTCACTGTATATGTGTGTGTATGTCGATATTTTTTTTATTTGTATTATTTGTCAAGGGAGGTAACCATTTAGTGCTAATTATTGAGTTGTTATCTGCATTTATTTATTTTAAAAATTGTCTTGCAAATGCATAATTTTTTTTGATGGCATGGTGAACTAGTTGACTAAACCTTTTTATTGCAAATACTACACTTATCTATGTATACATATATATATATGTTTTTTTTTTCTTTCAGGTAAGCACAAATCATTCTATTGTGCCAAATGCTGCCTGGCATGTTGCAGTGATTGTATCCCTACTGATCACTCTACTTGCTTCAAGGTTTCCCCCTTGCAACAAGCAATCCAAAACAAAGTTCAGCTCGCTCAGGTGTACACGTCAATCATCGGACTCCAGAAGGACAACCTTAAGCACCTGCAAGGTGTAGTTTCCTCCAAGCTCCAGGAGAGCAGTACTAACCACGAACGCTTGTGCCGTGAGATTCTGTCCATCCGGCCGATGGTTGACAAAATTTTAGCAGAGGATGAGAAACGGTTGTTGGATGAGTTGAAAATCAAGACAATGGGAACAAAGACAGAATTGAACCAGATGCAAACGGCGTGTCAGAACAGCATCGACATTCTCAACACGAAAGGTGAAGTGCTGCAAAGTACGTTGGCAATGAATACAGTCGAACGGCTCCACTTCCTGAGTATCTGGGATGATATCTCAGGATTTATGGAAAAGAATAGTTCTCAGCACCAAGATATCAAAGTACAATTGGAAAATCTTCACACATCTTGTGTAAACTTTGAGAAAAGTATCTTGATTAGCAAAATTTTGAAAGGGACGCAATCTTCTCTCGGTTCTCTTGTTAGTAAGAACCCATCTACTGGAACGTCCAAACCGTCTGTTCCAAAAGAAACTCCTTTGGCTTGTAATCTCAAAACTCCAAGTCCTGTCCGATTAAAATTGAAATCTTCCCGTAACCTGAAACTAGACTCCGAGAAGCCCCCCCTTTTGACCGGCATCTGTCTCCTTCCTGATGATGTTGTGGTCATGTGTGACTTCAGTAACAACAAACTGAAGATGTTTGACCAGCAGCGGCAATTGAAATATTGCATCTTCCCCACTAGCCCCTATGGGGTCACCTACAAACCTGACACCAATCAACTTATTGTGAGTCTACCCAGCTCTCAAGAACTTGCTTACATTTCTCCGTCGTTGAAAATAGAGAAACAAGTGAAAGTATTGAAGGAATATTCGACAGTTTTGTTCAATAGACAAGAGAGAACGCTCGTATGCACTTCTACGAGCCCCGCATGTATTGATATTTTATACGATGATGTGGTGGTCCGAACGTTGGGTTTAGCAACCACCCGTCGTCCCTTATTTGGTGAACCAGAATACCTATCTCTGCATCCCAATCAAAACATTCTCGTGTCAGATTGGGATAGGAAAGCTTTGTTCTATGTTGACAACAAAGGCAACGTGATTTCTACGTTCACGGGGGACCTGGGAGTCAATGAGTTGCGATGTCCGCTCGGCATTGCTATAGACCCCCGAGGCATGATTTACTTGGCCGATAAAGAGGGAAGTAGAATCTATCGCTTCTCGGCGGATTTTAAATTTGAATCGATTATCTTGACACAAAATGACCGTATTAATCAGCCGATTGCGATGGCGTTTGACTCTAGGGGTCATCTGTTTGTCACAGAAAATTCTGGTTATCTCAAACTTTTTGGGTAACCTTTTGTCTCTCTTCAACGACATAAGCCACTGGAAAGTGCTCTTCATTGACTGCGGAGCTCTTTTGTGGAAGAAATAAAGTTTGTTAAACTTATTACTCTTAGGTGCCTAATTGTCACCCCCTCCCCTGCCCCCGCTTATTAATTTTGAGAAAAATTTCCATCCTCTCTGCTCTTGTCTGCTAATTAATTTTCAAGAGACCTTTTTTATTTTCTTCTCCCTAATAGTTTGGTTGGTGTCTAGGGACAGCTACAGACCTTTGAAAATTTTCTCATTGAAAGACAGCTATTATAAATAATACAGGGGGAAAACTTGGTTTAACTAATTATGGACATAATTTGTTTAACGAAGTTTAATTGTATCTGCTAATTTGAGGGATTCAAACATTTTGTACCTCTGAAGAAGTGTTCAGTTTGATATTTCTTTGTTCCTGTCAATACTGTACATTTTTACTTCCCATATGCCTAACCCATCTATACTGTAAATTTTCCTCAAATTACCTCCTTTTTTCTTTTTTTGTTGAGATCCTAGTAAATTGTAACCCCCCCCCCCCGGCTTATTGAATTATGACAGTCCCCCCCCCCCGCTTACTCGGACCGCTCCTAGCAATTTAGCACCTAAGAGCATTCCAGATGGAACGAAAAATAAAGAACTTTGACTCAACTTGAAAGGGAGATAACGCTGATCAGATGTTATTCCCCTCGTTATTAACATCTAAATTTTATCATATGAATGGAACTAAGGGTTTTGACCTCTTGGAATCGGCTGACAAGTGAAGAAAATGGAATAAAGAATCTGATGACCAAAGTTGGGGGTTTTGATGCATGTTATTAGAAAATGAAAAAAATACAATGATTAGAGTCTAACAGCAACATACCTGGACTTCTTTTCATCTAAATTTGTAAATTTAATTATTTTGTGATGGCTAAATAATTTGAATGATTTTTCCTTTGTTGGGTCATCCTTACTTGTAGGGTACTAACAAACACTTAGCCAGTTGGCTAGGTTATCTCCCCTGTTTGCTAAAACGGCTGTCGTCACTCGGGTGTGCACTCTCCCAGTTGTACGAAGTCAACATACTCATTCATTTTGCTTCCTTTTTGATCTTCAGTGAATTCGCTTATTTCTTAATACGTTAACAAAAGACTTGCTTTAAAATTGCTAAAAATGGCTAACTTTATTTTCATTTCCAGCCAACTCTATGGGTAAAAGTGTTACATCCATCTCTTCGCATTTTAATATCTTGGTTTAAAATTGTTTTTTTATTTTTTTTCTCTAAATTTTTTTCCTCATTTTTAACATTGAATTGGTTGGTGTGAGTGTACAAAATTTCGCATCAACACCCACTCAATCTGAAAAATGGTGAAAAAATGAATAGAAAAATCATTGAAGGAAAGAAAGATGTAAAAGTTATGATAATACTGGCTTCGTATGACTCCGAGAGCAAGCCGTTTTGTCAGCCATTTTAGTCATCAAGGGAGATAATTTAGCAAATTTTTATTCAGTGCTATATAAGCAAAGATCAGCCAATTTTGATGTGTTGTCTGAAAGTGGAGCATTCCTATAAAAAACTTTTTATGAACTGGAATTACGTGAAGCTCAGAAGGAATTACCATTGATCCCCTCACTGCAGATGACGGAAATTTCCCTCATTGCGTTCTTTGGCTCAGTTCTATCTGTGGGTGAGGGCTCTTATCTTGTATGGATATATTGCATTAAACAAGGGTTTTTATCTCGCGATGGATATCCTGCAATAAACAAGGGCTTCTATCAGGCTATAAATAAGAGCTTTTATCTTGCAATAAATAATATTTACTTTAGACACCTTCTACAATTAATGGGTTAATTTATATAGGAATAATTTTTTAGCATTCCCAAATTCCAAGAATGGTGATGTTATATTATGCTGAGTCACTGGAGGTGTAGGTGACTTAGGTGTAGAAGAAGGAGGTAGAAGGTGCATGCTGCCTCTATAATGACTCTTTGCAAAACAAACACTGGACACTACTTTTGCTTTTTTGCCTTTTATGTAAAAACAAAGTAAAGCAAAATTTTGTTAACTGCGATGGGGTGTACCTGTATTCAGGGTGGCCCGATTTTATACCAGGGATGAGGTCTTAGAGAAGGTGGCATAAATGAAAATAGCACCAAATAAATCCATTTATATATGTGTGGATGTCAAATCTGTCTTTGGATGGAATTCCATCTTGGAGAAGTAAAGATTTGTCAAAGAAAAAGTTGCTAGATCGTTGCAGGAGTGCTTGAACATTTTGGCCATATTTTAGCCACTTTTTGTCCTAAAAAAAAAATTTGTTACCATTTTCAAGTATTTTTTTGAGTTTTGTGGCCTTTTTGGATATTTCTTGGCTACTTTTTTTATTTAGCACTTTTTAGCGGTCAAACTGACGCAAAAATATTTTTCAAGTTGGTAACACTGAGTTACAGCTTTGCCAATCTTTTAGGCTTACATGTACAACCATGTTGATATAAGTTCTTACTAATAAATATAATATTAATTTGTTATATAAATAATAACTTGGTTCGTTGAATATTGCCTGAATTACGAAAAAGAAGAAAAAAGAGGTCTGGTTAGTCACTCTGTAGAAACTATCACATGATCAATGTCTTTTGGCAGCATGCTGTCTGGGGGTGAGTTGAGCAATTAGAAAAAGGGGTGATCAATAAATGAGGTGCTCCTTTTTGCCTTTTGTTGGATCACTAAAACATCTGAATTTCCACAAGCATGATCACTGCCTGATACAGACTAAGGGACCAATTCAACTTAAATTTACATTGTAAATATACCCCCCCCCCAAAAAAAAAAATTAATTTTGTGGGTAATTAAAAAAATAAAAAAGATAAAAATCTATTTTTTTTTTTTTTTTTTTTTTTCCTTGTGAAACTGACTGACTGGTTATGTGTGTGTCACTTGTACGTGTCACGTAGCATGTAAGCTTGACATGGGTATAACCAGCCAGGCAGAATCACTTGAAAAATATAGAAATCTATGATGACATTTCTTCTTCACTGTTTCTAATTAGAGCGAATTTCAAACTAATGTTATTGTTGATTGGTGTATATCAAACCAAGGCAGCCGGAAAGAGAAAAAATTCTGAATTGATTAAAATTCTTCAGAAATTGAGTAAAAAAAAAAAAAAAAAATATATATATATATATATATATAATGACCAAAGTCAGGGAGTTTGAAATCTGTTTTCAAAAAAACCAAAACGAAACCAAGTTAATTAAAGTTTGGTTGCCGCATACCTGGACTTGTTTTGATTTGAATGTGTAAATAATTATGATGACCTCTCTTTTAAATATATGAAGTGTGTCCAAAAAGAAAATAAATCTTTTTTTCAAAGACCAAATTCATTGCTTTATCTAAAGCTTCATGGGACTGGCCTCCTTCAAAATAGTCCTGTTGTTGATAAATTGTCCCCAGTGTTTTTTGTTTTTTTTCCAGTTCTGGAATTAATTTCGAGGGATAGTGTACAGGTCTAGAGGTGTGTTTTCTTGTTTTCTCCTATCACTTCTATTGTCTGAGATCAATTACTTTTCGGGGGGTGGGTACCAGGTTTTGGAACAAAAATGTTTGCAGGAGTGTTAGATGGCTGGGGGGTGAGAGTTGTTTTGTGCTTTGTCAAGAATTTGATGCATACAGATCTGAAGCTGTACAATTTTTGTGTCTGTACTATGCATCATTAGTTTCCCTTTCGAAATCATTAGGCATGAACTTGTACCGATTTTCACTCATTCAGAATCTTCACGGACACCCAGGCGATGATTTCCTCAGATCAAATTTGGCATCATCTTTGGTGTATATTCTTCCCATTTGAAGTACTGGTTCCACTTATGGCATTATCCCCATAGACCTATTGCTATATTAAAAAAGTCTGCAAAAAAGTTTTTCCCAATTTGAAATGGAATTTCACAAAAACATGTTGCTTTTCCAGATCATTCATTGTTCATTTGAGCAAAAATAATGGCTTGACCTTGACTCACACGTTCACTCTGGTGCATGGAGCTTGAAAACTAACCAACGTGGCTTGATGCATTGCGTTTTTATATATATATATATATATACAAAAGCTCAAAGTCACTTCTATATAACATTTTAGTCACAAGCACGCTAAAATGTTTCGTTGTCAAGCTGTTTTATAAATTTGGATTCTTTATGGAATTACATCATATGTTCCTTTCATAAGGGGGTCAGCGGGGGCACATTCCCCGACCCCAATTCAAGCAAAAGCCCTTTGTCCTCTTAGACTCATGGTACTTTTAGGCTGATTAGATAAATTCAGGGACGTTTCTTTCTATTTTCATTTGTAAACGAATGATCACAACCCCATCATCCGAAAGGAGAACATTCCTTTGAAAACTTTCTGTAATCTGAAATGACAGGAAACAAAGAATCAATTACCATTAATTCTCATTGAAAAATTTTTTTGAGTGTTTCCAGACTAAAAGAAATGGTATTGATGTTTTGTTATGCTGAGTCATCAGAGGTTGGGGTGGTGGGATGTACAAGAGAATGGCGTATAGAAAAGGGGTGCACACTGCCTCTATAATGGCTTGCTACAAAACAAGTGCTGAACACTCTTTCTGTTTTTTGCTTTTTTTTTCGTAAAAGCAAAGAAGTGGCCTAAAGTGAAAATTTCGAAAAGCTAGGGATGGGGTGGGGAATACCTATTGAAAATAGCTTTGATTATCTGAGTTCGAATCTCACCGGGAACTTATCCTGAGTTGAAGTTGTCATAAAAATGAATAAAAACTTGCCCTCACAGTCAATAATTGAATAATCGTAGCGTTCTTTTTTATAAACTATTTTAAAGGATTACGAGACAGACATTTATCCTTGCGAAAAAACTGTCAACAACATGATTAGGTAGTATATCTTGGAATTTTTGAGATGAGGTATTATTATTATTTCTATTGATATTCGGACCATCCTCATGGACACATAGCGCAGTGGTTACAGCATCAGACAAATTACTGTAAAGTAATCTGATGGTTCTAGGTTCGATCCTAGTGTGAGACAATATAACAATACTACTAACGCTAAAAGAGGGGAGTATGGTCAATATACCCCCGTCGGATAAATAAAGGGTTCGGTTTGTTACTTCCCCAAATCTACCAGATGATACCTGACGAAGGCCGAAGAGTGCAACGGCTGAAACGTTGTATGAAAAACAACCAAGATGAGGATGGTCCAAATATCAATAGAAATAACATGATTAGGATTTTCATGTGATGCGACCAAATTATATGAATTGAAAAAAAAACAAACCTTTATGTGTTTTTCCTCAATTTCTTGAATTTTCTCCCCTCTTGGGATTTCTGACTAAATGATTGGTTCGCAATAGAGGTCCATGGGAAGATGTTGGTGACCTGCCCCACACGGGGAGTCTGTGGGGAAGAAGCCAAATCAAATTTTTTTTTTTTCTAAGTTTTTGAATTTGGTAATCACTCCTAATTTTGTGAAATTTAATAAAACAAGCCTGGCTGCCACAGAGTCAAACTCAACTTCTATTCCAAATGAAGATGATTTCTGCAACTTTTATATTTATATTTCATGCATACCAAGAGTTTTATAAGTTCATCATAAAACAGTGTAATTGGTTGGCTAAATTCAAGCCTGTTTTTAGCTATATTCCCGGTTTTATCCTCTCTGTGTTTTTGAAACTAAATGCAAAATTCCCCATTTGGAAAAAATGTGGGTTTCTCGATTTGAAGGTTTATTACTGATACCATCAAAATACAAATTCAAGTGAATAGTTTATCTCCGGGTGCCCCACAATAATAGCAGAGTGCTAGACTAAGCTAAGCTTAATAAAACTATATATTGGCACCTACGATGTCATAACACACTCCCCAGACAAGGTTGGTTGCTGCAGGGTCTGTTTTGACTGAAGATGATTACAGCAACTTTTGTATTTGTATTGCATGTATATTAAATAAAAAATTATAAAAATATGCATTTTTTTGTATGAATGTATTTATTTATTAAAATGAATTAAGCCCGTACATATCTGTATGATAAATTTTGGTTAATTTGTTGGACTCGTCAATTTAGATCAGACACTGTGACAACCTGGTGGCAATCAGTTAATGGTGTGTTCAAATCACTGTAAGGTAATGAGGGTTTTACCTACGGGTTTACACCCCTCATCTTTTGGTGAAGATTGTTTTTCTTGTTACGGTAGAAAAACAAAGTTGACAAAAAACAACCAAATAGGCAACATTGGATTCCTAAAATTCAATGAAACAAGGACATTAGTCCAACGTATCCACATTCCATTACTACAATGCAATAATTTTTTTTTTCTTCCATCAATCTCCTGTGACAGACTGAGAAGATTCAGGGTCAGGTAATGGATGGAAACTACCTTATTGAGTTTTATTCACCAAGTTATAGTACAGTGAACATGAAGACCTAGAAACATTCTTTTTACCATGTGCTGAAAATTCAAGCATATTGAGGACAGACAGACAGACTGACTGACTTACGGACCCTGTTATAGAGATGTGTGTAGACGCATCTAAAATAAGAACAAATCAATTGGCAACACTTGTTGAGCCAATTCATGCCAGGGTCTTTTCTCACCAGTGTGTGATCCTAGCTATGGGTAAATAGCAGGGTAGTTTGAGTCTTAGTTCTGTAAGGCAGTCCGTTTTGGGCATGGAGCTAACAACCCCATCCTGTAAAACTCGCTTGCCAGTGGAACAGCTATGTGGCCCTATGCTCCACGATATGGAGTCTACAGGAATCAACACAACACAAACCAAGATCCCCTGCAGAAAAAAAGCCACCGGGAACTATCATTTGTTATATGTATCTATTGTCGTCATCGTTGTCGTTGTCTTCTTCTCTCAATTGGATGACTTTGTTTTTCCCTGATACATTTCAGTGAGATTGTGAAGAGATTCTGCTTGATCTGCCTTCATCTTCAAAAATGAGGTATCTCAGAGTTAAAGGTCCTACAACTAATTCCCTCTCTCTCTCACTCTATTTCAACCGTTTCCTGCCGGGGATCTTCATACTTTAAAGATCATTGTGATCAAGACCTCTCTCATTTCACCTGGAGATTTAGATCTACTTTGAGCTTGTGCCCTTACGCTGACTACGGCATCTTATATCTACAAGTTTCCCTTGTCTCAGCTGGCGATTTGTGAAACAGACAATGAGGCGACAAACACCCGAAGTGGTGTCACAGAGTTCACCATTCTCACTTACAGCATCCAGTATCCCCAAGCGGTTACCCATCCAAATACAGATCTGGCTCAACATGGTTTAACTTTGATGATTGCACAAGAATTGGTGTATCCATGTAGGTGTAGATATTTTATAGTATCTACCAGTTAATCTCTGCTATCAAAAATGACAGAAGTATTCAAATAATTCTGCAAGTGTACTGCACTTTGGAAAATGTCAAAAATATGTTTACCCATTGCCTGAAACAGTTCCTGTTAGCCACAAATAGACTATATATGTGTACATAATTCACATAATTTTTTCTTCATATTTTTTGTGGTTGAAGAAATTCTGTAATCTGATTTTAAATACGTGTTGTATATATTTGAAAATTATATCTCTGATTATTTTCTGGGGAATTTAGATTGTTAGAAATATTTTTACCTCAATTTTGGATGGAAAAAAAATTGAAGCGAGTTGGCCCCCATGGTTCTGTCTGGCAGTATTAAAGAACAGAAAATAGACATTAAGTACTTATCAGTGGTTTAATTAAACTTGATATTACATCTTTAATGAGATGGACAAACTTAACTCTTTCCAATAAGTAACTCAATTCAAGACAGCTTCAAAGAGACACATTCGCATATTATTCTCAATTGACTGTCTTGCACGAAATTCTGCTTATATTAAAAACAAACAAAAAAACAAAACAAAAATAATATTGAACCCATCGTGAAAAAATATTCACGATATCACAAGGCCAACTAGTTGAAGTAATCTTGCAATGAAAATATTGAAAAATATTTAAATCGACATATTTTCTTGTTTACATTCAACCGGAATGAACTTGGATACTTCACCCATTTGCAAATAAATAAAAGAGGGAAATTGTTCTATGATTAGCAATTATTATTTATTACCCTTGAAAAATGTTATGTACAAAAAACATAGACATACACGTGGCGTATTATATAAGTAAGGGAGTATTTATTCTTACGAGTATCGCTTTTCATGTTTGAGTTGACTGAAGTCTAAGGGAGATAACCCCCAGGAAAACAAACCAGTAATAACGACTGAGTATTATTTACTTACTGTAACTTATTCTGTTTTTTTTTCTATATGTCCGTAATAATGAACTCTTTCAATTAATGATAACGATCTTACTGAAAAAAAACAAAAAAAAAAAAAAAAAACCCCACCCACCATTCGAAACAATGGATTCTACCACCGGAAGACGTGGATAATAGAGATTTGTATTGCAGTGAGCTTAGAGCCTTCTTTACACATTGCATTTTATAGAAGTGGATAATAAAAATTATTATTGATAATTTTTGACTGCTATTTATTTTCAGGTTATTTTTTTTTGCCTTTTGTCATCACCACTCAACGCAAGCCATCGATCTACGATAGAATAAACAGCAATCAGAAAAAAATCAAACTTCTCCAAGAATTAACTCTTCAAGTTTGATCATCGACACTGTTTTCTCATTTCTGTAGTTCAACAGAGATTGAGTTGAAATTTGATGAAAATATTAAAACAACTTAAAAATCAGGACGAAGAAGAATAGTTGTCAAGAATTAATGGTAATTTTTTTCCTATTCTTCAGTTTTAGGACTTTCCCAATTCTCAATTCTTTATTTTTCCAAATTTTTCTTTCTCTCAAACAATTTTCTTCTGTTCATCACCTTCAATTTTTAAGTTTTGTTCATTTTTGATTTTTCTTTCTCTCTTTTTTTTCACATGAGTAAACAAGAAAAAAACATTGCCGAAATAACGTTATAAAACGTTCTCAGATTTGCCATCTTTATTTTAAAATGATAAAATGCAGAAAAAAAATCAAGGAAATAGAAGGGAAAACCCGTCAACAATCAATTGATAAAATATCTTGATGTCCATTGAAAATTTTTTAGATAACTTAAGAATGAAGGTAAACTCATGGAGAAACACCATCGGAATGTTGATGAAGTCCAAGGGGAAATAATCCCAACTTTACTTTATAATTTACATAGTTACCTCCCTTTGCACTTTTGACCCATTCTCAGTGTAGAATTATTTCGAGGGTGGAATTGATACCTAGGGCTGTCTATGTTCACTTCGCACAAATGGTCCCGGGTAAGTACAGGGTGAAGTGATTGTCGCCACTCCAGGTGCTTTTTGCCTTAAATTTATTTCACATATCGCAAACGAGCCAAGTAATTAGTAGTTTTATGTGGAGACCAAGCAGGGATGACTATAGCTGTAGCCAGCGTAAGGGTACTAACTCAGGACAGTGAAGGAAGAAAGCGAAACGTAGAAGTTGTTGAGTTCAGGTCATGAAAGCTGGAACTTTGAAATGGGTTCAAACCCAGTTGTTAGCACAAGAGGTTCCGACGGATTTTCTTCCAGCTTACTCGTTTGTTCTGCCCAGCAGCGTTGACGCGCTCTTTTCGAATATAGTGTAAAATGTATTGATTTTCAGACAACAGGCATTTAGTATTTGCTTGTAGTTTGATTAAATTTATTTTACATCTTAATTCAGATGATGAGCTTTGATATCTCTAATTGATAATTGATAATCTTGCAAAGTCCGATTGAGAATATATGTAATGAAGTCGATCGATAAAAAATATGCGTGCAAGTCTGAGATGGTTGTCTTTTTAGAGGAACGATTCTTCTGATTTCTGCAGTGTATGTCAAGCTTACAAGACACAGATTGAGATTAGTTGGTTGAGATTATCTTCAGATTCGAGTGTTTTGAGAAAACTCACCTACATTCCGTAATTTATCATGCGTATCCTAGTGTGAGACCCCCCCTGGTCGGCACAATGCTAGAATTGTCACATACGGACATTCAACAGAGAGGACATTCCCCGTCATTGTTTTAGTTATCAATGACTGCTCGGTCTCTACAGACAATGGAATATACCCAACTGTGCATGTTTGGGTCAAGAGTACGGAGATCCTCGAATGCTATTTTACCCATCGCTGGAAGAGGAGAGATAGACTCATGTCTTTTCCAAGGGCATTGGTGTGAAGTGAACATAAGTGAATATAATCAGTTCCGAACGGACTCAGATCGCTGCTACCGGCTACGCCAATCGCAGCCCTTTTCGTTGTTGCCAAAACATATAAATAATCTTGCAACAATTGCTAGATTATGGCTGAAAATAGATAAGATGCTTTGAATGTTGGACAAAAAAACCCCAAAAACAAACAAACTAGTACTACAGTGTTAAAATGCTATGAAAAAAAAATCTATAACATTTCAACATTTCATTTATAGCTGTGATAGAAATATGGAAGAAAAAACATAAAATGAAATCTGTTGACAACAATGCACATACGTCCACCCCTCTCTCTCTCTCTCTCTCTCTCTCTTAGCCCTTTTATCAATGACGTCATAACAGTTTCATGTTTTTTTTATCCGTGGACAGAATAATGAAAGCTAAAAATTACCAAGTAGGTATGGTAAGTAATTGTCATAAAAGATGGGAGTTATCGCCCTTGTATCAAGTAGCTATAAAGCGTCCATATTCTATGTACGAAGCAAGTACAATGGAATCGGGGACCCGATTTCGAACTCCGGCCATGGCTGTTTATGCTCACTTCGCACTAATGCCCTTCGGAAAGGGGTGAATCTATCTCTTCTCCTTTCAGCTATAAGTGAAATAGCCGGGCAGATTGGGCTCTATAGCATTGGGAATGCAACCAGTCTAGGAGAAGGATAACTCTAATTGGAGCTCCTTTGAGGTCGTTTGACGCACATTAAAAGTCATTCCGGCAGCTCCTGCAGCGAAGCTGATACCAGACGAACTACTCCCTGGACTACATCAGCAAGGATGATTCTGACGACTTGGTTCCCCAAGATATCCACACACTTCGCCCAGGCTTGCGACCAAGTCTGTCCCATTGTCTGTAAAGACAGAAAAGAGGCCATTCAGTATTCTACGTACACTTTTATAAATTCATTTATTACTAACGTAAGCATTAGAGTGAATGAACGTTTTTATGCATTTGTTTCAGGAATCTAAACCTGTCATACAAAGGGTCTTATAAGTTCATCATAAAACAGTAAAATTGGTTGGCAAAATTTAGTCTATTTTCACTTCTTTTCTTGTTCTGCGCGTGTTTTTACAACTGAATGCAAAATTTATTTCCTCGTAGAATCAAATTTGGAAAAATGCGGGTTGATATCTAAATCTTGTCAATTTAGCTCAGTCAGTAAGACAGACTTCTGGCAATCAATTGATCATGAGTTCTAAATGCATTGGGGGAATATGAATTTTACATATCGGTTTACATCCTTAATTCTGTTGAGGATTGTTCTCATTACGGTAGAAACATAAAGTCAATTCCTGTTTTAGAGTTTGACAACTTACACCTAACCAATCTTGAAAGGGAAATAAAAACATCAGATGGAACATTATCGGAAGCAGCGAAATGGGACGAACGCCCAGTGAAGAACCACTTGAACAAATATGAAAAGGGAGAAGATTTTACTACTACCGAAATAATCACACCGAAGGGACTTTTGCATAAACGAGTCGAAGGGAGGTAACTCTCCACAAGAGATGAAAAAAATATGTGGTCGAATGTTACTTAGCTAGCATCAAGTTGGGCTTAGACAGGGTCGGCTGGCACAAGATACCAGCCACACGGACTATCACCCAGGGCGCAAAGTACCACGGTGCGCCTAGCTTGTACCCGAGATGATGGATTTTCCAAATGAAGACGAAATTAAAAAAAGAAAAAAAAGAAAAAAAGAGTGAATGAATAAATTTGACGATAAAAACAGTCAAAGTAGAATAAAAAAATCTCTGACGTGAAGTTAGATTTTTCTGGAATATCTGACAGTTAAATACTTTCTGTTTCGGTAAAATGATGAGAAACAATTGGTAAACAAAATTCTCATGATCGACGATAAAATCAGTGAGGCTTGGCAAGTTTGGTGAAATAAGAGTGCTCACAATAGCAGGGGTCTAGGAGGGGAGGTAAGTGGGATGAGACAAGGTTGCAAGTACATGAATGATTAAATTAGATAATACAATACTTCAAAGACGCCCAAATTCAGCCTGCCCTGGGTGCCAGGAACCCTCAGACCAGTCCTGGGCTCAGAAACAGTCTAACTTATTTTCCTACGTGTATGACTGAACTTAGTTTGATGGAAAGGGCACATCCCACAGAGCAATGTTTAGCAAGCATGTTTTGTGAATGATCATTACTGAGCATTTCAGACAGACTGTTTATAGTCAAGAATTGAAATAAACAGAATCAATTGTTCTTAACCTTTCTTGCTCCGTGCCCGTCCTCAACTGCTCGTTTTATGCCCACCCCCTTATAATAAAAAAAATAATTTGATTACATCGGACAACAAAATTGAACTTTTGTTTCCTCTCATCAAGGTTACAGTACAAAATTTTAAGATTAATTTTCGACGCAGATTACGAATCTCAATCTTATGTTCAACTCTAGCACATTTCATTTGATAACCTTTTTCGGAATCGGCATCCCAAACCACATTAAGTACACCACAACACATGCCCTATGGAAGATATATTGTCGACCAGTTTCTTTTATAACACGTGGTGAATTCGTTGCAAAAGAAATGCCGATAGTAATTCATAGTAATTAGTAATTAATTGTACTTGAACATGCCCGTTCAAAGGTGGAATAACTTAAATTGATCTTGTTTTAAAGAAAAATTCGGCAGGATTGAAAAATTCTTGTAGCGACCATACAATTTACTTTCGGATCAGTTGGGTAAAATATAAAAAGATGGATCTACCTGTCAAGTACAATGGCAAACAAATTCAGTCAGGTAAAATGTTTAATTTCTTGAGCATTTTAGATGGACTGTTATGAGTTAGAGTTTAAAATAAACTATAACGATGGTTCTTAACCATTCTTGCTCCGTACCCTTCTCCAGCTTTTCGATTTTTTTCATGTCACCTTTATTGAAATAAAAATGATTTAATCACTCAGGTAAAAAAGATTGAATTTTTTTCTTCATCAAGGTTGCAGTACTATTTTTTCGCTGGAACATCCAAGTCTGGATATTCCAAAACCTTCTGTCTACTCATATTCCAGAATTACAACCTATTCGGTAATATGATACTCCATGGCAAATCATAGACAGGAATGTCCAGTTTCTTCTCAGGTACAATTAAGTCAAGAGTTTGACACAGACCATGCCGGAAACTATTCCATTGGCAAATCACACACCTTCCAATACTCTTCACTACAAAAGACGATAATTGTTCAGTTTCCTTCCTGCTACCTTACGGGATACAAAAATGGAATCGTTCCAACACACAACTTTCAATTCATGTACGTAAACATACGCACTCACTTATGTACAAACCAACATTCACTTTCTGCTTGCACACATAAAAATACAGCGTCAAATATAAACGTTAAGCATTTTCATTCATCTTTGCAAAGCAACGCACATTATAACTTTATCCAATAGCTGGATTGTAAACGATTCTTTAAAAGCATATTTCTTCCTGTAACTGTATCGATCTTGTTTATACACCTCTATAATAAATACGTTCTTGTTATTTTACAAGGAATTTTGTTATTATGAAGTACAAAATTCTGTATTTGCGTTTTTAATTCAAGTGCTGTATGCTTTCTTCACTCTTTTATGCATTTGCAGGTATGCGAATATTTTTGCTGATAACATAAGAGAAAGAAAAAAATCTCCTTCGTATGTATATAAACTATCAGCCTTTCTGTATCAAGAAAACAGCAGCAGCTTGCAAGAGATACTATGCTCCGCTTATATGTAAACATGTTACTGCTATCATATATACACTAGCATTAATGACCAAACGTTACTTAAGCACGGGAGATAGATAATCTGATAAAGATGGTATTCTTAATTGAAGGCCCAAATCACTAATTACACATAAACATTAAATCGATGGGGTTAGATACACCAATAAGCATAACCATGACCAAATGTCCACTACAGTAAGCCTCTCTACCTCTCTCTCCTCATTCTATTCCAAAACCACTTCGAAAAGATTAGAGAGGCACATTGCATCATAAAAATATCACTTTTCATACTCACAAAATATGTGTTCATTTCGGCATAGATCTTGATCGATAACGCCTCACATATCCAGAACCACAGACCCCAAAGACTTAAAACTTGACATTACAACACCCAATGCACGGAACAACATAGCTGGCGGATATCAACTTCGTGCAATGGCCAGTTGTTGAGTTATAGCGGAGCAGACATACAGACATTTCTCAAATTATTGTTAGACACGGGCATACCAGCTCAAAAGGCACGTTTAGAAAGGCATTGTTGATAGCAACAATAAAAATAAAAATATCGTCGTTAATAGTGATAACAATCAAAGCAAAAATCTATCTCTGTATTTATTCGGACAAGAACTACATCCATTTCAAATTGATTTTTTATTGTGAATAAAGTGCTCACTCCAAGAACCGTAAATCCAAATAACTTCAAATTGCACCGACCAACATATATGGCGAGTATCAACTTCGTACAATGGCCGGCTGTCGAGCTATTTTGGTGCATACACACAGAGAGAAATTTCTCAAATTTTAGTCAGGATTGTTCAATTTAAGACTGATAGTATTGCAAAATTAAACGCTAAACAGCCAAGCCTCGACACAACTCAGTTTTGTGCGACGGAAAGCATTTTGCTCTTTACACACACATTCCAAATTGCCCCCCCCCCACCTATATCTGAATTGCTCCCTTGTGGGGCGTGAACCCAACGTTCCGAATCACTGAACTATCATATCTTCGTCAAAAAATATATTGCAACTCTAGAGTAATTTTTTTCCCGACGACTTAATTATTAGTAAATCTAGAAAGAAATGCAAGGAGTTAACAAAAAAAACGAAATAAAACAAACTGAAAATGAACAGCACAATCATTCGAAACTGTAAACCAAGACTGTCAGCATCAACATAAATTTTTTCCAGTTTTTAAGTTGGTTTGGCTGGCTGGCTATGAATGTGTCACGTGTAGAATCTGCTCCAATGGAGCTACAAAGCTATATATTCTAACATTCACTCGTTTTGAAGTCATCATCATCATCATCATCATCATCATCATTGTTATTATTGTTCTTATTATTATCATTGTTGTTATTGCTATTATTATTGTTATCATCATTATTATTGTTGTTATTATTGTTATTATTGTTGTTATCATTATTGTTGTTATTATTATCATTATTGTTGTTATTATCAATCTCACACCAGTTGCCTGGTGGTAACCGCTGGAGTTTGAGTTACAGCAAGTCTCCTCAAGTCTCCAGCCCTTCTCTGTTAGTACTCATAGGTCGCAGTAATACCAGTGGTCATTGCTGAAGGCTGAGTGACAATAAGTCTCCTCTGGTCTTCGGCCAACATCAATTCTCTTTCGCCTATCATGCCAGTGCTGTGGTTTGCATTTCTGCTTTCATTTCCCTTTCTCTGTTAGGTCACTGTTAACAATTAACGTTGCAGTCTTTATATTTCTTGCACTTTCCTCAGTATCCGCGCAGTTCCTAGTAGTGCTGAGGTCTGTACGGTCTCTATCCTTCCCTTTATCCCGATCTCCTCCAGTCTTGTTATTGTTGTTGTTGTTGTTGTTATTATTATTATCATTATTATTATTATCATTATTATTATCATTAGCAGTAGCAGCAGCAGCAGCAGTAGCAATTTTAAAAAGTCTCCTCCTTCAGCCCACATCTCATCTCTTCCTCACCTATCACATCAGTACTGTGGTTCACACCTCCGCAACCATTTGGGTGTTTTTTTTCTCTCTTTTCTCCCCCCTCCTCTATAAGACCATTGCTAACATTTAGGATTTTAGAGATCTTATATTTCTAGTACTTTCCTCAGTATCCGTGCAGTTCCTAGCAGTGCTGTGGTCTGTACAGTCTCAATCCTTCCTTTTATCTCTAGTTCCTCCTATGTTGCCTTCAGTGACTTTGGGACAGTTCCGAGTGCGCCTATTATTACTGGTTGCTGTTGTTGTTATTGTTATTGTTATTATTATTATTATTATTATTATTATTATTATTATTATTATTATTATTATCAAACTTTTTTGTGTTCTTTGAACCCCCCCCCCAATAGTTTTTTGGGTGTGGTGGGGAGTTCAATTTACAATGAAAGTTCATGGTGCTCACACTTTTTTTCTCTAAAATTCTAAACAAAAGGTGAAAGAAGTAATTAACTCATTGATCACCCCTAACACAGCATATTACCAAAAAGACGCTGGTCATGTGACGATTTCTACCGAGTGACTAACCAGACTACTTGATGAATTAGTATTTAGAAAAGTGGATCTTGAAGAAAATCTGATGAACAAAGTTTGTTAAAAACCCACCAAAAAAGATTTTGAAAGAATTTTTTCTGACATTCCAACTCATTATTGAAGAACCATAGCCAGCAAAACTTATTTCTGTGTTCCAGCGATCCTGGCCGTACCGTTTTGTCAACAGACTTGAAAATTGGCATCAGTGCTCCACGAAACCTTTTCTAAAAATGGATTTTTTAATTTTTGGGTAAAAAAGCTTTTAGGGCCATATTTCGACGGGTTTATTAATAAAATCTAGATTCTAGGAGAATCTAGACGTTTCTAGATTTTGTTTACTCGACTTCAGATGTTTTCCAGTGGAAAATGCCAGTGATGTCATAAGTAGAATTTAGTCTGACCATATCTTTTTCCGATGGAATTTTTTTACATGACTTCAAATTTTGACTATACGATTATTCAGTTACTAACTATAATGATGGGTTCTTGCTATTTTTGTTCTTCATACTTCGTTCCGGTCGATCCATTCTACGGCTTTCTTCAGGTATAAAAGTAACAGTAGAAAACAGATTTTGAGATGCCCTAACATTAATAGCAGCGATCACTGCCAATGACCGACTGTCTGACAGGCTAATCAGCATAGCAAAAGCATTGACCCCTACTACTTCTATGAATCTGATGTCGCCTGAGTGACATTTCATTATTACGTCATTAGAAGATGGAATTCTATTTTACTATGTCAGAACACAAATACGTGTCAATTACATAAATAAAATCATTTTCACTTCGGTACGAGCGTCAAATGAAGGTTCTGATGGAAGGGCTTTCAGAGGCGGGACACTTGAAAGGAATGGATTCCTAGAAGAAGGTGCTCTTTGAGGCATCACAACTCGAATAGCGCATTCATGGCCTGACTTTCAGGCTTCTTAACCATCTGGCCAGATGGCGATGTATGAATCAAGAATACACGCCGCACCAATGGAGCTCGAGAGGTGAAACTTTCAACATTTACTTCTCTTCATGCTTAGAAGAAAAATTCCTGCTTGAGGAACTTCAAAAGAAGAAGAAAACCAACGAAGAATCCCATTAGGTTGAGCAAGCTATTAGCAGAGCAATCCCATTAGTTTTGAAGGGTATACACTCGATCCGTCCTCCCGATAGTCACCTATGGAGCAGAAACGTGGAAGCTAAGAAGAAGATTGGCTCTCAAACTAAGAACCATGCAAGGTATACAAGAAAGAATCATGCTCAACGCCACAGGGAGAGATTACAAGATAACGCACTGTTTTCAAGGAACAAGAACCAAAAGTTCAGTGAAGCGTCCATTATAAAGTGTAAGCATCATTACTGTCAGATCACGTGACCTTGAGTACAAAATACTTTCAAATAAAAACCATCTTATCAAGCAACACTTTTGTATCATGTTCCAAGTAAACAGCTGAGAAAACCGATTTTGAAACACGAAGTCTATACTCTCTATTGACAGATCACGTGATCCTGCGTGGAAAATCTTTCTGGGTAAGAAGCATCTTATCAAGGGCCCCCTTTCCACCAAGTTTCAAATAAATCTGACGAGAGACAATCGACAAATATGATAATATGGGGAAGACCCTTCCGACGACTAGAACACAAATAAAGCCTTTTACAAAGAGGCAAGCGTACCTTCGAGAACAAAAGTTAGATATGTTATAGAATCTATTAGCAAACTCAAATGGCAAAAGGCTAACAATGTTGCAAGAGAGTCAGACAACCACTGGACATCACGATTGACGACGTAGATCCCCAGAGATCATAAGCGAAATTGTGGCCGACAGAAAATAAGATGGCGTGTCGGACTAGACAGGTTCTGGAGATATTGGCGCTGCGACACCTGTCGCTATCGAGAGGTCAGGTGAATACTTGCAAAGGTCTATGAAGTGACTCATCATTATCAGCAATCTTTTAATGCCCGTCCGAACTTTTTAAAGAAACTAAATTTCTCAGATTTTCTATTATAAAACAAACTAGTTTACCTTTGTCGCCAGAAGATGGCAGCAGTATCAAATATATAATTTTATAATGGCCAATTTTCAATTGAAACACGTCTTTTTTTAACTTTGACTTCGCCCAAAGCCTAAAATGGTTCCAGCAGGCCCCAAATATTTTGCATTTGTGTGCAAAATTCTCATATTGTTTATCCTACTTTAAGCGATGTGAGAAATTTGATTTTAGATATATGTATATATTTCAATTATCTTTTTAGAATTCATTTTAGAATTTAGGTTTTTCAAAAGATTTTTTGCCTTAATCTTGAAAATTAAAACACGACCGTAGAATAGCCCGACAGTACTATAGAAGAGACAATGGACTTTTTGTATTTGTTTGAAATTTAATTTAATTTAACGTTTTTAATGAGCTGGTTGAGCTTGGCTCTTTCCAAGAAGGAACTCAATTCTAGAGACAGTTTTCAGAGAGACACATCTGCGTATCATTCTCAATTGACAATGTTGCATGTGATTTTGCTTTCACCAAAAAAGAGGAATATTGACTCCTTTGTAAAACATTATATACCACACTGCAAGGAATTAAGTTTGATTAATTTTGCAAATACACCGTAGTAAAAAATATGCATTTTCTTGTTTATGTTCAATCAGAATGAACCCGGATTTTTTTTTGCATTGCGAAATAAGTAATTAAAGGAGACTGCTATATGAGTAGCATTTAATAGTTATGTACTTCGACAAATGCTGCATACAAACATGATAGACGTACATGTGGCGTATCATATAAATACATGAGATTAGGATATATATATATATATATATATATATATATATATATATATATATATATATATATATATATATATATATATATATATATATATATATATATATATATATATATATATATATATATATATATATATATATATATATATATATATATATATATATATATATATATATATATATATATAAAGATAAACTGTCGGCCACAGTGTGAAAATACGTATTCATATATATTGGAGCAGCTACCCTATCGGTCTCAAGTTCGATTCCAGCAGTAGTCCCATTTTCTTTTATTGTTTATTCTATTTACGTTGTCTAGGCCAAGTGATATATCATCTGTGTAATGACGGCAAGCTTTACAGTTTTAAACACTAAAGATAAAAGACTTTTTCAAAAATATTTTGTGTCACTTCAGTCACTCATTTCCCAATGTCTGTCGATGCAATTTATGTAATTTTCTTCAGTGTTTTTTTCATCGTTTTTCATATATTTTGTTATTATGCTACCACGTATAAAATCTCTCTTATTAGGATCATCAGTTGTTCACCATGGAACTGTTTCGGGGATTTTAAAAACAAAACAATTATATTAACATGGTACCCCAGCAGTGTGGATCAAACATCCCCTCATATATATATATATATATATATATATATATATATATATATATACACAAAGTGCAAATCAGGAATACAATATTATATAATGCAATATTCGATGTGTGATGTGTTTATTTCATAAAGCGTTCGATAATTAAACATTAAGCATTAAGTTTAGATAGAGTTGAGCTGAAATGTAATGAAATAAATGATTCCTCAAACACTTTTATATTTCTGCCCTGTTCAGGTTAATTCAGGTGAGTGGTTCGATCTATTTTGGCTCCTTATTTAAGACGTTATTGGCGGTGTCTATTTTTCTGTCTGGAGAACCCTCCGCTTATTCTACCTATATACCTTTTCTTTTTTCTTTTCATTGTTTAATTGTTGGCCACTACTTGTTTTGTTTCATATAGTGGGGATAAATTACTGCCTGGTAGTTATAAATTAACAGGGGATGCTATCGATGCTTTCTTTATCAGTGCATTGTTAAACCATCAGCTGTTTGTGGTATGTTTCCTCTCAAGAAGTATTCTATTCTTACTTTTATCTGCTCCTCCGTGTTAGGATGCACTTTTAAATGATATATATAGAGAGAAAAAGAGAGAAAGAGGGAGAAAACAGAAGAAATTATATATATATATATTTCAAAATTTCTTCATTGTAGAATGCTCTAAATAGAGCGGATAAATTAAATTCACAATGAGTTTAATTTCCCATTCACAACTCCAGTTCAGCTTGTCTCCCTAGGTAGGTTATTAAAATAGAAGGTAAATCAACCATAACATTTACTTTTATTGTGGTATGGAAGTTTCATTTTATTTCAATTTAAATGAGTAGTTGATATTTTTTTTTCGTTTGGAGATTTAAGACAATAGAGTTATCTTGCATGCGCGGATGGACAGAAGAATTTAGTAAAGACACTGGTTTAATTATCATTTAATGCTATTGTTTGCATATCCTAGCTAATACTTAGATAATCTGGCATTGGTTCCATTAACTTAACTTTTCTTTTATATTATATTAAATTGGTTGGTTTATTTAACTAAATCGAAATAGAAGTTGTAAGGTTGAGTATTAGTTCGCTAATAGTTCTTTTTAGGTTAATTTCCTATTTTATTCTTCGTTTGGTGTCCACGTTTGGTTATATTTCTCTTCGATATTATGGAATAAATTTAGATTTGTCTTCTTACCTTATCCTTATTTCGGATTTCGAGTTCAATAATTTGTTTCTTTCATTAAATGTTATCGTATTGAATTTCTTTTCAAAGCACGTAGGGAGTTTTGAGTTCAGGCTTTTACAAGTGATTGTATTTCTTATTAGTTTCCATTTCACTATTTGTGTCTTTGTCCTATTTTTGAATTTTCAGTAAAAGACAGAGAAATGTCATTCCAATAATTCACATGTATGAATTATTTTATATGGTTATTTTACTTTAAAGGGAGATTGTAAAAATCCGAAACAAAATTCTGATTCATTCGGATTTTCTAGAGTGGAAATCTCTGCCCTGTACTTTATATCCGATGTTATACAATTCCAGTTTCACAGATTATATCACAGAGACCTTCTGCAATTGCATTTTTGTGTTGTTTCTTTCATCTTGGTTTCCCACTTTATTCTTATGGTTTTTGATTGTTTTTTCATAGTTGGCCGTACATTTCAATTTTGTTTGTTATTTTATGGAAAATAGATTATGATTAGTTTTATAAATATTTTACCGAAATCTATTGCGACCTGTTTATTAAAAGGGAGTGTAAAACATATTTTGTTTCTTGTCCTGTTCTTGTTAATTTTGTTGTTTTTCTCACCCGTTTTAATTTGTTGAATAGTTTATATTTTCTGAACCCATTTTTGTCCATTGCTTTTCGGTATGTTTGGCTAATTTTGGGAAATCCTTCCTCATTAGATGAGTTTTGTGTTAATCTTGTGTTTACAGAAATCAGAAGAGAAGTCAGGTTAGTGGGTGATTGGAATTTATACTGATATACATTGGTGCACTACTAGTAAATATACTAGTAAAAACATTTTTTTTTGCTTTAATACTTACTACATGTATGGAAGAAACAAACAAAAAGAAAAAAACAAACTTTTCTTCATTAACTTGAAGTAAAAATCAGATAGCTTCAGAATGTGATACGAAGTCACACAATAAATGATTAATTCCCAAATAACTTAATGAGTCATCCACTAAATCAGAAGAAAAAAAGACCAGCCCACAAAAAAGAAGAAAGGTAAAATAAACCAATGAAAGAAAAAAAAGAAAACAAAACAAAAAAAAAAACAAAAACAAACAAAAACGAGGGATTTCTTTCAATTTACGGTTTGCTACGGAGCATCAACCTGCATAAAAATGGTCCTGTTTCTTAACTTCATGGATGGTAATAGACGTGATTGGAATTTGTACTGATATATATTGGTGCACTACTCAGTCTTATATATGGTTCATACGCATCTGATCTAAGATTGAATGTGACGACAAAGAAAATTACCGATTTTTATGTTGGCTTTAATTTCTATCTCAGAGCCTATTTCTTTAAATTCTTTAAATTCCTTCGAAGAAAAAGCAAACAAACAAAAAACAAAACAATCGTCACATTTATGGCTGATACAATTTTTTTTAGAACTGGGGGACCATCATCACGGTAGAATCCAATGTTTTCTACTTCAATGGAAGCGTTTAGTCTATATAAGATGTACAGTCCAGGTAAGTCGGAAATCTATTAAGAATCATAGGCACCCATCACCACATCAACATCCGATTTGTTTTTTTAAAATCCAGTTCTTCATTGTTAGTAATGTCTTTCTGTAATTTTTAATAATGTGTATATCCGATGAGTCGATATCTATGTATGTTTGCACTATTTTTATTACTTTATCTAACATTTATCTTGTGACTAATGAAGTCTATTATGTGAAAATTGAATGGATGCGGCTTTGTTTTTACCTTCTATGTTTACCGACCTTTTTATGTCTTCTTGCACGTTATTCCAATGTTTCAGTCCATACTCTTGTTTTTTAGCTGAGTTAATCCTTTCGAGAGTTATCTTGTTGATTTTTCCGATCTCTGGTTTAGTTGGGTTAATCAATCTAGCGATGGATTTTTAGCGGAGTTCGGTTTGTCGTCTTTAGCTGGATGTGCGCGCTTCTTTTTGTTTTTTTGTTTTTGCCATTCTATACTTGTTTATTGCTTTTTAATCGCTCAAGTTAGAATAACAAAAAAAAAGCAGGACATATATAGAGGAGGAGAGACAGAGTGTAATGAGGAGAAAAACAAACTCAGAGAGAGAGAGAGAGAGAGAGAGAGATGGAGAGATGCAATTTCAGAGAGAGAGAGAGAGAGAGAGAGTTACAAGGAGGGAGAGAAACAAATAGATAGATACAGAGAAAGAGAGATAGCTAGAGAGATATAAAGAAAGACACAATCAGAAATCCATTGAGAAACAGAGATAATCAAATAGATATGGAGAGATGCAAATTCAGAGAGACAGAGAGATACTGTAAGATACACAGAGAGACTGATAGAAAAGTTCAGACAGGGTGGGAGATACAAAGAGAGAGAGAGGGAGAGAGAGAGAGGGAGAGAGAGACTGATCGATAAATCTGTATCACTCAGTAAAGAGAAAGCAACTAGTCCAGAAGACATCTCTAATTCCAGACCATACACCTGCCATTGTGTACAATGTTGTTCGACACCCGTGGCAATTCACTAACGACTCACGAGAAAAATTTGCGAAAAAGGGGAAGAAAACGTCTTTTTTTTAAGAAAATCACATACATAAAAAAAACCCCGAATACCTTATGATCTCACCTTAAAGGGACTCCGGCAAAAATACTATAACTAGGAACAAACTTTTTTCTTCATTGATACTTACTACTTATGTAAAAAACCAAAACAAACAGGCAAAAAGAATGAAGAAAGAGCAATAAATCAATGGATGACACACTTAATCAGAAAAAAAAGATTAATCACATCATGAAGAATGAGGTCATATCAACACTCTTCCTGAATAAAGGAGAAACACTTGGTCTGCTGATGGAATAATAAATTATTGATTGTGTATCTGTATTGATATGATGGAATTTAACTTCATGGAGATTTCATTTTTTAAAAGAGGAAGAACGTCTTTATTTATACCAGTGAAAACATTTTTTTACTTTAATACTTACTACGTGTATGAAACAAACAAACAAATAGAAAAAGAAACTTTTCTTCATTAACTTGAAGTAAAAATCAGATAGCTTCAGAATGTGATATGAAGTCATACAATAAATGATTAATTCCCAAATAGCCTAATGAGTCATCCACTAAATCAGAAGAAAAAAATGACCAACCCACAAAAAAGAAAGAAAGGTAAAATAAACCAATGAAAGAAAAAAGACAACCCCCCCCCCAAAAAAAAACAAAAAATCAAAAACGAGGAATTTTTTTCAATTTACGGTTTGCCACGGAGCATCAATCCGCACAAAAATGGTCCTGTCTCTTATCTTCATGGATGGTAATAGACGTGACTCCAAGACAGTCAAGTACCTCTCTGAATTTTTTTAATCATTTTTGTGGCAGAAAATGCAAGCGAGATAGTACTCTACGCCAAACTGCTAAACGCGTTCAAAGTGGATTGAAGGTCATGATACCGAGCTATTAAAGTGATTGCCTAACCCACCGGAACTCAATCCGAAAGAGAATCCGTGGAATATTATGAAAAGAAAGATTGTACCAATGAAAATCACCTCCATAGATCATCTGAGAGAAATAATAAAGTCAATTTGAACACCAAAAAAATCAAAGATGTTTTGTACAACTTTGCAGCATCAATGCCTTCGAAAGTCAAGGCAGCGATAAAAAAAAACAAATCCTTTCCTCGTAAATACCAACTTTTCAACTCAAGTTAATATATATTTCTTTTCTGGTAAGTTTTTGCATCCAATAAAAGAATGCAATATCTTTAAATTGTAAAAAAAATCTCGTTTCCATGATTTTTGCAAGACATTGATAGTGACTTTTGAGACACCCTGTAAATCACTAAACGATATTGTTTGGATGAGCAGACGACAGCAAAGGCAACGGCGTTATTCGGATTTGAATATTTTTATCGTTTGTCTAGTGATGAGTTCGACTCTGATTTGTTGGCCTTAGTTACCTCCGTGCAGACGTTTCGTTGTTCTTCGAAAAAGAAAATGGAAATAAGCCGCAAAGGAAAAGAAACGTTCGGTTTGTGTCCGATTTCTTTGAATGCTCTCTGATCTTGAAAATACGAAGACAGGCAAACAAATAGGTTTATACCAGTATTGCCCCAAGTGGTGCGTAAAGCAATTTTTGAGGGTAGCACACAAACTTTTTTGACAGATAGCATCGATGTAGGAGGAGCAATTGTGCATAAAATCTGCCCCAAAATTCAATCACATTTTCCGTCGCACATATCCCACCCTTCCTTCAAATTTCAATGAAATTCTTTGAGATATCATGTGACCCTAAAATGGAAGATCGATTAACAGTGCAATTATAATGCAATACTGGATCCTCGTTAGATATTTACGAAATAGAATGAGTCCTGGTTTTTCTGTAGCCTATGGCATTCCTTGAGTCATGATACACATGCCTGCAAATTTTCGTCTAATTTGGTTCTGCAGTTAAGGCGTGTATAACTTTTAAACAGGAGTCAAAGCTATAAATAAAAGTATAGGATATATTCAATACTTGGTATAGATTAGGTTGAATACCATAATTCCTAAAGATTGTAGTTTATGTGCACTGATTTTCAATTTTTTTTCTCTATTACGGAAAACAATGTAACCAGACTGGCCGCTTCAGGGTCAAAGTCCTCTCTGAAGACACCTGTTTCAACCACTAGGCCGAATTAAAAAAAAACACACACACACACACATACAAAATATTCCCTACTCATTGAGGGGAGTGTGTGCGTGCAAAATTTCAAGTTTCTCATATGAATAGTTTAATCTGAGAAGAGTACAGAAAAGAGAAAAAGAAAAAATATAGTAAATATAAAAAAAGGAAGAAAAGTAATGAATTCTATGTAAAAGAATCTATAAATTTACTCAAGCGCCCATTTTCTCCTTCTTTCACGCTTTATTTCTCTATTTCTCTGTCTTCCTCTCTTGCTTTATTTCTTTCTTTCTCACTTTATTTTCGTTGAATCATGGCGTTTTTCCTTCTTCCTCTATCCATTATTCAAAACTCTCGGCGTTTTGACAAATCCGGAAGTCTGAACTCGTCTCTATTGCTAGGAAAATTAAATCAACTCAGTAGGAGTTTGACTTCCATCTTGAAAATAAGACGATATAGTGACATTTGAGACACTCTGTATATCACTAAACGATATTGGTTGAATAAGTAGACGATTGCAACGACAACGACGATATTCGGATTTGAACTTTTCTACCTTTTTTCTTTTTTTTTTCGGGTAGTGAATTTGACCCTGAATTGCTAGCGTTACTTAACCTCGATTCAGGCGATTTGTTGCTCCGCGAAGAAGAAAATGAAAATAAGTCTCTAAGGAAAAAAACGTTTGATTTTCGTCCGATTTCTTTGAATGTTTAAACAATGATCTCTGATCTAGAAAATATGAAGATAGAAAAACAAATTGATTTCTACCAGTGCTACCCTCAAGTGATGAACAAAGCAATTTTGGAAGAATTCGAGAACAAGATGGCGAATAGACTTTTTTCTTTATTTTATTGCTGATTCATACAACTTATGTTCCTATTTTTCCAATGATATCTTGTAACAAACTTTCGATTTTGGCAACTGATAATTTTCAACACTTTGTTATTTAGACTTTTTAATATTCTTTAACAAACTCTTATTTCATTTTATCGCTGACTAGATAATTCCCATGTAGAAATTCACGAATACACTGGTTTATCCGCTCACCGAAAGTAGAACTTCCTATAAAAGCATTTCGTAAGCTGAAATTGTGTAAAGTGAAAAAGAAATTATTGTTGATTTTCATGGGGAAACTTTTTGAGTGTTCCTAAACCCCACAAATGGTGAGGATGGTATGATGAAAGAGTCATTAAAGGTTGTGATGGTGGTAAGTACAAGAGCCTGGGGGTGTATAAGAGAAGGGGAGGTGAGATGCACTGCCTCTACAATGGTTCGTTGTGAAACAGAGCCAAACTCGACTTCCACCTACCGATATTTTTTTTCCGTAAGAGCGAAAAAATGGTACAAAGCGAACTTTCGAAAAGCGAGGACGACTAGAATTTGAATACTATTATATTAGATGGCTTTAAAAAAAATCTTTCATTCATCTGTATGTAGGTTAGTATATTTTGGCGAATCAATTGGAATTTGTGAATACTTTAGCATTGTGGTTTTCAATAGTGTACATTCACACACACACACATATATATATTTGCATATATACATATATATATATATATATATATATATATATATATATATATATATATATGGACATTACCTCAGTGTGGTTTTCAATAGAACATATTCACACATACACACACATATCTATTTGCAAGTGTATGTGTATATCAATAGAATACATTCACACACACACACACGTATATATATATGTGTGTGTGTGTATATGGACATTACATCAGTGTGTTTTTCAGTTGTACATATTCACACGCATAAACACACACACATACACACACACATATATATATACGTGTGAGTGAATGTGTGCTACTGAAACTCACACAGGTGAAGTGTTCACACACACACACACACACACACACACACACACACACATATATATATATATATACATATATATATATATATATATATATATATATATATATATACGTACGTGTGTGTATGAAAGTATGCTATTGGAAACCACACTCACGTAATGTCCACACACACACACACATTCATATATATATATGTGGATGTGTGTGTGTGGATGTGTGCAAATGAAAATGACATTGATGTAATGTCCACACATGTTCGACTCATTTGCATATATACATATGTATGCTTGTTTTGTGGATGCGAGTGATCCGACAAAATGATGGTTAAAGTAACCATTGATTGTGTCACCTACTCTTTCTTAGATTTTTTCCTTCACCTTCCAATTGTTACTTTCATCGACATTAATATATATATATATATATATATATATATATATATATATATATATATATTAAAATTTATTTATTTATTCATTCATAAATATATGTGTGTGTGTATTAAGAAATGGATATATGTGATCCGACAGAATGATGATAAATTGTGTTATATTATGAAAAAACCTTGAAATGATCTCTAGTCTTTACACGGTTAATGGATCAATCACCATTGACAATATAAATAGATTAAAGAATTAAAGAAAATGATGCTGTTGCAGGAATCGAACCCGCCACAGATAGGGTGGCGATGCTTTTACCATTGAGCTAAACAGCTGCCGGCAATATAAAGGTCCAAATAACTGCTTTCAACCCCAAATCCTCATCTCGTTTAGGCCCCATTTTCTTTAATTGTTTATTCTATATACGTTGTCTTGGCCAAATGATACGTTAATCGTATAGTGACTGAAGATCATTTCAAGTAAGCTTCAATATAATATAACGCAATTTATAATCATTCGGTCGGATCAGATATATCCATTTCTTGATACATAACTGTTGCGTGGAAAGAAGCGAATAGACTGAGAATAAATGAGATGAGAATTTGGGTTAAAAGCAGTTATTCCGGCTTTTGTCTTACCGGCGGCTGTTAAGCTCAATGGTAAGAGCAACGCTACGTTGAAGTGGCTACCCTATCGGCAGCAGGTTCGATTCCTGCAGCAGCCCCATTTTTCTTTAATCGTTTATTCTATTTACGCTGTCTAGGCCAAATGATATGTTCACCAGGATCAATAGTTTCAATATCATCATTCCGTCGGATCGTTTAATTTCTTAATAACGTAAATGTTGGGTTGGAAGATGTAAATCGTGATTAAACAAGATGAGAATACGAACTTATTTAAGCCTTTGTATGACCGGCGGCCGTTTAGCTCAATGGCAAGAACAACGTTACGTTTAAGCCCAAACCCCATCGGTCACAGGTTTGATATACATATATATATATATATATATATATATATATATATATATATATATATATATATATATATGTATATATGTTTAGTTGTACTGTTGAAAAATGAGATAGAGTCGGAGTGTGTTATATGTGAGGAATTGTTTATTTATGTGGAATTATTCCAAATATATCTCGAAGCAAAGAGATTTCATCTTCAGCAGAAAGGTCTAACACCTTCAATGTTAGTTGAGCTGTTGTGGTTATGCATCGGCTAAATGAGACGTTTCGTTCTGCAACAGCCCTACTGCTGTGGGTCAGTGAACTGGATTGGTGATAGTGATGGCTATCTTGAGAATTAGTTACAAGCCAATTTGAATTGGGGTTATCTAGAGTCAGGTCTTCAAGGGGCAGGCTGCCATGGGAAGACTCAAGTGAGAAGAAAGTGCATCAGAATGAGCTAGAACTAGAAAGGGTTGATGGATAGGAATCCTGGAGTGTTCAAGAATATACATATCTATCTATCCATCTCTCTCTCTCCCTCTCTCTTTCTCTCTCTCTATATATATATATCCCACATATTACAAATCAGGAATGCAATATAATATAATATTCTACAATATCCGATGTATGATAGGCTTATTTCATGAAGTACTCGATGTATTCAACATTCAGCATTAAATTGATTTAGAGTAGAGCTTAAAATATCATGGCGAAAGGATTTGCTACACAAACACGTTTATGTTTCTTTCCTGTTTGATATTCAGTATTTTGCACAATAAACAGAGCTATTAATACGTAAAAAATATTTACAAAGACGTTTTTTATTTTCATCTTTAATTTTACACACACGCATATATACATATATATACATACATACATACATACATATATGTGTATATATGTATGTGTGTGCATGTGTGTATTGTATTTATCCAAGTATTCGTTGTATCTATAGAAGAAAAAATATTTGTGTTTGTCGATTGCAATTTATTCATCTCTTTATTTTTTTCAAACAGTCTTTTCAGTCCATCTAACCTCGTCTGTATCTATCCACCACAATCTGCCTTTCTGCACATCCTTACTTTCATCATCTTAAATAATAATATTTACGAATCGACTTTTTCGCAGTAGACCTTCTTTTATTTTTCTGTTACTCCTTTCTTCCCAACAGCACCCACGAGCATAGGGCGTGGCCGGTGACCTGCCACGATCTTCCTAAAAAGGCCGCACCGCAGACGCCGCTAGGAAACGCCAGGAAAAATTGCTGTGAATTATCTAACAAATAACTCCTATTATCATATTTTACCAACTCGCGTTGTATATTTGTTGAAACGAAATTTTACACCGTAATAGACAACTGCAGAGCACCCAGAGAGCGCATACCTCTTCCATCACAATTATCACGGAAATCAGAATGAGAATCAGTTCATGTACAACGATACCTTGCATAGTGCGGTTAATGCGTTCGGCAAAAGTGCCGTAGTATTGGTATTCGTAGTGTGAGGACTTGTTCCAATGAGAAAAATAAAAAACCCAAATGGAATTCATTTTGTCATAGAAATAAACCTGATTACGTATTATATACAGACTAGAATATACCTGTAAAAAATGACGAGATTATTTATGCATGGATCAGCAGCTAAGGAGCCTAAAGCTACTGTGTAATTTCTTAAAAAAAATATAATTCAAATAACGTGATTCTAAGTATCTTTTTAAAGCCTCAACTCAGCTGAAGCTATTTTAATGTGGGATCAGACATTTTAGGTCTCAAGTATTTTCTCAGGCACGATCTATGACGTAATTGTTACGTCATAATAGGGAGATAGATTAACCAATGAGATACGCCAGCGACAAAGAAATAGACAGAAAAAATTGCATATAGGCTCAGTGTATGGTTAGATGTATTCATTAAAGACCGATAAAGCTTTAGGAATTAAAAGAAGTTAGATTAAAGAATTTATCTAAGATTTCAACTTTTTATGGATGAATGTTTCCGATCTATTTCCTTCTTCTTTATTTCGATATATCTTGATGAGGCAGAATGGTTTTTCCTAAAGCTTATCAGGAATCGATTAAAAGTAATAGCAATAAACCTTTTTGTATGAAAATCAGATGCCATTAGTAGAATGTTTCACCCAAAGCAATGATGGCCATAATCTTTAGAATATAAATGAAATAACTCACAAAATTGTTTTTAAAGCTAAAAGATAGCTTAAATAATACAGAATGAATATTCTCACTATAATGAATCATTCCGTACTAATTGAATCTTGAGAAGAATATTATAAAGAGTACCAAGGTGAATCAGACATTGATTGGAGCCGCACTAAGCGAGGTATTGTTGCATATCTACGATGCAGACGCCAATGTCTATACATCACCATAATCGGTAGCCTTTTAGCGTCCATCATTGGACCTTCCCCATGACGCACCAGACTTCTCAATCATAGGCGTCGCGGAGCCAATACTTACTGAATTCGTCTTGTTATTTACCTCATCTTATTTTTTGCCGATCAGACCTTTGTCATTTATGTTTTCTAATGGATTCTATGATACCTCTAACTCTTTTTTCCCTTTAATATTCTGTGTTGTGTTGTGATATCCTCCATACGATATTGAGCATGACTCTCAGTCTGAAGATCGATCTTTTGGTTAGGGTCCCTTGTTTCAGCTCCATAGGTGACTATCGGGAATATGCAAGGGTTATAGACCCTCCTTTTCGGGACTGATGAGATTTTTCGTTCTAGAAGGTTTAGTTTGCTCAACAGAAAGCTTACCAATCTAGAGTAATTCTTCGCTTGTTTTCCTTTTCTTTCATCGTCGTCCCAGGTAGATGTAGTGGTCCACTTTCTTCAGTTCTGCATTTTCGATCTTGATCGTTGTGTCTTTGTCCTCAACATGTCATGCATGACATTTGAACTAGACTAAAACAACAACAACAACTGCAACAAAAAAAAAAAAAACGAAAAACAAAACGTGAGAGCTATTTGAATGTAGGAATATTGAGTTACTTCCTTCAAAATTTAAACCCATCCTTTTTATCAACGGTTCGTTTTTAATCTCCTTTCCTGTACAATAGTAAAAATCTCTCTCATTCAGAAACGAATGCCCGGATCCCTCCAAAGTTTTAACTGATTCCTTCGCAGCACGTAGCCAACACTTTCACAAAATTTCATTGAAATCCATCGAGAACTTTTAGAAATACTGTGAGGACACACAGACAGATGCATACCTCTACAAATTCATGTAAAATAATCAAAAAACTTTACTTGGGCATTGTTGGTCCAAAATAACCATTGGGACCCCACAGGCACTTTTTAAAAACCCTGCCCCGCCAAAAAAAAAAATAAAAAAATAAATAAAAAAAACAAAACAAAAACAAAGCAAAAAAAAAAGCAAAACAACAACAACAACAACAAAAAACAAGCAAGAAAACCCCCAAATGTTTTTAGACGGTGGTTAGTGGTGTACGTAAGCAAATCTTCAAGGTTGTAGCCCGCAATATGTGACCAGGAGCGCCTGGACGCGCGCGTGCACACCCAAACACACACACACACACACACACACACACATGCACACACACACACATAGATAAACACAGACGAGCAAAGAGAGATGAGTCAGTTACCACTTGGCTGGCTGGTCTGCCATTTGAGGGGTCACAGTGATTTGATTGTATCAATGCAAGGGAAATAACTGAAAATACCCAGACCCCATTCCCCAATTTAATCAATCCTCTCGTAGTCATGGCTTGCATTATTATTTCTTAGAAAAAGTATATGTATTTGGTTGCTTCTTTCCTCCTGCCTGTCCGTTTACACGATATCACTGAAAGTTCTCAATGAATTTCAACGAAGTTTGAAGAAGGGTAGGAAGTGAGGCAAGGAAGAAGTTCTGAGGCAGATCCAGTATTTTTCTCTGATTGAGAGATATTTTTACAGTTTTTTCCCCCCATATATCTATATTTAAGCTCGTGCCTGTTTACATGATATCTCCAAAAGTTTTTATCTAATTCCAGTGAAATTCACTTAAAGAGTAGATAACAGACAATGGAAGAAGTAATTGATTTTTGGGGTGGATCTACATACAATTCCCTTGCTTCTGTCGTAGTTATATGTGCATACCATAAAAAATTGTCGAAATATAATGTCTGTCCACACGATATCTCTAACCGTTCTGAATTAATTTCTGTGAAATTTTGTGGAGGGGTTGTTGCTGGAAGAAGTGATTCGAGTTTACTATGAAAAGGTACTCCTACGAGCGTTAACCGAGGTATGCTCTCTCTGGGTGCTTTATAGTTCAGCGCAGTGTAGAGATTGGCCTCCTTCAAGGAGAATTATCAGTATCGCCACTCTATATGATCCCCTGCTGCTTACTGCACCAATTATGCCCAGTTGGTTACCCATCTGGATACTATTCAGGCTCGACGTTGCTGAACTTCAGTGATTGCGTATCCAGCGCGATCTGGTCGTAACTTCGTCAAATCTGTGAATATTGTATTTGATTTCCTATTGATTTTACGTTGCATGAAAAGTACTTCTCACACGATCATGAGGTGACGTATATTTTTTTTACTTATTTACTCAGCAGAAAATAGTAGAAATGAAGAAAAAAAAAAGGCTAAAACGTTAACCGAAAAAAAGGACTGGTTAGTCACTCAATAGAAACCGACATGTGACCAGCGTCTTTTGACAAAACTGGACGATCAATTATAAAATTGTAAAAAAGGGGTGATCAATGAACGAGTTACTTATCTCGCATTTTCTTGGGCATGGATCACTAAAAATAGACCGAATCTTCAACAATAGAAAAGGTAGCGAATGCTGCAGGTCCACGGATTTATGACCAATTTAGTATAAACTTACATTGCGAATTGAACCCCCAACTAAAAATCTTTTTGGTATGGTGGGATTAAAAAACAAAAACAAAAACAAAAAGTTTTTTCTTTACATAATAAGGTTTAAATGTGTAAGCTTTCTGCCTTCTAGCTCCATCGGTGCATATGGCATCTGGTATTCCCAGACGGTCACCCATCGGGTTAATGACCAGGCCTGACAATACTCAACTTTGGTGCATCCAATGCTATTTGACCATACATACATACGTACATACATAAATGGCCAGCCTGCCTGCTAATCGAACCAACCTGAAATCCATTTTTACACTTATGGTGACAGTTTTGGTTGATGGTTTCTAATAGAAGAGAAAAGCAAAAACGGTAACAAAATCAGCGGCAACAATTTATATAGGTTAAATTGACAGAATCTCGATAAACTACTTGCGTAATTCACTTACCGTATTTACTAGAGTACAATGCGATCTCGTATATAATATAAGTAATACTGAACCTCCAAAGCCGCCAAAGTTGGTGAAGTATTTTATCTTTCTATATATGAGCGTGTGTTAATGTCTTTGTGCGTTTTAGCGCCCCTGGCCATACAGTGAAGCCGACAGACTTGAAAATTGGCATCTATTCTTCACAAGATCCTTTCTATAAATGTCTTTTTGATTTTTTGAAAGAAAAAGAAGCTCATTCGACCTTGAGGGGGGGGCTTACTGTTACGGGTTTTTAATGGCATCTAGATTCACCAGAACTTCAGATGTTTTTCAGAGGGAAACGCCAATGACGTCATAAATAGAATTGATTCTTCGACGGAATTATTTTTTGCATGACTTGTTTAATTATTGACTGTGATGACGAGTATTTCATCATTTTATGTAATTTTTTATAATGTGACCCGTAGACCAAAACTGTCAACATAGGTCTCAACAGTTCTCAAGTTAGTCTGGCTTGGTGGCTGGGTGTCTGGCTGGCTATATATGTATGTCTCACGCGTACAGGTCGCTCCAATGGAGCTAGAAGGCAGTGAATTTTAACATTTACTTCTTACGTCTAGAAAAACGTTCATTTTGAAAATCCCCCCAAATTAGTTTTGTATTAGGGGGAAAATTCACGAAGTAAGTTTATGCTTAATTTATCCCTTAGTTTGTGTCAAGCAGCATTTACGCTCGTTTTTTTTTCTGATCAGAGTTTCATAGTGTTCACCACCCAACAAAAGGCGGGAGAATTAACTTATTCATCGATCACCTCTTTTCCAAACTTTTTAATTGATCACTCTCGATATGGCATGCTGTCTAAGAACGTTGGTTACATGATGGTTTCTTCTGAGTGACTGATCAGACATTTTATTCATACTTAAAAAGAAAATCAAGGAAATATCGATGCATCTCATATAAGAGCCAAATCCACTTTATTTGTATGGTGATTTGTTGTTGGTTTGTCTGTCGGTCACGGTGAAAAAGGGCAGAATTGTATTTATATATAAATGGTGTATTTTTTCTGAAATCTAAAAGAAAGACGAAAGAAAAAGAAGGAAAGAAAAAGACGAACAACACGCCCGCCGTCCGAACTTCCCCACCTGATCTCCCACTCTCTGTACCCTTATCTCTTACTTAAGACTTGAGACTCTCCAACCCCCGACTGCCACTACCCAAAATGTTCAGACAGTTTTTCTATTGAAGTTCTGAAGAAAATAAGATAAAAAGTATAAATCCATTTCCCTCTCGACATTTTGACTCAAATGCATTTTTAAACATTATCATAATCCTATTCCTCCATTTTGACTTATATTCTATCTCTCAAATCGTGTTATGATTTATCTGAACGCATGAATACTTTTTGTTCGTGTGTTTTCCAAATATTGATACAAAAATCCTCCAATGATAAACGTATTTACTTCATATTTTCTGTGTATCCCTGCTTATGATGTATCTTAGGTTTGGCGTAATTTGAACATCGTAGTGCTCATATGAATAATGTTATTGGATGAAACAATCAATCTATCTCACCGTGCTAATACTTTCTGCCCTCATTGTATATATCTCGCAAATTCCATTTTCAATATCTCGAAGATCATTTTTGCAATCTTGATGTAACTTGGCAAACGATCAAAGGGTACCTTACTGCGCGTACGTGAGCAGACACTCCCCCGTGGGATTATTCAGTTGGCAGTGATACGCCAGAGTCGCCTTTCTCCTAAACTGATTGCTGTTTTACCTATGTTTTTTTAGTTATGGCTTGTTATTCTGGATGCTGTGTTCGTGGATATTCCCGGAAAATGTGTTTTTCTTATAGAATTAAATTATTAAATGGAAAAGAAGTTTTTTCCCTTTATTTTCTAAAATCTTGTTCAGAATCGATCCAGGCGATTGAATAAACAGACTCATATTGCAATTTGGCAGAGTTTCGAAACTAGTAAGTTAATTTGGATCCCCCCCCTCTGTCCAAAATCCTCGATGGTCCTTGAGTCCTTGATAACTTGGGCAATGAAATATATATGTGTGTATATATATGTACATATATATATATATATATATATATATATATATATATATATATATATATATATATATATATATATATATATATATATACTTAACTCTTTAACAGAACTCTTTAACTCTACTTAATGTTGAGTGTGTATATTTTTGTTTGTTTATTTACGAAATCAGATGTTGAATTACTGATTTGTACTCAGGTATATATATATATATGTGTGTGTGTGTGTGTGTGTGTGTGTGCATGCGTGCGTGCGTGCGTGCGTGCGTGTGTGTCGTGTAAATTTTGACAATGTGGAAAAAGAAAAAGACCTGAGACTATTTATTTCATATCAAGTCTTTTCGTACAGGGCTTCTTCAGGGCTTAGGAGTGAAATTTTGGAAAAAAAAAAAACGGTGAAAAGTCCGGAAATGCCCGGATGTTAATGAGGTAGACAAAAAAATAGGAATAAGTTGATAAGGTGTAAGTCTCATAACTGTATACTAGAGGAAAGGGCCTGACATATAGGTGGGGTTCCTTGACCAGTGAATGTCCTTTTTAGTAAGATAAGATTGTTTTGGGGAGGGAAATGAATGTGTCCTGATGATATGGTTGGTGTTGGAAGGGTTAAGGGTTTCGGGGAAATTATAATTTTCTTTATCTTCTGTTACTGGCTATGTTTTGCAGATCCTGTTTTTTTTTCACGCTTGTTACAGGGACAGAGCCACGCCCATCTCTCTAATTTCACAGTCGGGGTTTTTGTCTAATAAACGATTGCCTACTAATCAACCATTTTGTGAACCCGGGAGACTCTGATTAGCCCGACGCCAGAGTCTTGTTCGTTAACCCAACGCCCATTCGATCCGCAATTGCAGTCTGGATTCCAAATAGTTGATATTTCCGGGACGCCATCCCGAATTACCAAACTTTCCGATCCTTGAAGTCCAGGAAAGTTTCTTAATGAACTTCAGTTTGATAATGAACGAATGAACGAAGTCTTGTTTTGACTGGCCTTCAGAAATAAATTTGACCGTTTATTTGATATACGAATGCTAGCTTACTCATACCGTCAAAAAATCTAAGTAATTTTGAAATTGTATTGTATTTAAAAATATCAGAAAACATTGACAACGTAACATAGCTCTACATTTCCTTCTTTATGTTCAAAACTTCCTGAATATTTAACTAAAGGTAAAACCAGTGGACGACGTTCAAATATTAAATCACGGTAGCGGTCCACTATATTCCAAGAAACCAATTTTTTCTATCACATTTTTTCTTTCTTAAAAAATCCCAAACTGCCACACTTGTAGAAAATATAGTTATATGGAATAATCGATCAAAACCGTGAATAAGAAAACCACGAATACGAAGGGTGAAAATAACACTGTTATCGTCATTTTTGTGACAAACGTAAATATAGAGTAAACTCAGCAATGCTAAAAGTTTAACAATAATTAAAGGTGTATTTATCAATTTTAATGTAGCATAAAATTCATCTACGTTACGTCACCAGACGTCACCGATGTTTTGGCAAAATGTTACGTCACCACTGACGTCTGATGATGTAGAAAGTGTCACAGAGAAAAAATAAATATACAAATCTACGTGGTGTAAAATCAGAGTATATTTTTTTCTTTCCAGTCAAGGTGGATTAACGCAGTTTTCAAACCAGCAAAAAACCCAAACTAATCAGCGCTCAGAAAAATCAAGCTACGATAACTTTTCAGTCACAAAATAAGGAATCATTGATTAGTCCCATGAACCCCGTTCTGTCTCCAAGGACAATGGAACTTCCTCTACGGGGCACATGCCTGGGCGAAGCGTATGGAGATCCAGGGATGCCCTGTCGTCAGAATCCCCGCAGCCTTGATAGATGAAGTCCCAAAAAAGCAGACAGCGATGCGTCTGACGTCAGCTTGGTTACAGGAAGGACGGCGAACTGCTTTAGGGGATCTCCACTCCCTGGTTTCAGATCAGAGTTGTCCTTTAATTCCAAAGTAGAGATGGAACCCCCTTTGAGGTGATTTGACGTCCTTTTAGTTACTCAGCTGATGACACACCAATACGTCTGCTGTCCTCTGGACTACATTAGCTTGGCTGAGTTGGATTCTGAACAGTCTAGGAGAAGAATTATCCTTCTCCTAGACTGGTTGCTTTCCCAAGGTTAGAGATCTCGATTTGCCTTATCCATAGCTAGGGAGACGAGGTGGATTAAAAGGCATTAGTGTGAGGTGAACATAGACTGCCCCGACTGGAGTTTGAACTCGGGCCCTAGCAAAGAAGTGTTCATTATCTTGTCTTCCTGCATTTAGCGAAAATAGACACTGCTCACTTTTTCATCTGGTGAATGTCGGTGGCCAAGCGGTTAGCAGTATGGAAAATAGAATCTGAGTGCCGTTCAATCCCTGATATGCATCCATTTCGTACCTATACCCTTGGGATAGACAAAAATCCATCTCTTCCCCTCCAGCTATGGGTAAAATAGCGAGCGAAGTGTGTGACGCCACTTCGGGTGCTTGTCGACACTCCATCTATTTCACATATAGTAAACCCCGAAGAAGGAGGGCCAGTGTTGCCAACTGAAAGGTGAAATCGAACAAAGAACGCTAAAAAAGCACTGTTAGACCTTTTATGGCCATTTTGATTACTGATAATGGCTATATCCGATAAAATGGCTCTAATAGCTAATGAATGGCTAAAATTGCAGGAAATAGCGCAAAAATTTGCTAAAAGTAGCACTAAATGTTGAATTTTCACGCTGCCAGAACAAGAAACGCGCTAAATCGGCAACACTGGTCTTTGCAGGGATGCCTGAAATCGTAGTCAGCGTAAGGGCATTACTTTACTTTTAAACCTTTTTTTGAAGCACCTCTCCGCCAGTGTATTTCTAGCCCGCCGGTGTGCTTGTAAGTCAGTTTATTTTTTCTTCAACAGTATATAGAAGACATCGAACAGTCGATATCTAAGGCTAATATATCTGGAGAAGAACGTACACCATCCAGACGACAACATCACTGAAATTCGCCTGAATATCGAGGAGAGAAATAAGTGAACAGCAATTCCATCAACATTTGAAGCCATGTAAAAAATTCGAATAAAGAATAAATATGGTCTGAAATAATTTCTATTTATGACATCACTGGCGTATCTAGAAATATCTCGATTGCGTAGAATTAAAAACAATTATTTAGAAGTGGAGTACTGATGTCAATTTTCAAGTCTGTAGTCAAAATGGTATGACCAGGAATGCTGGAGCACCTAGAGATACGGACACACAAAAACAAACACATATAAAAGGATAGATTCCTTTGCCACTTTTGGTGGCTATGGTTGTTCAACTCTTTAGAGCTTAGAAATTTGAGCGGATTATTTTATTCAGAGTAGATCAGAAATAGTCGTTGTTACCCCCCTCCCTAAAAAAACACGTCTGTTTGCTGCATGGTCAAACTCCCCTTTATTCCAACTGAATATGATTACTGCAGATTTTATATTATACATATGATGAAAAAAAATCTATAAAAATACAACCGTCTCGCAATCGGTTGGTCGTGAGTTCAAAACACGTTACACGGCGTAAATTTTATAGGTCTACACTCCTAATTTTAGTGAGAGTAATTCTTACTGTTCTTGTTACAGTTGAAAAACTAAGTCAACTCCAGACTTTGAAGTGGAGTTTGACGAAAAATATCTGTTAAATCAAGCGTCCTTGATCTGGGATATCTGCATCCCAGGGGGTGCGAGATAGCCTTGAAGTTTGCCACAAAAAAAGGAAAGTACATCTTGTTTTCCTGTTTTGATATCTCCAGACTAACAACTCAGTAGTTTTTTCCCGATTTTCATAACTCAGTTGCCACCAATCTGGGCGGTACCGCCCAATAGTGGGCTATTGAAGCTTTTAAGTGGGTGATAGACCTAATACTGACAAGAATGCCAAATTAGCCATTTTTAGGCTTAATCTGGTCGGTTTTCGCCTTCTTAGCCGTTGAAAATCATTGAGGTCGGGTAGCCGAGAATCTGGCTATTGAAAAAAATAGTTCAATCTTATATTAAAGCTTACTGGAGACATAAACATTTAACACTTTTAGCTATCAATTTAGGCTATACAGGAAAAGATTCAACCGGTTTTAGCGATTTTTGAAGGAATTTCAGTTGAAAAAAAAAAGGAAATTTTAATTCGAAATACTGATTTCTGGGTCACCAGATGCGAGAGAGAGAGAGAGAGACAGACAGACAGACAGACAGAGAGAGAGAGAGAGAGAGAGAGAGAGAGAGAGAGAGAGAGGGAGAGAGAGAGAGAGAGAGAGAGAGAGGTGGTGGGAAGACAACATCAATAGAAAGGTAAAACAAAGAAGTCATTGAATGTTCACAATTCGGATTGATTTCACTGTTTGCAATCTCTTCCTGGTAAAATTGCTCAGTTTACATTTACATTTTATGCAACGAGTTCAATTTGGTCACCTCTGCGTTGTTCAATAAGCAATTTGACCTTTTTTTATCATCGACTAGGATATTATTTTTGTAAGGGGATGCACAAATTAAATCAAATATTTCCTTGGGGTACGGGACATAGAAAGGGTTGGGAGTCTCCGTGTTAGAAAGTAAATGTTCTCATTCTAGGTGCCAACAGAGTGGAATCGAAAGAGAGTAAAAAAGACTGAACATTATCTGGATCTCATCAGGGAACAAGAAAACTTGTGAAACTTAAAGGTGACATTTATGTCAGTTCAGAACTGTGCCGAATAGCTTTACAAAAGTCCAGGAACGTAGCTGAGGGGTGTATCTCAGGCCCTCAATGGAGGGGTCCTCCCCATAACTTTATGAATAGTAGTCCATCTATTGTATTTCTACTAACATAATCTAACCATATGATGAGCTCATATGCAATTTTTTTTCTGTTTCTTTACGCTCAAATGGGATGATCACATTGGTTGATTTACCTTTCTATCATGACACAACGATGAGAATTACGTCATAAAAACCCTCAAGACTTCATGGCTGATCATCACACATTAAAACAGCCTGAGATGAGTTTAGACTTGAAAAACTCAAAATACGGATACTTGAATTATTAAAAACAAATTACTAAATAAAATAGCTTTAGGCGCCTCAGTGTCGATCCATACAAATATAATATCGTCATTCTGGACGGGTATATTCTGGTACAATAATCAATCTCACTAAATATTGGAGGGGGAACCTCTCCTTCAGTGTGCTTGTCGAATAGTAAGGCTTTCCAAAAGTCTTCGGACTCTACAAGCTCACTGAACTCAAGTTTTTGAAAAGTTTGCCCACAGAAATAATTACACAATAGCGACTATTTATTCTTAATCAAAATAAGATACGAAAATAAAGAAGTATTAGTTTTAGATACGAAACCTTAAATCTAGCCACATATGTATAACGTCACTTCCTTTATCTACTGTTCATAAAAGCACTGAACACACGTATTTAATTGCTCATGTGCCCCGACTTTCTTTGTCGGTTACCTCTCTCTCTTTCTCTTTCTTCCTTTCTCTCTCTCTAGGATCGGTAATATTTCGCTAGCCTCCCGGCCAATTCTAACTTTACCGTTTTTCCACCATGACCAATGACTGTTCTGCACCTGGCCTATCTCATTTTCATAGATGTTGAATTATTTCTCATGCGCTCAGCTTCAAATCGCAGGTCCTCTTGCTCAAACACGTATTCATCTATTCGTCTCCCGTGAATGAAATGACAATACATTTACTGCATAACAGTCACTATCATCTTCTGTCTTCTAATTCTCTTTACTTCAGGAAGCTTACATGGGTTAAACCCCTAGTATTTTTTAAATAGTCTTTCCGTCGTGTGTTTTTCAGCGTCAATCATAAATTCAGGTGTCGTACATCGCCTCTCTACTTGACAGTTAGACATACCACTCATAACCCAGTCTCCATAATTGTTCCCTGGACTTCAAAATACCAATCTTTGTTTATTCAAAGCATTTCAGTGACCTATGCTTCATTAACTCACGGCTACTCCGGCTACTTCACGCAGAGCTCATACATTTCGCTTGAGCGCTATCGCTTATCTTCCTCTCTATACTCTCTAAACTATCATTTTATATCCATTCTATTGGGGATCCATTCCATTTCCTTAATTACATGGTAATCTCATCTAAACAGGCCTTTTCAATCATCATCGATCTTACTAATTTTGAAATGTATTTTCCTTTCAGTCATATATGTATTGTTATAAATGTCTCATTTGTCGAATCGTTAAATGCACGTCGTATTCGTTTGTTTAAACATTCGTATTTATCTTTATTACGAATACGATCTCTGTTTAATCTCCGCGTCCATATTCATACGTAGCAGGAAAATTATCCCTACTGTCATGACGATTATCTACTACCTTCCTTTATCAATACTTATCATGATGTAAGCATGTGGTGGTAAATCAAAGCACATGGAGACAAATTCCTTTGTCCTCACCCACTACACCATCCAGTTGCTACACAGAACCAACTACCATTACTACTCTCTCTCTCTCTCACGCAATATAGGAACTATCAAACCTATACCACACTAGAAATAATGCCGAACATGATGGGAGATAACAATGTTAATGTTGATCTTTTTTTTTATTAGATAAAATAATGTGAACCTCTATCATTAATTAATGACTGCTATTTACCTTCAATTTATTTTTTAGTCTTTTTTTTTATCACACCCCAATTCAAGCTGTTGATCTACGGCTGTGAATGAGGATCAGAAAGATAGAATCAAGTCTCATCATCATAATCAACAACAACATCAGCAACAAGCGTTCGTCGTCGGACACAGACGATCCTCAAGATTTGCCATACCTCTCTATCGTGGGTATCTGAGAGTCAGTACATTCTAGACACGTCTGGTTCGTCACGCCATCTCATTTTCTGTCGGTCACAATTTCGCATATGATCTCTTGGGATCCAAATTGTGAGTCGTGATATCCAGCGATTGTTTGACATTCTCGCCACATTACCAACCAATTTCCATTTGAGTTTAAAGGTCACCCCTTAAGATGGGTTCCATGCCCCAGTTTCATTGGTGACTATTGAGAGGATGTATTGGTTGTATATCTATCTTTTGATGCCTCATGGGTTTTTCATGTCTTTGAAAGTCCAGCTTGCATTACCAAAGGCTTGTCAACCCAGAGTGATTCTTTGCTTGATATCTTCTTCTCTTGTCAATTGCATGGGGGTTTGTTGTACTAAGGTAGATGTAGTTGGTCTATTTTCTGCGTTTTTGATTAAGATCCTTGTGCCCTTGTCCTCAACGTGATTGTTGTACACAGTGTTTGTTTGACTGAGGTTCACGTGGACATCAAGTCTCTGATTTTTCTTGAAACAAGCCACCAAGTAAAGAAAGAGATGAAAGGTCCAGGGACCAGATAACATAATCGATCTACCCGCAAAAGCTGGTGAAGTCATCACAAGGAAACTAGAATCAAGCTGCACTGAAAACTTACTCTTCATTTCCAATCCTCGCTGTTCATTCCGTGTCGTAGTTCGACGGACTGAATTGAGGTTTGATAAAAAAAAATCAGCTAAAAAATTTAGACGAAGGAAAAGATTGGTCAGAAATTAACGATAATGATTTATTTTTTCAGTTTCTCATTTTAGGACTTTTCTTGTTCCCGATTCTTTGCTTTACCGAATTTTTCCTATTAAAATAATCTTTTTATTTCTCTTACCTAGATTTAATTTGTAATTAAAATGTACATAAAATTTCTTGTTGTCTACTGGAAAATATCAAATAATTTAGAGATCAAGGTTAACCTTAAAAGAAATCAAACAAAAAACAAACGCTATCCGGATGTTAGTCCCGTCCACCAAGGGTAGATAAGAGTAACTTTACCATACAATTAACATAGTTATCTTTCTTCTCGCTTCATAGTTATTTCTAGAGTGGAATTAATTCCTGGACTCTTACGTATAATGATTGAAATATCCCGTCTAACAAACTTCAGACAAGAGATATTTAACTGAAAAGCACCCAGAGAGCGCATATCCCTGCCAATGTCATTATTAGGGAGAACAATCGTGCATGGATCCTCCCCCAAATCTAATCAATTATTCAATGTTTAATCAGCTTTTTGCTCATCATTCCGCTGGAGTGCATAGGAAGTCATTGAGAACTTTTGGGGATATCGTGTAGACATTCATGAGCCTTTGCATAAATGTATGGAGAAAATGGATAAAAATATCCTTCAATCAAAAAAAAAAAAGACCTGGATCCGCCCTTCGATAAAAAGACCTGGATCCGCCCCGATGTTTTATCACCTCTTTCTTGTCCCAATGGTCTACCCTTTCACGAGATCTTATAGACATCCATTCAGTACTTTTGGAGATAGCTTGTGGACAGACAAACAAACGTGCAAACAGACAGACGGATAGGAAGACGTGACGAAATAAACATATCTCTTTCCAACTTCGTTGACAGAGGAATATAAATAAATTTTGATTTTGAAAGGAATCATCATCATCATCATCATCATCATCATCATCATCATTAAGCATCCATCGTTGCATATAGACCTTTCCCAAGATTCGCCATGTGCGTTGTGGGGCTAGTACTTTCTGGATTCGTCTACTTTGACTCACCATATCATTTTCTGCCGGGAACAGTTTCGCATATGATCTCTTAGGATCCGTGTTGCGAGTCGATTGTCTGATATTCTCACTACACGACCAACCCATTGCCATTCGAGTTTGAGTTACATACACAGCCAGCCAACCAGTTGACAGATTAGGCGACGGTTTCTAAAAAGCATATAACGAGAGAAATGATTTATTCACTGTATTGATTCATATTCATTATTTATTCATTATTATTTAATCCGACATCGCGTGCGGCACAAAAAAATTTACTGCACGGCAGATCTTCTTCTTCGAAGGTACATTATTGCTAATCGCTTGGCCACTCCACATCACCTCTCCCCCGAGAGGGAAGTCAAATTTCTTTCTATTAGATTTAAGACTCCACTGTCATCCCAATGAAGATTTGCGAGCCTTTCCAACTGCACCCCCTTCCAGGATGGCAGCCTCACTACAAAATAAAGATTGACGCTAATCATTAAACACTGGCAAGGCCATCTCAAGTCGCAGTCCATAAGAGAGTTGCCATTTTGAGCCATTTTCAGGTTGCATTTGGCCTTTTTGAAAGGCATTTAGCCATAAACCTTTCGGTTCGGCTATATTTAAATGTTTGTTTTTTTTTGTCGTTGTAGCAGAAATATTTTTAATTGAACGACCGTAGTCGCCAAAAATGGCGAAAGGTTATATCTCTGTTCTCATATATGAGTGTGTTTGTATTTTTCAGAGCTCCTAGCCATACCATTTTGTCTACCGACGTGAAAATTGGCATCAGTACTCCACTATATCACTCCCTATAATAGTTTTGGAAAAAAGAACTTTTTTTTTACTTAATCGAGGCAAAGTTCTTACGGGTATAGTTTTTTTTAAATAACACCTGGATCCTCCCGAATCTAGATGTGTTTTATACCCTATTTTAGATGTTTCCGATTGGAAAACGCCAGTGATGTCATAAATAGATTTATTCTGACCATATCTATTCTTCGATGTAATTTCAAGATGACTTTAAATGTTGAGGCTACGGTTATTCAATTATTTACCGTGAAGGCGAGTTTTCAACAAATTCTTGTTTTTGGTGTGCACTTATTGCAGTATTGCAACTGAAAGAAAATGTCACTATTCACTTTCATCCTAATTTTTCTGTTTCTGTTATAGAAAATAGGAATGTTCGTTTATTGAGCAGAAAACATTTGAAAATTAAAAGTTACATATGATTAAGAAATGGTTACATAATCATGAATTTGGACTTGCTATTGACCAGTGGGCTGTTTAGCTCAATGGTGTTATATATATATATATATATATATATATATATATATATATATATATATATATATATCGCATCGCTACCGTGGAGCAGCTAACTTATCGGTGGCAGGTTCGATTCCTCTATCGGGCTCCATTTTCTTTAATTGTTTACTCTGTTTACGTAGTCTAAATTGAGTGATAGATTAAACTGTGTAACGATGGGAGATCATTTAAAAGTAAGTTTCTATATAATATAACGCAATTCATAATTCACACACACACACACACACACATATATATGTATATCTATACATATATATATATATGTATGTGTATATATATATATATATATATATATATATATATATATATATATATATATATGTATATATATATATATATATATATATATATATATATATATATATATATATATATATATATATATATATATATAAAGCAATGCAAGAAGTTAAGAGATTACATAGAAGAAAATGTCTGAATTAATTTTTCCAGTTCTGCAATTTCATCTTAAGAAAGTCTTTTTTTCCCTCGTTCTTCGAACTTTCGACTTCCGTCGTAGGTAAAAAGTCACGAAAAAAAAAATTGCGATAAAAACTATGAAATTAAGATGAAGGTAAATTATAGTCTTGAATTTGAAAAAATAATAGTGATTAATTGAAATACTTCATCTACTGAAATTAAATATCAAAATAATTGCTTTTATTTACAATTTTGGCGTTTTGCCATTTTTATGTGTTTTTTTCTTTTTTTTTTTTTTGTCTAGGAACGTCTGAAAATCTGAATTCCCCGTAGAGATACGAATAAATCTTTTTTTTTTCATGGAGGTATGTAGAGGTAGCAGATAATGGAGGTGAGTTTTGACACGGAGAGAAAATTGAGTCGACTTTATGGCCACGATAATCTAAACAGTCCGAATTAGTAGAGACTTTCCGATAGCTATATTTTATCATCTGGAAGGAGGAATAAATCTTTATTGATTAATGTTTTCTTCCACTTTTCTTCTCTTTACAAAACTCTCCAATTGTATATGTTTGTATATATGTTAGGATGTTTGTGCATTTATCAGTCCTATGTGGTCTTTATGTGCCCCACTCACCATTCAATGTTGTTTCGAAACTGAGGTCTGTAGACCCCGGGGACCCGACAAATAATGCTCGGGGTCCGCAGATCCCTGGGGTCTAACAAAAATGCTCAGCAGTATTCTCCTCAAACCTGAAATTGCAAATCTCATGGCCGAGAGACAGCAACATCGAGAGATCAAAGAACAGAATTAATGTACACAGATTTGTTTCATATGATAGAATTCAACTAAGAGTAATCTTTTTGAAATAGATATGATTTTTAAAGGTTAACAATTGTTTCTTATCGTAGTTCATTGAATAGAGACTTGAAATTAACGACAAAAACTGTGGCTCAGCCGAATATTCCCTTTATAAAAGGTGTCCTAGAGTTTTCAAAGATACAAGAGAAACTGGACCTACCACCTTACAAGCTGACGTAATGTTTAAAGTTTTTAAAACGACTAATTAAATTGAGGAGTCGAAGATTATACGAGTTTTGTTTGTGAAACAGTCAAGGTTTCAAGTATAGGCTACAAATTCGGCCTAAGCTAAACATTAGAAGTAAACAAATAGTCCTGTTTGATATGAAATAAAGATTATCTTTTTCACTCACTGTACACTACTACCTGATAGATTATTATCATTTTTGTTGGAAGTGGTAAATGAATGTTGAACACCTGGTGAGGAATGATCTTCAGTGGCCATGGTTTGCAAGGCTTAATTGTCAAACGCCGCTTCAATCTTATAATGATTTTATACTGCAATGGAAATTGGTTTGGGGAACAAGGTTTACAGTAAGGCTTGGTTTTGGGGAACTAAGTATACGGTCAATGTCTTCATTGGTAGACAATGAACATACCACCCCCGACGAAATTAGGTATACGCTGTACCCAGCACCTTCACCCCATTTCCACCACTGATTTTTATATCAAATAATACGAAAATGTCTTTGGTACTTGTTTTGTTGTAAACTCTACTTAGACTAATAGAATTTCAATTCAATTGATGACTTTTGGTTCCCATTATTTTTGGTAAGTAACCTTTTGTGCGCACATTGATTGGAAAACGTGCGTGTACACGAGTGTAACTTAGAGGGAGCTATTCACAAGACGATTGTCGATATACCTTCAAGAAGCTAAGACGAAACAAGTTTTGAAATCGGTTCATGACTAGATTAGTAGACTGATGAAAATTTACAAAAGCAAGACAAAACAAAGAAGACTGACTGCTGCAGGGTTAAACTTCGCTCTAACTAAGATGATTACTTTTGTATTGTCTATACAATAAATTACAAATTATATATGTATGTGTTTATATGTGTAAATATACATACATACATACATACATATATATATATATATATATATATATATATATATATATATATATATATTTATCTTTGTATAATTGTATTCATTAGAATGAAAGAAGCCGCTGCATACCTGAATGATTGAATGATATATTTTTGCTGATATATGAGACGAGTAATTTTAGCTGAGTCAGTAAGACAGCCTCGTGGTAATCAATTCAAATCCTGCAAGGGGAGTGGAAATTTTACACATCAGTTCACATCCCTAGTTTTGGTGAGGATTGTTTTTGTTGTTCTTGTTAAAGTAGAAAAATTATGTCAATTCAAGATTCAGGCTTTCATCTCCCCCCAACCCTGCGCCATAACCACTCTTGAACATCTTCTGTTGCTCGACGCACATTCAACGTATATGATTTGTGCGCACATAGATTTCTTTTATACGCTGGTTGCAAAACGTGTGAATATGCCCCCCCCCATCAGCTTATAGGGAACTGAGAAAAAGACATGTAGGAATATCGTCAAGAGGAAAGAAGTTTTTTATTCGGTTAATTTCTTTTTGGAAATTTGTAGAAGTTTTGACAATTTACACGTAACCCATTTCTCCCCCCCCCCGAACGGATTGAATTATTGACTCTTGAACAACTTCTATTCCTTGACGCACGTTCAAATTGCACGCTCAACATTTACGTATGGAAGACAAAAAGTATTAAAATACTTTTTTTTCCATTTTTCTTCTGAATTTTCGTGACGCAATTTGTAAAGCTTTTTGGTTTCTGCCTTGAAAGAATTTAACTATTTCCGTGTGAAAAATGGACGTCTCTTTGCAACTCTTCCCCTTTTAGGAACTGCAAAAGTATGAACAATGCAGCATCTAACATATATATATATATATATATATATATATATATATATATATATATATATATATATATATATATATATAGTATTGATATGTATATATATAGTATTGATATATATATATAATATTGATATATATATATAATATTGACATATATATATATGTGTGTGTGTGTGTGTGTGTGTGTGTGTGTGCGTGACCAGTTTTCACTTTTTTAAATTTCAAGGCATATCCATTCATTTCTCGAACAATATCAGTCAATTTATATCAAAGCTTAGTGTTCTCTGCTGAAAAAGGATTTTTATTTTAAAGATTTCATGAATTTCATTCAGACCCAAAACATCCTATGATTTTATCTCATGCAAGTCTGTTACTTTCGGATCGTTGTTTATGTACTCTGTTCAGGGTATTCTGTGTTGTAGACAGAATTCAATTCATCTACTATTATTTGAGTTTTGATCACAATGTTGTACGTTTAATTTTTTTCATTGTGGCAGTCGTCAATTGTTTTTACCATGGACCTGTTTCGGGGATATTGAAAATTGGTACGGGCATTTTAATATGTTGTTGATCGGATAAAACCTCTCCAGTTTCATGTTAGATTTATATCACTATCATAATTTGTGATATCTAGATTTTTTTTATTTACTTTCCCTTATCTCTTGTTTTTTTTTTAGATTATTATATTATTTCATTTTACTATTCAGATAGGCAGATTTGAGCTGTTTATTTCGTGAATTAGATATCGTGGATTATTAAATTGTGCGGGACTTGATTTATGTGGAACATCTATCGGCGAATATTTACGTTTTATGGAGATTGAAAAAAATATATAAATAAAGAGATGAATCAAATAAATCAAAAATTGAACACAACCTTCTCACGCGTATATTACTTCGAGTCACCTGGACGAGTTTTTTTGATAATCGAAGACCCGAATGTAACTGGTAACATAATTGACGATGTGTCTTAGCGTAGGATCATGAAGATGTTTCTGAACAGTATCATCCGCTGGGATACCAGTAACTACCAGGAAGAGTCTTGGTGACGACTTGAAAGACAGTTGACAGCCCGGAAGAAAAAAGTTAATTAGGGCAGGATGGGTTAGCAGCCCGTATCCCCAGCTCCAGTGAAGGAAAACCAAAGGAAAGTACAGATCAAAGAATGGGAAGATACTCCCAGGGAAACCCGAGAGATCGGCGGAAGAGCTCAAGGCTAAGGATTCAATGCAATTGACTAACGACCACGAGTATTCAGTGCATCCGTAGTAAAATGAAGGTTAGGCCTGGAGCGAACTGAAAATCTACCTGTCTAATTACTCAGAACCTCCACGTGATGCAACCTGTGTAGCCTGGCATAGTGTCACTAACTGCATGGATCAGATGTCTTGATTCCAACCCAAACAACAGAGTGTCAAAGATTCGACGAGGATGTTGACCCAGGTGATGACACTGAGTAAGATGAACCTTTTACGGACGATGAAGAAACTGACTTAGCTCAAGCAGAAGGGAACTTTTTACGTACTAGCCAAGAAACTCAACAAGAAAATCATCCAGCGCACGAGAAAATACACACCGACACGATGGTCAGGAGCTGTTTGACAAATTCCTGTAAAACATAGAACCTCACAAGACGACTACACTTAGTGGACTCTCCGATGCTTCATAAGATATTTAGGGGGGGGGGGTTATCGATAGAAATGTGAAAATGATGATAATGATGATGATGATGATGATGATGATGATGATCTGCATTCAATCTGAGGCGTAGGGTTTGTTGTAGTAGTTGTAATAGTTGTAGTAATAGTTGTTGTTGCAGTGATTTAGTGCTGGAAAAGAAGCTAGGGAACGCAGGTTTGCCTGCTGTACAGCTGGATGGTTTGAAGGAAGTGTAAGTAAGTAAGTACACCCCCCCATCCCCGAGAAAAATTCTGAAATTTAACCAATTTCGGATACGTTTTGAGGCATTTTATGGGTTCCATGATTTTTATACATGGCTACAATAAACCCTTTCAGTTAATTTTAGGATACTAAGAGATGAACAGAATGTATATAGATAGAGTGAGAACAACGTTCTTCCTCTCCAACAGAGAGGGAAATGCTTTCCCCACAAATTCCCACGGTATTAAACCACTGAGGAGTTGTGCCTAAGAAAAGAACCAACAGCAGCCAGTGTGTATCTGGGTTGCCTGGTGTCTTTTGCCGCACCAAATTTGTGTGAACTTGGAAACAAATTTGTATGGTTTTGGGTCTCACTTAGTTTCAGGACCAAAATAATCAAATATCTTAAAATCCAGGATCAGAACAGATTTGTATGGTGTTGGTACCGAATTGAGTAACGTCAGCACCAAAATAATCAAACAACTAAACATCTATCTTCAGACCAAATTTATACGATCTTGAAATTGAATCAACTAGATTCCGGACCAAAATAATCAAATAACTTAAAATCCAGCATCAGACCAAATTTGTATGGTATTGTGACTAGATTTGTGTGATCCTGGGATCAGATTTGTATGGTTTCAGGACCAAATCTGGTAGCTACGGGACCAAAATAATCAAATAACTTGAAATCCATCTTCAGACTAAATTTGTATGGTATTGGGACCGAATTAAGTAGCCTCGGGACCCAAATAACCAAATAACTTAAAATCCATCATCAGACCAAATTTGTACGTTCTTCGGAGCGATTTAAGTAGCTTCAGGACTAGAATAATCAACTTGAAATCCATTATCAGACTAAGCTTGCAGGGAAAATGGATTGAAATACATATTTAGAAAGAATCTTTTTCTGAAACATTTTCATGTTGTATCATGTGTCTCACGGGATTGTCATCATTTGAAATTTTTTCCTCAGTACCAAATCTTTATTTTCGGAACCAAATAGCTGTGTTCAGTACCAAAGTTGTCCAATTTTCGTCTCGAAAAATACCAAATGGGAACCCTTGCAGAGAAGTTATGACGTAGAAAAAAAAAGGACAACAGCTACTGCGATGAAGATGATAATGTTAAAGGCAATTGAGAAGAAACGCTGCAGAAATATGGAGGAAAATGAGGGAATGGATGATTTGAAAGAAACAGACGTCATCAGCAATCATAATGACTGCCATAATGACAGCATTATTAGCAGCAAAAATAATTAGGCTCATAATTAGTGCTATTATAACGAAAAAAATGGCTGAATTAATACTGTAACGAATATTTTTCATAAGGCAAACACACTCAACATTTCATTGATAATCTGAATAAAAAGGTTCAGGTGAAAGCACGATTCATTACTAGAAGAAATGGTAAAAAAAAAAACGCTAAGAAGACTCTAAACACTGTTTACTTTCTCTAATTATCTCGAATGGTCTCATGAATAATCAAAATATTAGGTTTATATAAAAGTTTCCAGAATTTCCTTATCTTATATTCAATAAATTCTGCACCTCTTTGTTCGGTCACCTAAGTAATTTCCTTGACTTTGTAACCGTGTGCCATCTTTCAGCTAAACTGTCTCTTCCATTAAATGTTGTTGATGGAAAAGTTTCCAACATTTTCTTGACAAATTCTTTCCTTTATATTCAATAAATTTAACGTATCTTTATCCAGTCTTCACAGTAATTCATCTGGATTTATACGACAGTATCTCACTTCTTTCACTGATGCTTCTTTATTTAATCTTTAAGAAAGGTTTAATTAATTGTACTTTCGTTCATCGTGTAATTATCATATTCAGTTTTAAAGCTGTTCACTTTCATCATTTCTGAATCTTGATCCAATGATTTGTTTTAATTGTTGACAACTCTTCGTCTCTTAAATTTTTTTCTCCAATTTTCTCTTTCTCTCTATATATGTTTAACAGATGTAAAATTCACATAGGTAAACATTCAATAGAAAGGACACGAAAAGTGAGTCATGTCTGTTGTTATACCTACTAATCTCTCATCATTAAAACGTTTTAAGGTAACCTACACAAGCCGGAAAGCATTTTGGACAATATATATATATATATATACATATATATATATATATATATATATATATATATATATATATATATATATATAATGAAGTAAGGATTCACAACACAAGCACGTTCATGTTTCTGCCATGATTACCAACATGCTGATACAAATGTGTCTGAAATATCGTAAGTAATTTATAACAACTAGCCAGGAATTCACTTCCTCTAGGGAAGACATAACAGAGATCAAAAACTAAACAAGGAAAAAGAAAAAAAGGAAAAAGAAATATAAACAGAATGAGAGGAAGGTTCTCCATCCAGAAAAATAGACCCCCAATAATTCCCTAAATATGGATCCAAATAAATTGAATCAATCGCTTGAAGAAGCTCCCAAAAGAGAGAAACATGAACGTGTTTGTGTAGCAACTATATTATTTCACCAGATTTAAAACTTTACCTTCATCATCATTATCATCTTCATCATCATCATCATCATCATCATCATCATCGGTCTGATAGTGTCCGTCATTGAACATAGACCTTTCCCAAGGATTGTCTAACCTTATGGGCATCGCCGAGCCAATACTTTCTGAATTCATCTAGCTCGTTACGCCATCTTAATTTCTGTCAGCCACAGCCTTGCACCTGATTTCTGGGGATCCACGTTGTAAGACAAGATGTCCAGGGGTCGTCTGACGTTATTGCAACGTTTCCAGTCCATTGCCATTTGAGTTTTCAAGCAGTTTTTACGATGTCCTGGACTGCAGTCTTTCTTTTCCCTGATATACTATGCTGTCTTATGATCTCTCCATGTTATGTTGAAGATGATTCTCTCATGTGCACGTTGCATGGTTCTCGGTTTGGGTCGATCTTTTGGTTAGATTCCACGTTTTAGCTCTGCATCGAGTACTTTATGAAATAAACCCACCATATTGAATTACTGAATTATTGTACTTTGGTATGTATATTGTTCATTACAATTTTTGTTGCTTGGGTGTTGTCGATACCGTTTATCATTTTAAATGTTTGTATCATGTCTCCCCTTGTTCTTGTTCCTTTCGTGCAGGTTGAAGATCCTATTAATCCTAAAGAGAAGGGTGTATAACCAATGCATCCTCCCAATAGTCACTTATAGAGCTGAAACATGGAACTTAACCAAGAGACAGACCCGTAAGCTGAGAACCATGCAACGTGCACATGAAAGAATAATGCTGGGCCTCACATGGAGAGACCACAAAACAGCACAGTACATCCGGGAAAAGACAAGAGTTAGAGACATCATAGAATCCATAAAAATCTCAAATGGCAGTGGGCTGGCCATGTTGCAAGAATGGCAGACAATCGATGGCCATCACGACTCACAACATGGATTCCCCGAGACCACATGCGCAACCGAGGCCGGCAAAATGTTAGATGGAGAGACGAGCTAGACAAGTTCAGGAAGTACTGGCTCCGTGACGCCCATGATAGAGAAGTGTGGCAAATCCTGGGGAAGGTCTATGTCCAACGACGGACGCTAAAAGACTGATGATGATGATGATGATGATGAATTCGGGGTGAAAATGAAGGCTTCGAGACGATCAGTCACCTTGTGTGAATTATTACTACTACTACTGCTGCAACTGTTGTCTTCGAGAAAATGTTTCTTCTGTTGTGTAAGAGTCTGGTTCGTCCTCATCTGGAAACATGAGTAAATGTTCAGAGCCCCTACGTCATGGAAATGATTAATGCGATTGGAAAAAGTACAGAGGGGGGCGACAAAAATGATCCCGAGATAGCGAAAGAAAACATATAAAAAAAAAAAAAAAAAATAGATTACTGTACTTATCTTCACTCAGATACAGGAGATTCGGAATAGACATGATTGAAACATTCAAAATCGCAAGGAAGATGTACGAAAAGCGTGTACATCGAATGTGGAATTAAAAGGAAAGAAAAAAATACAGAATAAAAATCACTCAAGATGAAAAGATGTGAAACAGAGCGACGAAGAAACAATCTCACACAGTGCAGAGTGCATAGAGTCAATTTGAAAAAAGCCTTTAGTATGGACGCATTCAAAGAAAAGATGGATGAGTTTTGGAAGGATCAGACCGTTTATTACAACCACGAAGCTAAGATTACCGACGCCTGAAGCTAAAAGAGTGGCCTACCCCAATGGAAAGGACAAGTTCTAGAAGCTGGAGTAAAATCAAATCTAATCTACTCAATTTATGACAGGAAGGAAGCAGTGATAGATTTTAAATTTTAAACTGACGGCTGCATTGTCAAAATGTTATAACAATTCGAAATAAGTTTCCATTGATTTAACGGAGTCTAATACATAAATATGATTTAAAGAAAGAACTATAACTATTTCAAATAGTTATAAACATTAAAAAAGTCTCTTGAATTAGTATTTGCAAGTTGCTCTCATCCGAATAAATGAATATGTATATCTATACTATGATACATATTCGTATAATTTATCCATACATGACATAAAAATCCCGTCATTATTGATGAGTACTATGTTAGTATACACGATTGCTTATAAGTAATCAAAGGATCAGAAGCCATATTAGGTTGAACCCCGCAGTTGTCGGACTTATACACTCAGTTGACATGTCTGCTGCTTCTTTGATTTTTCTCAGTTTCCAACAGCGTTTTATGTCTATAATCGTAATAATTCTCACTAAAGAGGACAGTGTTCACTTTTCTCTCTTCAGATATGGTCAGCCATTCCAGACCTTCGTATTTCGACTGAAAGAACTTCAATTGTCCCCCAAACCCTCTGACTGTTAACGATTCTTTTTAAAACTATAGACAGCAAAAACTTCCGTACGTTCAAATACTTTTAAGCAGTAATGTATGTATAAAGATTATTCTGACGTCGTATTTTTCTTATTGTTCAGACTGACACTTCATTAGTGATTTTGCTTTGAGCGATTATTTAATGATCTTTGCAGACTGATCATCGCATATATTTTCTTTCATGTCTTTCGTTTAATTTCTTGAGTCTCAAAGGGTTTTTTTCCCTTCCTATCCACAACATTTCTAACATCATCAACATTTCTTTTGGGTGACTTGAACACATTGCATTCGTATTCTAAGCTCTTCACCGTCTTCACATTGACTCGTTCTTTATGGGTAATATTTTAATCGTACCGTCAAAAAAAGAAAAAAAAGGGGGAGGGATATATGGAATACGACCCTAATACGCATCCCAGCAATGAAACACGGATTTTTAGTGGGTACATGATCCTTGTTTTATAAGTATATTTTGAAATTTCACGTTATATTTTATGAAACTCCAAGTTTTATAAATTGATCAGAAGCTTTTCAAAAAACAGGCAGGCAGAAACTAGGGACCAATTTAGCCTAAACGTACATTACAAATTGAATTCCACACCCAAAACTATTATGGAAGAATTAAAAAAACAAAAACAAAATAGGGACCAATTCAGCTTAAACGTACGTAGCAAACTAAATTCCACACATAAAAACTATTATTGGAAAATTAAAAAAAAACGAAAACGAACTAGGGACCAATTTAGCCTAAACGTACATTGCAAACTAAATTACGTACCTAAAAACTATTATGGGAAAATTAAAAAAAAACAAAACAAACTAGTGGCCATTTTAGCCAAAACGTACATAGCAAACTAAATTCCACACGTGAACACTATTATAGAAGAATTCAAAATAAGCAAACAAAAGAAAGGTTTTTTGTTGACTTCATAAGGAGTAAATGTTCAATTTTTCAGTCATTGGTGCGTACACTCATCCATACATTCATACATACATGGCCAGCCAGACCAACTTAAAAACTAAAGAAATTTATTTGGACTGTTTTGGTGACTTTTTTTTCATTTCTATTCAATAAGCTGCTCATCTCTAAGGTTTTACCTAAACTAAAATACATGTAAGTAACTCTCTGATAACAGGATTATCCAAAAATTGAAATTTGGGGATTTCCCGTGGTCAAAAATATTTTTTTTCATCTTAGTTTTAATCGATCTGAATAATAAATAAATAATACATCTTGATCTTGATAAGAACACTCAGAAACTTCTCATCCCATTTTAGAGTAGTTAATCTATAGTGCAAAAAAAAAAAAAAAATTAATCCGAAATATTTTCTTAACTTCAAAATATATATAATCTATTCTACATAAATCAAGTTTGAAGTATTTTTATGATTATGCTCCCCAAAACGTTTTTTTTTTAGCATAACTGGATTATATATTGAAGTAATAGAAAAAGTTTTTAAAAAAGTACTTGAAAAAAAATCGTAATTTTCTTGAAATTTCTTAAAATTTAACACCATAGTCCGAAGTGTGTTCCACGAATCAACAACATAATGAGGAAAAAAAGTACAAAACAAACAAAAAAACAAAACAAAACAAACACAAAAACATATACTACATATTGTATAAGACTTTTAGTAGATAGCTGTTGGTAGTCTTCAAGAATGATATAGGTATATAAAAATTTATGATTATGGTATTTCATAGTATTTTTTAAAATATCGAACAGACTAAACAGAAGATCTCAATTTTTCCTTCGTTTCAGACATGTTTAATTTCAAACCTTGTTTTCAATCACCAAATTTTTATCAATAAATACTTAATTCTTTGATTTATAAAAGATAAAAGAAATCACGAATTTCAATAAAATTTTATTTTAAAATGATTTTGACACACTGCATTGAGCTAAAAAGTCTCACCATTATTTCCAGCTATCAAGTTGCTGATACAATTTGCAGGAATCGTTTTTGGCAAAGGGAAATGGAGGGAAGGTTAGGACGTTCTTTGATTTGGCTGCACGAAAATTCGACATAGTGTTATTTTAAGCCAATTTGCAGCCATTTTTCCTCTGTAATTTCTGCTGGCTTTGATCAATTTAGCCATTTTAGCAATCAAAAATAGCCATAAAAAGGCTGAATTTTTCTTTTGAAAGAAAAAATTTTTTTGAGCATCTTTGCATTTTTAGATACTCTTCCGATGTGGATTTCACGCGAACATTTTTTATGCGTTGGCAACAGTGTACGGAAGTGGAGAGAAGAAAATTGGGTAGAGGAAGGGGAGTGGAAAGCCAGGGGGTGGGGAGAAAAAGGGAGAAAGATGATGATGAGGAGAAGAACAGAGAAATGAAGGGAGAAAACAAGAAGGCAGAGGAGGAGGGAGGGAGAATGCGAAGTAAAGGGGGTGATATGAATTGAAAGAGGAGGCGGAGAAGACAACAAAGAGAATTACGAAGAGGATGAAGGGGAGTAGATGAAAAGAAAAAAGAGGAAGTACAAAAAGATGCAGAGGAAGAGGAAGAGGAAGAGAAGTTCATTAGATAGTGCCTCTTTACGCTAGCTATGGCTTCAGTCGTCTCTGCCCGGGCTCAGCATATCACAAATATCTCTGGACCCGGTTTGCGATATGTGAAATCGAATTGGAGGCAGAGGAGGAGGAAAGCAAGTAGAGAGAGAGAGAGAGGGGGGAGATGGATAGAGAGAGAGAGAAAGAGAGAGTGAGGGAGGGAGAGATGGAGAGAGGGGGTAGATGGAGAGAGAGAGGGAGTAGATGGAGAGAGAGGGGGAGATGGAGAGAGAGAGGGAGATGGAGAGAGAGAGGGAGAGTTGGAGAGAGAGGGGAGATGGAGAGAGCGAGGGAGGGATGGAGAGAGAGGGGGGTGAGAGAGAGAGAGAGAGAGAGAGAGAGAGATAGGATGTGAAATTGTAAAAAGTAAATCATCCACCCGTGTGTAACATTAGTGGTGTCGCAGGGTTATTTCACGAGAGTATTTATAATCATAATCTGCTTTCGGCTCGCTAGGCCCATCGAAACTTCACCTGAGGCCCTTTTAACATATCTTTCTGGAACACCTCCCTCACTGTCTATCGACAGCCTCACATGTTGCTTACTCGATTTTGCTTTCTTTTCAGCTGGAGTGATTGAGAAGTGGGTTCATGCATTTCCCACGGGCATTCGTGCTAAGTGCATGCAGGTAGATCACCAAACAACACTGTGTATCAGGAAACAAACATGAGTGAAAGATATCATAGATTTACAAATAGCAATGGGCTGGTCGTTGCAAGAAGATCACACAATCGCTGGACATCACGACTCACAACGTGGATTCCCAGAGATCAGACGTAAAAAATGGCCTGTAAAAAAATAAGATAACGTGACGAAGTAGACAAGTTCAGAAAGTACTGGGACCGCGACGCCTGCGATAGCGAGATCTAGTGAATTTTTTTTGTGAAATTCAAAGTCCAACGACAGACGCTAAAATGTAGCTGATGATGAAGATAATGATAATAATAATCAGCTTCGATCAAAATTTGAACTTGAATCGCCGATTGCCATAATCCGTGCCAGTAATCGTTGCGCCACTCTCAGCCAACGTACGCAATAAACATTGATAGTAAAGACGAGAACAAAGGCTTGAAAAAGCTTTTGACCAACTTCGATGGCAACTTATCCCTTTTCTTGGAGATCTTTTCAGATTTGCCCTAATGAACCTTTTGCAGCCATTTAATAAACAATAGAAATGACACAGAAAAAAATCCGCGATTTGTCTTTGATGAACGATCAAATTTCGAACCTTATCATTCCTATCATCTGAACCAGAAAAGAAAAAGGCGCTGGTAAATAGAATTAGAATAAAAAAAAAGAAAAAAGATGAAACAGCTCTGGTTAGTCACTCAATAGAAACAGCCACGCGACCAACGTCTTTTGGTCACATGCCATATTGGGCGTGATCAATTGAAAAATTAGACCGACTGATCAGCGATCACTAGAAAAAAAAGTCCGATTTTTCACAAAAAAAAAAAGGCGTGAACTCAAAATGGGGAATCAATTTAGCATAAACTTAAATCACAAACTGAACCTCTCACTAAAAAAACAAAAACTATCTGGGAGGAAAATTGAAAAAAAATGTCATACCTATCATGAAGTAGATGTTCAAATGTTCAGCCCTCTAGCTCCATCAGTGTGGCTTGTGTGCTTGGCACATACATAGCCATCCAGACACTAGGGGGACGAATTTAAAAACTGAAAAAACATGTTGGCAGTTTTGGGGACAATGTCACTTGACAGTTCCACGATATCAGGCTGCCAAGAAAGTAATGACATTTTCATAAGAATAGAAGTTTCAGACGAAGAAAAGCAAAAACAAACAAATAATTAATGAGAAAGGTGTTTAATCAAAATAAATTCCATGTCACTGAACGTATCCTGGCCAACGTGTAACAATGTAATTCACGCCTGCATGTTGGGATCATTGTTCTTGGAGTTGATGAATTCCTGGAATGCTTAGTGTGTCATTGTCAAAGAATCGGTGCCTTTCTGGACTTTCATGATTTTCAAACCATATATGCCTAAAGGCCTTTATTTAGTTCATCCTAAAAAATGCCAGAAAAATATAATTATGAAAGGAAAACAGATGAAATTACATACGAACAATATCAAGATGATAAGAAATATGCTTCCAGTTTATTTTACAAATAGATTACCAGGCTAATATACTTTCATTCGTCTCATATTCTAAATAACTCAAAAACCAGTTGAAAAATCAAACCTCAGGCATAAATGGGTGGAGACCCTTATCTCTTCGTCGAAATCTTTAGAAGAAATGCTGAATCATACGAACAGGAACCGATTCCTGGTTAAATGCTTGCTCAGTGTTTAGCGCAGTTACAGATGCTTTTTCAGTGAAAGAAAAACAGTCTTTGTTCAGTTTGTTCATGTGTTTATAATTTCAACCTTTAAATAAGCCTGACTGCTGCACGGAGAAACTCCACCCCTACTTCTGTTCCAACTGAAGATGATTATAGCAACTTTTGTATTCCATGTATGACCAATAAAACAATGATATGAACGTATTTATCTATGGAATTGAAATAAAGCGATGAGTATCTATGTCATACATTTTGGCTAATATCTACGACTTGTTGAGATAGCCTCTTGGCAATCAGTTGCTTAAGAGTTCATATCAGGGTAGGGGAATGTGAATTTTACACATCGGTTTACCCAACTAGTTTTTACGAGGATCGTCTTTGTTATTCTTGTCCTTGTTTCGGTTGAGAAAAAAAATCAACCCCAGACTTTGTATTGAAGTTCGATAAAAATATCGATGAAATAAAAAGAAAATTCCATGTTTATGTTCTTTAATCAAGTCATACACACACACACACACACATATATATATATACATATATATATACATATATATATATATATATATATATATATATATATATATATATATATATATATATATATATATATATATATATATGGTAAAAGTTACGCCATCAAGCGCCTCTTATCTTTGAAAAATATATCATGGAGTGTACAGCATGCTACTCCGACAATCTCTTCGTATATACTGTTAAAATAAAGCTCAATAATATGTTAATTTATTAAAATAAAAATGATTGACAATGATTTATCTGAATAAAAACGGTCTGAATTATTCTTATACAGAATATTAGAATGAATGCAGAATCTCAAATGCACAAAAACATGCATTATTGTTTGCTTCTGGGTAATTTAAAAAGGGTTTCAAAATGGAATAAGTCAATTTTGAAATGATTGCACAATAATTTTGACAGTACTCTATGTTGTTACTGGGAACAGCCGTACACTGATGAGAGGATAAGCTATTCCAGAAGAAAAAATGCGGTGTGAATTACTGAGAAATAATTCCAGAGGACGGGAAAAGAAGCATGATTATTTTGAGGAGACTTCCTAATCTAAGGACAAAGCAGATCAGTTTTTTTCGGAAATTAATATGCATAATAAGATATGTAGCAGGAGCAGACGATGAAAAAGTTGAATCATAAAGACGGAAATAAAGGAGAAAATTATCAAACTCTTGATTGAAAACTGACGAAGATAGGAGAGCGACAATTACTGTCGCCGTGCTCACCATATTGGAAATGATGATTCGATAAAAAGTCAATGAAAAAAAAGAGGAAATCAAAGGTAAAGGCTGAAAAGAAGAAGAAGAAGAAGAAGAAGAAGAAAAAGAAGAAGAAGAAGAAGAAGAAGAGGAAGAAGAAGAAGAAGAAGAAGAAGAGGAAGAAGAATTAGGAGAAGGAGAAGAAAAGGGAAAAGAAAAAGAAGAATTAGGGGAAGAAAAAGAGGGAGGAGAAGAAGAGGGAGGAGAAGAAGAAAAGGGAGAAGAAGAAGAGGGAGGAGGAGAAGAAGAATTAGGAGAAGAAGAAGAGGGAGAAGAAGAAGAAAAGGGAGAAGAAGAAGGAGGAGGAGGAGAAGAAGAAGAAAAAGGAACAGAAGAAGGAGAATTAGAAGAAGAAGAGGGAGAAGAAGAAAAGGGAGAAAAAGAAGTATGGAAAGAAAGAGAAAAAATGAACACGAGGAGGCCAAAGATAAAGAGGAAAAGAAGGAAACGAGGAAAGAAGTGAAAGATGATGACGAAGAAGGAGAAAATAAACGTGAGGGTTCAAATGAAGAAGAAGTCTAAAAGACGATGGCAAAAAAGAAGGCAACAAAAGCTAATAGAAAGATGATGAACATGGAAAGACGAAGAGGTCGACAAAGAGAGAGAGAGAGAGAGAGAGAGAGAGAGAAAGAGAAAGAGAGAGAGAGGAAGAGAACAAAAGAGGAGATGTGAAAGAGGAAAAAGAAAGTAAGATGAAAAAAACAATTTGGAGGGAGAAAAAAAAGAAAGAGAACAAAGAGTGAAAGAAGGATAAAGTTTCCCGAACTTAAGAGGCAAATAAAGATAATAAAGTCTTTGTAATAATTTTGATAAAAACAACTAAAAATTACGATGAAGGTAAGTAGTACTCAAAAATTATGAATGCTCGTCATTATTATCAATAATTGAGCAACGGTAGTGTCCACATGGAGAGTCATATATAAAAATTCCAACAAAGAGAAAATATGGTTAGAATAAATTCTGATTATGACATCCCTGGTATTTTCCTCTGGGAAAAGATCTAAAATAGAGTAATAACATTCAGATTTATCAATAGACCCGTTAAAATGAGGCCCCAAAAAGGTCATAAAAGTGATTTTTTTGCTAAAATAAAAAGACACATTTCTCGAAGAGGGAATAGTGGTGCATTGGTGGCAATTTTCAAATCTGTAGACAAAACAATATGGCCAAGAGAGCAGGAACATACAGACTAATAAACCTGTTTAGATAAGTCACCTGAAAAGGTCATAAGAGCCTTTTTTTCCAAAAACCCCCAAAAACATTTCTATAAGGGGTCTATGGAGTACTGGTCCCATTTTTTTCAAGTTTGTAGACAAAACGGTATAGGTCAGGAGTATTGGAACACATGTGTAAAGAAGTGTAGAAAGCTCGCCATCTTTGGTGACTACTGTTGTTCACTGGTTACAATGCTTCAGCTGATGATGAAAAAAATGTGAGAAGGCTGCGGTTTCAGGCGTTCTTGTTCGAGCTTCACATATCACAAGTTCCTCTGTCTGGACTCCGGTTTGTGGTATATGAAACATTGAAAGTTCGATGCATGTTTCTCCCAAGTGCTTTAGTACAGAGTTAACAACAACTGTTAGATTTGAACTCGGCTCGAAAAGTTCATTCTTGAGCTTTCATTGGCTCTGCCACACTGCATATTCTTGACTAAAGAGAAAACGAACAAATACAATAAAAGCTTTTCAAGATTCTCCATCAACATTATAAAGACCGTCGGAAGGGAAAACGTAAAGAGAGTTCCCCAATCGTCTAAGCCAAGAGCAACTATTATGGGTTGTCAATGGTGTCTATCAATGGAGATGGTCACCCATCGCCGACTGAAGCTTCACTCTCTCACCTTCCTTTGCATCGAAGAAGAAGTGAATGAAAAGAGAGAATGAAAAACTGAGAAAGAGAAGAAGGAAAGAGAAGAAGGAAAGAGAAGGGAAAAGAACAATAAAAGGAACAAGAAGGACGGAAAGAAGAAGAAGAAGAAGAAGAAGAAGAAGAAGAAGAAGAAAAAGAAAAAGAAGAAGGAATTACGAAGATAGCCACCCATCGTCCTCGGCGACCCGTCTCCATCGTCTACCCCAAGTCTCCATTAGAGTTTTAATGAAGAATGCTTATTTAGGTAAGTGTGATTGTTGGCTGTCTCTTTTGTTCGTTGCTAAGCAGAGTTCTCTCTCTCTCTCTCTCTCTCTCTCTCTCTCTCTGTCTCTCATCATCCGGGGCGATTTGATCGCTTTTGTCTCGCCTGGGACACAGCCAAATGGCGTGGACCATCGATTATCGTCTTTAATCATAATCAGCAAAGACAAATCGATACGTTCTGTATGCACCAAGATTAGCAAAACATACACACACACATACACGCGCTAATTACACATACGTGTACATGGATATACAAGCTACACACACACACACGTGTTTGTGCGTGTGTCGGATAATATATAAGCAATTCTATTAATAATCCTCCTCATCATCATGGTTTGGCCTTGCAAACGAGGATTCTGGAGATGACTCCTCACATTTGCGAGGCCGTCAGTGGCTGGCGATGCCCACGTAAAAGAGTATTTTTTTGCAAAGCAGAAACTGACTGTTGACTGGAAGAAACACTAAGTTCACAGTACTGTCTCATCAGTAGATGACCAAAGATTCGGTTCCCAAAAAGAAAGTAGATAACGCAAAGGTTTTGTCTCTCCTTTGGTTCTCATGGATCCAGGTACACTTGTATTATCTGATGAAGTTCTGGCTTTGTTTTGCTAGTCTGACAACCTTTCTGTCTCAGGTGGCGTCTGCAAATCGAACACATCCCACGTAAGTAAAGTCCAGCGTAGCCGATCCGATAGATACTGGAGGTTGATGGAACTCTTGCCGGATTCTGGTTGTTGGAGGACTATAGCCTTATTACAATCTCAGTGTCGGCCTAGCATCGCTTCAGATTAAACAGTTTGCTTCTTCTTCAATGTTCTTTGAGACTTGTTTCAACATTCTTCAAAATCAGTGATTCTGAAAGTAGAGTGCGCGCCCCACAAGGGGGCTATTTAAATACATTGGAGGACGATTCGGAATTTGCGTGAGCGAAAAGCATTCCATGGCTCAATACCAATTCATATATATATATATATATATATATATATATATATATATATATATATATATATATGTATATATATATAAGAAGAAACCAATTAGATGCCACTAAACAAAGAGACCTACTTATGAAACTAAGTAGATAAGAGTCAGAAATCAAGACTATTTCTAATGAATATCAGTTTAAAAAATCTGATTGAACCATCGAAATTGACGATTGGATTTGTTATATCTTTGGAGGATATTGAGAATTTAAATTGGTATTATAGAATATCAAACTTAGTAAAACATTTTAGAAATTGATAAAAAATTGTTTATTTTCCCAGAAATTACGTTATTGATACATATTTTTCTCCTGGATTCTTGACGCTAATTTTTGTTGAATTTCTAAATTTGACATTACATTATTTCGAAAAAAATACAAATAATGAAAATTTTGAATATCTCTTCATTTCATTGAGATCTGAACTAGAATTTCAACTGTAGAAATTGGAGATGTGCTAAAACTTTTTCGTAAAATCTGAGTTTTAAAACCTCTGTTGCATGATCACAAGAACGATTAAATAAAATTGAAAACAGAGTTTGAGCCAGGACGCAATCGTGTTTCACGCCGATAGCTATTGGAAAGGGACTTGAGAGGTGACTGCCGGTTCCGACTCGGCTGGTTCTGACAGTTGAATAATCATATCATGGAAGCACGGGTAGGCAACAAAGTTTTGTCAAGATTTTCTAAAAACCCAATCTGCTTACGGGGTGGAACGACGTTGCCAAGTCAGCAAAGATAGCATATAGTGAGCACATAAAAGTATCCGATATATTTCAAAAATTTGATTTCAACAATATATCTCTCCAAAATTAGAATTCAGATAAAGATCGCTGTTTTTTGTAAATAATTTTCCAATGTTTCGATAATTTTTATGTATTTTTAAATCTTTGTTCCAAATCCTGTCAATTTTGAAGCTGCATTAGGGTGTTAAAATGTGAATCAGATACACTTTGTTTTGTTTTGGTCGGAATAATGGCGGCCCTGAAATGAGCGCGATGATTTGGACGAAGTCAGGCAAGGTGAATATTGGATTTTAATCTCTCGGTGAAGAATCAATTAAAAAATATATCAGTTGAGTAAGATTCATGAAACTGTCTAAAATGCAACTACAGTGAGTGCAAGATAAATTTCAAAAACGGTAATTTCAACATCCTTATACCGATTTGATTGAATTTGAACCAAAGATTTCTGATTTTGTACATAGCATTACAATGTTTAAATATCATTCAGTATTGGAAATAATTAATCAAAAATAACACAAAAACAACCAGCAAAACTATCAACATAGTTTTCTTCAGTTTTCGAGTTGGTCTGGCCTGTTTACTGGCTCTGTATGTATGTATGTATGTATGTATGTATGTAAGTATGTATCGCGCGCACAGGCTACGCCGACGATGCTACAAGAGAAGAAATTTAAACATTTACTCCATATTATGTCAAAAACCCTTTTTCAGAAGTTTTTTTTCCCGAAAATTCACCCCCTAAGTAGGTTTGTAGTGGAGGTTTTGATTTATAATGTTGGTCCATACTAAATTGATCACATTTTCTTTTTTAAAATTGGACTTTTTAGTGATCACTCCCCAAATTTTTTGAAAATTCACTCCCTTATAGATTTTCAATCGGGCCCAATTTGCAGTGTAAGTTTATGTTGAATTTATCCCTTTTGAGCTCGCTATTTTTTTTTGAAAATTCTTATTTTTATTGATCACTAACCAACAAAAGGCGGCAGAAGTAACTTATTTATTGATCGACCCTTTTCCAAGTTTTAATTGATCACCCCATCATATCATGCTGCAAAAAGACGTGGATTCACTAATGGTTTCTACGAGTGACCAAATAGACCTAATTGTTTAAGATTATGCTTATTTGACCGCTCGCTGTGTCCCGGTGGTAGCTTTCTGGTTTTGTGGGTCATAGTTCAAACCTACATCAAGTTATACTAAAGACTTTAAAAATGGTGCTCAATGCCTCTCCACTGAGCTTTCAGCACAAGGAATATGATTGAGAAACCTCTCCCTTGAGGTTTACGGCCAAATCACGTTAGATACACAGGTCCTCGTAAGATCACCGAAGTTAAGAAACGTCAAGCCTAGTCAGTACCAAGATGAGTGGCTATTGGGGAAATACAAGGTGCCATAAGTGGAACGAAACTTCTACACGCCTGGTAAGCTGGAAGTGGGTCTTACTAAAAATTGCCTGTGACACCCCCGGTTAGGATATAAGCGGAGAACTATGATACGAACGTTCATGCACGATGACTGAATCTTTGAAGTTTCGGGATAATTTGTCCTGTTCCCAGCAGCAGTCAGGAAGTCCGTGGAGCCAAGAGATCTCTGGTGAAATGCCACCGACGACAGCAGCTTTACCACACCAGAGTTTCTCAATTGCTTCTGCAATGTCTTGGGGTGTTGGCACTACGTTCAGTTTCAGCTTTGCAGGTAATTCTGGTGGGATTTGATCAATCACAATTTGTTGGACTCTATCAGTGATTCCAAAAGTGGGTGCTACTACTCCCCGGGGGCTCTGAAAGACTGAAATAGGGCACTTGAAGGTAAGGAAGCAGTAGGGGGCGTTGAAATACCAAGGGTAGTGACAGGACAAGGATAGGCAGAGAATACAAGTCCATCTTCCCAAAAGCATAAAGTCCTAGGTCCGAAAAGCTGATCTTACTGTCCAACTGTTTTGTATTTTTTAGATATCACGTACAATTTTATATTCGGTTACAAAATAAACGCTTAAATTTGAAAAAGAAAAACCCAGGTAATTTCAGTCACTCAATAGGGACCGACGTCTTTTGGCCGCATACCATGTTGGGGTGATCAATTAAATGTGGAAAAAGGGGTGATCAATGAATAAATTAATTCTCTCACATTTCGTTTGGTAGTAATCACTGAAAAGGTTTGAAATGCATGAATGCTTTCGGATATAAGTTGAGAATGAATTTAGCATAAACTTACAACGCAAATTGAACTTCTCACTGAGAGACTATTGGGGGGATTTAAAAAAAAAGAAATTTTCTGTGAACAGAATAAGGAATAATTGTTTAAATTTTTAGCCCTCTAGCTCCATTGGTGTTGCTTGTACATATGAGATACATACACAAATAGCCAGCCAGCCAGCCAGCCAGACCAACCCCAAAACTGAATAGACCTAGGTTGAGAGTTTTGGTGACAGCTATCGTTGACGGTTACTAATATAATGTACAATATTTCATTTTTGACCGACTTTATCGGAAGGGGGCGTTGATGGAATAAATGCTCTTAAAGTTTAACAAACACTGGACTATACAAATGATGCTAAAGTTTGTGTGGAAGTTCTCTGAGCAGCGATCTGGAGAGAGTCTTTGTTGGTGTACAATACAGATTCATTTACACTTCGTATGGAGGTTTGAGCATAGTAGAAATGACTACATAGCTCGAAAACGCTTGCACTTTTATCTCATTCTAATTATTATTCGTCAGAAGACTTTCAAATAAAGAGAAAAACAAGTGAAAACAGGAAAGGTAAAACAAACATCGAAAACGGGCGTAACATGGGAGACTCTTTGTTGATCAACTAGAATTGAGATCGAAAGAACCAAGAAAAAAATGGATGTTTTCCGAATCAAGAAAAAAAGAATGAGAAGAACATCGAAAACGAACGTAACAAGAGAAACACTTTGTTGATCAAATAAAGAAAAAATAAATTTGAAGAACTTGTGATCAATCAGCTGATGAAACTCCAACGGACCTGGCAATCCGTAAGTGAATATATAAAACTTGGATCAAACTCTCAAGTAAAACTTGGATGAGAGGAACAGACGATAACGTTAAGGCAAAAGAATGAACTAGAAGGCGCTAGATCATGGACATGGTATTGAAAAGCTCAAGTACCAGGGACTGTCTGTCTTTAGCTTACTACTTCTGTAGTTGTTAATAGGGTAAATAGACATTTTAAGCCTTATCAATTTCATCACAGGTTTCAGAGGGAGGTGACTGAACTCGATCAAGCGGAAGAATCCACTTGTTCAAATGGTGGCTTGAAGAAATTTTTTATCAGCAAAATTTTTCCCTTCAAATTGAAGAATTTATTGTTACGGACTGAGAGACAGAAAAATCACGCTGCTCGGCATCAAAGTCAATAATTGAGCAACTGTAACGCCAAAATTTGTGATCATGTTAAAAGATTCCATCGAAAAATGGACATGGTTAGAATAACTTCTATTTATGACATCATTGGTGTTTTTCACTGGAAAGCATCTGAAATAGAGTAAAAAAAAAATCATTTAGAAACATCTAGATTCGACCCCCTCATTGCTTATATGACAGGATTTTCAAAAATGAAACATTCCTCAAGAAACAAAGGTCATATTAATTTAAGACACATCAAAATACGCCAGAAGAATAATGATATTCTTCCTAATGAGCCAATTTTTTTCTACCAACGGAACTTGTGTTTACATAATGACCAGTTTATTACGAAACCATCAAAAGAATAAGAAATCAAGCGGAGAATCACCCTAGGATGGCAAGCCTTCGGCAAAGCAAACTCAACCTTCAAAAACAAGAAGATCTCAATAATCCTAAAAAGAAAAGTGTACAACCAATGCATATTCCCGATAGTCACTTATGGAGCTGAAACATGGAACCTAACCAAGAGATAAACTTGCAAACTGAGAAGCATGCAGCGTGCACATGAGAGAATCATGCTCAACCGCACATGGAGAGACCACAAGACAGCACAGTATATCAGAAAGAAAGTGGGGGTCAGAGACATCGTAAAATCCATTAGAAAACTCAAATGACAATGGGCTGGTCATGTTGCAAGAATGAAAGAAAACCGATGGACATTACGACTCACAACAAGGATCCCCAGAGATTGCATGCGAAACCGAGGCTAGCAAAATACAAGATAGAGAGATAAACTAGATAAATTCAAAAAATACTGGCTCTGTGACACCCATGATAGAGAAATGTGTCGGGTCCTGGGGAAGGTCTATGTCCAACGACGGATGTTAAAAGACTGATGATGATGATGATGATGATGATGATTTGTATGAACCGAGTGAATCATTTGACTATTCGAATTATCTATCTATAAATAAGAGGAAAAAACTAATTTTAGAATTTAAACTTTCATGTTAAACAATTTAAGCAACTTACAATAATTCACCAGGGGAAACTGCCAGAAACCTATGGCGCCCCATTCTCTTTTGAAGCCCCAAGCATGTGCTTATTTTGCTTTATAGTTAATCCAGAACTGCAGATAACTAGACGGCCAATGAAGCAGACGCCATCTTGGCCAAAATATTCAAAAATATAAGAAGTTGAATAAATTTTTGACGATGCAAATTTTTCTTACCTGTCTTTTTTCTTAAGTTCTCTTAAATTCCCGAGGTTGGTATCGATTTCCTCTTGGATTATCTCTCTCAGGTAAGAAAAAAATTATCCCGATTTTAACTGAACGATTCTCAAATCCGACACATCTTTTCCCTTCTTGGAGGAATAATACGTCTCGTAAAAAATGTTACCGTTTATCTTCGCAAAAGATTCAAGCAAACGACCGGAAGACAAAATGGCGCCTATCAGTTAAAAAAAAAAATCTGTTTTTGATTAAGATTTCAAATTGTGAATGAATTTTTTGTACACCGCTTCTCGTTTTCCTTGCACATACCTCTCTTGATGCACTTGGTAATCAGACGAGATTGATTGTGTATAGATTATTGTGACGTTAATGAAGAAGTAACGCTTTTAACGGAGGGTGTGGTAATTAAAACTGCTTTTTTTGTCTGGGAGAAAATGACTGTCAGAAAAATGAACATAGATTCCGATTCGATAAGGGAATATGAAGAAGTAATCAACTTGTCATAGATACCGTCAACCAAAACTATCTCCATAGCTTAGTTCCGTTTTCAAGTTGACTGCTTATATATATATATATATATATACATATATATATATATATATATATATATATATATGTGTGTGTGTGTGTGTGTTTGCGTGTCTGTGTCATTAGGTATATATCATTAGATTAGACAGTTTATGTCAGATAGATTCATTTGGAAACATTTCGCTCGTTTTCTTCATTCATTTACGCAGTTGGCTGTTCGATTTGCTATACGATTAATTCCGGTGCCGAACGAAATATGTTTCCAAATGAATTGTCTCGACGGTATATATATATATATATATATATATATATATATATATATATATATATTTGATAGTTGTATATTTTGGTTTATTCAAGTACTCACACACACTCACATATATATATATATATATATAGTCTAGAAAGCTCTACAGCTTTAAACATTGAACATTAAAAAAACTTTTTCAAAAATATTTTTGTGTCACTTATTCCCCAATACCTGTTAATGTAATTTTCTTCAGTGTTTTTTTGTAATGTTTTACACATCATCATCAACAGCAGCAGCAGCCTTTCAGCATCCGCCTTTGGACATAGACAAACCCAGGATTCGCCTGACCTCTCTATCATTGGCATCGAGGAGTAAGTACTTTCTGAATTTATATAGCTCGTCATGCCATCTTGCTTTCTTTCGGCCCAAATTTTTCTTGGGATCTGCATTGTGAGTCGTGATGTCCAACAGATGACTGAAATTCTTACTTTCATATCCAGTTAATTGCCATTTGATTTTTCTAACAGTTTCCATGATATTTCGAACTCCTGTCTTATCTCTTATATACTGTGTTGTCTTGCGATCTCTCCATGTTAAGTTGAGCATGATTCTCTCGTGCTCATTGCATGGTTCTCAGATATTTTGTTATTATGGTACTATACGTAAATTTTGTATTAAATATATATATATATATATATATATATATATATATATATATATATATATATATATATATATATATGCTAGAATATACCCCCTTAAATGACAGAGTTATCTAAGTATGAATCGGCTCGAAGGAGCCTAAATCTACTTTATCAGGTAATCTGTTTTTAATAATTCAAGTATCCTAATTTTAAGTCTTTTTGAAAAGTCTCAACTCAAGCTGTTTCAAAGGCTGATCGGACATAAAGTCTACAATGTTTCTATAACGTAATCTTCGTTGTTAAAGTAGGAAAGTATATTAACCAATAAGATGCACAAATGCAAACAAACAGAGAAGATATTAACATATATGCAAATCAAATGTTTAGATCTATGTATGCGTGTATCACTCATACAAGCTGCACCAATGGAGCGAGAGGGCTGAAAATTCAAATATTTTTCCTTATCATGTCTACATAAAACTTTTTTCCCAGAAATTCCCTTCAAAGTTATTAGTGGAGGAGGTTCCAATTTGCTATGTAAGTTTATGCTAAATTGCTCCCTAGTTTGTGCCCAGTTGTGTTTGTATTGTTTTTTTTTCCAAGTTCAGGCTTTTTAATGATCCAACAGAAGGAGAGAAGAGTCACTTATTCATTGATCACCCCATTCCAAATGTTTCACTTGATCACTCCCAACACGGTATGCTGCAGAAAACAGTTGGTCATGTGACGATTTCTATTGAGTGACTAACCAGACCTGTTAATTGTAATAGTATTTCTATTTTGAGGTGTGAGTGGTGCAGCGAATAACGGCCAATGGAATCGGTTCTAACTCCGATCGAGGCTCTTAACGTTCACATCGTAATTCGCATTCTGGTAATTGTTTGGACGGGGTTAGTAGAGAAAAAAAGGGAGGTAACTGTGCTGTATATAATGAAATTCTTCTGATTATTTGGAAAAAGTCGGAGTCTGTTTACTTTTTACTTGAATGAGTTTACGTGGAGAAATCCTGTTAGAAATGACAAAGAAAATCCAATCATCCTATGATATTAATTTCAACTGTATATTCATTCAAGTATTACAAATAGAAAAAGAAATGTGATCTTGTTCGATAATTACAACCTAAACTGTAACCGTAATCTTAAACACTAACCCTAAATTACATCCTTCTAAGCTAAATTAAAAAAAATACAGTTTCAAATTTTCAAGTTTTCTGCTTTCACTTGTTCCGTAATTAGTAGTTATCTCCCTTTTTTCTTTGTGAACTTTGTCAAAATAATTACCCTCCTTCTAATGCTTTTAGGAAAGGCATAGATTCATCTCTTCTCTCCGTCACTCTCATTGGTAGTACAGAGACAGCCCTTCCTGAACTTGTCGGGTTCGTCACTCTATCTTATTTTTCACCGACTACACTTTCGTATATAATCCGTGGGATCCTCATTGTGAGTCTTAATGTCCAGCAGTTACCTGATATTCATGTTCCATGACCAGCCCACTGCCATTTGAGTATTCTGATAGTTTCTATGATATGTCTGACTCTGGTATTTTTCTTGTGATGTCTCCGCGTGATGTTGAGCATGATTCCCTCTTCTGCATGGTGTGCGGTTCTCTGTTTGAGGGTCAATCATTGAGTTTTGTTCCCTGTTTTAGCTCCATAGGTGACTATCAGAAGGATGTAATTGTTTTATACTTTTTTTATTAGTATTTTTCTTGTTCTCTACTGAAAACTTTCCTACCTGAAGCGATTGTTCATTTGATTTCTTCTAAGAGAATAGTTGTCCGAAGTAGATGTAGTGGTCTACATTCGCCAGTCCTGTATTTTTCTATTCTGATTCTTGTGTCTTTGTTTGTTGTGTATATTCGTCAGATCTGCATTTTTTTTTGTTTTTGAATTTATAACTATTTTATTAATAGACATATTGCTTCGATAAGTTCCGATACAGTGTCATGTGACCTCTTCTTTTGATATTAAGCATAGTCCTTTCTCGAGCAGGAAGTATGGCTCTTGTGATATCTCCATGTGATATTGAGCATGATTCTCTCTTGTGCATGTTGCGTGGTTAACAGTTTGTGGGTCATTCTTATGGTTAGGTTCTATTTTTCAGCTCCATAAGTGACTATTTGGAGGATGCATTGGTTATATACCCTTCTGTTTATGACTAACTGTAATTCAGTGATTCAAAACCTGGAGCACACGCCCCATAAGGTTTGAATATATTGGGGAGGGGCAATTTTGAAATTGGTTGTGAAGTGCAAAATGTGTTCCACGATTCAAAACTCAGCCATGTTCAGACTTGACTGATTATTTCCTAATCATAAAATTTATAATTTTACTAAAAATTCTATAATAACTAAGGCTTATCGTATCAACTTTGTGAGTTTTAAAAGTGATAAGAAAATTGCGTTATTGGAACTAAATTTCACACAACAAAGAAATTATAAAATGATTTTGTGAGTTCCCTAATATTTATATACTGAATCACCGTGTCACACGATCATTGACCCAACCTAGCAAAGACATAGGCTAAAGGTTTCTCCCTTTTTCACTTGTCCTTCTGCCGGTCTCTGTATGTAATTCAATGCTCCTGGTCACATACAGTCTTGAAAATTTCCATGTATCGTCCAGTAGCCACGTTATAGAATGGCCTTTTGATTTTTTTTATAATTCGTAACTTTTCTCTTGTTTTGAAGGGGTGCTGGATTGACAATAATAATCCATTGTGAAATGGATACTCTTATTTCGCCACAGCTGTGACGTAGCATTTATGACGTTCTGGCGTTTGTGGAAAAGCTTGATTGGAATGATTTTATACATATATATATATAGTGAGAGCGAGACAGACAGAGAGAGAGAGAGAGAGAGAGAGAGAGAGAGAGAGAGAGAGAGAGAGAGAGAGAGAAGAGAGAGACAGACAGACAGACAGACAGAGACAGACAGACAGACAGACAGAGAGAGAGGGAGAGGGACTGAGATAGATGGAGAGAGAGGGTATAAGAAAAAGACTCTATGACAAAGTATACAGTTGAATTTCATTAAAAAAAAAAAATTGCATCTCTTTCTGTCTTTTTAGTTTCATCACATTCTTTCCCATTGAACTGATCTCTCCGATCGGTCGTCGCCCTCGACTCGTAAAGTCATGTATTGCTCTACGTAACTTTGTATCACTGTCCGAAAAGTTGGGGTGGTATCGATGGGTTTGTAAAGTCTAAGGTAACAGAGAGATAACTTACAGATAGAGGGATATTGCAATAAAACAAAAGCAAAATGAAACAACTTGACTACGGTGATTCATTTTTAGGCAGCGGTGGCAAAATCAGTATCTTTTTTTTTTACAAAGAATTTATTTCTTCACATACATTTTCCTTGGTTTAAAACAATGAATTTTAGTTAAATTTATGGATTTAACATGATATCATTTACCTTTTCAATACCGAATTCATTTTATTATAGTTAGGGGAACATCAATTTTTGAATTGTAAAGATGGAGCATGGAGAAGCATTCAAGAACTGTTTCTCTAATTTTTATAAATACTATTTTCTGCGCCCATAAACTAGAACATTACCAAATGAAAACTTCTCCATTTCAACTTCGATGTAAAAAGTAGTAAAATGCAAATCAAACAAACTTAAAAACTGGTCAGGTTAGTCACTCATTAGAAACCATCACATAACTAATGCTTTTTGGTAGTTTGCTTGCCGTGATGGGGTGATCAATTTGAAAATTGGAGAAAAAGGTGATCAATTAATAAATTACTTCTTTCACCCTTTGTTGGGAAGTGATCACTAAAAAGTCTGAATTTTCAAAAACAGGTGTGGATGCTACTGGGCAAAAAACTAGAGCTCACTTCAGTATAAAGTTGCATTGCAATTTGAACCCATGCTAAATATATATATATATATATATATATATTAGGGGGAAGGGAACATTCAAATAGTAAAATAACTTCATCCAGACACACCTAGGAGTAAATGTTTAAATTTTCAGCCCTCTAGCTCCACTGTTGCGACCAGTACGTATGAATCATACATACCGTACTTTACGGCATATAAGACGCATATCAATTTTTACTGGCATATCCATTAAAAAATATCCCCCCGGTTTCCCCTGATCTTCGTAACCGTCGACACTATCGGATTATTTTAATGCTTCCATCTATCAAAATCTATATCAGACCTCAAAGTGGCTGGTTGCTTACATGAAAAATTTTTTATAGTACGGTAACATTAGTAAATAACTGTGAGAGCAATAACCCCCCCCAGACAGAACTTAGAAAAAAAAAAGAGCACGTTTTATATGACATAAGATACTGTATATACATAGCCAGCCAGCTAGCCAGCCAGCTAGCCAGTCAGACCGACTTGAAATCTGAAGAAATATAAGTGTACAGTTTTAGTTGACGGTTTCAAATAAAGCTAAAATCGAAGCAGTAAGATCATCATAAAAATCCAATATAAAAAGAAATCAGAAAACTTAAAGAACGATGTCTGATGTCTGGGATCGTCAGCAAAAGAATATTTCCAATGGAATTATAAGAAAAAAAATAATCGATGAGACAAAGTTCAATCAGTATTAGGAAAAAAATGTACGTCAGAATTCACTTGTTAAATGGAATTGGTTGAGGCTTGATAAAGAAATGGTTGTTTATTCATTTAAATCAGAACTAATGAGAATTTGGCAGGAACTTTGGCAGAAGGGCGTGGTTCGAATTTATCTCAGACACCTAAATACCAGCCCAATGAGACTAAAGTTGGTATGTCCTTATCAAATTTGGTACTGTATGCGTTAGTTCGTACATTGGTACCACGCCTGAAATATTTGATACTTTTCATATCTATTGACAAAATATTCAAAAAATTTATACCAGTTACTCAGTTGGGAAAAAATATCAGAAAAACCTTAATGGAAGCAAAACAAAATCATCATATCAAAGAAGCCTTGATAACAATCTCCACAAAGGAAGTAATCATGTACTTCGAAGCCTCACTTCCGTAAAATGAACTGGAAGTAACTGTCCAGTTTACCATTAGAGTTATATTGTGAATACGTCCACCTCGTAAAACCTGAACGAATCTATTTTTCTTTTTAATTAATTTCATATTCATCAATAGATATCACAAAACCATAATTTCATGATACACATAATATTTCCTGAAAACAGACCGGGGAATAGAGTATAGGTATTATAAAATGATGGTTTTGTGAAATTTATTCATAAATACGAAATTACCAGAATACAATTTAGCTTACAACACACGGGATCTCATTGAATAATTGGCTGAAAAGACCAAAGACCGTATACATATTATTTTTTTCTCTTAAAGCTTACGAATTCCCGGAATATTGTTAGGATCTGATGGTCTAAAAGCACAAAATGTCTACTATGATATTGAAAAGCGTGATTTTTCTGTCTCTCGGTCCGTCAGAATGAACTCTTCCAATTGAAGGGAACAATCTCACTGACTGAAATTTCTCCAAACCCACCATTTTAAATTATGGACTTCGCTATTTTTTTTGTGGCTTAGTTAACAAAGTTCTACCGCCATTTTAGCGCTACCGGCAAAATTTGGTTCAAAGCTTTTCAAGAAAAAGTTGGTGACGAGGATGAATTCCTTTCACTGTTTTTTTCTTATGTCGAAAATCCTTTCATTGTTTCACTCTTCGACTGCAGCCAAAAGAATATTTTCCTTCATTTAATTACATCGGAGTTGTAACAAAAATTTTCACCTCAAAAATCTACTTCAAAATCGAATCGATAAATGACACTCAAAAAGGTTTCCTCGAAAAGACAGACGAAAAAAAAGCAAAACAAAACAAGAACCATAAGTTCAAGGATGAGCCCACCGTGCGTGCTTGTTGTAGGAGGAGGAAGAGGAGAAAGAAAAAAAGGAGGAGGAAGTTGAAGGTGGTTCGTCCGAAGGTCTGGACCAATATTAATATCAATTCAAAGTTGTATAGCTGATATTTAGGATTACCATTTGTGGTAGCAGTAGCAGGAGAAGGAACAGGGGGAAGAAGTGGAGAAAGAGGAAGATAGTTCACTCGATGGTCTGGGTTGAGTTTAATATCGATCCAACATGCTACGTCTGAGAAAATTGATATACGATATATTAGGGACTGACCGACTGACCGAAAAGCGTCTTATAGAGATACGTCGACGCATCTGAAAAAAAGTTTTTGGTTGAGAATGTATTCATTTATTGTTTAAGATTCGGTTTTCGATTATAGTGATATTCTGACTTATCGTAATTATCGTATTGGTATACATACTCTGAATTTGAAACTTTTCCGGAATATTTGGTACATTCTAGGCTACAATATTGGTACTTTTGGTGTTATTCCTTTGGCAGACCTGCACAAACGCCAACGTGCATAATAACAGACGTTCTTACACGCGCTCGCATAGTCACACGTGGACGTGCGAGAGAGATAGTCTATCAGCAGGTCCACCTTTAACGCAGACAATTAACACTTCTGAGAACGATTATATGGAATTTGACAAGTACATTACCTTATAAATTTGTAAGTTACTTTCAATTAGTATGTCACAAAGCCGATATCGAAGGCATATACCGAGGTATATATATATATATATATATATATATATATATATATATATATATATATATATATATATATATATATATATGTATGTATATATACTCCTAACAGAGCAACACTTTCGCCTACCAAACCATAACTTTCACAATGATGCTATATTCACCATTATCAAAAGAGAAGATTATGTTTCACAACGCCACAAATAACCTCGAGTATCATGAAAATATGTGGATATTACTTCTACAAACTCTATTCTCTAACGAATTAAATATCAAATTAAACAACCTGAGAACTAATTCCAATCCATAAGATTATCACCATCATTACAGAGTACTCAAACTACTCACAAGCCCTCCATAACAAACACACCCATAAGCCAAAAGATTATGATATACACCAAAAACCAAAAATATCTTTTCATGACAACCCCTAGGAAACCACACCCATGGCTCGGAAATTATGATCACATTAAAAGAATCAAATAGATAAACTGATAAACATGAAAAAGAATAAAAAATCTTTTTTGAAAATGGAAGATTAAAACCAAGTCCAACTGACTGCTTCAATAATGTAAGAACCTTTAATCTCTGCTACATCTTCTAACAATGAAACTTTCAACTGTGCTGTCTCATATGGTTCTTTCTAATCCAGGATTCCTAATCATCACCCCTTCTTAGTTTTAACCACCTTATTCTATAACATATTTTCTCTCCACATCCTAAATGTCCCCATGGCAACCAGTGTCTTGGAAACCTGACCCTTGGATGACCCCTACTCACATAAGCCAGTAACCAATTCACAAGACAGCCATTACCATCACCAATTTGGTTCCTTTATTCACAGCAGCTGGGTTAACTTTAAATGAAATGTCTCATTTTACTGATTTTACATGACCATATAATGCTCTACTAACGTTGAAGATGTCAAACCTTTCCGCTGAAGATAGAGCTTTTTCGCTTCGGAACAGAATAACTAAATAAATAGCTCCATATACATAACACAGTACAATAATACACACACACACACACACACACACACACACACACACACACACACACACACATATATATATATATATATATATATATATATTACAAATCAGGAATGCAATATGATATAATACAATATGATGCAATACCCGGTGTATGATGGGTTTCTTTCATAAAGTGCTCGATACATTCAACGTATACATTCAACAAATATTTAGTTAGTTTAGAGTAGAGCTTAAAATATAAAGAAATGAGGATTTGCTACTCAAAAATGTTTAAGTTTCTGCTCTGTTTTGGACTTCAGGTGCAAATAAACTCTACACTTTAGTTGAAAAGGATTTCGTAATATCAATACGTACAGTCCTCCAAATAATCGTACAATGTCTTGTCGTGCAAGTCAGTTACTTTCTGATCCTTGTTAAAGTTCAGATATTTAGAGTTATGCACATGATGTCAAAAATATCATCGTTTATATTTAGATTCTAATGATGGACGTAAAATATTATATTCACTTAATCCACTTCCAGCTTGCCAGATCCATCGGAGTGTTCAAATTGCCGCCCCCTTCTCCAAGTAAGGGGGCATGGGGGTGATGGGCCTTTATCCGGCCTCTCTACACCCAAACATTTTGCACATGAAGATTTCAACGCATTGTTTAAAAAAATACGAAAACGTTTTGATTAATTCATTTTTTTTCACACATATAACCCATACATACCGGGCATTAGACTGTGAAAATGTTGTAAAAAGTAAACTTCGTCTGTATCTTTCTCATTAGTTGCACATTTCATATAAAATCAAACCGTTATTGTGGCAAATTCTTGATAACGGTAAATTCGCTATAACGATAGATCCGTTAGAACGGCTCTCTTAAACCCTGAGGTTGCTGCTATATCAGAAATCTATTGTATATTTCAAAGTCGATTATTGCTCAAGGTAGCAGACAAACATGCGTGCGCACACACACACTCCCACACACGTGCACATAGACACACGCACACGCACACAAACACATATCCACACTCAGAAGCACGCACACACGCGCCTGCGCACACTAAGAAGGGGGCTTAACTCCTCCGAAAAAAGTAGTTTTATCGAAAGTGTTTATGCTAGAAGATATTCCTGTTTCCTTTTTTTTCGATTAACCAAACGACTTACAGCCTAAAAGGAAAGATATTTAGTGGCACGAAGCGACAGTTAAGACGATTGCCAATCATATGATTGCAAAGCGGAAGAAAAAGGAAGGAGATATTCTACTGAACAAACACTAAGCACCTTTCCCATATAGTTCCGTGTCTCTCAGAAACTTTCGCAGACGGACTGTCGTGTTATTTACGATTTCCTTTTTTTTTCTTTTTTATCTCTTTCGGAACTCAAACAGAGCAATTAAAAACTTTATAAGATTGGTAGATAGATAGATAGATAGATTGACGAGTCGGGTTAGTCACCCGAAAGAAACCGACTTTTGCCAGCATCCCGGGGATGATCAACAAGAGAAGTCGGGAAAATGGGTTATTAATGAATAAGTTACTTCTCTCGCCCGTTGCTTGAAAGTGACCACTAAAAAAATGAACTTTCAAAGAAAACAAGCGGACATAAACTAAGGGATCAATTTAACATAAATTCATATTGCAAACTGACCCCCTCTTAAAAAGGATTTAAGCAAGGCTTAAAAAAAGAAACAAAAACATATAGACATAGTAAAGAGTGAATGTTTAAATTTACCCCCCCTCCCAGGTCCATCGGTGCAGCCTGTACGCGTGATCTGTACGTACATAGATACGTAGCCAGTCATCAAGACCAACTTGAAAACTGAAGGAACCTATGTCGAAAGTTTAGTGACAGTTTTGTTGATGGTTTCTAATTGATAGATAGATAGATAGATAGATAGATAGATAGATCTTTATACAGAGTCTTTCAGGATCTTAGCTCTTTTGTTATAGCATTTTTGTCTAGTACTTCAAAGGTCAGAACTTTATTGTCTTAGCTATTTTTGTTGCTATTTTTTTTGTGGCTAGTTGTCACATGGCCTTTGCAAATTTGACGTAGCTCTTTTGTAGCTAATTCTTTCAGGGTTTTAGCTCTTTTGTTGCAAGCTCTTTGATATCTAGCAGTTTTGAAGCAAGCTCTTTTAGGGTAAATTGTTTCAAGGGTTTTAGCTCTTTTGTCGTATCTCTTTTGTGGCTTGCTATTGCTGGGTTTCTGCTCTAATGTCTTAGTTTTTTGTAGCAAGCTCTTTAGTGGCCAAATATAACAGGGTTTTTAGCTTTTTTGTCGTTGCTTTTTATTGCTAGCTCTCTAGCAGCTAGACAATTAAGGGTTTTAATTTGTCAGGTCTGTGTAGTGGCTAAGAATGTTGAGTTTCGGTCATCAATGTCAGAGGCCTAGGTTTGAGCCCAGGTAAAAGACCAGATTTTTTTTACCTATTTGGAAGATTGGCGCAACACAATCTTAATTAAGGAAGGTTGAAATAGTTGCGTATTTCTTACAGGTGTCTGAGATCGGGGTTCGAGTGGTCGGTGAAAACCAGGATTTCAAATGTTGATCTTTTATCTATCAATATTTCTTACCGTGTACCGATTTACTTACATCTAACTACATAACATAAAGAAGCTTAAAATCAGACAAATGGCAATAGAATAGTCCTTTTCCCCGGAAATAACAAGTAAACAAGAAGCCCTCGCCTAAGAGAGCTTTTACTTTTCCTGATAGCTCCAAATCTCGCGAGACTTGATGCACTCTCTTTTTGGATTAACTCAGCGACGCGTCTCTCTAATCCAAGGATTGCAAAATCCATTTAAAGTCACGTGACGAGTACAAAACAAGTTGTGGTAAGATGAGAAATCTTGTTCTAGCTTGTTCTTCCTATCAGTGAGTGACTCTCCTAGCGAAGAGAACAAAGTGTGTTCGGTTTAAAACATCGCATGTGTGATAAAAACACCTGAATACATTCGAATCTGCGTTATATTAGAAACCGTTAACTGATACTGTCAACAAACTCTCATCAAAGGTTTCTTCAGTTTTTAAGTTGGTGCGATTGGCTATACATGTATGTATGTATCACGCGTTCAAGTCACACCAATGGAGCGAGAGGGCTGAAAATTTAAACACTTACTCCATATTATGTCTAGAAATAACGATTGTCCCCCATACCTTTTTAGTGATCACTGACAAATAAAAGGTGAGAGAGGAAACTCATCCATTTTTCCAATAAATCGCCCCCAACACGGCATGCTACCAAAAGATGTTGGTTGTATGACGGTTTCTATCAAAGGACTAACCACTTTTGTTGACTCAAAAATACTTTTCCTGTTGACGAGATTAGGGAGAACGCAACGAGGAAGCCGATGGAAAGAAGACTTCGCAGACAGTTTTGAAATGTTGAAAGAATGCCGAGAAAAGTTTATGAGGGTCAAAAGGTTGAAAAGTTGAAGGAACGCTGGGATAAGTTTATGATATCCAGAGGGAAGTATTTTTGGAGTGGACTAAGGTGTCATTGCCCTAGGTGGGCTATTTTTTTTTGTTAATATTAAATGGTTGGACACTTTTCGGACAGAACTCGTATGGTAACGCTTTCTCGTCAGTGGCTTTCTGGCAAGCGCATATCCGAATCTTTGTCAGCGGAAGGAGGCGTTTCCTTGGCAAGATGTCATATGTGAGTAATGCTCGCATGACGTTTACTGTAGAGTCAGGACAGATCGACTGAATGGCTTCTGGTTGAATCTAGATTCTTGACAGGTTAGAAGCTTGTCCGGGCATTGTTGAATGACCCCCGGAAGTCTAAAAAGTGCAGTACCTCAGCGTTGGGAGTTGCAGTTGACAGAAAGTCCCGGTACCATGACTTTTTTTTCTTTATCATCGTCCAACGACGTTTTATCGAAAATGTAGTATACACACATACACAGCCTAAACGAACATACACACATGAACGGACACATACTGCACGTACACTTATCTCACATGCATAACATATACACGCATCCACATATACATACACAGGCCACACGTGCAGACGTATACTCTTACGCACACATGCCTCATACTCAGACATACGTACGTACATGCATGCATATACTACATACCTACATGTGTTTATCTGAGAGTGGGTTTGTGGTGTGTTTTTGTATTTTGCATTTTTCATCGATCGATGAAAAGTTGTTTAACGGAAAGTCCCATCTCGGTAGTTTCCGCAGAGCCAGATTGAAAGTCTTCGGCAATTTCCGGTCGTGGTCTGATTGTGCTGTTTTGCTCACCGCGCTCTTGTCTGTACTTGACAATAAATGACGATCTATACAAATCCATATTGGAATTTAAAATCTATACACTCTCTACATAGTCGTTTTTGCCACTTTTCCGAGGGTTGGGGATTTTTGGAATATATCATAGCGTCAACTCCATTATTAGCCAAGTATAATACCATATTTTTATACTGTCACATCAAGATGGGTTTACGCAGAATAATTGTACTGAACCATGGCCCCTCCCTTACTGACAGTAACGTTTGAATCCCCCCCATCATCATAGGTGTGTTTGTCTCTCCCTTCCCAAGCTGATCTGAAAGTAATTTGTCAACAAGAATTGGCTACAATTCCGGCTGGAACCTACAGAAACTTGGTAGCATCATAGTCTAAATTATTGGAAGCTCTTTGCTTGCAAAGGTCGGAAAACCAAATATCCAATTATTTTTCGTAATCGATTATTTGTCAGTATTTTCATTGTCAAACTTCTAATATTTGAGTTTCGACTTTATTTCCGTTTGTCACAATAATGACAATAACCTCACCAAAAGCCATCATGACGGCACGAATAAGAGTTGCAAATGCAAAAAACTAGTTTAAAAACTCTCCCAACTCAGGTCGACTTGATTTATTACAGGAACAAGAAAGGAATTAAAATGAGATAAGTAGTTTAAAAATAATATGCATAGAGAAATTAATTCTGCTTTGTTACCTTTTAAATTTCAATGAAGCAAGGGAGTTTGACCCGAGTGTAGCCAAGCTTGTTTCTTTATAATGACTAATCTCAAATTTTTATTGCATTTGTGTTATTGATATTAATCTTTCGTCCAAATTCTGTAAATTCTGAAACTGTATAAAGATGTTGAAGAGAACCTTTTGTAATGTATGGGATACTTTTTTTTCCCACTAATTGTAGATACGTACGTGTTTGTATCAGATAGATATCCCTTTGTCCGAAAACGTAGCTGTCAACGTCTTGGAATGTGGAATCAGCGAACCAAGTTCAAATTCTGACCGAAGCTGTTTATAATCATGGGAAATGCACAAATCAACTTCTCATTGTTTGTAGTCAAATCTCCAGATATCTTCACAGAAAGTCTATCCAATGATTCTCCATGATGTTTGACAGAAGACTGCATGAGTAAACGTTTGAGAAAAAATCACTCACCTATCATTAACTAGCATACCTAGAGAGTGGCGAGCCAAAACTAATACTCTAATCGTCACGTTTGATAGGGTTCAATATGATCGTCAAGTCGTTTTCTATTTAGTCATTACTGAATAAATGACTATTCGAAAATCAAGAAAACATTGGTAAATTATTCTGCTTTAATTTTAAACTAAGGATAGCGGAAGCAGTTCAATAACCGGCTTCTGCCGTTGATAAGGATTATGTGCAATGACAAATGAATTTAACGCTTGTTACATTTCAACTGATTTATAATCTTTCTCGGAAAACAGGACATTGCTCTCCGAACAACCTTACACGCACACACGTAGACACAAAGAATCCTCGAAACCGGTTTGCGGTTGAGCTGCTGCTGATTCCAACAATAATATTCAACGTACAACATTAGAATCCAATGATTTGGGGGACGCTTTGTATTTAAGAATTATACGAAATCTCTCAAATCAAAATTCTTTTTTAGTCAAAATTTAAAAGTTTGTGGCTATATCTCTCTCTGTATATATATATACACCTCTCTCTCTATATATACACACACACACACACACACACACACACACACATATATATATATATATATATACCTCTCTCTCTCTCTCTCTCTCTATCTATCTATCTATATATATATATATGTATACACACGCACACACACACACACACACACATATATATACATCATCAACAGCCGTTATATACAGTGCTGGACAAAGACATTTCTCATCTCCTTCCATGACGAGCATGATTGCACTCATCTCTACTATGTCTCACCGGCCAACCTTCCTATCTCGTCTCTCTATCTCATGCCAGGTAACTTCCTGATGCGTTTACTGTTCCTAGGACACAAGTCGTTTAGCCTTTTAGCTCCGTCTACTACCATTTCTTTCATGTGCCCATCTCCATTTTTGTTGCTTGATGACTTGTACAATGTCCTTCACCCTGGACCTCTCTCGGAACCATGTTGATCTTATTCCTAAAATTTCTCTCTCCATTGCCCTCTCTGCTATTCTGAGTTTGTCTTCGAGTGGTTTTTGTAAGTTTCCAGGTTTCGGACAAGTATTTGATATCATGGATTGGTTGCATACTATACGTTTTAAGCATTTGGAATTTGCTCTTCAGTATGTCTCTATTTATACCAAATACTTTCCAACGAATCGTTATGCACCGTCTTATTTGATTTCCATGGTCATTCTCTAGCTTTATCGCTTGACCTAGGTAAATATATTCCTTAATTTCTCCTAGGGTCTCACCGTCTTTTCTTTTGGTCTTTACGGGACTTTATCCTTGAACATTACTTTTGTCTTTGTTTTGTTCATCTTATTTTCTGGCTTCCTCTATTAAGATCACTCAACATGTTATGTATATAATCAGCAGATTATGCTATAATGCATTATCATCACAGAACCACAAATTGATCAAATATTCTCCGTCTATGTTTACTCACACATTTTCTCAGTTTGTTTTTCAAAAGCAGTAAGGTGATGGACAAATTGCACAATTCTCATGGGAGGCTTCAGTGCAAAGATAGGTAAGAGGAAAGATGGGGAATCATGTGTGGTAGATTACGGGACTGTGAAACGAGAGAGGAGACATGGTAGCAAAATTCTCAGAGAGATACGGAATGGAGATAAACACGGTTCTCCAAAAACGAGGACTTCGTAAATGGACTTGGAAAATCCCAAAAGGAATAACAAGAAAACAAGAAAATAACAAACAAAACGAAATTGATTTGATAATAACTGATAGAATTAATAACGCCGAAGACGTCACTATTATCAATAAACTAAATATAGGGAGTGGCCACAGAATGGTAGCAAGCAGAATTGAATTTGACTTTAAAACAAAAAGAAACAACATGATTCCTACGAAGAATACATAACCCCGTATAATAGAGAGAATTACTGATTTCCAGGTAGCGGTAGAGAACAGATTCGAGGCCAAATGGAATGACGAAAGTCTCATACATGTTAAGACCGTGAAATTTTGTAAACATAATCAAATAGTCAGCGTAGAATGTTGATGAAACAAACGGAAACAATAACACAGGAATAAACCCACAGACAACTTTAGAACATATTAAAGAAAAGAAAAATGTGGTGATAAAGACTGAAGAAGAATAAACTAAAAAAATGAAACACAGAAAAAAAAGGAAGAAAAACATGGTCAGGAATAAGAGCAATCAGAATGGAGAAGAGCTTGAAACGCGCTCGAGCTGCAGACCACACTGGCTAGCGACGGATGCTTGCATTAAAAGAAAGTAAAAGCAAAATTAGCAACAGGGAATTAAAAGTAACAGGAAAAAAACTACGAGAACCTCTATGCCTTGAAGAAAATAGTACAATGGACAGTACTTCGATAGAAACAGTCATGTTCCACACACGCATATATGTGTGTACATTCATATATACAATATTTTGAATAATCTTATTTTCATTCTCTAGACATTTTCAGATAACACTTCGTGTTATTTACAAATTATAGAATTCTTTTTCATATCTTGGACGTGAATCAGACATTCAAAATGAAGTCGCATAACCATCTTGCATTTACACACACACACACACATACATACACACGCACATACACACGCATGTGCAAACACATCCACTTACATCGAGGCTGCCCAAGATCGGCGACTATTCCGTTGTTCGCAATGGCTCTGTCAATAATTGCTGATGTTATATTCAAATCAAAATTGCTAGGAGACAAGGAAAAAGCAATTAAAGTAACATTTATACGAAATGGGTTTATCATTATTTGTATACCATCAGTTATGAATCTTCCAAACTAGTGCAGAACTTCATGTTCAGCCGACATGATTCATTGTCCTCAATACTGGGAGGATCTTTACAATTACGAGTAATATTATTGATTATCGCAATTAGCCCTGTGCCCACATTGAAACCGACCCCGTGGAACATTCTGCCCTAATGGGGAGGTAGTTGAATAACTACAATTAGCCATATTATTATGATTATCTCCACTAGAATAATTATTCTTATTTGATTTAACAATTGTTATTGGAAAAATATTTATCCACAATTATTCCGAACTTAATTCATAGTTCATTCTCATACTCCTCTCCGTCATTAATATCCGTTTCACTCTCCAAACCAAGGTAATTCACCCTGGTAATAAATGACTAAAGTGTTTAGAATGGTCATAAAATCTGTGTCGTCTTTCAAAACAGGGGCGGGGCTCAAAACTAAACGACCAATTTAAAAACTCTCACATATAGTGATGTGAGTTCACCTTTTTTGATTTTCCTCATCAATTCTGAAGTTGATTTTTTCTAGGGGGATAGAAACAAAAGACTTGTTTTTGTTCATTTACCAATCCTATTCTTTAAAAAAACATTTTCGATAAATTCAGCATTTAAAACCACAAAATATGACTAAATGCATGCCTTGCTAAGTAGATTGCAAAAATGTGTTTTTTTTCCGTGATGTCCAAGTATTCAACTCTCAAAACCAAGCGATGAGAAGCAAAATTGCTATTTGTTCAAATGCTTATGATAAGTACTATATATATATATATATATATATATATATATATATATATATATATATATATATATATATATATGTATATATATATATGTATATATATATATGTATATATATATATATATATATTAAGAAATGGACGTATTTGGTCTGACAGGAGGAAATCGAACCTGCCACCAATAGAGTAGCTGCTTCAACGTAGTGATGCTCCAATCATTCAGCTAAACAGTCGCCGGTAATGCAAAGACCCAAATGAGAGCATCGCTAGATTGAAGCGACAAGCCTATCGGTGTCGGGTTCAATTCCTGCCGCAGCCCCATTTTCTTTAATTATTTATTCTATTTACGTTGTCTAGGGTGAGTGATATATTAACCGTGTAACGACGGGATATCGTCTCAAATAAGTTTATGTATGATATGATGGAATTTGCTATTCATATATATATATATGTACGTATATATATATATATATATATATATATATATATATATATATGGGGGGGTTGTTTGTGTAATTAAACAATATATGTATGTGTGTGATTGTGTGCAGGTGGGACTGTGTGTACGTGCGTGCTAGCTAACACTGAATAGCAGTTCTTTTAACTTATTTTCTCACGCCTTTTTTGTAACTTTCAAGTCGATATTCTACAACCATGAAGTATACAGCATCGATTGGAAATTAGGAACTGGCTCCCGGCGAGGTTCGAACGCGTATCCATTATTCCCGGGAGCTTGTCTTATCGTGACCGTGCTTAACCGATCAGGCAACGAAAGCCAACTTTGTAGAAAGTCGTTCTAATTCAACCTTTGCGCTAAAGGCACCGTCAAAGTACCAAGTTGAACTTAGTTTGGCATAAGGCCGCAAGTGTTGGAGAGGGAATTCCTGTGAAGATCGAAGTCTCTACACTTGCTCGCCAACCATTACCCTGTACATATTATGCACTGTATGTTTGTATATTTACCTGTTTCTGATTTGAGAGACAATTCAGAAAACCAAAGTTATTGTTACAAATGAGTTTTCATTATTCAATTGAAAATGCTTCGTTTGTCCAAGCCAACCTTTTCATAAAATGTATGAGTATTCAGAATGATGTATATATTGATAGCTAGCCAGTTGTTGCTGTGACGTCCTGGATGTGAGAGGGTGCTGTCCACTTTTCGATAAAGTGTAATGGTTTACAAGTGTCCCGAACAAACTGGGGTGGTGGTTTTCCAAAATCTCATCTGAAATACGTTGTTGCTATTGCAAGGGATTATACTTTATTCGGGAGGAATGCCTGTAAGCGATGTATAGTTAATTAATCCACATCCTTCCACTGGTCGTATCTGCATCTACATATATTTTGATGATTCAATAGTTTATACCCTAAAAGATAGTTTGGGGTCGAAAAATATATTTCACATTTACTAAAGATGTTTGAAGAGGTATGTGTATTCATCTGTGCCTGTCTGTCAGTCTGTCCCCACAAGTTCTCGAATTTTGATGATGTTTCGTGAATGGATCGGACATAGACTAAGGAAAAAATGACATCTTCCTGAAGATACAGGATATGTTTTTTACAGATACCTCGCCTGCATCGTAACGACATGTATCTCCACACGATATTACCCAAAGTTCTCAATGAATTTCAATGATGTTTCGTGGATGGATAGGTCACAGACCCAAGAGGAATAGGCGTAATATTCTGGAACTTTGCATGTATCGTAAATATATGTGTCCACACAATATCTACCAGAGTTCTCAATGAATTTCAATGATACTTCGTTGTTGGGTGGGCCATGTGCCAAGGGAGAATTGACGAAATATTCTGGCAGGTACAGGATATTTATCAATGAATTTCATTCAGTGGATGGCCGGGTCATTGGCTAAGGAAAACTTGATCAAATTTTGAGGCGGATTCAGATTTTTCTTAAATAGCAGTTACCGCCCCTGCATCCTTGGTTCATATAGTCAACATCATCATAGGTTTCTTCACTTTTCAAGTGGTTTTCGATGGCTGCGTATCGCGTACAGGCCGCGCCAGTGGAGCTAAAGGATTGAAAGGTCCAACATTTACTCATTATATGGATTCACTTTTTGAAAAATCTCACCCAATGAGTTTCTGGTGGTATTCAATTTACAATGTAAATTTATGCTGAATTAGTCCCTTAGTTCGTGTCAGGCAGCGTCTGCACTTAATAAAGTGACTTTTTAGTGATAAAAATAAACAAAAAAACGATAGATACAAATTATTCATTGATCATCCTCTCTTTCAAATTTTTTAATTGATCATCCCCAACATGATATGCCGGCAAAAGACGTTTTCTATTGATTGATTAACAAAACCTGTCCATTCGTTCATCATACAGCCGTATTCACAGCAGCTGCGGCACGTAGTTCGGAAAAAAGTTGACTCTTTCACGCAACTGGAATGTATTCCGGTGATGGCCAATTAAATCCCAAATGATTGCACGCGTTGCTGATAATCCATTGTGCCTTATTCGTTGATCACAGTCGAAAGGTAATTATGGCTTCAAGATGGCCGCTCAGCCGTCCATGAACAAGTGGAGACGCTTAGCGGGAAATGGGACGTGCAAACAATGAGGAAATAAAAAAAAAAGAAAAATGATTGGACAGTTGAATATTATGATATCTTTATTACCATCCAAACACGCGAAACACATCTCTCGTTCAATCTGTGTCACTCTATTTACGGGGTTGCACCAAATAAAACTGGCCATTAGTTGACAAATTTATCTGTATAAGAGCCACATATGCAAATTAGTATGTTTGGTTGATTGTTTAAACGTCTCTTTGGATAGAGACCTGTTATCAATTGGCCCATATGAAATATATTAACACAAGGGTTCTACAATTGAATAAACTGTTATCATAACATTAGAAATTAAAATAGAATAAAAAAATGATCAAGTGTTTAAGTTTATTATGTCATTGGATTGATTATATTTTCAATGAAATAAGTTTCTTCCTTCTTTCATACCCTTCGGTGATATCAGTAGAGATTTATCTTATATAAGATTCTGTTTAAAAAATTCATGTCTGTCCACACTTTGAAGCATCTTGAGTTGAATCGAAACTTTGAAAAGGAAATTAAAATTAGGACACTTGGATTATTAAAAATGAATTACCTAGTAAGATAGATTTCGGCTTCTTAGTGTCAATCCATGCGTACGTAACCCTGTCATGTCGACGGGTATGTGCTAGTTAATAATAATTGACAATTACTTAGCCTTGTGGTTTAGTAAATATTTCACTTTGAAACCTCTCGCTTGGTCCATTGTATGAGCATGTCAAATTTGGTTCGGTGAATAAGACATTTAGCATTATATGGAAAATAAATGGAAATTAGATAATGATCACGAGGGTGAGAGCGAACGCAAGCTCCACAAATTTCTTTTGCGAAAGGGTAAATTATCTATCTAGGGCCCATTGGAACCCTTTTAGGCCCTGGGAAGAGTCAAAAGTTGAAGAAAAAGATGTTCAACATTCGCATCGACAGATTGTTACTCTAATACAAAGTTCAGTCTCTTGTCGAGGCGGGTTATATTCAATTCACACTAAGTACCTTGGGAAAGCCATGAATCCATCTCATTTCCTTTAGCCGTAGATAAAATAGCAGGGCTATCCGCAAGTTGGCAGTCAGTCGTGGACAAAGACAAGTCTGATTCTAATCCACGGAGTGGAACCCTCTTAAGGCGGTTTGACGCCCAATTTGACGTCCTCACTCAAAGAGGAAGAGAGAGGGAAAGAGAAAGCTTGTCGAGAGAGAGGGAGAGGTCAATCAGTCCCTCTGCTGTCAGAAACCAGGAGTCAGCGACCAGTGGCCTGCAGACCGTCCGTCTACTACTCCATACTCCATTACACTGGTACTCTAGTGTCCAACCTTTGGTCTGTCTAACTTATGGACACAAGTCTCCTTTCTATAGATATCTCTTTTACTAAATCAACTTACCGCCTTCTCTCACCTGATACCGGAACTAAATGACCATCTACCCCTTTCCCTTCTATTTTCATCCGGCTTTTTTTCATTTTTCACGCCACTGAACTTACTTCTGCCGCCAGAATCCTTATAAACCGTTCCTTCTTATCAACCCCCTTCCACTTTCTTTCTCCTAATGTTCTTTTAGATAAGTGGCTGTGACTAGCTATCCATCCGCAGGGGTTCCAAGCGACCACACTTTATCTTGTCAATAATTCTATTTAAGATGTTTCTATAGTCCTTTTGGCGTCTGAAAAGGGTTACTCTGTAACTTATCTGATCTTTGATCATGTATGCATGAATGCTTCACTTATACCCACGCAAAAAATACTAACAAAAGATTTACTCAAAAATAGAATCATATATTTAAGAATAAAATGAAATGTTCGACCAAAGAGCCCCCGTCGGTCCTCATATTGTGATAAATTCATATTGCTAGTTTATGCTAGATTGGTACCTTAGTTTATGTTCAGCAGAGTTTTTTGTAGCCCCTAAAAAGGTGAGAAAAGTAACTCATTAACTTGATCACCCTTTTCTCTATTTGTCAAGCGCCAAAAGGTACTTCTCTTTGAGTGACTAAGAAGATCTGTTTATACATCATTTTTGATTTCCTATAATGCATTTCGCTTCGATGAAGCAGTATTAATACTAGCAGAATGACTACGATGGATATCATGTATTCGAAAGAAAATCATTTGAATCTGATCTGATGACGCTGCCACACCAGCGAAACATGTAATCGGAAAAATATGTATTAGTTTTATAGACGTAAAAAGTTCTATTACACGTTTTTTTTGTCAGTCGTTGGTCGGCCCCAGTTATGTTAAACAACAGAAATATGAAAGAAGGAAGAGATTTAATGCCATTAAAAGGACATCTCTTCCGATCAATAATTTTCACCAGCTGCTTGAGATGTCATAATTTTAATGTCCATATTTTTGTATTAAAAAAGCCCCAAATCGCAAAAATCGCCATTTACGATTTTCATTGAAAATATTACCAGTAGAATATTTACATATCGCAAAATTTCACCATTATAAGAATCAGCTGAGTGAAAGAAAAACTACTTGCTTTTTTTCTCTGTCTTCTTCTTCCCCTTCCTCCACTTGCTGGTACGACTACCACAGATGATGGATGTGCTGTTGAACTTATGGTTCTTGTTCTCAAATCATCAGATAAAAATATACATACATAATATACATTTTAGCTGGAAACCGCCCACAAAAGGAGGATTTCAGCTTCTTACTGTGTATTTCCTAGTGTGCCGTCATCCAATAAAGTTTGAGAAGCACCGGTCCAGACGTAATGAAACAACGAATCCTCGGAGACTAGAATCAGAATAATAACAGGTCTGGTTGGTCACTCAATAGGAACCGTCACTTGACCAACTTCTTTTGGCAGCAGGTCGTGTTGGGGGTAATCAATTAAAAAATTGGAAAACGGGGTATTCAGTGAAGAAATTTCTCCTCATGTCTCTTGTTGGGCAGTAGTCACTAAAAAGCATAGGTTCTCAAAAATTAAATGTGAATGCTGCTGGACATAAACTAATGATCAATTCAACATAAAATTACATAAGTTGTAGATTGAACCGCCCACTGAAATCCTATTTAGGAAAGATTTGAAAGAAAATAAAACATTCTTTTAGGAGATATAAGGAGTAAATATTTAAATTTTCTGTCCTATAGATCCGTTGGAATGCCCTCTACACTTGATCAGTGCTGTCAACTTAAAAAATATTTAGGCACCAGTTTGACTGCAAGAACCGGCTAAAAAGCGCTAAATTGGTAACGTGGCGCATTATACATGCATATACAGCCAGCGTGCCAGCCAGAGCAATTTAAAAACTGAGGGAACCTACGATTACAGTTGTGGTGACAGTTTTGATTGATAGTTTCTAATGATGCGATTTCCATTAGTTATCGAATCCGGCAATTCACAGAGCGATGAAGCGTTGCTGATTCCCACGGGAGAAGCCGGGACGAACAGACAGAAACGAGGGGGTGAGAAATCACACTTGGCTTACTGTGGAGAATTTCCGACGGTTTCAAGACGTTCGCTAATAAATCATCTCCATGTATAATAAAACATTATGAGAATTCGTTCATATGTCGTCTGTCTTTCACTGCTCTTCTATATTTTTACTAGTTTACCATTGCAGTCGAAGGATGGCGCCAAAATAATCAAGTACTTTTGCAATTGCATTGTACTTATAGGATATTGAAGAAAAAAAAACCCGAACATTATGTTGTGCAGTGTTTCTTGTTTATGTTCAATACTTCCTGAATATCAAACTAATCTAAAGGTGAAATTAAGTGAAGATACAAGTTATCAAGTTTAACGTAACTTGAAATTCTATTTCTACTGAATTGCATCACCTGACGTCACTGATGACGCAAGCGTCACTGTTGATAAATGCAAATTGTTAATTATTATATGTGTTGATTGAGTGGTCTTCTCTTTGTCATCATGTGCGGATAGAAATAGAATTATACGTTCCAATGAAGTATTGGATTTTATTTTATGTTAAATTTGATAGATGAAACGCCATGATATTATTCCAATGGTGAATTGTACGTTATTTGTTAATTTGTTGGAGTAAAATATTTTTCATCTGAAAAACTGATATGTGTGTATAAGTATATGCATTTTTTTTTTAGTATAACACTTACCAATACTTGTTCACGCACAGAAAAAAATATCATATTCGCCTGTCTCTTTGCATTTGACTACTCAATTTTTTCTCTAATCATTTCTAAATTCTAGCTTTCGTTTATTTAATATTCAGAAAATATAGAAAATGAACAGGAAAATATGTTCTGTAAGTACAATGCAATTTCAAAATTACTTACATATTACCGTCATTCTTTGATGTAAAAAGTCTACTAGTCTCATTATAATTCACCGAATGTCTTTCCGTCCGTCTCTCTCTCATTGCATAACTCGAGGGAGGCTAGAGTTATGGCCATTAAATTCACTGCCTTTACAAAAGGGACCCTGGAGTACATTCAAGGCACATTTGCTTTCGAAAATTCAGATAAAACTTTAAGAAAAAACATTTTCGATAATGTCGTCTATCCAGAAGTCCTCTCCTGAAGTTTCCCATATTTTAAATGGAAAAATCTATTCTCAAATCGTCATGGGTTAATGAATTACTTTCCTGTTGATGTGAAACCGATTACTTAATTGGATTTTATTCCAACTAAATTCCGTTAAAAGTAATTCGACAACGGCTGTCATTGTGCAGCATCAAGTACAACTTCATAGGAAAAACGTATTTAAGGTCCCATCCAATTAAATTATTTTAATTTTTTGAAGTAACTGCTCTTCTCATCTGATAACACACGTGAGTCGTCAAAATGGCAGTTTATGTAAGCAACACGGACGCCATCTTCGATTATTATCATTACTATTATTATTATTATTATTATTATTATTATTATTATTATTATTATTATTTACCTTCATCTCCATTGTTTTTTCTTATCGCAACTTTATACTCAGAACTGCCAGTTGAGAACAAACATGGTTTAGAAGAGATCGATGCAGGGAATGAGTTTAAGAGTTCGATTTGGATTAGTTCCAGTAGCGTAGTGGTAAGAGCGGTCACGCGTTAAGCAAGCTACTCTCCGTGGGTTCGATTTTCACCGGAATTTCATTCTTTTTTTATCGATCAAAGTATCTTATTGCAATTTATGTATCTACTCACTGCTGAAAGGAACCCAACGTGGATTTAGTTGCGATAAAAAACAACAACAATTAAAATGAGAGTAAATTAATTCTAATAATTCACAATTTTCATCTGATAAAATGGATGGAAATAAAATATATGGATGCCTCGCCGTGAAGTAATGGTTTGCAAACTAGACTATTATTACTGAAGTGAATACGATCCTTACTGCTTCTCATTGTAACATCCTGTACATATTTCAAGTGTTGTCTTTTTTAACAAGCTTTATCGTGAATAAATCTGTTTGAATGTGTAACTGAAAGTAATGCAACGTGCTGACGTTATCATCTCAGCGCTTAGACGCTACGTGCACTTGAGAACAGCCGTGCCGATTTAGAAAGATATCATATTGATAATAGCCTAGCTCGATTCAAAGAGAGATTATACTGTTCTCCTGACGAGATGTGATAATATCGAATTCCTGTATACAGAACCTTTTCCAAAGTTTTTTGTCTTTTTGATAAAATTACACACACGCACACTCATACCTCTCACGCATATGCAAACACTCATATATGACAATAAGCAATAAAAAATATTAGGTCAATAAGCCGTATAGTTTTCAAGTGTATATATCTATACTAATATTTGAGCCTTTGATAATTCGTGCCTCTTCTCCGTAAAAACAACAATCATCAGTCTTTTAATGTTCGTCGTTTGACATAGACCTTCCCCAGGATTCGCCACACTTCTCCATCGTAGGCATCACGGAGCTAGTACTTTCTGAATTTGTCTTGTTCGTCTCTCCATCTGATATTCTGCCAGCCTCAGTTGCGCATGTGATCTCTGGGGATAAGTTGTGTAGTTTTTGCGAAAAAGTGGCACTAATAAACAAAGGCTCAAATATCAATATGTATATACATACATTCTAATATTTGAGCCTTTGTTTATTTGTGCTTCTTCTCCGCAAAAACTACGCAGCCTATTGACCAATTATTTTGCATGTAAACTGGAGAAAGGTCAATGAAAGCATCGGCTATGTGAGGTTGACCTAAGAGTTCCATCAGAGATCATTTCTTGGTCATTTCGAGCCAATTTTCAGAATTGTGGGCCACATGATTGCACCACAGATGCATATGGATACATCTTCTCACGGCTAAATCTACGTCACAATTTATGAGACGTACATTTCTGAGGTCATCCAAGGTCACCAGAGGTCATTTCTGGTCTTAATAAAACAGTCTCCCAACTTTTTAATTACAATTTAGAACATATGAAACTGACGTTGGGAATCGAGTTACATCTTTTCATGTCAAAAGTCATAATACACAATGCTCAGTTGACTCTTGGGGACATTTGAGGTCACCAGAGGTGATTTTCGGTAATTCCTAGCCAATTTTCAGAGTGGTAGACCTCAATTTTGCGCCAAGGACGCTAAAATTGAGCATTTCTCTATTTATTCACGTGATCTGGTGCCGCTTGATTTGCTACGAACTTCGGTACCGAACAAAATGTAGTTCCTACAAAAATATCTTTATTACTGTCGGATATAGATCCTTCATACTCTGATACTTATAGTTATATATATATATATATATATATATATATATAGTGAGAGAGAGAGAGAGAGAGAGAGAGAGAGAGAGAGAGAGAGAGAGAGAGAGAGGTGAATCTTCGCCAAGATTGATGCACCAAGTAATTGCCGTTCTAGTTCTTATACGAAAAGTTAATTACGCACTTCAATATCAAAGAATGAATGTTAGAATAAACACCAATTAAATCATCTCTTGTAAGTGTGCAATCATTATCCTGGATTCAACAAATGTACGCAGAGATTAAGTTAATTAAACACTTTAATTAGAAAGAATGAATTGCCTCTGTTCTATCTCTACAGACAAATAGAACGTCCCCCCATCTCGGGGAGCATGTCTGGGCGAAGCGTATGGATGTCTTTGGATGCCCAATTATCAGAATCCCTATCTTGGTTTTGCTAAAAGAAATACACTTGGCATTGGATCGGCTGCAGGAGCTGCCAGAATGACGTCAATTTGGATACTGAACTGCCTTATGGGGTTTCCACTCCTTGGTTGAAATAAGAGTTGCCATTCGCATAGATTGGTTGCCTTCTCAAGTCTACAGAGCCCAATCTGCCCTCTTATCTTACTCATTTTCGGGGGGAGGCGGGATAGATTCACACCTTTCTCAAGGGCAATGAAGCAAAATTGATATAACCCGCTGCGAACTCGGGTCGTCGATTCCATTATTGGCGGCGTTACCGACTATTAAAAAAAAAAAAATCTTCTACAATAATGCTTCTCTGACCGTAACGATGAATCTTTAATCTAGAAGGTAAAAATTTTGCTGATAAACATACCTCATACACACCAATTAAAAGAATGGACTCTTCCAGTTAAACAAAAAAACACGCTGTCTCACAATGATCGGCAAGCTAATCTTGCTGGCTGTTGTTAGTGGGTTCGATCCTCATTGCATCTTCTGCTATCTACAACGTCAAGTTGATAATCATATTAGAGACCAGGACGTAAGTTGTATAGCTATGATCAGAAAGCTAATCTTGCTGATTGTTGTTCGTGGGTTCGATCCTCATTGGATCTATCAGTATCGATGGTTACATACCAACCTATGCTAATTTAATCTACTTCTATAACGAGCAACATTTTCTCTTGATTTCTCTGTTCGCAACAGTCGATTCTTCCATTTAAAGGTAAAAATTTTGCAGGTAAAAATGTCAGTTAAACACTATTCGGAATCATGGACTCCTAAGCTGAAAGGAATTCAGTATTTCTAACTGTAAATCAAGTCGGCAGTTCTATGGTAGCATAAATTCTATTTTAAGACCAGATTAGAATCGATTAACTGCGTTTGTAAGGAATTGGGTCTCTAAAGAGAGAGACAGAGTTCCTAACAAAGAGAGTAAGCTGTTATTTTAAAAAAGTGGGGGGGTGGTAAACAGTGAGAGAAAGAAAGAGAAATTATCATTTGATTTACGTCACTCTGCATCATTATACATAATTAATTTTCGAGATGAAAAATAGAATATAAGAAAGAAAGGAGAAAAGAAAGAAAAGAAAAAAGAAATCAGAATAAACAGTATTTATAAGTAACACACACACACACACACATATATAAATAAATAAATCATAATTAAGTAATCCACAGACAGCTGTTTTGTTGTATTACAACTCTTCAGTGTGACTATAAACTCTCCAATATCCCATCCAGTACCACGAGGTAGGACCGAAATCTTCGCTTCTGACTCAGGGGCTGGTATTTTACCCCTGCCCTACTTATATAATTTTTTCTTCTGCTCATGTATTATATTGCATTTTGGACAATATTTTATATTCTATTTTTGATGCAGTGATTATTCATTTTTGTTTTGGACGTTTTTATGTGGACGGGGATTCACTTGAAAAATCAATTGGAAACAAATATCTTTTAGTATCAATTATATTTTTTTTATCATAGAAACAATTGTTACCGAATGCTATCAACGTTCATAACTACATCGTTGCAGATTTTGAAGTCTCTTCTTTTTCTTGCTTGTCTTAATATATCAAAGAAATTCAAACGTATCAAATTTAGTTTCAAAGGGGTTTACTATTATTAGAACAAACAGGGAAAGATAGATTGGGTTCTTGGGGAAGCAACCATTTTAGGAGAAAGACAACTCTGATTCCAAACCAGGGAGTGGAGCCACCTTAAGATTGTTTGGCACCCAATTTGGCGTTCTTCCGGCAGTTCCTTCAGCCAAATGCCAGGCGTAGCACCGTCGGCTTTCCTCTGGACTACATCAACAAGGCCGAGAGGGAGATTCTGACGACAGGGCAATCCAGGATCTCCATACGCTTCACCCAGGTATGTGCCCTGGAGGGGACGTTCCATTGTCTGTTGAGACAGAGCGGGGGTTGTTTGATTTTCAAGAGTGAACAGTATTTAATTTACCTCTTGTAATTGTGCAATTATTATTTTCGGATGAAAAAATCTATGCACAGATTAAGTTAATTAAGTACTTTAATTAGAATGGATGAATGTTAGAACAAACACCAATTAATCTATCTCTTTTGATTGTGCGATAATTCGATTGAAAAAATGTACACACCAAATTATCTATCGAGCTTATCAGATTATAAATTCTGTAACGCAGATTTTTTTTTCGAAACATTTTGATCACCTTAAATAAAGTATCCTCTATCTATATAATACTAAAACTCTGACTGTACGTTTGTGTCAAAACTGTCGAACGGAATGGTTACCCGTACACAGTGGTCAACAAGTAGAGGCAACTTTTATTTTTCATTCTTACGGGTCAAAATGGAAGGGGAATTTCTTTCTTCGACCTTGAGGGGTCAAAATCGTGGGAATTTGCTTTTCACTACGTCAGTTACGTCCCTTGGTAGAAGACATATGCACATTGCCTATTGTGATATAAGTGGATCTGTGGATAATAGAGATGTGCATTGCAGCGAGCTTTTTCCTCACATTTAGGGCTCAGCGCCGAGAGGAAACTTTTTTTCACTTACAGTATCAAAATTGGACGGGACTTATTTTTTTTTAGTGGTCAAAATTGAAGAGGTAATTCTTTTTTCACCTTACTGGGTCAAAATCGATGGAGATTTTTGCCCCGGCAATTAAATTAGCTCTTGTAATTTTGCAATCATTATCTCCAATTGAAAAACTATACCCACGAAATAATCTAATTAAGCACTTTAATTACAAAGGATAGATGTTAGAACAACCATAAATTAATTTCTCTCTTGTAATGGTGCGATGATTATCTTCGATTGAAATTTTGTACGCACAAAGTTATCTATTCAGCTTATTAGCTCATAGCGTTGGTCAACAAAATTGAACTTTTTTTTCTCATCAACGGTGCAGTACAACTTTTTTAGGCCATTTTTTTCACGCATGTCAGGAATTTCGAGTCCGTTTCTGTACAGCACGCCTCAGTTTCTTCGGCAGTAGACACGAATTGTTTCCAATTCTATTGTATACGAGGAAGCATACGCAAAGGTTCAATGAAAACAAGATTCATATTCGTCGGAATATTCAGAAAATCAGACTTGATATGTATAAGATATACCAAGAAGACACTAATCAGAAAGACAAGCTAAAAAACGTCGAAGTTCGGATCCTCTATGGTTTTCTATAGGAGTTGTATGCTAAAATAAAGGTTTCATCTCATCATGATAACTAGATGCAAAACAAGAAAACTGGGTACACTTTCGGATAGCAATTGCCTTATAAAAGACTTATTGTCGACAACAAGTGTTTTTGGCAGGCAATCGATGGACATCACGACTCGCAACATAGATCCCCAGAGATCGCATGCACAACCGAGGCCGGTAGAGTACTTGATCGAGAGACGAACTAGACAAATTCAGAAAGTACTAGCTCTGTGACACTCATGATAGAGAAGTGTGGTAAATCCTGGGGAAGGTCTATGTCCAATGATGGACGTTAAGAGACTGATAATGATGATTTATCATTGCTGCTATTAACAAACACTAGGGTTCCTTTGGCACCCTTTAAAGGTTGGATTCTCAACCTTTTTCGGTGTCACTGCCCACATTTACATGGAAAATTTATCCCCTGTTTACTTATATAGTAAATATCCAAATGATACCAAAGATCATTTAACTCTTAGAATCATCAAAAAAAAAAAAACAAAAACAAAAAAAACGAAAAAGGGTAAAGAAGTAACATTAAATGTTTGGCACACACATACCGTTTTTAGACAGCGTCAATGCAATCTCTGTGTCTGGTAAGATTCAGCTAATGCAGACACATTGGCTTTACATAATGCAAAATATCACTGTGCTGCTTGGTGAGTTAATAATAGAAAATGTTGCTGTTGAGTCATTTTTTATTGTCAATTACAAAGTTTTATATTCAAGATCCTATTACGCCCACCAAAATTTCAAATCGCCTACCATTTTCTGCACTGTTGTTCATCGCCCACCCAAGAGTTGAAATCGCCGATCGGTGGGCGATATTGTTTAGGTTGCTTTAAAGTATAGTATCTTTCAATCGCCGCTATCCACATCAGACCAGGTTTTAACACTGTTGCTAGGTTAAGATTATTCATGTGCTCTGACATTTATACGTATCCATACATTCGGACTCCACCGAGCCCTAAGTGTTCATAGAAGAAATTTTGCGCACTCGATGAGTAAGGAGAACGTTTTATTCTTTTAATGTGCCTCCCATCAAATAAGTTTTACAAGATAAATCTATGATAAATTAGTCCCTTACTTTGTGTTACGCTTGCTTCTTGAAAATTCATTTTTTTTCTCATGCAACAAAAGCCAAGACAAGTAAAGTATTCATTGATCACTCCATTTTTCAATTTTATTGATCTCCCCCAACACGGCATGCATAAGGAGTAGATATTATTGGAAATCTATATTGATAGTTTTCTTCAAAATTGTGAACTTGACAGTCTGTGCAACGTGATACAATCTCAACGAGACATGCCACGTTCACTATGTTACTTATTTCAGGACCTTCTATATCAGTGGTTCACAAACATTAAGGAATCCCTCCCTGGGGTCGAGGTGGGTTTCAATATGCTTGGAGGCAGGGCGGGCGGGGCAGGCGGGGCAGGTGGGGCGGGGTGATATTCAGTTTCTAATTGTGTGTAAATGTGCCTCGGTGTTTGTTTTAATTCTCACGTACCTGATCAACTGATTTTTCAGAATGGGATCAGTCGAGTAGGATTCATTGATTACAGTTGAGCAGGAAATGAGAAATGAAATGGAATAAAATAGAGAATGGGATATTCCTGTGGCCAAGTGAGTAATAAAAATGGGATACAATCTTACTTTCACGGATTTTTAGATAAAAGAAGAAATCACTCAAAAGAAGAAGAAATCAAACGAAGAATCACTCTAGAATGGCAAGCCTTCGGCAGAGCAAGTCCAACCTTCAAAAACAAGACGATCCCAATAATCCTGAAAATAACACTATGCAACCAATGCATCCTCCCGATAGTCACTTATGGAGCTGAACCTAACCAAGAGACGGACCCACAAACTGAGAACCATGCAACGTGCACACGAAAGAATTATGCTCAACCTCACATGGAGAGACCACAAGACGGAACAATATATCTAGGAGAAAACTGGATTCTGAGACATCATAGAATCCGTTAAAAATGGCAATGGGCTGGTCATGTTGCAAGAATGGTAGACAACCGATGGACATCACGACTCACAACATGGATCCCCAGAGAGCTAACGCGCAACCGAGGCTTGCGAACTGGATTGAGAGACCTACTAGACAAATTCAGAAAGTACTGGCTCAGCGACGCCCACGATAGAAAAATTTGGCGAATCCTGGGGAAGATCTATAACCAACGACGGACGTGAAAAGACTGATGATGACTATGTCGCTAGTATGAATCTTCAGTACTGGTGGGGGAGGGATAATGCAGAAAATCTTTTCTTTAGAGGGTGGCGACTGAGGACCACTGTTTCTACATAATCAAAATATTAGTAAGGGTTCAGTGGGGGCATCATAAACCCAACGAACTGGGTGGGTGACAGTGGTTCATAATTTCCTTTGGGATGTTTGTTTATTTGGAACTGCTGACCAATATTGTTACCAAAACTGTCAGCATAGGTTTCTTCAGATTTCAAGTGGGTCTAGTTGTTTGTCTGTCTGTCTGACTGGCAGGGTTGCTACGTATGTATAACGCCTACAGGCCGCTCCAATGGAGCTAGAGGGCCAGGATTTAAAGATTTACATCTTATTAAGCTTAGAAAAAAACATTTTGGTTTATTAACCCCCATAGGTTTTTAAGAGGTGTGTTCAATTTGCAATTTGAGTTTCTACTAAATTGAATCCTTAGTGCGTGTGTATGTGTTTTTTTTAATATAATATTAAGTAATATAATCATTGACCATCCCTTTTTCGAAACCTGTTTGTATATGTTTTACAGTGAGAATATATATATATATATATATTTGCTTGTTCGGAAATGAACACATAACGATCAAAATCGGAAATACAATGCTTGATAAAATAATTAAAAATTTTTCTTTTAGTTTCACCACGACAGAAAGTACTCAACAAAGATATTTTCCCGATATATGACAGAGAACCTCCGATACTTGATACTCTATGTGACTGCCAGTGTTGCAAGTACCTTGGGCCGGCCCTGATAACAAACAAATTGCGTCGTAGTTGTCGTCATCATTATTCCTTTAGCGTCTGTTATTGGATAAGTTTCGCCAGATCCCTCGATCGTGGGTGTCGCAGAACCAATACTTTCTGACTTGTCTTGTTTGTTACCGCATTTTTGTCGGCCACAGTTTCACTTATGACCCCAGGGGATCCACTTTGTGAGTCGTGATGTTCTGTGGTTGTCTGACATCCTTGTGTGCGCGTTGCATGGTTCTCAGTTTGAAGGCTAATCTTTTGGTTAGGTTCCATGTTTCAGCTCCATCGGTGGCTGTCGTGAGGATGTATTGGTTGTATACATTGTTATGGGACACCTTGTATTGAGATATCATATTCATTTTATACCAAGCACATGCTCTCATTCACAAAAAAACAAAACAAAAAAAAAACATTGTTAAATGAAACAAAACGAAACAGAAATCCCTTTTGATGCTTGCAAAAAGATATTTAAATAACTTGTGAAAGCTCTTTTGATGTCAAGGGGCTTTGAAACATTTTTCCTTTGTCGATTAAAGCAATTTTTTTGCGTCGTTTAAAAATAAAAGAAGAGTTTCGTGTTTTCGATTGAATTCTTCGTCGGGAATGAAGAAAAATGCTTCTGAGGCAGTTTTTTTTTTGGCTTTGTGTGGCATAGTAATCCACGATACGGAGAGTGGAATCAATGAGTCGAGGTTCGAATTCCAGTCCCGGTGGTTTATGTTCTCTTTTCTCTAATGCGTTTGGACAAGACGTCCATCTTTTCCCTTGCAGCTATGAGTGAAAACGCTGGGCAGACTGGAACTTTGCAGTCTATACCTTTTCGCAAGCAAATGAAAAATTAGAATAATCAAATTAAAAAATATAATAAAAAAAAAAACTACGGTAGGCAAATTAAATATTTACGAAAAAGGCACGGCAATTTTTTTAAGAGACAACTTTCAACTAATTCAACTAAAAAAAGAAATTAACATTTGCAGCAATTAAATTAGTAAATGTATTATTTAATTATTCATATGCATCGATTCAGTTTTCTCACCGTTTTTTGATTTGTTCGCTAGATTTTTAAATTTTCTCCCTGAATTTTCTCTGAAATCATTCGTCTTATTTTCATTTTCTCACAATAGGTTTTGATTTGATTTTAGTAGCCATTAATTTGCACACCGTAGTTTGTTAATTTGCTTACTCTATTTCTTTAATTGCTTGATCGAATTTTCAACTTGATTGGATAGAAAATTGTGATTCCCAACCGGTGAGTAGGAGGCCCCTCAAAGTGGTTGGATGCCAACTTAAATGTCTTTCCAGCATCTCTTTTGAGGATTCTGTCTACTGGGCATCCCAGGATCTCCATACGCTTAGCCTAGGATTAGGTCCTAGAAAGGGACACTTCAGTATCTCTCCATCGTCTATCGAGACTGAACGAGGCCTTCTCTTAGCAATATCAATGAAACAGTGATTCAAGAATCTTTCAATTTGAAGCTCAACACTGGGTCGAAATAGTGAAATTGGCAATTTACTTATTTTTTGTAAAAAAAAAGAAGTTCAATTCCGCTATAATTACATCGACTTTTGAACATAAAAATAGTTGTTTTTTTTTTATCCTGGTTTTGATTAGATAAACTTTTGATCAATTCAAAACTACGTTTTCATTCATTTTTTGTGAAAAAAAAGAGTTTAATTTCACTTTGATCGCATAAACTTTTGTTCGGTGAAAAAAGCTTTTCTAAATGCTGGTTTGATTAAATGAACTTTTGATCAAATTAAAACTACGTATTTATTTTTTTAGAGAAAATTAAACCTTCACCAATATCTCGGTAAATGTAGTGCAAAACGAAATAGCACTACACGGGTCCATTATAACATAGCATGAATAGAGATTGTGACAGCCATCTTTTAAAAATATATGATGTCGCTGTTGAGCTTCAACAAGATGGAATGGGTTTGACCTATGTGTCCAATCAGGGAACTCTATTCCAGCGCTGGTGAAATATCACTAGGGGTTCATGTATATTACAGTATGATAAATTATTGTGCACGTAATTTTTCTCGTACTCGTGGCATATTAACCAAAGTGTACATTATGCAGTTATTTCGAAGACAGTTTATGACGTTCTTTTTTTATCAATGTTGATTTTGAAATTAAACATTACTTAATTTATTACAAAAAATATTTGAGAAAAACTCTGGCATAATATCCTCCATGGAAAAGGACCACGCTCATTAAGACTATAATTGTTTGCGAACGTGTAAGACACTCATTTTATAACAACATCAGAACTTAACTAACTTCATTTTTTTTCTAAAAATTCATCATAACTTTTATATAACATTATGTGATGTTGTCTGAAATTATCAAGAGCTTAGAGGATGCGACAGTGAGACTGGAATATTCAGCCGTTAAGCAATGTTCATCTGCCTCATCTGTTTTCTTCTCACTGTTAAAAAAAGCCTATCTATCTCATATCTCAACGTAGGCTTATGCTATAATGACCCCGTATAGCGCTGTTTCATTTAGCACTGTATTTTTTAAGGAAGATATCAAGAGCGCTAACCGAGATATCACTGCATTGACCCCGATTAGCACTGTATCGTTTAGCACTGTATTTTTTTAGGAAGGTATCTCCTGTGCTAACCGAGTTATCACTGTATTGACCATGACAGGCGCTGTTCCCTTTAGAACTGTATTTTTTTAGGAAGGTATCTAGAGTGATAATACAGGTATTAGCGTATTGACCCTTTCTATTGCTATTCTATATAGCACTGTATTTTGCTGGGAACATATCTCGAGCGCTCACTGGAGTACTACTATATGAACAAAACAGCGATTCATGTTTCGCGTGTTCCAATTTGAAGCTCAACTGTGCAGTTAGAAGATGTGCCAAGACCGCTTCTTTTATAACCTTTCTGGGGGCTGTCAATCCAGTCGTCAACCTTCAAGAGAGGGTGAAAAGTCTTGGGAAAAACACACTGTAAAACCCTTTTTGAAGTTGACACGTTTTACACTGATTCATCATCATCATCATCATCATCATCATCATCATCATCATCATTTTAGTGTCCGTCATTGAACAAAGAGCTTCTCCAAGGCTCGCCAGACTTCTCTATCATGGGTATCACGGAGCCAGCATTTTCCAATACAGCTTCTAAATCGTTTTAGTAATAAATTTAGTAATGTCAAATCCCCCAAATAGATAAAGAATGCTTAAAGACGAAATGTCAGACAACCGATGGACATCACGACTTACAAAATGGATCCCCAGAGATCACATGCGCAACTGAGGCTGACAGAGTACAAGATGGAGAGATGAACTGGACAAATTCAGGAAATACTGGCTCTGTGACACCCATGATAGAGAAATCTGGTGAATCCTGGGGAAGGTTTATGTCGAAAGATGGACGTTAAAAGACTGGTGATGATGAATCAGTTACAAAAAAGACATGTTTTAAAATGACCACCGACGGACACACTATCTATTTAAGCATTAGTATAAAAACCTAGTCAAGCGTTGCTTCGTTAGGCATTGTATACTTTTAGGCACGTCAAAAGAGCGCTAACTGAAGCAACACTGCTTTAACCCCGTATAGCGCTGTCCCGTTCATCTCTGCATTTTTAGGAGCGTTCCAAGAGCAGTAACTGAGATATTACCGAAAGGATTTTGAAAAGTTATGTTTCGTTTAGTGGTGTTTCATTTAGCGCTGCATTTTTCAGAATCGTCCCAAGAGTGCTAACTATCGTATTACTATGCCCGTTTAGTATGTCTGTCTCAATCACCGCTCCCCACAAAAGACCGGTTTAATCACTGTTGTTGAGTGTGGGATATTCATGTGTTCTGACATTTATCTATCTATTTATCTATCTATCTGGATTCTGCCCAGCCCTTACCGTTCGTGGTAGAAATTTGAAATTCTACACACAAACTCCTCTCAATGAGTAGGGCATTTTTTTTACCCCTTCCTCCCTTAAAAATTGTTTTTTTTAGAGAAAGGTCACTAAACAATGCAAGTTTACGCTAAATTGAGCACTACTTTGTGTCTGCTTATTTCTTCCGGCTTTTTCTAGTAATCACAGCCCAACATAAAGCGAGAGGAGTTACTTATTCATCGAAGTAAGTTATTCATTGGTCAGCTTTTTAATCGATCACCCTTAACTCAGCATATATAGGTGGTGGTGATTCATAATTTCCCCTATAATGCTAGTTTTGTTTTTTGTTTTATTCTTTGATTTCTTTGAGACGTCTTCTTCGATAACAATGCGAGGTGTGAATCTTGGAGACAATCTTTTATCAGGTCTAAGTCCGCTCGTTGGTAAAGTAAACAACTCTTTCCATTTACGCTATTCTAACTTAAGATAGGAACAAAAATATACATTTGCTGTATGTTATGTTTTTTTATATTAGGAAAATTAAAAATGCGATTCAAATGTAAAATGTAAAAATAATCAGAACTCGCCATAACAGTCAATAATTGGACAGCCGTAGCGTCAGAATTTGAAGTGATGTACAAAAAAATCCCATCGATGAATAAATATTGTCAGAATAAATTCTATCTCCGACATTGTTGGAGATTCCCACCAGAAACATCTAAAATGGAGTAAAAAACATCTAGAAACATTCAGAATCGAGATTTTATCGATCAATTTTACCCGTTAAATCAAGGCAAAAGAGCTCTTTGTCTAGAAGTCCAAGAAATTGAATTTAGAAGGGGACTAGTGGAGTACTGATGCCAGTATTCAAGTCTGTAGATAAAATAGCATGGTCAGGAGATATAAAACACGCACATATAAACAGGCTACGATTATCAACATATTTGTTGTCAAAATCAAAGGTTGACTTCATAATCGTGAATCCGTCAGGCATTGGAATTTTAGAATTTTGAATATAAAACATGAGAGAGAGAGAGAGAGAGAGAGAGAGAGAGAGAGAGAGAGAGAAAGAGGGGTGTGTAACAGAAGGTTCTGACATCATGCTGTGTCAACTCACAATTTTTGTAAACGTTGAATTTCTGTTACGAAAGACTTTATTTTGCTAAAAAGATTTTGGCTAAAATTCTCATAAAACAATAAGTATATGTATTTTATTTGTTTTTTTCAGCGAAAAAAAATTCTACCGAGGATGTCATCAAAACAGTTGATATAATAACAGAACCATCAAACAATATCGAAATATAAAAATTTAATGAGGCTGTATATTCCTCCGTAATTTTTTAGCTCTGACCATGATACCGCGGATGAGATTAGAGTGTCCTTGGTTCAGCAGTTTAGAATTTTCTGTTCGAAGTTTGTAGATCTATAGATCGCAACCAACTAGATATGACGGATTTTCTTGCATCTTCCTTAAATGCTGTCGAGGCCAGTGGCTGATTAACCATTGGGTTGAGTAAGCTTTTTGTTTGTTTTTTTGTCAGACTCTAACGATTGAGTTCTGACTTTATTTTCGTATATAACAACAATGACGGATGACAATGACCAGGCCGAAAACCAGTGACACAGTAAGGTACACAAAAACTGATGGCGAATTCAATCCCACTTTTAAAGCCCAACTCAGGTTGACTTGTTCTGCTAAAGTTAGCAAATCCCATTTACAGAAACTTCTAATAAAGGTGTTTAAAAGAGACACATAGTTTCGGAATAATATTGTATGGATATTTGGATTCTGTTTTTTTTCTTTTTTCGATTTTGATGAAGCGATGGAATCGGACTCTAGCGCAGCTAAGCTTATTTCTATGTTTAGTTGTTGTCAGATTACGATTAAAAAACAAAATATTGTTTTAGCTCCTATTACGCTTATAACAATGAGTTAGGGGCAGCCAATAATGAATCTCATCAAAAGGAGTCGCAAGTGTTGCTAATTTAGCGCCTTTTGCGTTAAAAATAGCACGTTTTTGTTTTGGCAGTGTCAAAAAGTGGTAAATTATCGCAGGCGTGCTTAAACATATAAGACATTTTCCGGCCATTTTGGAAAACTTTTGGTATTTATAGCCATTTTGACGCCCTTTGTATCTTTTTTTTTCAACGCGTTTTAGCACTTTTTGAAAGTCAAACTAGCGCAAAAATATTCAGTTGTTAACGCAGGTTGCAAGTTCAAAACGTTTGAGAATCGCTGCGCTAAATCTCAACGTAGGCATTCATTCAATTTCCGCTAACCGATTTAAATGCCCGACCGCGCCGTCTACTCATTACGCAAAGGCTACCTTTACCGATTTGATGAACACAGCATCTTGGGAGATGCGTGCCGTCTCCTCTCAGTTCATCTGCGTCCAGAGTTCTCTGGCTGAAATCAAACCTGGAAGATGGCGACCAAAGAAAGTATCGAGCAAAATCGATTTTCTCTTTTGCTGATTAGTTCATTTTTTTTCTCACTCTTTTTCTCTTTTTGTATTTTGTTTCGTTCTTTCAACTTTGACCTTTTTTTCTGGCTGGAAACTATTTTTGTAACATTCAAATAATCGGAAATACGTTAGTTGCTACTTGGCGTTCATCAAAGCAATCCCAATCCATGGACAAACAGGAGAGAATGGAACAAGAATCGAAGATGGAATTAATTGCATTTCTTTTTTCTCTCTCAATATTTCTTTCATTCTTGAGTGATCTGTGCATCTGTTTATATATGACTGTCTGCATATATCTATCTATCTATCTATCTATCTATCTATCTATCTATCTATCTATATATATATATCAATCCTTACAGCTTTCTTGTGAAAAAAACATGCTATCTCAGCAGATTTCTCAAAATCCTGTCCTTCTTTCTTTCTTTCTTTCTTTCTTTTTTCCTCTTTCCCACTTTCCTTTTCTTTTTTCGTTCTTTTTTTCTCCCCCCCGTTCTTTCTTAACACTGTATTTTGTTTCTTATCCCTTTTCTTTCTTTTAATTATCAAACCCTTTCTCTCGCCCTTTCTCTCTTTTTTTCTTTCTTTCTTTCTTTTTTTCTTTGAAGTTGTTGTTTTTCCTTTACTTTTTTTCTTTATTTCCGTCTTTTTCCATTTCTTCCTTTTTTCTCTTCTCCTTTTCTGTCTATTTCGCTTCAATCTTATTTTTTATAAACCATATTTCTTTCTTTATATTTTTCTGTTTTTTCTATCTTCCTTCTTTTCTTCATTTATAAACGTTTTCTTTCTTTCTCTTACGTTTCTGTCTTTTTTCTTTCTTTCTTTTTATCTCTAAGTCCTTTCTCTCTCTCTCTTTTCCTTTTTTTCCTTTCTTTCTTCCTTTCAACAATTTTTCATTTCTTTTTCTGTCTTTAGTTTTTTTTTTCTTTCGCACTTTATTTTCCTGACTTTTCTTTCCGTTCTGTTTGTCTCTACTTTTTTTCTATTGCCGGAAACTATTTTTGTAACTTTCCAATGATGGGTAATTTTTCCGTTGCTGTTTGACATTCATCTTCCGATCAAAAGCAGTCCTGATCCATCGGACAAACAAGAATGACACCCAGACAAAAAGATCCGAGGAAAAAGGATGGAATTAATTGCATTCCTTTCAGTCTTTTACAGTATTGACTTCATTCATTTTTTTATCTGATTATATCTATCTCAGTGTTTATACCTAGTTGAGAATAATCCTATCTATGTATCTATCTTGGTCCGTTCATAATATTTATCAACGAATTCTTCTATTATTCTTTGAATGTCTGACAATTTTCCCTTTTTCTTCCTCTCTTTCTTTGATCTTTAAAACTTCAAGCGTCTCCTCCCTCTTCCCTTTGACTCCGTCTTTCTTTGCTTCTTTCTTCCTTTTTCTCCCTTTCTCTCTTTCTTTGTCATTATTGTCTTTTCATAATTTCATTCATCTTCAAAGCCCTTTCCTCTCTTTCTTTTTATATTTCTTTCCTTCTCTCTTTCTTACTTTTTTCTGTTAACCTATAATTATTTTAGAACCTCTTTCTTCTTCCTCGTCCTCTTCTTCTTCTTTTTCTTTTTCTTCTTCCTCTTCCTCGTCCTTTTCTTCTTCTTCTTCTTCTTCTTCTTCTTCTTCTTCTTCTTCTTCTTCTTCTTCTTCTTCTTCTTCTTCTTCTTCTTCCACCTTTGCTCCAATCCATAGAACCCTTTCTTCATTTTCCTGTTTCAATTCCTTCTTCTTCTTCACATTCCCTTCAACCTTTCTTCCTCCCTTCATCAAAACCTTCGCCCCCCCCCTTACTCGATCAATCCATCTGAACTTCCCTTTCGTATTTCGCGTGTGGCACCAGAAAATTGTCAAACAAGACAGGAAATCAGTTTTCTCCATTTCATCTTCATGGCCGAAATAATGAGTCGAAAGTATGGAAAAAAATATTGGAATAATAAACTCGTTAGAATAACAAAAAGAGATGCTGGGAGAAATATTTTTTTCTTTTCATAACAGACCCGAATACTGACTTTTCTTTTTTGTGTTTTCATAGATTAATAAATATTTGCTCTTATTTCTCATAAATAATAATAATAATAATAATAATAATAATAATAATAATAATAATAATAAAGGAAAAGAACAAGGAAAACAGAACATAAAACCAGACGCCACTGAGGCGCCACACGCGGGTGCAAAAAAAAAAGGCAACAAATCTCCATTATAGATATTATTAAGAAAGAACTCCATAGAGATAGACGAGGTAAGACAAATTGCATAGCTTTAAAATACATTGAAGAAACACTTTCTGAAGAATAGCCAACTGGAAAGTACCAGGACCTGACGGATATTGAAATTCACTACATAGCATGATAGAGTTATCTAACATCTCCGAAAATGCTTACGTGAAGGTGAAGTCCTAGACTGGATGACCAAAAGTTGAATGACCCCAATCCAAAAGGACACTGAGGAAGGGATCCAAGCAAGCAAATATAGATCAATAACATGCCTACCACTAATATGGAAAATTCTGATTGGACAGATAGCAGAGAGAATATATGTTTCCATTGGAAGGAGAGGACTCTTATCAGAGGAACATAAACGATTTAAGAAAGGAACCAAAGGGGCGAATGATTCGCTCTACATTGACCACCACCATCATCATCATCATCATCATCATAGACCTTCCCCAGGATTCGCCACGCTTCTCTAACATGGGCGACGCAGAGCCAGTACTTTCTGAATTTCTCTAGCTCGTCTCTCCATCCAATGTTCTGCCAGCCTCAGTTGTGCATGTGATCTCTGGGGATCCATGTCGTGAGTCACGATGTCCATCGGTTGTCCGACATTCATGCAACGTCGCCAGCCCATTGCCATTTGAGATTTTTAATTGATTGTATGATGTCCCTGACTGTTTTCCCAGATATACTGTGCTGTCTTGTGGCCTCTCCATGTGAGGCCCAGCATAATTCTTTCATGTGCTCGTTGCATGGTTGTCAATTTGCATATCTGCCTCTTGGTTAGGTTTCATATTTTAGCTCCATAAATGACTATTGGGAGGATGCATTGGTTATACACCTTTCTCTTGGGATTTTTTTTTGAAGACTGAGCTTGTTCTACCAAAGGCTTGCCATCCTAGTGTGTTTCTCCGCTTGATTTCTTCTCCTGTTGTGGGTCTCATGGAGATTCGTTGTCCTAAGTAGATGTAGTGATCTACTTTCTCCTGTTCAGTTGATTCTAAAAAAAGAGAAAATCTTGCTATAGAATGGATTGACCACAAAAAAAAAGAATACGACATGATCCTGCAAAGCTAGATACTCGAATGCCTCCTGATATTCAAGAATAGCGAACAGTAGTGAAATTCATAAGCAACTCTATGGAAAACTGAAAAATATACTATAGATAGCTATCGGAGAAAATTTAGCAGAGGTAACTATTTTTATACGAACCATGGTACCACTGAACAAATTATTGAAAAGCAGCTAAGAATATCAAATCTCCAAAAGAGAAGTCAACCACTTCGTGTACATGGACGACATAAAGCTATTTGTAAAGATAAGGGGAGAACTCGAAATGATGTTCAATAAAGTGAAAGAATACTGAAATGACATTGGGATGGAGATCGGGATAGAAAAAAAATGCACGGTAACGGTAATACAGTGGGGAAGTCGAAAAAGCTCAAAACACGATTAGAAAAGCATGTGACAGAGATACTGGAAACGAAATTGGATGATCTAGAAATTAAAGGAAGGCTTAAAACTATTCAGATCACAGCACCGCTAGGTTTTGCACCTATACTGAAGAGAGTATCAGGAATATGAGATTTATAGCCACCAATCATCAGCATGGATAGAGAAGGCATGGTCAAAACGGTACAAACCACTGCGCTGCTGTGATATGTGAGGACGATCAGAGGAGGATTGGAGATCTTAGGAGCCTTAAGCGACAACCACTAGACAACTTATGTGAAAGTGCGAGCCACAATACTGCAGTAGACTGTTATAGTGTTGGGAGAAGGACTAGAGTCCTCAGCGACAACTACCAGGCAGCTGGTGAGGAAATGCAAAACTGATTTATTGTGGGTAGCGGCGATTAATAGCAACAAAAACGATAACTTTCACATGAACAACAGCTGAAACATATGTGAAATGTTGTGAAAAGATGTTTTTTTCTCAACGCCCAAGAGATCAACATCTTTTGGCAGCATGTTATTTTGTTAAAAAAATTCCATTCGTTTTAATTCACAAAGGAATAGGGGTAAAAAGAAATATAACTAGTTGACATTGAGGGAAGAGGATAGAATAGAAGAAAGAAAATCTATTTTGATAAGACAGTAGGAAGAGAGCAGAATGAAAGAAAGTTAGTTTACTGTGAGTGTGGGAACATTTTGGCATATGAATCTTATCCACATTTGTATAACAATGAGATAAAATCATAGACCGACAACAAATATTGGAAGGGTTGAGGGGGACCATGAGAAGCAATAGACATGGGTTTAGATAAATACAAAGAAATAAGAATACATAGGTTAAATTTTAGTTTGGGTGTCAACAACCGAGGAATTCCTCCATGGGTACAGTTAGTGTACGTAAATGTTAGAACCCATGAATAGCCTAAACCAAGCAAAGGTGTTTAAACCGGTCTGCTATGGGTTGTGGTGATTACTATCAGCAACAAAAATGCGTGACATGTGAGATAGATGTGGAAAGGTGTTTTCCTTTCAGCCATCCAATGACTAATATCTTTTGGTAGCTTGTAGTGCTGGGGTGATCATTTAAAAAAAAATAGGTGATCAATGAATAAGACACTTCTCTTTTTATTTGTTGGGCACTAAAATGTTCAAGTATATAAAAAAAAAACAAGTAGGATTTTCTTGTTCTTGAAAGTCGAGCTTTTCTTACCGAAAGCTTACCAATCTAGCGTAATTCTTCGATTTATTTCTTCTTCTTTTGATGACCTCACAGAGACTCACTGTCCTACGTAGATGTAGTGGTCTTTGTCAGAACACATGAATAACGTAAATCCAACAAGAGTACAATAAATATAATAGCAACAAGTCTGGTTGCTGCAGGGTGAAAATCCACTTCAACTTCTATTCCAACTGAAGATAATTACTGTAATTTTTACATTGTATCTATAATAATGAAAATTAAATCTATTTTTGTCTAAAAGTATTTGTTCAACAGGATTAAATAAGTCTGTACTAATCTGTATGATACATTTCCGCAACTGACTAATACTCGTCAACGTAGCTCAGTCAGTGAGAGAGCATCCAAACAATCATTTTGCCGTGAGTTCAAATCACGGTAGGGGAATGTGAATATTACATATCGGCTTACATCCCTCATTTTGGTGAGGTTTGATCAAATTTTTCTCGTTCGTGTTACAGTGGAAAAATAGTCAACCCCACTTTGGGAGTTTGACAATACACCCCACCCCAAAAAAATATAACAGTCATCCGCCAACTAAAACCATCAAGTGAGGCACATGGTTATTTGATGTGGGAAATTATCATAATACACTTTAAGTTTGTTAGTACTCACCACCGTCCCCTATTTTCTCCATTCCTTGCCTTTAACGACGCAGAACGAAGGGTTGGACTTTTCCAGCTTTACTATTTTCATGCCTTTCTCAATGGAACTAGTGGGAAGTGGACGATGATAATCCCAGGCAGAGTTTGAACTCGGGTCGTCGTTTCCATGTTGCTAACCGCTCGGCCATCGGTACCTTTTTCTTACAATAAGTAAAATGTAAATAGATGATTAATAACCTTTTTCATTCGACCATGTCAACGCATAGATAAGGAAGGAAACCCCAAAGGACTAATTCTGTAGTTTGTCGTAGGATCCCCGCGTATGCACCAGATATGCGAGTTGCTATCCAATAATCTGTGAAATTTGTCTATGAAAAAAGTCTCACCTTACCACTTAGTTTCTAACGTCTCTTTTAAAGTTGTTCGTATGGGACCTTTGCACACTGGTTCACAAAGGGAACTGCTCCAGAAAGGGTTGCTCTACATTTGGAACATGTGCCAGCTTAGTAGTCCTTGCAAGTTTCAAGTCTGGTCGAGACCAGGACTTTGTACCAACATTTTTATGACCACCACCTCGGCAGGATGCAAGTCCACTGAAGGGATACCTATACTTTAATCACACAGCTGAGAGGGTACTCAATTAGCTACAGTGAAATTCGACCAATAAAAAAGTTCTCCACACTGGCTAGTTTATTTCTCACCCCATCGGCCAGATTATACCCCGAGGTATAAAGCAGGCTATCTCTATGAAATCTGTGTGTATGTGTGAGTTAGTGGTATGTATGTGTATATGTGAGTATATACGCCATATATGGATGTACCATGTGTGTATTTGTGTGCATATGTGAAAGTGTGTACTTGATATGTATGTGCATGTATGTATGGACGTCTTATGTGTGCGTGTGTGCATGTTGCATGTTCGCGTTAAGTATTGGAAAAAAGTAAGAAACTTACTGGAAAGAAAGTATTTTAAAATATTCTAATAAACACGAATACAGTAGACCCTCCATTTAACGGACCCCGATGTAACGTTTTTCACATTTAGTGGACACGTGATTGAACTCATCAGGTCGAATCTGTCGACGTCACCGAGTGTCGCATGGCACGTCAGACGGTCAGCTGTCTCAGTGAACAAACAATTTTCACGTTAAAAGTCCACCTGAATCTTCTATCAAAGCTATTTTGTATTGAAATATTTGAATCTGGAAATAGTGAGAATAAGGTAAAAATGCCTTTTCTTTAGTAACATTAGATTAAATAGACTTTCGTGTTTAACGGGAAACTTTCTGGGTTTACAGTACACTAATGTTTGTTTCGACTACAAGTAGGATTTTGTATATTTTCTATAACGTTCAGAAACTCGAAATATACACTATTTAGTGAAAATGTAGAGAAATGTTCTATCGTATAACACCTTGCTTGATTCTAAAATACGTGTCCATCACGAAAAATAAGATAAAAAAGAAATATCCTTTTCTAGGGCGGCTTGATTTTTTCTTTCTGTAGAGTCCATTGAAGTCAGAAGTCTGCTACTACGTGTGCGTGATGGATATGAATGAAGAAAGATGACGACAGCTCGGAGCAGTCTTCTACAAACACTGTCACGCGTAAGGTCTACCCTAGTACCCACTGTACAACACATTCCTCCTCCCTCTGACTGCTTTTGAGTTTTTACACTAGCCCTCACCGGAAGTATCATCAGCATAATCATGACCAGGATCCTACTAAGCGTTTGAATGCAAAAGTCTGGGTTCCGTCTACTGTGCTCCCGCTCTTTAAAGCTGAGGTCTTCCGTTTCCATCATTGAACCTGAAAAGACAAACGTACATACAAACGAATTTTGTGACACTGGTATTTAAATGTATAGATTCTAAATTTCTCTTCAATATGTAAATCATAAGTCCCTTGGTAGAGCTACCTCAACCTTCGAGAACAAGAAATTCCCATAAGTTCTAAAAAGAATGGTATACAACCAATGCATCCTCTCGATAGTCACTTATGGAGCAGAAACATGGAACCTAACCGAGAGATTAACCCGTAAACTGAAAACCATGCAATGCACACATGAGAGAATCATGCTAAGTCTCAAATGGAGAGATCACAAGACAGCACAGTATATTAGGAAATAAAACACGAGTCTGGTCATATTGCAAGAATGGCCGAGAACCGAAGGACATCATGACTCACAATATGGAACCCAGGAAATCAAATGCAGAACCAAGGTCAGCAGAATATGAGATGGTGAGACGAATTGACAGGTTCAGAAAATATTGGATCCGCGACGCCCACGATGATTATGATGATGATATTATAAATATCATAATGTTAGCCTGAGCCTTGCTATCAACTGATGCAACTTACTGAAGGAACGATAAGGCGATTACTTGTTCGGCCAAGTACTTTCATGATTGGACATTTTTTTCTTTAAAACTTCCGAAATCCGTGCGTGATGTCAAAACTTTCCTGCATAGCATAGATATTTTTTAAATGTGTGCGACTGTGCAGTTATGAAGCTTAGAGGGAACATTGAACTTGACATGTTCAAGAAACCGGTCTGGTTAGTCTCTCAATAGAAACTGTCATGTTAACAACGTCTTTCGGCAGCACTTCGTGTTTGTGGAGATCAATTAGGAAATTGGAAAATTAGGGGTGATCAATGAATAAGTTAATTCTATCGCCCTTTTATTGGGCAGTGAGTGATCACTAAAATAAGTCTAAATTAAAAAAAAGCATGTCATATATTAAGGGATCAATTTAGCATGTACTTATATTGCAAATCAACCTCTACTATAACAATAAAACTTTTTCACGCGGGATAATCAAAGAAAAAAAAACGAATTTTTTTTCTCAAGGCGTAATAAGTAAGATTCGAATGTTCAAATCTCTAGTTCTAATGATGCAGCTTATACGAATGATACATACATACATACATACATACATACATAAATACATAGCTAGCCAGACCAACTTGAAAACTGAAGAAACCTATGTTGATAGTTTTGATGACAGTTTTGGTGAACGGTTTCAATCAGTCAACTTCCGTGATTAGTTACGTGAAGGTCACCTTTTATCGTGACAGGAAAGAAGATTGATTTTGATTGTAGATTTTCTAGAAGCCATCCACCTTGTTATAAGACGAGTGACAATCTGTATTGATTTTTTTTTATCAAAGGTATCTATTTTAATCTGATCATATCTATGTATCTATCTATACAAATATCCATTCAGATATATCCACCTCAATACGTACCACAATTATGGCCAAGTAGATATTCCAATAAAAAAAGGAGTATTTGTGACCATAAGCGGATTGTTTTCCTTTCTGGGAATGTTTGTATTTGTATTGATATGACAGTTGATTGCCTGAGCCCGTTCTACAGAATAGTCCTGCTGGTATCTATAAAATATCCCCTCGGCCTTTTTGCTTCTAAAACTTGCAGTTAGTTGCTATGTCCCAGCGTAAGATTGCCAAGTGCAAGTTGCAGCATAATCCTGTTGGGGCATAATGTACAATATGCGAAATTGTTTAGTATGTGTGGCTCTTTTGATGGAGAAAATGTCCCCAGGAGATTATCTAGGGTTCGTCAGTACTTTAGAATTTCCAGGTTCAACCTCTCCGGAGTCGATATATGTAACTTGATCATCAACATCTCCCGTGATTTGTTATGTGAGTGTCACCTTGATCATGATTGGATAGGAAGTTTGATTTCGATCGTAGATCTTCTGGGAGCGATCTGCCTTGTTATCAGAAGTTTGGTGATACGTATTGATTTTTCATCGAAGGTATAGTCTCTGCTCTCGATTCCTCAAAAACTATTCATTGATTCGATGAAATCATGACATTCCCTCTAATTCTCCCGATGTAATTTGATCGATAAGAAGGAACTTTTGATCTCGGCAATGCAAGGAGAGGGACAATACCGAAAGATTTTTTCTGATTCACTGAAACGTAAGGCCGGAGTGAAACTAAAATTGGTTTTATTGTTGAGCTATGGAGACCCCAAGGAACAAGAAAAAAAAATTATCTATCCTGATAAAAGCCATGTATACAAATTGGTGTTTTATTGTGTATTTGTATTTGTTTTATCAATGCTGCCAACCTGTAACTTTGAGAGAGAAAAAAATTATCCCGAGCAAAAACTATTCCCCCCCGGCAGAGAAGAAACAAACAAACAAACAAAACAACAAAAAACGGCTAAGTGAATATCTAGGGATAGCTGATAAAACAGCAAAACCCCAGAGCAAATAGACACTGTTGAAGGACATAATAGAATTCTTTAACAAAGTAACGAATGGTTGAGTTTTTTTTAAAACTTTCAACTGTGACTGTTAAAAATCACCCCCTTCAATCCATTCAACCCCTTTAATAAAAAATCCCAGTCTGATTTGGATAAGTACTACATGGTCTTGCTTTTATTTTTCTATCTTTTATTTTTCTATCTTTTATTTTTCTGTATTTTCCTTCATTATTTTCCAAAAATTTGATTCTAAATTCTGTGGGTAACGATCTTTTTCTGTCTTCCTACATCTTCTCTCTATCTCTTCCCCTCTTTCTTTCGGAAGCTCGCACCCAAAAAGGTCTGCAAGATTAAAACTTAAAATTAAAAAAATCCAACCTATTGACTTAAACTAAGTTAAAACTTTAAGTAATAAGGGAGAGGTATTGTCAAACGCAAACCAACTATCTAGGTACACGTAGTATAGATTCATACGGCCAGCGAGAAAATCACTCACTAAAAAAATTTTAAAAAATATCATGGAGTACGGTACACAAAATATCTTTTATCCTCTACAGCGCTGCGAACACCCATACCTACCTAGAATAAATGCTAAGAGCCGATATAGCTCTTAGGCAACTCGGAATGACCAATCCACCTGATACTCTCAACACGTCATGAGCCAGCGTGGCAGGGTATGGCCCAACACTCCCCGTGGTTTGCATAATGAAATGTCCTGTCCGAGTTCAAAGTTATAATGTATTGGTCCTTGTGAAGTGGATTAGCTAAGAGAAAAAGACAATTAGAAGTTTGAAATAAAATGATATGTAATGGCATTACAATTAATAATACTTCACAGAAAGACTTTAAGGCTGATCACTCATTAAAGCAGCTTGAGTTTAGCTGAGACTTTGAAAAAAAAATTGAAATTAGGATACTTGAATGATTGAAAATAAATTACCTTTCAAAATAGCTTCAGGCTCCTTAAATAGTTTGTGTGGTGCTTAAGCAAACATAAAGAGAAGAAGGATGTAATGCGTCTGTGTGTTCGCCACTAAATCACTTCACTACTACTTGCTGCTGATTGTTCGGTAGTGACACGGAAAACAATTCAGCTACATAAAAGCATCACTGATTTTTTATGAACAAAATTGATCTTTTTTCTTATATGGAAGAAAATGTTTCTCACCGTATTGTTGTCTTATTGTATGAAAGATTATTATAAAACAGAGAATATGATGAGTTGTAAAAAATCGACTGAAAAATACATTTCGTTTGAGATTTCTAGTTTGCCAAAAAAATCAATACTTATACATATATATATATATATATATATATATATATATATATATGCATAATTTGTCCATACGTAAATACATTTTTGACAGGTACTATGCTAGTATGGATTTATTTCATCCCCCCCTTCCCGGATATTCAGTAATATTGAATAATTCCGATCCCAAAATACAATGGGAAGAAGAAAGAGAGGAAGAAAGAAAAAAAAGAAACCGGTTCGATTTTTCAGAAGCAACCATAAATCTCTTACCAATACTTCTTAAGGTCATATAGTTCAGCGTGATATGATTATTAGGTTGTTGCATATGGGATGTCGTTTCCTTTCACATCATATAGAATGATGCGATAAGTGAAAGGTTTATTAATGTATGGGCAACAAGGGAGGTTATAAAGCTGGGAACATGGGTCCCATATAAATTAAATGAAATGCTCCTTGACAGTTCAAGACCCTACGACCTTCAGTGGACTGCGTCCCAGCTTAGTGAACTGGGAAGCAAGAAAGAAGCCTTCGAAGGAAGGTCAGAAAAATGAATGCCATGTATAACAAACATGTTGAGGACAAAGACACAATAATCAAAATCGAAAACGCATAACTGTGAAGCACTACATCTACCCTGGACAACGAATCTCCATAAATACTTAAAAAGGAGAAGAAGAAGAAGAAATCAAACAAAGAAGCATTTCAGTTTGGCAAGCTTTCGGTAGATCAATCTAAAGTGTCAAAATAAGAAAATCCAATGTGTCATAAAAAGAAGGGTATACATCCAATGCATCCTCCCGAACTCAACCACGAAACATTGATCTTCAAACCGAGGAACATACGACGTGCCCTAGAGAAAATCATGCTCAACATCACAAGGAGAGATCACAGGACAGCGCAGTATATAAGAAAAAAATGAGTCGAGAGATATCATAGAAACTGTTAAAAACAACAATGGCTATAGGCTAGTCACGTTGCAAAAATGTCAGACAACCGCTGGACATTATGATTCAACGCAGATCCCCACAGATGGCCTTCAAAAGATGAGATGGTGTGACCAAGTGGACAAGTTCAGAAAGTATTGGCTCCATGACGCTTATGATAGGTAGGTCTGGCTAATTTTCTGGAAGATCTATGTATAAAGACGCCCGCTAAAAGGCCGCTACTGCTAGTGATGTTGAGAACCTTAAGCATAATCTTCTCTTGTGCTTGTACGAATCTTAGTTTCAGATCGAATCTCTTGGTTAAATGTCATCTTTCAGCTCTTAGGTAAAAATCGGGAGGACACATTGGTTGTTGGCTCATCTTTTTCAAGACCAATTGGATCTTTTTGTTCTTGAAGATCAAACATGCTATTCCGAAAGCTTTCTACCGTTGGGCGATTCTTTGTTTGATTTCTTCTTTCGACGATTACATGGGAATTCGTTGTCATATATATATATATATATATATATATATATATATATATATATATTGTTCTGTCTTTGTTCTCATTATATTTGTAGCATATAACAGTGGTTTTATTAAAGTTCATATGAAAACCAAATTCCCCGCTTCCTTCATTCAGTTCGTATAGCATTATTTGGATATCATGAAGGTTCTCAGCAAAGAGGACGATATCGTCAGCAAATGTTAGGTTACTTTAGTATTAACCATCTACTCTGATTCCTTAATCAGCTTAGTCTAAGTTTTGGGAGATCATCTCGAGGCAGACCGTGAAGAGTCTGGTTCTGCTGGTCCGAACTGAAAAGGTCCACTGTCAATCTGAGGCCCGATGAAGTATTAATAGATTTGTTACGAAACTCTGACGTACACGGCGTCTATACCTTGTTATATAATAGCATCAATGATTTTGGGGTATTTCAACAGAGTAGAAGGCTTTCTTCTTGTTTCAGTGTATATTTCTTTTATTGATCAAAATAACTTATCTTGATAGAAAAATTGTATTTTACAGCTCTATGATAGGTTTCTGGTAGCAAAATGAAAAAGTGAAACGTATTAATTCCGTTAATCGAATTATTGGTGTGTACATATATATCCGGCAAAATGCAAATGTTGTGAAATTTATTCAAGATATAGAATATCTAATTATGTGAACTTTTAGCCGATTCACCGTCTTCTTGAATCTAATGTTTAAGATGTCTCAGAAGTTCACTAAATATACTAGTCAGATACACATCTTACAGACAGGTTATTCGGCTAGTTCCATGTAATTTGATTTCATTTTGGGTTTTATTTTGAATCAATACATTTATTGCCTCAAAATATTTATAATTCATATTGAAAAAAAATACAACTAAAAAGAGTCAAGTGTAGATTTGTTAGAAAAAAGTAAATTTTATGTATAATTTCGAAAATATTTAATCAGCAGGAGCAGATCAACTGATTCTTTAATCAAAAGGATATTATGATGGACGCGGTATAAGGGGTTTCAAATTTGAGATTTTTTCTAATTCTATCGAAAGTTTAACGTATGACAAAACTTTTTGACACCAAAGCTGTACATTGAATCCCATAATCATGATGAAACTAATGTTGGAACTGCGGCGCAAAATCGCAGTCTGGTAATATTCAGGGTGAATATTTCTTCTTGTGGGGCTGGATCAAGGGCAAAGATCATGCAACAAGATCAACAGACCCTTATTAGCTTGAAGCAAGAATCAGGGATTGTTGCACCAACTTCCAACTCGAAATAGTTGCTGATGTTGGGAATGCCCTTGTCAATTGCTGGCTCGGCTAAAGTGCCATGAAGTTGATAAACAGGAAGAAGTCTTCTAGTGGAGTAGTTCTGATATTAAGAAAGAAAAATCAAAATTAAAAAAACCCTCAAACATTCTACTTTACGTGTACTGATTTCTAAACGTTTCTGCGAAGACCGATTGCGCCGGTGCAATGCATCAGCCAATGTGGTTATACTGAGGCTGCGCATTGTTACGCGCATTGGAAGCCTTTTGATTCATCCTTAAGCTCTGCTATTATTACTCAGCCCAGCTGCAGGGGATATGGCGCCCTGGGGCAGCACTGTTCCATTTCACTTAACGGAACAGGTCGGGCTCGTGCCTGACGCTTTCATGGCGACGGTTGCTTTGGATGCTTAGCAAGCAAAGTTGATCGGCTGTAGCTATTTTTCAAGGGTGTCTCCTATTTTCCCCTCGTAAAGACCCAACCTTGTGTCACATTTTGCTCTGGCGGGAGAGTAAATAAATAGCACGTTTCTGCATGTTTATTTTGAGAAAAAAAAAGAAAGCACCCAGAGATGGCCATTGTCAACGTCTCATTAACTAAACACTGAGTGAAAAAAACAAACAAACAAACCCCCAAACAACAATTATTGAGTTACTTTCCTGGATATTTGAATTTAGCCTTCTTATCAACTCTTCGATTTTACCATCTTTTCTAGCATAATAATGATCAATTTATCTCTTAACTAAACACAAAGTCCAGCATCCAAATTTAACAGCTTCTTCTGGAGCCCATGGTCCATCGTTAAACAATATTTCATTGAGGATATTTATAGACAGACGGACAGGAACTGGTGAATACATATACCTCTTCCAACTTCGCTGGCCGAGGTAAACATGATCACCTAATGGGAGTTGAATATAATAAAAATGTTTGTAAGCCGAAATAATTAGGTGGCAAATTGTAAACGTTATTCTATAGAGGAGGAAATATCATTATTTGGAAAATATAACTGTTGTGTTATGGCTTTGATTTTGCACAGATTCGTGTAAACTTCACTTATTCAATTAATGCATTTAATTACATTTTCTCGATTTCAGGTCTCCAGGCATAAACATTCCTGTCTGCAAACGTAATTGCATATGCACAAATTCATATATATATATATATATATATATATATATATATATATATATATATATATATGTATATCGATCTATCTCAACCTCTTCATATCTATCTATCTATCTAACTTACTATCTAATTTATTATCTATTTAAATATCTATTTCAGTTCTCATCCATTTATCTATCTATCTCAGTCTTTATCAAATCATCTGTCTATCTATCTATCTATCTATCTCAGTCCCCATCTATCTATCCATCTATCTATCTATCTATCTATCTATCTATCTATTTATCTCAGTTCTTACTTAACCTTTTCCATCTATCTATCCATCTATCTATCTATCTATCTATCTATCTATCTATCTATCTATCCCGGTCCTTATCTATCTATTTATCTCTGTCACCTATCTATCTCAGCCTGTCATATCTATCAATCTATCTATGCATGTATTTCATAAGAATGTCTCAAGAAATGTGCATGTTCACTCTATTACATATTTGAACTTCTATGATAACGTGTCTTTTTAACAAAGAACAAGTAATTCATTCGTAATATACGTTCATGTCACACTCACTCTGATTTCAGAAGATTATTCAATTATACTCAAGATAAAACATGAACAAAACAATTAATAACCAAAAAGCACCCAGAGAAAGTGCATCCTCTGTCAACGCTGCACACTAACAAAAACTGAGTTAATATGATATTCAAAAAAGCTTCAGAGAGAATTTTGAATTCATAAATATTGACTTACATGAATTTCAAATGTAGCCTCTTTCTTAACTATTAATTTTCAATCTCTTTTCCTGTAGATTATAAGAAAGTATCTTCAAATTGAAAACAATTTCCTGGATCTTCTCACACATTTGATCACTTCATCTCCATCCCATGACACATACCTCAAAAAATTCTAACTTGGACAGGAGTGTTTCATGGAGAGACACAAGTGAGAGTCTGAAGGTTACACTTCTTGGAAATACACTTCATGTAAGACAGTTAACATCCAAGATGAAAGAATGTTCGTTGCATCGCTTTTGAAACAAGAAGACAGCTGCTGTCATGCAGCAATATTAGCGATCTCTGTCTAATAAAAATGTATTTCTCTTCACATGTGTCATTCAAGCGAGTCCATTAAAGCCCAAATAACCAACCAAATATTTCAGTCGACAAACTGACTTACCTACATACCAACCAACCAACCAAACAATATTTCCTACCAACCAACTAACCAATATTACGAGCCAGCTAACCAACCAAAAAATAAGCTAGCTACCAACCGACTAACCAACACACCAACTGACGAATAAACATACTAACTGACCTACCAACGAACGAACAAACCAATCAACCTCTCAACTGATACTGCCTATGTTAACCAACAAACCAAGTTATCAACCAACTGACCAATACTACTAACCAACTTATCAACTAATACTGCGAGCTAACCAATCAGCATACTAGCATACCAATGAACCCTACATATTCTAGCAACCAACGAACAATCCATCCAAATAACCTATTCTGTCAACTTACCACCAAAGAAACTAAACCCAATACCAACCAACAAACCAATCAACCTACTCACCTACCTATACTACCAATAAACCTACTAACCTTCCAACCCATCAACTAGACAATACTTCCAACGAACAAACAAATAACTCGTGCTGGATTATATGGAAGATCCTTATCCCGGTATTTTCAGGCTAAATATCGACATACTATGTACACCTTGGCATTTCCTAATGTTCAATCGCAAAGGCACCTGAGATTTCACAAAACTTTTACGGACAAAGTTACAATTAATAAAAAATAGGCATCTCTGGGTATGTTGTTTTCTCGACTATAACAAGAACACAGAATACTTAGACAATAAGAAACTGAAAAGAAAAATGTACATAAATGAAAAAAAGATTTTTATCGAGGTAGACAGTTGAATAAATGGTGAAGGAGAGAAGGGTAAAATTGGTGTGTACGTACAGAAGAACATACAAGTAAACAAATTGAACAAAATACCAACCAACGAACTAAACAACCATGCAATAAAGCTATTAACCAACAAATCAACACTCAAACTAACCAATCAACCAACCAACATACCTCCCAAACCACGAACAAGAAAATCTATAAACCATTCAACTCATACTAGCAATAAACCGATGGACAACCTAACCACTCAACAAGTCCACTAATCAACGGACTAACCAGTAAACCAACCAACGAACAATCTAACAGCCCCATCAAGCAATCAACACGGACATGCGAACTAAGAAACCAACCAATATTAACTAACTACCTAACCATCAAAGAAACAAATCACCTGACCTACATATTAACAAACTAACAAACTCCAAACCAACCAATGCTACTAATCAACCCAAGAACTAACCTACCAAACTATCAACCAGCAACTACACACCAATCAACGTATACTACCAACCAACCGACAAACAAGCCAACAATAAGCCAATACTACCAACCGACCAACAAACAAGCCAACAATAAGCCAATACTACCAACCAACCGACAAAGAAGCCAACAATAAGCCAATACTACCAACCAACCAACCAATAAACAAATAAACCAATCAACCAAACAACTCTGCCGACTAACAAAGTTACCTACCAAAATACTAACCAGCCAACCCCCCAACAAACTAACCATCCTTCCAATCAACCAATCCACTAACAAATCCATCAGCCTTCCCACAAATATTTAAGCAGCTTTCTTGATAAATCATCAAATGCAATGAAATATTTGAAAAAATATAATACAGATTTGTTTGGTATCAAATCATTTCTCTTAATCGTGACTGACCCAGCCCGCGCGCGTTTTGAACAGTTGTTTCTTTCAGCAAAAATGGATTCCTTCTTTCTTTCGGGCGAGAGATCACCTTCCTTCTCTCTGTGAATCCAAAAATCCGTTTGTTGGTCGTCCGTGACCTTTAAAAAAGGTTTCCGACCCTGGGAGAAGATTTTGATTTTTTATTCGCACTAGTTAATCAGTTCGATCTATTGAATAGAGTCACGCAGCTTCTTCGAGACTCTTCTTTGTTTTTTAGGTATGAATTTCCCAGGGAATCCGTTCTTCTTATTTCCCTATCTTGAGAAGTCGCCATTTTTTCCTTTCATTACGGTTGAGTCGTGATGTTGGAAAAACAAGGGAGGTAATAGACTGAATTAAAAATATGATGAAAAAAAAAAGATACATTTTCTCAGGCGATGTTATTTGTCTCCACACAATTCAGTGGTGATATGTAAACAAAGTATCATCTCTCTTAGTTGATATTGAGTTCCCAGAAAAGCAACAACAACAACAACAACAACAACAGCAACAACAGCAACAACAACAAACAAGTAATGATAATCAAACTATAATTCACCAAAGATAGATAGATAGATAGATAGATAGATGGATAGATAGATAGAAATTAGATGATGATTATTGGCGTAAGCACGAATGCAAACTCCAAACTATAAAAAGAAAAAATGGAGGAGGGTGGGTTTAGAAAAAAACATGCTAAAATCATGATCCTGACTACCATTAGTAACTGGATAAAATTTGGTGGGTATAACTCAAGCCGTCTTTGAGTTATGCGTTGTCGGACTGACAGACATTTGGTGAATTGTTGTAAAGTGAGAAAAAAATGATCTTGACAGTTAATTTTAATTGACTTGGTATAATGCAACCACAGAGTTCACAGCGGAAACTGATTTTAATTTCCGCGAGCGAACACAAAAATATCACGATTCACTGATTGGCAATTCGTGATGCACCAATCTTAGCATCTTACTATGATTCATCGAACGCTTGTCCGTCTGTCTATCGTCGCATAACTCAAGGATGGCTAGAGCTATGGCCACCAGATTTTTATCAAACTCCAGTCCAAACCTGGAGTTGATTTTGGATTTCTTCCTTAACCAGATAAAAGCCATGTCCCTTATCGATTGAGCTAAATTAACAAGTCTTCCATACCTACCAAAATTCATGTTTGAAATTCGCAAAGGCTTATTCCATTCGAATGAATGAATACATCTAAAAAAAATGAACACCCCTACCGTGATTATCAATCATCACCTACTGATTAGTAGGTTGGTGCTTTACCGACTGATTCAAACAGACAAGTCTTGAATATCTCCAAAATGTCTATCATAGATACGGAGGGCTTTTTTCTTTCTAATAAATGAATAGATTTATCTAAATATTTTTAAAATACTTTCTTTCATTTAAAAAGGCCACGGTAATCATCTCCATGTCGGAATAGCAGTAGGAGAGTAACTTGAACCTGCAGCAGCCAGGTTCGTATTTGATTATCAATGGGACTTTGAATATGTTTTAACGTATCAGTTTTTGAAAATTCAATTTTTTTAGCAAGGGGTTCGATTCACAAAGTAAATACAAAGCTAAACTGGCCCCTTCTTGTGTGTCCGTCCGATTAGCCAAACTGAACCCTCATCTTCTTGTTCAATCAAGCTGAGGGTTTTATCCCCAAGGTGAGTCTTCAGCTAGTGGAATAAAACGACAGAGATTCACTGTTCATTGCGAAGATAACAATATTCTAAAAAAAAGAAACAACAAAAAACAACGGATTTCCTCTATTCCTGATCCGACATGGATGACAAATTTGATCTTAAAATGATGACCTTGAGCCAGACGGAACCAATGTTTCACTTATTACTGAGAAGCAAGTATGAATGGGGTTATGTAAAAATCCTTTCCGTGGCAATCCCAGTTAATCCTTCTTGGAGGAGACCAATCTCTATACAACGTTAAATAAACCATGGAGCCATAGGGTAACAGGGTGCTACAACGCTCCCAACCCCTTGACTGGCCCGGCTGCATTACTCGAGTGAATTAATGAACGAGTATAAAAAGGAAAGAAATAAATGAAAAAATAGATGACGTGTTGAACATTTTATTTTTATACCAGTCTATCGGGTCGATGAAGGATGAACAGTATCTACTCAATTATTGGAAATCTTGTCTGATGATAAACATGGTTCTCTTGGTTCGCTGGTCGCATCTCCGAGAGAGTGCATACCTCTGCTGAAATCACTGCCAGATGGAATAATTGTGTATGGATCCGCCCAAACATTTAATCAATTCTTCCGTACCTTACCGTCCACCCTTTCCTAAAATCTCATAAAAATCATTGAGAACTTACGGAGATATCAAGTGGACAGTCATAAAATTTTAGCGATATTATGTAGTTTGGATATATAACTATTTTTGAATGTGATTGGATCCACCCCATCTGTTCAGTCGTAGTCTATTGCCCGTCCCTCCACAGAGATTATCAGAAATTTATTGAGATATCGTGTGGAAGGTCATGAGCGTATAAGTGATTATAATTGGAAAAAAAACAGAAAATCATCTCTCAATCAAAAAAAAAAAAAATTATCTACTCATATAATGGACGATAATTCTCTTGGTGTGCTATTCGTAACACATGATTCCCTCACTCAGGTATAAATATTTTGCTGATAAAAGTACCCCCTTAACTCTATTTGAATCTCTAGACTCTTTTGTGGAAATAAATTTGCCATTATTTTTTTAGAAAATGATTGAGCAGCTGTAGTTGCCAAAGGTGAAGTGTTCTTTCACTATTTATATGTACATATGTGCTTGGATATGTTCGAGCATTCCTGGCCATACCATTTTGTCTATAAAATTGAAGGTTCACATCAGTACACAACTAGACCCCTCCTAAAAAATTATTTTGGTTTTGGGGAAAAAAAGCTCTTTTGGCTTTATCGGGGTTTATTTTGTTGTCTTTATTTATAAAAAGACCATCTGGAGACATATACATTCTCCGGAATTAAAAAAAGATATTTTCTTCACTCTATTTTAGATGTTTTCCTGTGGAAATCTGCATATCATAGATAGAATTTATTCTGATCATACTTATTCCTCGATGGAATTTCCTTTTCCATGACAAATTTTTGTGTTTAGGTTATCCAATTATTGGCCATCATAGCGAAGTTTCATAGAACTTTAAATATATTCATTCTTCACAGGTGATAACTTGTCTAGAATAGAGCATTGATATCAATCGATGAAGTATTTGAACTAATATCACAATCTTTTTCGTTTTGATCATTACGTTTCGGCCGATGCACCCTCCGATACCGCTGGTGTTGTCTGAAGATCTTGAATGAAATACTATCATTATTCACTTGTGTATTCGAATTGATATTGAATAACCGTTACGGACAGAGATGGTGAAGGGATCTATCCCTTTTTATATGGACACGTGTTTGTGTGTTCCAGCACTCCCGGCCATGCCGTTTTGTCTACAGACTTGAAAATTGGCATCAGCACTCCACAAGAGCCCTGAAAATTTTTTATTACGTTTTTTTAAAAAAAACCTTTGACTCTATTTTAGATATTTTCCAATGGAGATAGCATCTAGATTCCCCAGAATCTGGATGTTTTTTTCTCTCTATCTTAGAAAACGCAAGTGATGTCATAAGTAGAATTCATTCTGATCGTATTTATTCTTCGATTGGGATTTCTCTACGTGGCTTCAAATTTTGACGCTACGGTTGTTCATTTATTGATTGTGATGACGAATCTCTATGTTTGTTGTTTTGATTATTAAGTTTCGATCATGATTGAACTGAATACAAGATGGAATAATACATTTTACTGGAATCAATATTATCTGCTAGGAATGAGTCGACTAATACTCGGGTAAAGGGTGGGGAATTTTTTGTTGATTCAACTGTTGAAATTAGCTGGTTAGTATTCATATATATGGAAGATAAAATCGAAATAAAACAATAAGGTATTGATTCAATGCTAGCTAGATTTCCGTCTGGAGAGGTTGACTTAACCATGAGTGAATTATAGGATTCATTGAACCGTTGAAAACAGTGGGTTAGTAAGCAATTTTATAGATGACAAGCTTGGCTGCGCTAAGGTCAAAACCCCTTGCTTCATTAAGATTCCTTTATTAGCAGCTCCTGTAAAAAGGATTTGGTCCCTTTGTCAAACAAGACAAGTGTGCCGTAGAAGTGGGAGTGAATTCATCATCAGTTTTTGTATAGGTCACTGTTAGATACGAAAATAACGTCAAATCTCAATAGTAAGAGTTTGACGGGAAAAAAAGAGAGAAAAAGTCTAACCAGCCTAATGGGTAATCTACTACTGAACCCGAAAGCAAGAAAGAGAGGAAAAGCATACCGAGCCTAATGGTTAATCCGTCACTGACAGCGAAAGCAAGGAAAACAGGTAAAAATGTTTTGCTCTCACTTGGATTCGATTCCAAAATGTACTAGTGTCTAGCAGTACGACATGGACCATTGTGCCACGAGATTGCAGTACAAAAAAGAAATTTATCCGTTATTATGAATAATATGGCCAGACGAATATCTCAAAATCAAGGACGAATATTTACTGCCTTTTCAAAATTTTTATGCTTCTATATTGTTTAATGGTTCTATCATTGTATTAACTGTTTTAATGACATGTGACAAGGTAATTTTCACCAAGAAGAAAAGTATATATATATATATATATTCTTGTTATTTTATAAAAAATAATACTTTCCATAACAGAAAATCAATGTTTACAATAAAAGATAATACTGAGAACTCGGAAACGCAAGTTGACACGACATGACGTCACAGAATCACTCTTTCTTTTTACCCCTCTCTCTGTTTTGAATTATCTCATATTCGGAAATCTTAAATGCCACGTCTGACAAATCTGACTCTCGAAGTTTGAAAACAGGTTGAAACAAGGCATTTTGCAGGAATCCATATTGCCTGGCATTAGGTCTGAAGGGGTCGACTGATACACGAGTATCGTAAAGGGATATCTTTGACCAATTGAACTATCAAATAGTTGAATAGTTTGTGATTTGGTAGAGGACAAGATTGATATAGAAAATTTCACAGGAGTCAGTACTGCTTAGGATTCGATCTTAAGAGATAGACTTGTGCGCACTTTGTGGATGTTTAGTTCTGTAGCTTATTCAGTTATCAAAAATAGAAGGTTAGATAGTGATTGCCCGGCTAGATCAATATTTCTTGCACTGAAGGGGTCGACTTATACACGAGTACAGGTTGGGGATTCTTTTAGCTGAAAATAGTAGGTCAGTGTGTGATTTTATTGAAAATAAAAGATCAAAATAACAAAATTCGTAGAAATCAATATTGACGTGAATATGTTTTTCTTATTTTTAATTTACAAGTGAAACATTAATTAAAAGCCGAGAAGTACAAAAATCGAATGATAAATGAAGAAGACCAGACTTAAAAAAATAACAAATAAATACAAAGCTGGTGAAAGGAAGGATACATTGATTTCAGATAAGAATAATTACATCCCGTATTGATCTACGAAGTGTGCATTGGTATCTCAAAAGTGCGAAATAAAAAGCTCTGGTAAAAATCTTGGCATTAATTTCATGATATGATCAGAGGAACACAGAAAAAAAAGGTGTGATCAGATGACAGATTTCTTGGGAAAGTTAGACCATGGATGCATTAGTTGTTTCCTTGTGTGAGGATCTAGCAAGGACGAAGTTGCTAACTTTATTTTCGATTTAACATCTATAATAGAGTCAATAGTATCTTAAAAATAGAAACATATACATTCTCCAGATATATATCTAAATTATTGGAAATATAATACGTATTATCAATGATCTAAATGTGACTTCAAATTTTTTTCGCGAAATAGTACTGAATTTATCAAGGATATTAATTATTTATCACTATAAATTAAACTAAAAGCATTACTTTTTCAAAAACCATCTAAATAGCACCTTTTGATAACGAGACAATAAAAAAACATTTCGTTTAAGATTAAAAACATTTAAATTGGAAACGCTTACCAAGGGCCATTACTCATATATTGGTATGTCAATCAGTGATAGCTATCGATGATAGAGATGCGTGGTCATCTAAAGAGCACTCATAAAAATCTTGGCATTGATCTCATGTTATGATCAAAAGGGGATAAAGGCGCGATAATATGAAAAGTTTCTGACTGACATACTAAATTGTTGATTAGGTCCCTGGTCCAATGAGGGTGATTTCGATTTTTCTCATCTAAATTTAGATAGGTATCTCTGTGGACTCTGTTTGACCTCCAAAGCAGAAATTGACACCTTAGCGTAAATCATAGCGACGATGTAAACATGGTGAATTTATTATTAAATCAAATTCATAGGAATGATATATCATTTTTAGTATCTTTTTTTTTTTCAAATTATCAGGTTGGATTTTTTTCTTCAAATTCTTAAAAGGTCAGTCAAAATGGCGCTCAATTTTAAATTCTGTTTAATTTTCCATTTCTAAATGTGATATTGTCTCAATTTTATGTAGGTACATCATATATACATATACGTGTGTAAGTGTGTATGCATACGTGTTTTGTTGAGTGTCATCATTGTGTATGACGGAATTAGGAATATATATATATATGTTCATGATTCCGCAACGCGTTTTCTCTCTCTAGTGTATAATGTCAGTGAAACCTTATTTGAAGAGCTTTACACTTGAATTCCTACACATAAGTGATATTGGAAGCATGAAGATCTTGAGGGAATATTGGGAACCCAAGTTTATCTATATCCAATAATCCACTAAAAGTGGAGGGGTTTTTACATATACGTCTACGTAATTATACGCATGAACATATACAGTACTTGTGGAAAGTATTCGAACAAACACACACTTTGCTAAACCCTTCCAAAAAAACAGAAACATTTTGAAAGAAGAATCCAACTGTTTGCTACCAGCATAACTAAGCATTCATAACCAGAAACATGACCAAAATGTCTTCCATGTTATGATTTTAACTCTCAAAACCAAGCAATTAGAGGCAAAATGCTCGTTACAATTCTTATCTGAATTTTGTTGTATTAACCCTTAGGTATGATATGGTCAGAGTATTTTTCTTGTCTATGTGTTCATTGATTCAGAACGTTTCAGCCGTGTATCTTCCGGCCTTCACCGGGTGTTCTTGGTTTTAGGACGTGGAATAACTACCCACAGCGCATGCACGACTGAGCAGAATTCGTCATATCCATTCTTGTATATCCAGATTGTATCATCGACCGATTAGCATTATAGTCGAGCGAGCATTGATATCAATAGCACCTGAGAGTCTCTCATCATAAGAGACTTTTTTTTTAAAAAAAAAGGAGCAAAACAGATTACCCAATGCAAAGCAGGCAACTCAGAAGTACCCCGTTGCTCTTTAAGTAGTTATTATACTTTCTAGAACCAACAAACTCAACGAAGGCCGAGTGATACACGGCTGAAGCGTTGTGAATATATGAACACACAGACGAGCAAAATTGTCCGACCATATCATACATACTCCCTGTTTATTCAAAATATTTTGACGTGAACTGTTTATGTCTGAGTGTATGTGTGTATAAATATTTGTGTATATGTATTCACATATCTATGTGTGAGTGTATGTCAGTAGAATCGTGTGTATATATGATTACGTATAAACGATGTTGTATGCGTGTGTGAATAAATGTGATTAAGTATTTATACGCATAAACAAATGTGTGTGAATATGTTTGTTTAAATGAGAGTGTGCATTTATATGCGCATTAGACAAAAAAATGTATTTATACATGCATTCACCATAAGACAAATAAAGGAGACTTCTCTACTATGAATATTTAATGATTATCTCCCCTGACTAATGTTACAGGTAGAAAAACAGACATATACATGGCGTTGAATAATAATAGCTATCACGTACGGGTGCATACCAGGAAACGTACAAATCCAGTCGAAAATTCGAACTATTTTTTTTAATAATTGTTAGTGGTAGAACAAGGTCAACATGGAGGTTGGACCAAGGGGAAGGATATTGATGTAATCTCACTTGTCATGGAGGGAGATGGGAAAGTCCTTTATCCAGCAGTGGACATATAACGGCTGCTGTTGCTTCTGATGAGATCGATTCATCGACGACCAAATCTCAGGATATTCTGACTTCTTAAAAGATATTTCACTGCATGGTAAATTAGAGAAGGAAGAAACACGAGTAAAAGATATAGAATCGATTTGAAAACTAAAAAGGCAATGGGCAGGTCATGTAGAAAGAATTCCAGTCAATCGCTGGGCATAACGACTCACAACATGGATCCCCAAAAGATCATACCCGAAACTGTGGCTGGCAATATACAAGATGGTATGACGAATTGGACAACTTCGGAAAGTACTGGCCCTGTGACGCCCATGATAAAGAGGTGTGGCGAATCTTAGGGAAAGTCTATGTTCAACAACGGATGCTTGAAAGCTGCTACTGATTATGCAGATGATAAATATTCACGCGTGAGTTCATGTGGACAGATAATTCTTCCAACTCCTTCCCCATCAATAAACTCTGATATTGGTAAAACAAGATATAAAAAAGGTTTAACATGTATGTGTGTTGCGGGGGGGGGGGGGTCCCTCCCCTCATCGATATTTTCTTTTATTGGTAAAAGCCAAATATTCCATGTTCACTGTTTCCTCGCAGAACCTGACGCATGAATGTCTGGCAAACTCCTTCAAGCCTGACGTAATAATCAAGACGCGTTCAATTTGGGGGGAAGCAAGCGATGGAGTTATGTCCCCTTGGCACTCTTGGGACCATTCAAGTGGTTGTTGAAGCGGGAATCAATTGAGGTGTGCCGCCATTTTGTCCGAGACTCCACGGCTACAGTGCTCTGTATTCGGGCGTTATTGGTGAGCACCCAATGCTTTCGGTGGAGTGGGAGGGGCAACAACGACAAAGATAAATAAATGAATAAAAAATTTAATACAAAAAGAATAAAAGTCTAATTACAAGTGTATGTAAAGTTCGGAGCAAGGTATTCATCCAGAAGTATATATATATATATATATATATATATATATATATATATATATATATATATATATATATATATATATATATATATATATATATGTAAAGAGAGAGAAAGTGGGGGTGCTCAAAGCTTCTCATTATTTGCTCACGTGGTCATGTGCACTGTAGATAAAACCTCACCGATAAATGCTTGATTGTGGAAGAAGTTGATCTTAGTAAAATGCAGAAATAAAAGGAGATTTATACATACACACACACATATACAAATACGTGATAATATATACATATATATATATATATATATATATATATATATATGCATATGCATGTATATAAACATTATTATATACATGTATACATACACATGCATGCATATATGTAAATGCACATTATTATATATATATACACATTTGTACATATGAATGCACATTAATATATATACACACACATACATATATATATATATATATATATATGTATGTGAACACATATGTATATGTATATAAACATACACACACACACACACACATATATATATACACACACACACACACACATATATATATATATATATATATATATATATATATATATATATATATATATATATATATATATATATAACGTCGGTGATTGTTTGCTTGGTTCATTGAATGTATACTATCCCCCAGAAAATAAAACATAATAAGCCATTAATATACGTTTGTACATCGGTGTGAAGTTAAACCTTTTTGCATACCAATGTAGTGAGTTCGATCCTCACTGGTACACAACCATCGTGTTCTTTTCTTGACAAAGTTCATCGATCAACTTTAAGGGTTCCTACGGTAGCGAATATGTTATTGAGTACGATTTACAGACCAGTTAGTAAGTGCACTGATTCTTTTTTCGCATGGTTCCTTATTAGTGTTTTCTTGTGCTTGATTAGACTAAGTTTAGTAAATAACTTTATGCCCACCTCGCGTAGCACGAATCCGGCAGTGCAAGCATGGCTATGTACGATCTTAATTTACTTGGCAGGTCATTTACAAACAGCGAGAACAATATTGGTCCCATTATGTAGCCTGGGGGGATGCCACTTATAACTGGTAGCCATGATGACAGTTCTCCATTAACTTGTACCCTTTGTCTTCGATCTGAAAGGGTTGGCTAGATCCACCACAGTACTTGTCCAGTTATCCCAAAATTCTCTACTTCTTCGATTAATCGCAGGTGTGGCACATTGTTGAACGCCTTCTTGTGGTCGAGATATATGACGTCTACTGGAATATTATGCTTCAAGGATTCTGACCAAACATACATAGTTTCGAGTAGATTTGTGGTTACACGTTTCCCTACTGTGAACCCACGCTGATCTTCACAGCTCACGTTGTTGTCTTCTAGATGCTTTGAGATGTTACGATTGTAAGTTCGATACCGGTCTGTAGTTTTCAGGGTCATTGCGAAAGCTCTTCTTAATTATTGGTGTAGTGGCAGACACTCTCCGGTGTGATTTTACTTCTTCTGTTTGTAAGCTTTTTTGATATATGAGAGTTATGGTAGTTGATACTACATCAGACATTTCTTCAAGTATCCCAGGGTGAATGTTATTCAGGAAAGAGGCTTCATTTTATTTGAGGGTTTATATGGTTTTCCTCATATCTTCATTCGTTATTGATATAATATTTAGGATAGGTGTTTTCAGAGGCATCCTCACCTCTCTACAAGAGGCTCTGTCCTTCGGTCGGTCGGTCGGTCGGTCCTCATATTGTTTCTCAGCTGTTTCAAGTCAGATTTACTTCAAATCTGATAGAAAGGAGTCCGTTGATAATACGCTTCTTTTCTAGAAACGTCTTCCACTCAGTATCACGTGGCCAGGCAGTGATGACTTTAAAAATTAATATTTCATAGTTGTTTCTCAGCTGTTTCACGTCAGATTAGTTTGAAACTTTGATAGAAAGATGGTTTTTGATTAGATGCTTCTCACCTGAAACTCTTCCACCTCGGGTCACGTGATCTGTCACTAGTGGTGTTTAAACTTGATGTTTTAAAATCGAATTTCACTGTTGATTAAAGTCAGAATTACTTGAAATTCGATAAGATGCTTCATGCATAAATTATTTTCAACTCAGGATCGCATAATCTGACAATAATGGCGGCTGAACTTTATAGTGGACGCCTCATTGAACTCTCGGTGTTTTGAGTTTACTTGTATCTTCTGTCATGAAGGCTTTGTAGAATAATTGTTCAGTGTTTCTGATATCTTTCTATGATATGCTGTTGCGTCGTTTCCATCACCCTTCGTTAGATTGGGAACATTCTATGAGTGGTTCTCGCGTAGCATCTTCTGCATATATTGTTTGTGTGACATTCCCGTGTCAGCGATTTTTCAAATTTCATTGTAGCACAGTTTGTGGTATGAGCAGCTTAGTTTTCTCTTCAAAATATAGTCTTTACAGTGTTGTCCATTTCCTGTGTTGGGGAACTTTATCCACGTTGAGTATTTCTTTTTAACTTTCTTTTAAGAGTAGAAGGTTTGCCAAAGAGGCTTAGAAATCGACTCTGCCTTCATATTCCTGCAAAGAAAGCACTCATCAACACACTCATTACATATAGTTCATAGAACCCTGTACTGATTTTACATCAAGTTCTCTCTTCAAGTTCGTGTAGAAACATGTCTTCCATCTTTGAATAATCGGATTTATATACGGTATATATTACTTATCGCCATAGCTTCAAGAATGGTGTGTATCTGGCAAGCCATTGCAACACGGTCACTTTTATCCTACGACGCATTGTCTTTTAATTTACTTATATCCGATGTTTGAGAGGAGAACATAGGGTCATCACATGTGGGGTTTCTTCCTTCTCTGAATCTAATTGGTTCCATGATGTTTTGGTGGAAGAAGCGATCTCTTACAGTGTCCCCAGAATCATCTGTTGTAGAAGATAGTAACAGTGAGCCAGCGTTCCATTTAATTTTGTTTAGAATAAAGTCGCCGGTAGCAAGCATTGGTTGGAATCTATGCTCTGAAGCCACTGACATAATGAACTTATAAACTTATAAACTTCGTCAGCCGAACGGCTCTTGTTTCACTTCTGTAGATGCTCGTGAGGTGTATCATCATCAGTCTTTTAACGTCCGTCGTTGGACATACATCTTCCCGAGGATCCGCCATATTTCTCTATCATTGGCGTCGCAGAGCCAGTATTTGTCTAGTTCATCTCTCCATCTTGTTTTTTGTTGGCCTCGGTTTCTCATGTGATCTCTGGGGATCCATGTTGCGAGTCGAGATGTCCACCGGTTGTCTTTCATTCTTTCAACATGACCAGCCCATTGCCGTTTGAGTTTTCTAACAGATTCTATGATGTCTCTAACCCCCATCCTGGTAGCTGTGGCTCTTCAGGGTTATCTTGTTGGATTTGTAATTATTGTTCACATATGTACATGTACCTCCTGTAGTGGGTGCATCAGGTTCACTGGTATGTAGTGTGAATTCTAATATTTATAGGGAATTTTCTTGTGAGATTCGACTGTGTTTCGGCTTAGTTTCAATTCACATCACACACATTAAGATATACCAACCGTTTCAATTCACCAAGCCTAGAGTGAACTTAATTGTCTGTATTTGTATGTATTTGAGAATTCTTTCTTTGGACCGACCTCAATGAATTCCTCAAATTTGTCACGCATAGATTTTGGAGTTTATCTCAAGGTAATATTTATGATAATTTTCCCCGAGACAAACTCGTAAATTTGATTTCTATTGATATTCGGACCATCCTCATCTTGGTTGTTTTTATACAACGTTTCGGCCGTTGCACTCTACGGACTTCGTCAGGTATCATCTGGTAGATGTGGGGAAGTAACGAACCGAACCCTTTATTTATCTGACGGGGGTATATCGATCGTAACCCCTCTTAGCATTAGTAGTATATACTGCCTCACACTAGGATCGAACCTAGAACCATCAGATTACTTTACAGTAATTTGTCTGATGCTGTGACCACTGCGCTATGTGTCCATGTGGAATGTGGATATCAATAGAAATAATAATAATACCTCATCTCAAAAATTCAGAGATATCGTAAATTTAAGTTGACACTTTTTTCAAATGGGCCCAAAGAAACACCTTCTCGGGTGTGGTAGAAAGGTATTTCGTTACTTACGCCCTGTCTGGTTGAGGCAATGGCTGATGGTTGGTAGATGGTCGTCGGTTCATGGGACCTGTTGTCACACCTTTGATCCCCTTCGACTCCTTTCCTCGTTCCAAAATCCTCCCCTCTTTGATGAGGTTTCCAAGTTTTTTTTTTTGTCTTGAGTTTCTGTTTAAGAGTGATATTCTGTTCATATCGAATCCCTGTAGCCCTCAAAATGGCCTACCCGACCAACAACAGATCCTTCTCTCTTTGAGTGTATGTGTGCATGGGAGTGGGTGAGCATCTCAAGATGCTCTTGTTCGCCCTTTGGGGGATACAACCTTGAAAACTTGAATTAGTACATCACGAAGTGTCATCAAAAACTGATTTTTTAATGTGCTCCTTGGGGTCTCCATGATCTTTTGAACCAACAATACCCTAAGCTTATGCTGACATTTTTTTTAAAAAGATAAATGAGAGACCGACTTTTTTCCATAATCAGCTCTGGGATATGCATCGGCTACAATGATTCATTCAAGTCAGGTAACAATACTTTTGTTAAATTATTGGATAGATAAGTGATATCGGACATAACGGTAGATATTCTTATAGACAATGATGGGTATTTATTCTCGGGAGTTTCCTAGGGAGTGACGCCTAGATTATCAGTGAGGAAATGAAGAGCACTGGACTTTCCTTTGTTGTGAGTGGATAGGGTTTGTTTGAGGTTGTATGTAGATGGGTAGCTGGATTTTGTGTTTGCGTGAGGGATTATATATGCCATTGTGCTATTAATATTGGATAGGGGATAGGCACTTAAGTAAGGTTTGATTAAGATTGGTTCTCTTTGTTTTTCTGTGTGAGCGGAATTTGTAGCCTCTGTGTGTGGGTGTGTTCGTGCATGTTTAGGAGGGTCGTTGGAATTATATATATATATATATATATATACGTATGTGCGTGTGTGTGTTCAATTGTGTAACACATACATGTAATATGTCCATATGGTGCGTAATCGTACGCGCAATATGTATTCATACATTGTTGTGCATCGAAACGGTGAATATGAAGTACACAGACGTACACCAATGCATACAAGTTTAGTCACATATATGATAATAGCTTGATCATTAAGGCTGGGAACGCAGAGTGCATACTGGGTCCGGCAAATATGTACCTGAGCCGAATGCGTATATATATGTATATATATATATATATATATATATGTATCCATTCTAGCATGCGAGCGTCCCAGAGCGTACTTATGCACGCATTTAAGTGCATGTATTTCGACCGATTCACATCACAACCTACAAAATGGAAAAATGGATCCCCAATGATCACATACCCAACCGGGGCCGGCAGATTACTAAATGGAGAGACGAACTAGATAAATTCAGGAATTATTGGCCCCTCGACGCCAACGATAGAGGGGGTATGGCGGATCCTGGGGAAGGTCTATGTCCAACGAAGGCCGTTAAAAAACTGATGATGATGATGATGATGATGATGATGATTGTAATGGTGGCACAAACCTGCGTCAATTGGCAGGCGTGGCTGAGCAGAATTGTTCCTTTTGAGGCCATTCTGCAAGGATATTACTTTTGCAATGTATCTTGATACGTTAAAAAAAAGCCGGGACGTTGCTTTACGATGTTGTTAGTTGCGATGAGGGCGGCTTCAATTACCTTGCATGTCGTTCTACAGTGTACATGTTTTATGATGGTAGGTTTCTGGAGATCAAATGTGTGAACTGTTTCCAGGTGATAATGTAATAGTACGTTTACCTGGTCGTCCTTTATGAGGGTACATCGGTCTTCCTACTTCCTCTTTTCACAGGAAAAAAAAGAACAAACCTTAAACATACCCTTACATAAGTGCCTATCCCCCATCCAACAAAGAAAGCATAATGACAGATATATGATGCCTCGCATAAACACTAAGCCCGACTATCTCTCCACTGAAAACTTAAAACACACTTAACCCTTACTACTCACAGCACAGAAAAAACTCTGGTTCTATTCATTTTTTCTTCATTTTTACATCTTGTTGATGATATGGGGGGTCACTTCTTACGAAACGTCCACGAATGTATACCTATTCACCCCAAACTGTGTTTTTCTGCATTGCCTATAGAAATTTGCACCATATATATATATATATATATATATATATATATATATATATATATATGATTTTCTATATATATATCTATACTTATTTCTATGTATATATTTCTCCTCTCTCTCTCTCCCCCCCCTCTCTCTCTCTCTCTCTCTCTATATATATATATATATATATATATATCGTTCTTTCTATACTGATTTTTAAAATCCCTAAATTCAACTGCGTACTTGTGAATGCTTTTCTCATTCCCTTGATTCTTCATGTAGAGTTTGAGAAATGATCGTTTCCCATCGCTTCTCTTGTGACCAATTTGCTAAGACTTTCCAATCTCTCCTGCAATATTCACTTCCTGAATAATAACCTTCATCACCTGCTCAATATCCCTGTCTGATTCAGACTCCGTAACTTCAGTCGTGACCAGATTTAGCTTTACTAAGTCTAACATCATATTGAGAATAAAGACATAACCGTCAAAATCGAAGATGCAAAACTGGGGGAAGTAAGATTGCATCTACATAAGACAACGAATCTCTTTGAAACTCACAAAGGAAGAAGAAATCGAGCCGAGGATTACCCTAGGATGACAAGCCTTCAACAGAGAAAGCTCAATTTTCAAAAACAAGACGATCCCAAAAATCCTAAAAAGAAGGGTATACAACCAATGCATACTCCCGATAGTCACTTATGGAGCTGAAACATAGAACCTAACCAAAAGGCAGACCGCAAACTGAGAAGCATGCAGCGTGGGCATGAGAGAATCATGCTCAACCTCACATGGAGAGATCACAAGACAGCACAGTACATCAAGAAGAAAGCAGGGATCCAAGACATCATAGAATCTATTAAAAAACTTAAAATGCAATAGGCAGGCCATGTTGCAAGAATGGCAGACTACCGATGGATATCACGACTCGCAGCATTGATCCCCAGAGATAACATGCAAAACCAAGGCCGATAAAATACAAGATGGAGAGATGAACTAGATAAATTAAAAAAAATTCTGGCTATACAACGCCCACGATAGAGAAATGTGGTGGATCCTGGGGAAGGTGTATGACCAACGACAGACGTTAAAAGACTGATGATGAAGTCTATCTATTTTTCCCCACTTATATCTCTGTTGATAATTTATTTCATGTTGAGGGTTTGTTTACTGAGTGTTATACAGTGGTAGGCACAGTTAACAGAGACCTTAAACTGATAAACTACTAAAAATTTAGCGGAAACAAAGATAACTGCTAACTTTTAATGTATGAAATTAGCTTCGGTTCGCTTCCCCCTCTAAAACCTTTTAAAACTGACTTTGAAAGCTGAAATTTTAATATGTTGTTGGTTTGACATAAAGCTTGAAATGCTTCAAGTAAACTAATGTTTAATTTCATTTGTTTATTTAATTATCTATGTACACCTTAATCATTATCTGATATTAGCCTCCAATACCTTTTTGGAAAACCTCAATTTCTCAGATAAGACATGGAAATTTCAGATGTTTTTAAGGGTTTTAAAGCAAAAGTACCGAACCAAAACTAAATTCCTACGATAAAAGTCACTTGTTAATGGTTACGTTTGTTTCCGATAAATCTTTTAGAGATTTATCAGTTTTTTTCTTAGCTGTGTCCACCACTGGTATAGTAGCCAATGCATCTTGACGTGCATTGCAGAAGTTCACTGAAGTCTGCAGTATTTCAGCGGTGATCTATCTCAACTTCTCTTCTACTTGATACTCCAATTCGTCAAGCGATAATAGCTTTGATGCATTCTCTCGCATTGACTTTTTTTTTCTTTTTAGATTAGTATAGATTTTTGACTCCAGCTCTTTGTCCTCTCTGTTAGGTTGGATCATTACTTTGCTCAAGACGCCGGAAACCTGGGCTCCGTGGTTGTAATAAACGGCCTGGTTCTTCAATAACTCATCCTTTCTCTCTTTATATATGTTCACACTTAATGCTGTTACGACATCTTTGGGAAGACTGATCCAAATTGGAACTATACCCTGTGTAGGGCTGTTTCTTCTCAGCTCAATTTCATATCTGTTCATCTTAAAGTGATTTCTCGTTCCCCTTGTTCTTGTCAGGTTTTAAAAAAATTCCTCTTTCGGTGTACACGCTGTTTTGTACATTTTGCTTACGATTTTGAATGTTTCAATCATGTCCATCTTAAATCTTTTGTATTTGAGCGAAGGTAAGTAAAGTGATCTATTTCTTTCTTTTTTGCGGGGCGGGGATATTCCGGGATCGTTTTTGTCACTCTCTTCTGTACATCGTAGATGGTTATTTGTAGCCTTTTATCTACCATCCCGGCGAATTAATCCCTCAGAGATGTCAACTTTTTTTCAAAAAACATGTTGTTGATATAACGCCAGATCGGTAGACGATTCATTTACTAGTCAGTTCCTAGATTTTTTCTTGATGCCGAGAATTTCACGAAGCTTGGGTAATTCCTATTTACTTCGTTTGCACAAAAATGAAATATGTAATATTCGTTCATGTAGTATGGCGTACGTTTCACACTTGTCACATACTTGTGCATAACAAATATATCCACACGGGGCATGAATAGCAGATTCACCTTTCGTGAGGGCAAGTTATGTTGTCTATATTTCGGCGCTTCGTCACTTTATAGTTTGTTAGTTTATAGTTTGTCAGAATTTTTCTTTTTCTTCGAAGAGGATGGTGGTGGCGTGGTAGTAGTTATAGTGCCGATCCATAGCGAGCTTCTTTATGACTAGAGGCAGGTTTTCCTACTGTACAGACCGAAGGAATCGCCAACGACACAAGAAATTTCGAAATTCTCGACTAATGGAGAATCTTTGGAGCTCTGCACAGGATAGAGATCAATAGAGCAGAAGAGAATGGAAATACTTTTGCAATCATTATTTCCCTTATAAAATCGTACTGCTTATACTGGAAAAGAATACGACTCTCTCTGTCTTTCTCTCTTTATATATATATATATATATATATATATATATATATATATATATATATATATATTAGCAACAAATCGCTCGCTATATTCAATGTAGTTGAATTTACCCCCACAATGAATGGGGTCACAAAGTTACACAATTTTAAGTAGCCTTAGCAACGAGTGTATAGTGCCACATGTTTCTCCATGTATTACTCTGGCAATGAAATATACCTTTCAATATCGTTTTATTCTACTCTCTCTCTCTATATATATATATACATATATATATATATATATATATGTATATATATATATATATATATATATATATATATATATATATATATATATATATATATATCTGTCTGACTATCTCTCTTTATATATATCGCTATAATATTCTAGAACGACAAGCAACCTTTATGTTCCAGGAAATATTATTTAGTTTAATTAAATTTGTCCACCTGCGCATAGTAACACGATGTTTTAGCGCTCACATCAGAAAATAATTATGTGACAATATCGATTCATCGAGACAGCAATTTTTCATTTATTAATTTTGTCTATTGAAATTTTCTTGTTTGTAGACAATATATATATATATATATATATATATATATATATATATATATATATATATATATATATATATATATATATATATAGTTACAGAAGATGGACAATTCGCATCCGACCGAATGTGATTATTATAAAGACATTCTAGTAGGAATTATATTTTGCTCAGCACCGAAGTAGAAAATTCAGAGCGTGTATAGGCTGCTTGCTGGTGGACGAGGGTTCGATCCCTTCACGATGTTCATTTCTTTATTTATTGAAATAATTGATTTGCTTCAATACCGAGCAAAATATAGTTCCTACAAAAACATCTTTATAGTCATCACACACACACACAGACAAACACCTATAATCTATACAGCTTTAAACACTGAACAAAATAAAAGGCTTTAAAAAAAATTATTTCCGTGTCACTTCAGTCACTCATTTCCCAATATGTGTCAATGCAGTTTATGTAATGTTCTTCAGTGTTTCAAAAGAAAAATGTTTAGCACATAATTTGATGGTGTGATATCATGTGTAAATATTTTCTTGTCAGGATCATCAGCTGCTTACCATGTAACCATTTCGGAGATTTACAAACTAAACCGCTATATTATCATGACACCCCAGCAGTGTTGATCAAACCTCACCTCACTTTCTTATATATATATAGGGCTCAGCTTCAGAGCCAAGCCTATATTTCTTATCATATTTGTAAACAGAAACCTGAACTAGATGAAGAGAATTCAACAAGGTTAGACCAACTGATTAAGATGTGAATTTAAAAAAAAATCTCTGTCCAACATTATGAACGCACCGCATGAAGTACCTGCGTGGATTAGGCAACGGCACTTCTTACCTCCTGCTGAAAAGCCGTAGACTAAAAGACCCAAGAAACTGCAGACCCATCACCTGCCCTACAATCACCAATAAACAAATCATGTCAATTCCAACATATTGAATGTACTCCCTCTTTTAAAACAACAATAGCTTTCCCCTCCAGAACAAAAAAGATTGCAAAAGAAGTTCTAATGGTTGCAAAGACCAACTCTTAATTATCAAAATCATGCTCGAGAACTGTGGAGCCAAACACTATAATTCAAGTAAGCCTGGATATATTACCAGATTATTTGAAGATGTTTGACAGTGTACCATAAACTTGGATACTAAAAGCCTTAGAAGTATATAAAATCGCACCAACGGTAATTGATTTCCTCAAATATAAAATAACCTTATGGAACATCAAACTCTTCCGGAACCAGAATAAAAATATCTCTGAATCCAGGAATATAGACATTAACAGTGGAATATTCCGAAGATATTCTCTTTGTCTTCCTTTTTTTCTGTTTAGCCTTCATCCCTCTCTAAAGTGAACTCAATAACATCACCAATGGATATAAAACCGGTAGCAAGAGATTAAATCACTTATTCTTTAGGGATGATCTTAATCTGTATGCAAAGCATGAATCTGAGCTAAGGGGGTTGTTTCAAACTGTTAGCTTGCCTCAGTACGAGTGAGAAAGCAAACTTCCGGCGAGGAAAACCGACAACGACGAAAAATATTCATTTAGATCTAGACACAACAATTCAAGAACTTGAAAAAGAAGGTGCCCATAAATAGCATGAATGAAGGCTACTGACCCCAAAATGTATTCATGAAAGAAAGAATAAAAAGGAGTACTATAAAGGGTTCGAACTGACCTCAAAACCGAGCTCTTAGAATTGCATCCAAACAATCAACACCCTGACAATGCCAATAGTAGAATGCACCACCCAAAAGCAGTCGTATATCGTCTCGACCTCCCCACAAAAGAAAATGGTAGAGGTATGATCCAGTTAGAATCGTCATACAAAACTACAACGGTTTGCTTACACGACTGGATGTTGACTCAGGTGAGAAACCATTACAGCAAAAAATTTTCACTCAGTTGTGATAGAATCCAAGGTATATCGAGCTAAGCTAAATATGACCGGCATCAACCGACAAGCCCCTACACATACTGTAAAAATGTTGCAAAAATGTAAAAATTTGCCAGTCGACATGGAATATTAATGCTAAAAGAACATTGGGAACAGAAACCCCTGCACGGCCAATACTTACTTTGCAACCAAGTTGTTGATGTGGAAAATACCAAAACCTATCAATGGCTACGAAGTTCTGGGTTAAAAGATGAAACAGAGGGTTTCATCCTTGCTCCCCAAGACCCAAGCCTTCTTGCCTGGAACTACCCAGCGCATCAAAAACAATGCTAAACCAATTGCAGGTTCTACGGTAGCGCAGCTGAGACTATCGGTCGTACCATATCTGGGTGTTGTGTTTTAGTCTTACAGACTTCGACACGATAAAGTGGATCAGTATCCCCACTGGATAGTCTGTAAACACTATGGCGCAACGCACACTGCACAATGGTATTAACACCACCCAGAACCTATAACTGAAACACAAGATGTTAGATCTCCCAGTACACACGGATCGAACCATCAAAACCAACCGCCAACGCATAACAATAAAGGGCATGAAGGGAAAGGGCTGCCAATTAACAGGTATGACCATTCCATCAACAAAAACATTTCTGTAAAAGAGTTTGAAAAACTGTCCAAATACAAAGACCTTGAAATGGAGATCACCAAATTTTGGCAACTTAAGACCGAAACAAAACGTGTTGTTATAGCCATAAAAAAGTGTGTCAACAAATATCTAGGAAATCCAAACATTCAAAATTCTATTCTCAGGCACCGTCCGTATCCTTTGCAAAGCTCTGTCCATGTAAATATTCAGTCTTTTATTCAACTATTTACCATTTTTTGTGTTGCTACTTGTCTTGAATTTCCCTGGTTAGAAAAAAAAATCCCAAAAAGCAAAGCAAAAAATGCCTGTGCCAACTAACATCGTTGCCTGCCCCAAGTTTCTAGGTGAAACTAGGTGTGCAATGAATACAAACAGACATCAAAAGATAATAACGATAATAATAATAATAATAATAATAATAATAATAATAATAATAATAATAATAATAATAATAATCCAAATCGAAGATGAAGTTTATGTTGCTTACATAAGCAGCCATCTTAGCATTATCGAATATATGAATCGACCATCGAAAAGATTAAGTTTGTTACTATTTGTTCAAGTCAATTAGTAAAATAAAGCTCTCAACACTTTCAGGATAATCGAATAAGTAACTCAGTGGAGTAGGATTTACTGCAATGATCTGTTCGGTCATTGAGGCTGTCTATCTCAGTCTTTCCCTATCTCTCTCTCTCTCTCTTTCTCTCTCTCTCTCTCTCTCTCTCTCTATATATATATATATATATATATACATATTTATATATATATATCAGACTTTTCATATCTCAGTCTTTTCCATTCTATTTATCTCAGTCTTTTCATATCCATCAATTTATATCAGTTTTTTCATATCTATCTACGTATCTATCTATCTATCCCTGTCCTTTCAAATCTACCGATCCTATCTCAATCTTTCATACCTATCTATCTATCTATCTATCTATCTATCTATCTATCTATCTATCTATCTATCAGAAACCGTCAACTAAAACTGTCACCACAATTGTCAACATGGGTTTCTCTCGGTCTTTTAACTGGTCAGGTTAGCTGACAATATCCGTATCACGCGTACAAGTTACACTAATTTAGTAAGAGAGTTTCAAATTCTACCCTTCACTCCTTATTATGTCTAAATAATGTCGATGAAATGAACCCACATCCCACATCAAATTTACAAAGTTTAACTTAGGTTTGCATAAAGCAGGAAATTTGCTTCATTCGGTGAGGACCGACCTCACTAATGACAATGGTGTACAGGACTTGCTTGCTAATCATTACACCACAGCGAGGTACCCTAATTTATAAAGTTTTGGTTAGTTTGGGCCTTTGATTAGTGAAGCACAGTCTTAGGATTAAAATCATTACACAAGTAATGATCTCGGACAGTAGTTTCCACATACTTTCGAATCATAGCGCCCTAGGTGTATAAATCTTTTAAGAGCGCCCCAAGTCAGAAAATACTTTATGAAGTAAAGTCAAAGTCCAATAACTATCGTTCAATTTGTTCGATACGTCTGTTTTTTCCAATCTCCGCCTCAGGTTTGTATTATATGATCACTTTTACATTTTTCTTATTGATGTTCCATAGAAACTTTCCCGTTTGTACGAAGACAAGGTCAACAATCTAAACTTAATTATATGAATTAAAAAGTTAACTTGAATAAACTTACCCGTATCAAATGAACTGTTTTATTCAAACACTTAATTTGACTTGATAGATTGAATCTACTGATTGGCATGACATTCAATGAAGTTGCAGAGAACCTTATGAATTATTTGGATGCAACAATCATTAAAATATCCGAATATCCCGTGGTGACCTTGGAAGATCAGCTTCTAGTACACTAGTTTGTTAAGGACTGTTTCGTGGCAAAATGATTCTCGCCCGAATAGATTAAGAAATAAAGAATGGAGCAAATTTCGAGACCTTTAGAATTTCCTCAAGTTTGTGCTAAAGTTTTTTGGGAACTTTAGTAATCAGTAGATCCCTCAAAAGGTTTCTTTCCCCCCAAAAGTGGAGCAATTAAAACCAGCAGAGGATCATGGTCAGTATCACATGGGGAGATCACAGGGCAGTACAGTATATTAAAGAAAAAAAACAGAGATACTGAATAACAAATGGCAATGGACCGGTCTTGTTGCAAGAAAGTCAGTCAACTGTGAGTCACAACGTGGATCCCCGGGGGACGTATGCGAAACTGTGGCTGGCAAAAAAATAAGGCTTGGCAAATTAGACAAGTTCTGATAGTATCGGCTCTGCGATACCCACGATAGAGAGTTTCAGCGAATCCTGGGAAGGTTGATGTCCAACGACGGATGATAAAAGGCTGCTGTTGCTGTTGCTAATGTTGATAAGCGATTACCATCATAAAACAATGTGTTTGTAAAGCAAGAAAATGAAAAGAAAGTCTGTGGACGAGGAAGAAACGAAAAAACCACGTGCCACTGTTAATAATGTTGAAATCAAAGTGACGTCATTCTTTCTTTCTTCAGCTTTCCCATTTTAAAAAACTGTGAGCAAAATATTTCTCTAGATAAGGAGAAATTTCTCGTGTCCGTTAAATCTGGAATTCGTTATATCGAAGGTTAACTGTATTGTCATTTTCAAATTTCTCCTTTGTCACCTGCTTTATTGAGTTGGGAGTGTAAACTCAAATCACTGAGAATGGAACGGTATGGGGGTAAATTCACTTTCGACTAGTTGTCAGTGGTAAAAGGGATGAAAAAGGTTGGGAACCCTCGATTGTTAGATTCTACGATGAAACGCCATTCTTTTGTTTTACTGATGGATTTTTTTTTTTGCAACCCAGAAGCCAATTTCTCGTCCTTCATGATTCTGTTCAAATAGATGTTCATTGATTCTTTATGCAGGAAAAAAGGCAAGAAAATGCCCCTAAATAAACAATTTCATCAAGTGTTCTAATACAGCTTTCATCCTTTCTTTCATTTCGTCTAAATATTCTCTTCAAGCGATGGTCAACACTGACCAGTCACGAAAGAGCTGTCCGTTTGAGTAAACGTTTCCTTTGGGAAGAAGCAGCAGTGGATGGCACCCGAAAGTGACCAATGGGAAAGTGAATTTGGATCTTGAGACCTTTGGACAGGCGATAATATCGTAAAGTTTGGTTTAGGAACAAGTTGGAATCAGAAAACCAGATGAGTGCTTATTAGTCCTGAGAGACAATGTTTTCTTTCTTTCTTTTTTCCCTTTCTTTCTTGATTTTTTTTCTTTCTCCCTTTACATTTTTCTTCATTGGCCCTTTCCTCTCCTTTCTTCGATCTCTTTCTTCCTTTCTTTCGTTATCCTTTTCTTCTTTACCTCTTTTCTGTCTTTGGATTTTTTCTTTCTTTCTTTTTCTTCCTTTGCCCTTTCGCTTCTTAACTTTTTTCTTTCTTTCTTCGCCCATTTCTCTCATTTTTTCACCTTTTTTATTTCTTTACTTTTTCTTTCTTTTTCTCTCTCTTTACTTTTTTCTTTCTTTGACTTTTTCCTCTCTTTCTTTCTTTGTTTTTTTTTTTCTTTTTTGTGCTCTTTCTTTCTTCCTTTCTTCATCTTTTTTAATTCTCACATTCTTTTTTCTTTCTTGATCCTTTCCTTGACTCTCTTTCTTTTTCCTTGCTTCTCGTTCTTCCACCATCCTCTTTCTTCGTTCCTCCTTTTCTCACTTTCCTTTGTGTCTTTCTTTCTATCGTTCTTTCTTTTTTTCTTTCTTTCTTTATGTCATTTTTTGGCTTATCATTCATCCTCATTTACTATATTTCTTTCATTTTTTAAAAATCTTTCTTATCCTCTTTTCCTTCCTTCGTTGATTTTGATAATTTAAGCCTGCAAACTTTTGGTTGAATGCCTCTATTTCAAACTATTCAATTCTCACCTTCATATTTTTTCTTGATTTTGACAAATTTAAGTAAAAATCATCTTCCTCCAGGACGAATGCAATTCAAATCGTTGTTCCGAATGTGAATGTGGTCGTCGTGGAGACATTTCGTGAAGGAACGATTGATATCTAACTAACTGAAAAGGCGTCCTACGGTTGGGATTTTCAACTAGATATTTACTTCCTACTGTACTTGGAGGAAGTTAGAAATCATTTAGAAAAAGTCCAGTGATGAGCAACTAAATTGGTACAAAAAACGGAAAGTATGAGTAATGAAGCTAGATTGAAGGAGCCTGTCATCGTTAGATAAAATGAGAGAGCGGGGAAACTTCATAAATATCTTTAGGATTATGCATTGTATAGAACTAGTAGATTCTGGTGTATTTTTATTTTTTTAAAACCGAAATGAAATTCAAGGGACTGAGAAGCCTTGCATATACGGTGGAAGTTAATAAGAGTCGACTGAATATTAGAAAATGCTCTTTTAGCAATAGGATAGTTTGACTATGAAATAAGTTACCGAAATAAGTAGTTGCTATTAACAAATGTACATGAGTTCAAAAAGAAATATGATATTTATTACACCACTGCCGATATCTCTGCATCGTACAGATATTGTGTAAATATGAATATTTGATGTAAGCTTTTATAAACAAATTATATACTTTACGCTATGATAAATATTTCAAATGGTAATACGGTTATACAGGAAGTTAATGGTTCAATTTAGTTAATCTGACTAACACAAAGTAAGGGTCCACTTTGGCTTTATAATTACACTGTAAATCGAAACCCTCGCTAAAAAATTAAAATGTTTTAGAATTTTCAAAAAGTTACGCGCTAAAGACATGATCCAGGTCTCATTGGTAAACACATCAAATTGTTGGCCATATGTCTAGCCGTCCTTTAGTTGTTTAATTACATAGGAACGTTTTGGTGAATCTTATGGTAATAAAAATAATTGGCCTTGTAGTGACGTAAATATCTTACGTTGAAATCTTCCCCAAGGTTTATTGGGTATGGATGTCAAATTCGGTTGGCTGAATAAGACTATCATTATGATAGAGCAATAGATAGAAATAAGGTAAATATTATCGGGTTGAGAGCGAACGCAGGCCCCACAATCTTTTGCACGAAGCGAAACTATATGTAGCCTATTTGGAGCCTACTATAACCATTTTAAGCACTGGGTAAAGTCAAGATGGGTGGTCCAACCGAAAATCAACCATTGTAAAATCTACTCTAATAATGAATAGTGTGATCTTCTTGGTTCACTGGTGGGAGGGAACACTGGACTCTTCCACTGGGGGATTTTCTGGAAAAAGACTCTCTGACCATTGTTTCAAACTATGCACTCTTCCCGGTAAACGAGGTCAGTATTTCTTTTCTATAAAAGCATAAAAAAACCTCAAAAGAACAAAACCAAAAAACAAAACCAAAAACCAAAAACAAACTCAATCCGGATATATCCGCACGCTGTAAAGCAATGATCAGCAAGCTTATCTTGTTGGCTGTTGTTAGTGGGCTAAATCTGCATCAGATATCTCAGTACAGATGGTCTGATACATTAAAATATTTTTGCGTTTTTGTGCATTCGTATCTTATTGCCCACTCAAGATACAAAGCACCATACGCAACTGATAGCCAGCCAGGAAGCCAGCCAGCCAGACGAACCTGAAACTGAAGAAACGTACGCTGACAGTTTTGGTTTACGATTTCTAATAGATTTGACTTGAATAGCTGAATCCAAAATCTCCCTGGAAAAAAAGTAAGATGAAATTTCAGTCAACATAAAATCTCTTATGCTATGAAACTTTTTCTCACGTTAAGCGTGAGACGAACGATGGTGTTTTATGATACATCCAATGTCTGTCGGGAAAGAATGCAGCCATTTTTAATGTCTTTTTTCGCCTCGTAAAAACATATTCTATATACGTAAATACAAACAGCATCTACAATTTAACACAATTCGCAGATCAGACTTTCTGGAAAATAGACAGATTCCAAAAATGTCCTGGTAAGCTCAAGTTCTTCCCATAATTTCTAAACTCAGTGAACGACCGTAGCCACCAAATATGGTGAATGGTTTTGTCATTTTTCTTCTAAATATGCACGTGTGCGTTTGCGTACATGTGTGTTCCAGCTCTCCCAGCCATTTATGGACAGGCTTCATATCAGCACGATTACTTCACTTGACCCCTTCTTTAAAAAGAAATCTAAATTCTTTTGAATCTTGATTATTGTAGATGATTTTCCTCTCTATTTCAGACGTTTCCAGTATATAACGCCACTGGTGTGATAAACATAATCTATTTTGACCACATTTATTCTTCGATAGGATTATTTTGACATAGCTCCAAATTTTGACGCTACTGTAGTTCAATTATTGACTGTGATGGCGAATCGAAATTATTTTTCAAGACTCTGTACACTCTGTAAACTCTGTGCTATTTTTAAAGTGACTAAGCAACCCATAGCAATAATTTGTTCAGAAAAGGAAGTTTTTGAAATTGTCAGTAGATTTCCAGTTCGGGAAGGGATATAAAAGAATGGTGTGCCATATTCAAAAATTCAATTATTTTTACGTATCTAATAAATCCCATGTTGTGAGGACCAGTTTCTTGGCTCTGATATAGCTTGGCAATTAGCGGGGACCTCACTGTTTAAACAGATGCTCTCCTGTCGGCTTACTCAGTAGGCGGTGAAATGCTATCGAATGAGTTTGTATATCGTTTGACTGTCACATTCACAGTTACTGAACTTGTCCATTCTTCAAACTTGATGAAGTGTTTTTTTTATTAAAAACATCGCATCACCCTGGGCTGTCAATCCACCTAGAGTCCAGATTTGGCTCCCTGTGACTTTTTTGCCGTTGGAACGGAGGAGATTTCAGACCGTAGACGAAATGAAGGAGAACGCGATGAGGTAGTGATCTAAAGAGAGAACTTTGTGGAGGGAACTGTTTGCAATATTAAAAAAAAAAAAAAGAAGAAATCCTGGCAAATCTTCAACTGTTTACCTAAAACAATAATGGCGAACGTACGACACGCGTGTCAGTAGTGGCACGCCATTGGCTCTTTACACAACGTGCACATGAGAGAATCACGCTCCACCTTATATTGAGAGATCATAAGGCAGCACAGTATATCAGAGAGAAGACAGGAGTCCGAGACATTTTATGAACTGTTGGAAAATCCCAATGGCAATAGGCTGGACATGTTGCAAGAATGTCAGACGACCACTGAACAACACAATTCACAGCGTGGATCCCTAGATATCATATGCGAAACTGTGGCCGACAAAAAGTAAGATGGAGTGAAGCTAGATTAATCCAGAAAGTGCTAGTTCCCCAATACCCATGATAAAGAGGTCTGAGGAATTTAGGGAAAGGTCTATGTCCAACAACGGACGCATACACGCTGTTGCTAATGCTGATGATGCTGATGAACTTATATATATATATTTTCAATTTCATTTTATAATCACATTTTTATAAGTATATTTTGAAATTTCAAGGTATATTTCATTAAGCTCAAAGTTGTATAAACATATGAGGAAAAATAGGCCGCTTATCTATGTGTGAGTGGTTGTAAGTGGGTTCCCTTACGCTGGCCACGACAACTTATGTTTCACTTGTTGCAAGTTTTTCTTCGTCTTCGATGTTTTTACAACAAGTGAAAATAAACTAAGAAATGTCAAGCGCCCGAAGTTGCACCACTCACTTCACCAGACCAGAGGAGGAGGAGTTGGATTCATGCCTTTCTCAAGAGTATTAATGCCAGTCACTGTTCCAACCGGAGTTTGAACTCAGCTCGCCCAGTCCATGTCCTATGCTGCCAACCGATCAGCCTCTTACACTTCCTGTATCAATAAACATTTTCCTAAGACTAAAATATACGTGTGTATACATGTAAGTGACACTCCAGTGACAGGATTAATTGGAAAAAAAATTTGGCTCACAGTGCTAAAAAGGTTCACCTATTGGCTCGAACTCATTCCAATCTAATCTATACTAACACGACTAACCAGTTATTACCATACGAGCCACCGCAGAACCCCCTCTTTCTGGCCAATGGGAGTGGAACGTATCTCGGCAAAGCTCAACCATTTAAAGCTGTCAATTAGCATTTGAAATATATTAAGAATTCTCCATGTTGTTGCTTGATGGCCATAGCAGCTGAGGAGAAGAGCTATCATTCACATGGCTTCGTCTACGAACGAAGGACGACAACCAGGCCTGAAAGTAATCGCGCCAACGGAAGGGCAAGGTCCGGATTTGTGATGCCATTAGTGGCCAGGGAGTGACGTCCAGTAATTAGGAAGCTGACGTCTGTTCTCTACAATTGGAAGTCCAGGGTGGCGTGCAGGAAACCATTTCTATATAATAATACTAAAAGTTTGATTCTGTTTATATGTGACCACTAAGTAGTCGAAGCGGTCCATTTTTAATAATATTATGGCGAAACGATGGTTGATGAAAGTGTGGCTGCACGGTTTTCGCCACATGCACTAAGTGGTATGAATAAACTTTTAAACAATTTTTGCTCTGCATACATAGAAATATTATTTTACAACTGAACAACTGTAGCCAAGGGTGGCGAAGGCTTCCAGTACTTTGTAAATGTGCCAGTCTTTATGTGTTCCAGCGCTTCTGGTTTTGTCCATAGACTTGGAAATTTGCCCCATTACTCCACTAAACCCCTTCAAAAAATGTATTTTTTATACTTGGAAAAAAAACCGAAACTTTTTTCAACAATTCAGGGGCCTTATTTCGACGGGTATTTTAATAACATTTAGATTCCCCAGAACTAGATTTTTTTTCTTTTCTAGTTGTTTACCAGAGGAAAAAGTCGTTGATGTCATACTTAGAATTTATTCTGACTATATTTATTCTTTGATGGATTTTTTTTTTACATGACTTTGAATTTTGATGTTCTGTTTGTTCAATTATTGCCTGTGATGGCGATGTTCTTTTGTTTTCATCTTTATAAATAGAGAAATTGAACCTTTGATAAAGTTGTTTCATAAAGCAATATAATGTTGCATTTAACTTGAGCAACCTACTTAGATAGACTCATTAGCAATTATTTCAGCTGTGGAATTATTACCTTTTCTCACCAAACCCAAAAGATCAACAAGAAAAATTGCCAAACTTATTCCCAGTTTTAATAAACATTTAAATCTAGATGGAAAATATCTAAAAACATTCAAAAAGTAAATTTGAATGAAATCTTTTCGGTCGTTTGATTAATTTTCTGCGGAATTTGACGCTTTTACCGTCCTGTAGTATTATGGTGACTCGCTGCCTATTCCCTGAATTACTTCTAGTTTTATATTCATAATTAACCTCAATGATTCTACTCAGTGTAGATAGTGATGTCATCAGTGTCCATGAAGTGACTTTCAGGGAATGACATTCTAACGTCACCTAAGATTCTGTGGCGTGTCACTGCTCAAAGGATCATTATCGCTGCTGCAGGTGAACAGTTGGAGACATGCCAGGTTTTTGAAAATTTCGAACGTTTGATCATTGCAAACAGTTCCATCGGCAAAGTTTTCATTTGGGATCACCATCAGCTACCTCTCCTTAATCTCGTCCATGATCTGAAATTTTCTCCCTTTCAACTGTAAAAAAAAAAAATCCAGAATTCACCGGCGTACAAATCAAGACATTAAGAGGGTTGACAGATCTAAGCGATTCGAAGTTTTAAAAAAAAATGTCACCTAAAATCTCTGGCGAGGCACCTCTACGTGTCATAGGTTCGCCACCGCTCTTTTAGATTGCTTGCCCTCCCGAAAGGCTTGGAGAGCCCAGTTTCTGGTCGAAAAGATGGTAAATAACAATTATTTATAAAGAAAAGCAAACACCTTTTTTTTCCGATTCGTGGCATTTCGGTTGATTGGAAAACCGAACGTCGATTCGCTTTGGCAATCGACCCGCACTTGATTAAACTTGATTAATCCGCTTACATCGGAAATAAATCGAACTAAGCTAAATTAAAAACGAAAAACAAAAACAAAAGAAACTAAAAGAAAGAAAGAAAAAAGTCTGGTTAGTTACTCAACAGAAACCGTCATGTGACCGACGTCTTTTGGCAGCATACCATGTTGGGGATGATAAAATGCAACAAAAAAAAAAAAAAAGGAAAAAACGGGTAATAAATAAATAAGTTACTTTCCTTGCCTTTTGTTGGGCTGTGATCGCTAGAAAAAAGTCAGATTTTTTCTAAAAATTAAAACAAGAACGAATATTGCTTGACACAAACTAAGGGATAAATTTAAGAAAACCATCCGCCTGGATGGTACAATGGTGAGTACGTCTGCCTCATACGCAGACGGTGACGAGATTGATTCCCGGTACCGGCGAAGAGCGTGGAAAAACCCTCCATAAGGAAAATTTCCCTGTGCTCTAAACAGTTAATTGAGAATGTAAGATGAGGGTGGAAGGTATATGAACTACTGGCCTGTAGATGACTTTGTCGAGTATAGACTAGAGAACCATTGTCCGATATCAGAAGGTAGGCTGTGGGTGTGCCACCCTTAAATCTATTACAACTATCGACAAGATCTTGAGTACACAATGGTGACTGTCTCCGATGCGTCAGCTGAGTGAGTAAATTAGTAACTCACTTTACAAATTGAACCTCTCACTAAAACTCTATTTAGGAAAGGAATAAAGCAAAAAAACAAAAAGCGTTTTGTGTAGACATAAGGAGTAAATGTTCAAAGTTGCTATCCTCGAGCTTAATTAGGGTACTCGTGAGACATACATACATACATAGTCAGCCAACCAGATAGCCAGCAAGACAAACTTGAAAACTAAAGAAACTTATGTTGACAGTTATGGTTGATGGTTTCAAAAAGTTGCGAAAAATAAACGAAATACGATATAATTTGAAATTTTCTTTAAGTAGTTTTGTTCTCATCTAAACCGCCCCCTCCGCTCAAGCGGAAAAAATCGGCATAAAAATAACTGTTTCTGATTTTGTTTGTGAGATTTAATTAACTCTCAGTGTCAGGATCAAGTATCGATTTCCTGATTATTCGAATGATCAAACTTTCTCTGATCAGAATCGATTTGAGCCATGATTCCTTTCACGTAAGAAAAAAATCTACCTACGCTAATTCAGTTTCTATCCGTTGATCTTAATCTACAAATATACGTAACTATATAGAAATATCTAAAAATTACCAAGAACTGCAGCGCTAAACGGATCATCAGCTTCCTAAGTCCACAGCTGGACAGAAGCCTTTTCCATCTCTTATGACTGGAGTGATTGTGCTAATCTTTGCCATGTTTTCTGTCTCACTCCTCCGTTCTGTGTCTGGTCTTTCCCTGCTGCGTTCACTGCTCCATAGGCATCAATCGGTCAGCCTTTTGCACCATCTATTATCACTTCTTCTCGCTATATGCCCCACCCATCTCCATTTTCATTTTGCATACCTACCTATACGGTATCTTTCTTGGATCCATGTTTATCTTTTTCACGTAGATCTAACAACAGACAGAGACAGAATTGTCGAATGCACCCAAGAATTCTATCAAAAGCTTTACCTCTCAGGACATGGACTACAAAATAACGAGCAGAATACGCAAGACGCAAGTGATCAGTTCGAGGATTTCCCAGATGTTACACCAGGGGAAGTAAAACAAGCTATTAGACAAATAAAGAAACGAAAAGCCCTTGGACCACACAGCATCACCATCAATCTACTCAAAAAGCTGGTAAGATCGTCACTAGAAAACTAGCTATTCTATTCAACTTATATGTAAAACAGAGTAAAGTCCCAAAAGACTGGAACACAGCAATCATAATGCTTCTACATAAAAGAAGAAAAGAAACAACTACAGGCCTATAAGCCTACTCAACTGCATCTATAAACTTTTCGCAAAAATCATCACCAACCGGATCACTAAAATACGAGATGAAAACCAGTCACTGAAGCAAGCTGGCTTTAGAAGAAACTACTCGACCATGGACCATCTCCATTTAATAAATCAGCTGAAAGAAAAAGCTGCATAACATAAAATAAAACTTGCTGTAGCATTTATTGACTTCAAAAAAGCTTTCGATTCAGTGGAAATTCCTATGGTCCTATATACGTCAGAGTCCAGCAACATGTATACAGCCACAGTGACTCATTTATCAGGCTCCATAAAGACTCTGAATCCTTCCAGCTCCGAAAAGGAGTAAGACAAGGTGATACCAGCTCACCCCAACTTTTAACAGCCTGCCTCGAGAAACTTGAACTGGAAAATAAAGGAATCGAAACAGACAGTCAATATCAGTGCAACCTCAAAACTGCAGACGACATCGTTCTTTTCACAGAAAACCTACACGATCTCAAACTAATGCTAGATGAATTAAACGAAGAAAGCAGGAAAGTTGGCCAACACATGAACTTCAGCAAAACAAACGTCATGTGCAACAATCACGTCGGTGATGAGAACACAACGATCAAGATCGAAGACGCAAAACTGGGGAAAATAGACCACTGCATCCATCCAGGACAACAAATCTCCATGAAACCCACAAAAGAAGAAGAAATCAAACGAAATCAAGCAAAGAATCACTCTAGATGGCAAGCATTTGGCAGAGCAAGCCCGACCTTCAAAAACAAGAAGATCCTATTAATCCTAAAAAGATGAGTATACAACCAATGCATTCTCCCGATAGTCACTTATGGAGCTGAAACATGGAACCTAACCAAGAGACAGACCTGCAAACTGAGAAGCATGCAACGTGACCACGAGAGAATCATGCTCAACCTCACATGGAGAAATCACAAGACAGCACAGTATATCAAGGAGACAACAGGGGTCCAATACATCAGAGAAATTGTTTGGAAACTCAAATGGTAATGGACTGGTCATGTTGCAAGAATGTCAGACAACTGATGGACTTAACGACTTACAACATGGATCCCCAGAGATCACATGCGCAACTGAGGCCGGCAGAATACAAGATACAGAGCCAAGCTAGACATATTCAGAAAGTACAGGCTCTGTGACACCCACAATAAAGCGGTATGGTGAATCCTGGATAAGGTCTATGTCCAACGGCAGAAGAAAAAAGACTGATGATGATGATGAAGAGTTGTTCCTAACATCGATCTTTCCGTTACTCTCTGTACTGTTCTGAGTTTGTTCTCAAGTGGTTCAAAACTATTTACCGCAGGATCATTCAAATATATCATATCCAATAGAAAATAATGCACCAGCAATCATTTAAGGCTACATCAGGACGTGATTGAGCCTCATCAAGATGGAATAGGTTTGTGCTGTGTATCTCATTTGGTAGCTACTTTTCAGAGCTGAGAAAACATCACTAAGGGTTGATATACGTTGTTACACGATATGTTATCGCGTATGTGTTTATTCTCATACAAATGAAACCTAAACCAAATCAACGATTCCACTCGCATCAAAGATTCTACCTTTGCAAATCTAGTTCGTATCAGTTGATCTCAATGTACAAGGCTGTTTAAATATATTAGCTAATTTGTGTAGAAGAACTCAGAATCATACAAGGAGCAACCGAAGAAGAAATGTTTGGAATAACTCTCAGAGATAGGAAAGGTTCAACATGGATCTGAGAACGGACCAAAGTACAAGATGCCATAGAAATGATTGAGCATCAAAAAAGAGACTGGTTGGACACATAGCAAGAAGGAAGAAAAACAGATGTGGTAAAAGCTTAACGGTTTGATGTCCAAGGTATAGCAAATGCAGTGGGAGAAGACCAGAAATAAGGTGGAAAGGAGGAAGGAAAGTTTCTCAGTAATACATGGCTGAGGTTTAGCACGGTCACGGTCAGTATGAAAGGAGCCGAGGATGATTGATATAACTCGCAGTGTCAGGATCAAGTATCTATTCCCTGATTATTCCAGTGATCAAACTTTTTCTGATCAGAATCGATTTGAGCCATGATTTCTCTCATGCAAGAAAAAAAAATCTACCTTTGTTAATCCAGTTTCTATCAGTTAGGCTCAATGTACCATTACACCTGGATTAATGCTGAAAATTAGTTCCAAAACTTTTGAATTCAAAACTGCAATGTTCAGGGTCTTATTATAATTCAATATTTTTTTCTTTGGTTTATTCTTGGTTACATTAATTTGTCCAGCAATATCTTAAACGTACTATATTAAAACCTGCACTAATTAAAACTACACGATTCATTGTATCCCTGTATGTGAATATACAAACTTATCCGTCTACACAAAGAACAATGGAAAGAGCAAAGATAGGAATAACTGTTGAAGATAGAAAAAGATTGACATGGACCTGGGAGCAGACCAAATTGAGCGATATCATTGTGGTAATTACGCGACAAAAATGGTGGTTGGTTGAACACATGGTAACAGGTTAAATCAAAAAAAAAAAATTAACGAAGACAAAGTGAAAGAAAGAAAAGAAGGCAAAAAATATATAGAATTCATATTACACAGCACAGAGGGAAAACAAAGGTACAGTCAAAATCAGTAGGTCTCATAGAACCTTCAGCACAAATCTTTGGATCGAATTTTGCAAAATAAAATCATCGATTTCTATTGTGTATGCGTTCGTACGCTCTGAAAAAAAGGTCTGTTCATAAATGTTTTTTTTTCATTTCGTTTGTGATTTAAAAAAAATGATATTAGAATTAGATCCATAAAACTATATACACACTTCGAATCAGTATCATCTGGGGATAGTTTCGGTACCATATATTTGAACCTACACAAATGAGGGAGACAGTGCTTCTTAGAAAAAATCTGTTACTTAATAAACTTCTATTTAAAAATTCATCTAGTTATGTAAAATCATGGTAACTCTATGATCGAGTGGTTAGAAGCACGGAAAATATAATTAGTGAACTGCGTTCAAACCCTCAAAGAGGAACTTATATTTTTCTTTCAATTCTATATGGTATCAATCTATATTGTGTAGTAAAATCTTCCGGAAATTTCAGGGGGCGTTTTTTTTTTTACAATGTAACAATAATGCTAACCTAGACCCTTACATCCTATTCGTCATGTGCATTCCTCTCTGTTTCAGTACTCATGGCAGTCTGGCAGTATCTCTTTTTAAAGGAATCAAACTCTAACCCATTAAACATGTTCCTCGTAGAGCAACAAACCTAACCCTAACCTCTAACCCTAATCCTAATCTAAATGCAACTATAAAACAAAGGAACAATTTAAATCCGATAGTCTGCTTCGACGAGCGAACTACTGTTAGATTTCATGACTGTATGTACTCACTAACTGCAAAAAACTACTGAGCATAGCCCCATGAAGTTTTTGTGGATATGGATATGACGCCAGGAAGAGTTTTTAGCAAATCAGTTTCAGAAGACCATCCCTAAAATTATGTTTTCAAGGGTTGGGTTGATTTACAATACAAATTCATGTTGAAATGGACATAATTTTGTGCCCAGCAGCAGCTAAATGCAGAGCCAAGGATGAGTATATACTTAATGTCGTTTTTAAGAGGGTGTAAGATTTAGAAGAACATTGGTTAGTTTAGAGAGGAGCTGAAAGTAAGAGAGAATCTTTCTCGGAGTATGGCTGCAATTCGCCAACTGAAAATCTTTTTCTCTCACTGCCCCCCCCCTCCTCTAAGAACTTCAGCTCTAACTCACCCCCTTTCTATCAAAGATACGGAAACTGTTTGATTATTTAAACACTAAGCAGTGTCAGACCTGTTTTTATTGCACATTTAAAAAACAAAATGAAAATGAACAATATCTGATTATTCCTTTTCTTTATTTTTCTTTTGCTGTCAAAATGAATTACTGGTGAGTTGCTGAATATGGAAAAACTGGCTACCTTTCGGCAGTTTACGGAAGATTGCAGAAGAACTCTCGCTTATTAACAGACTAATTTGTTCTATGACAGTTTGAGATTGAAGTTGTAATGAACCTCACACCTCTGCTCACTCGATATTAGAAATGGCTGGCAAATGAAAAAATAATAGAATTATGGGGAAAAAAAACCCAGAAGTAAATAAAAAAATTAAACCATATTGCTATTTCTTTGAATTAAATTGTTAAATTCATTTTAGCTGTGTGCTTTTTTTAGCATTGAAGCAGGTAATGCAGCAGGTCTCTATAAGATATAATTTGCTTTCCAGTGTTGTTGGATTTGGAGTTCTTATCCTCCGGGCAATGCTGGGTAGTCCAGCTAGTTTGACATGATTTGGAATTTCCTTGGAAGTAGTTTCGTTCTCATCTGAACTGTTCCCTCCGTTCAAGCGAACAAAAAAGTAGCATGAAAATAACTGTTTCGGATTTTTTTGTAAGATTTAATTAACTCTCAGTGTCAGGATCAAGTATCGATTTCCTGATTATTCGAATGATCAAACTTTCTCTGATCAGAATCGATTTGAACCATGATTCTTTTCACGTATAGAGAGGAATTCTGCCCATATGTATATATATATATATATATATATATATATATATATATATATATATATATTTATATATATATATATCCTGAAAATCAGACCATATATGCGCTAATTCATTTCTTGGGTAGAGATCTAGCAAAAGCAATATTATCAGCTTAATTTTTATGTTTACCTCTGTAAATGATTAGAAACAACACATTAAAACATTTAGAAACATCTAGTTATTCTCAGGTTATATATCTAAAATCTAGGAAATATAGTAACTGCAAAAGGGATCGATGATCATTGTCAGTGTGTGTATAATGTATATACACCATTTGGGCACATATCTCGTCTGGTGGTATCATGGGGACAACGTAATGTTTATAAAGTCCCTTGGACAACTATTAGAAATTTAGTCATGTCTAACTATTCTCGTCTGTCCTTATAATTCAGATCTGTCGTGCCAATGCTAGATTACCTTACGTTGGCATGAGAGGTATTAGTTGAAAATAGACTCGAGAGGCATGACTACATTGTTTGAAAGGAGGGTAAGAGGAGACTTGATTAAAACTTTCAAGATAATAAATGTTTAAATGAAGAATCCAATGTTTAATAAGTCAGAAAGGAGGGGAAACCTACCTGCTAGGTATATTACGAAAACAAAAGCCCCAAAACAAATTGTTATTTTTCCCCGAAACAATTTCGAAATACTGGAATCATTCACCATCTTGCGTGAAAAAATAGTGCAAGTACAAATAGTTTTAAGAATAACTTAGATAGATTCAGATCTGGGGTAGGAAAGAAATTGATAAAGCCGTTTGGGATTTTGTCAGCTGGAATATGTGAAAGAATTTGGGGAAAATGAATTAATGAGATGTTCAAGGTAAATGTTTCATTGTGCTTGTAAGCTTATACATAAAAAAAACCTATTCATTTTTCATTTTCATTAAGTTTCATACATTTTTATTGAGTGAATTAATACATGTCTTAACGTTAGATACGTACTTCTAATGTAAATTGTTTACAGTGATGCCCTTAGTGACATTCTTTTTTATGAAAATAATAACTCGCCATCATAATCAATAACTGAATAACCATAGCGTCAAAATTTGAAGTCATGTAAAAAAATCCCATCAAAGAATAAATATGGTCAGAATAAATTTTATTTATGACATCCTTGGCGTTTTCCACTGGAAAACATCTACAATAGAGTAAAAAGCATCTAGGAATATCTAGATTCTGGAAAATCTAGATGTTATTAATAAAACTATAGCCGTCAAGATAAAGCCCTGGAAATATTTTTGTAGGGGTCTAATGGTGTGCTGATGCCAATTTGCAGGTCTATGAATGAAACGGTATGGCCAGGGGCGTTCGAACACAAATTCATAAACACATAAACACACACATAAACACTTGCATGTACCGTTTTTAATGGCCACAGTTGTTCAATAATAATAATAATAATAATAATAATAATAATAATAATAATAATAAAAAAAATAAGATGAAGACATTATAAAAAGCGCCCGAAGCAGTGCAACGAACAACAAAAAAGTAGCAAACGAAGGAGCAGCTCAGCAAAGAAAAAAAAGAAAAATGGGAACAGAAAAAACTACACGGGGAATTCAAAAGACGGATACAAAATGTCGTGGATAAGAAATAATGGACATGGCTACGCGGAGGAAACCTGAAAAGAAAAACGGAATCGCTCATCATGGCAGCCCAAAACAAATGCATAAGGGCAGACTATGTCTAGACGAACATCGACCAAACACTAACAAATAGCAAATGCCGTCAATGTCGAGAAAGGGGCGAGATATCAAACTACGTAATCAGTGAATGTAGTTAGACGACCAGGAGGAGTAAAAAAACAGACACGACAGGGTAGCAACAATTATACACTGGGAACTGAGCAAACGATCGGGATTCGACTATGCAGACAAATGGTATCAGCATAGGCCAGAGACAGCCTTGGAAAATAAGAGTCACAAATTACTCTGCGACATTGACATCGAAACCGATCCCCCCGTACAGGCGAAAAGACTAGACCTTGTAGCCGAGGACAAGGGAAGGGAACCTGACAAATAATAAACGTGATCGAGTCTGCGGATCACAGAATAAATATGAAAGGATCTGGCAAGATATCTGAAGGTGTGGAACATGAAAGTCAGGGTAGTACCAGTAATAGTTAGTGCACCCGGAACCGTAGCAAAGACACTTAAAACGATAATGGAGGAACTGGGGATAAGTGATAAGATTGGAACCACAGCACTACAAGGGACTGCACAAATACTGGGGAGATTAATGGGAATATGAGATTGACGTCTTCCAGTTGTTAGCAATAGCCTAACAGACAGGAAAAGGCGTGATGGAGACAGTACAAACCACAGCACTGTTGTGATAGGACGATATGAGAGGAGGGCTGAAGATCTGAGGGGAATTACTATCACTCAGCCTTCTGCGATAACCATCGGGCAACTGGTAGAAACTGTAAACCAGAGCACTGCTGTGGACTGTGAGAGTGTGAAGAGGAGGACTGGAGACCCGAAGAGACTTACTGTCACTCGACCTTCAGCGATAACCACCAGGCAACCGGTGTGAAACTATGAGCCACAGCACTGCTGTGGATAAGAGTGTGAAGAGGAGGGCTGGAGACCTGAGGAGACTTGCTGTCACTCAGTCTCCAGCGGTGACCACTACGCATTGAGGAGACGATGCGAACAACAACAACAACAACAACAACAACAACAACAACAACAACAACAACAACAACAACAACAATAATAATAATAATAATAATAATAATAATAATTAAACAACGTATAATAAGCTTAAATGTACATTTCTTTGTCTGTGCTCATGTATCTCATTGGTTAATTTACTTTCCTATTATGAAACGACAATTACATCAAATAAACTCTTAAGACTTTATGTCTGATCACACACTAAAACAGCTCGAGTTGAATTGAGGCTTAGAAAAAGAAATTACCCAATAAAATAGCTTCAGGTTCCTTAGTGTCGATGCACACATAAACAACATCGTTATTTTTGACGGGTACATAATAATAATAATAATAATAATAATAATAATAATAATGATAATAATAATACTAATGATAATAATAATAATAATAATAATAATAATAATAATAATAATAATAATAATAATAATGATAATAATAATAATATCACGACCAACTCTATGAAAGACCGGTAAGTAGACTTGATAGCCACAGGAGAAAATTTAGTAGAGGTAAGTATAAAAAAAAGGAATCTTCCCTGGAGATTCGCTGTCGCCACTACTAATTGTTCTAACTATGATACCGCTCAACAAAATCCTGAAAAACTGCAAAGGATACCAATTGTCTAAAACAAAGGGAAAAGTCAACCACCTAATGTACATGGATGATATAAAATTATATGCACCTTAACCCCCCAAAAGGGGTGGTACTTGAGACACTTTTCAACAAAGTGAAAGAATGGGATGGACTTTAGAATAGAAAAATGTGCAATTATGACAACGCACAAAGGAAGGCTCGCAACGGCAGAAGGAATCGAACTCCTGGACAGCAGGAAGATTAGAGCACTGACTGAACATGACCAATGCAAATACTTGGGAGTTCCCGAATGTGACACGATAAAACAGGAATAAATGAAGGAGAGAAGAGAGAATACCTCAGGAGGATAGGGAAAATATTCGAAACCAAACTAAACAGCAGGAACCTTATAAAAGGAATGAAAACCTGGGCCGTATCGGTAATATGATACACAGGACCATTCCTTAGATGGACAAAGAAAGAACAATTGATGGATTGATGGACAAGGAAGCTAATGACAATGTATTAAGCCTTACATCCCACAGATGACACGGATAGATTATACGTTAAGAGAAAAGAAGGCGGCAGGGGGCTCATCAGCATAGAAGACTGTGTCCAGAGGGCCAAAGCAGATCTTGAAAAGTATATGCAAACAAACAGCGCAACGAACAACCCAAAAGTAGAAAAACAATGGAGCAGCACAGCAAACGAGGAAAAAATGGGAACAGAAAAAATCATACAGAGAATTCAAAAGACAGATACAAGATGTGGCAGACGGGAGATCATGGATATATCTACGAAAAGGAAACCTGAAGAGAGAAACAGAATCGCTCATCATGGCAGCTCAAAACAAATGCAGCAGAACAAACTATATCTAAAAAGAAATTGACAGAACGCAGACAAACAGCAAGTGCCGCCTATGTGGTGAAAGAGATGAGACCATAAATCACATAACTAGTAAATATAGTCAACTAGCCCAGAAGGAGTATAAACACGGACACGATGGAGTAGCAACAATCGGAACTGAGTAAACGAATGGGATTTAACCATGCGGAAAAGTGGTACGAGCACAAACCGGAGATAGCTCTGGAAACCACAAATTACTTTTGGACTTTGACATCCAAACGGACCTCCTTACCCAAGCAAGAAGACTTGGACCTGGTAATCAAGAGGAAAACCTGCCAAATAATAGACGTGGCCGAGCTGCAGACCATGGTGTAACGAGGAAAGTGAGCGAACTGGAAAAATACCAGGATCTGGCAAGAGAACAAAGAAGGTATGGGATATGAAAGTCAGGGTAGTACCAGTAATAATAGATTCGCTCAGAACTGTGCCTAAGACAATGAGGGCGAGATTAGAGGAACTCAGGATAAAAAGAAGGACTGAGACTATGCAGACCACAGCACGGTTAGGAACTACACGAATACTGAGGAAAGTGCTAAAAAAATGAGATCTACAACCCCAGCAGTTAGCAGTTCAGCTATGACCACCGGGCAACTGGCGAGAAAACGGTAAACCACAGTATTGCTGTGGACTATGAGAATGTGGAGAAGAGGGTTGGAGACTTGAGGAGATTTGCTGTCACTCAATCACCAGCGATAACCACCAGGCAACTGGTGTTAAATTGTCAATGATAATAATGATGATAATGATGGTGATGAAGTCATACAACTGTTTTTATTTAAATTTCAATTACTTTTATTGACTGTTTTCGGGGTGAGTGTGTGGGGTGATCCCGATCATCTTTCCCCAATCACCTGACCCGCTACTTATTTTCGAATATCTGGTGATATATTGCCTCATTCGTGTCGTGGAAATAACGCCATTTTCTCCTGATGTGGAAACTAACTTACGTCATCACCCCATTATCTGCTGTTACCTAAATCGTTATTGTTTACGTTTCATTGCGATTTGATTATTGACATAACGTGTCCTCGGCATTCCTTTCTTACTGGCTTCGTCATAATCTTTTCAGTCTGGCAAAGCGTTAAATACTTACACAAATATTCGAGTCCCCTAAAACATAAAATCCACGCTGTAGCTTTCACTGCGTAACAACCCTTTGCTTGGGGCTTTAGATTCGTTCTTAAACGAAAAACAGCGCTACGGGAACAGCATTATATAGTGTCATTATAACACCGCAACAACAGAGATTGTGCCAGCTATCATTCAAAATATATGATGCCATTATTAAGGCTCGACAAGATGGAATGGATTAGAGCTATATATCTCATCTGGTAGATCTTTTCCAGAGCTCATGAAATAACACTAGGTGTCGATATATATCACTACATTAAATAATATTGTATACGTGTATGTGTCTATTCCCAGACATTTAACATATTAATCGGTGTCGAGATGTTATATGGTATTGATACAAAAAAAAAGCCTTCAGTTGTTGGTTTTCATTAAGAAAGCCAGACTTGATGTAGAATTAGGACTAAATTCGTTCATATAAACAATCATAATCAAGTATTTTTTAAGATTAATTTTGTATCTAAAAATTTAACTGTATCATGCTATATATATATATATATATATATATATATATATATATATATATATATATACACATATATATATATCTATATATATATGTATATATACACACACACACACACACACACACACACACACACACATATATATATATATATATATATATAGATAGATAGATAGATAGATATATGTATAAATATATATATATATTATATTTATATATATATATATATATATATATATATATATATATATATATATATATATAGTACAAATCAGGAATCCAATATAATATGATATAATATAATGCAATATCCGATGTATGGTGGGTTTATTTCATAGAGTGGTCGATACATTCAACATTAAACATTAAGTCAAGTTAGAATAATGGTTAAAATAGGATGTAATAAAGGATTTACTACACAAACAGGCTCATGATTTTACCCTGTTTGAGCTTTTCCATGCAAATGATTCAATTTGATTTTAAGATCCCTTCCTACGATATTTTTTTTGGGGGGGGATTTTTTGGGTTGAAAACCTTCATCTAATTCTATTTATATATCTTTTCTTTTTCTTGTTCATTTATTGGTTACTGCTTGTTATATTTTACATAATGGAGATAGATTACTGTCTGGTAGTTATAAATTAGCAGGGGATACTCTAAACACTTTCTTGTGTTATCATGTGTTGTTAAAACATAAGCTCTTTGTGGTATGTTTCCTCTCTGGAAGTATTTTATTCTTTTATCTGCTCCCCAGTGTTACAGTTTGCTTTTACATGACCTTTGTTGTTAGTTTAATCGTTTCATCCAAGGTTTGGTTATTTTTCTATATTTACAAAACAATTATGTGAAGGTGATTGGGTTTTCCTCAAATTGGCTAAATAATAAGAATGTAAATAGTAATGCTGCTACTACTATTGTTGATAACGAGAGGAATAAGATGGCTGATAGCTACGGTGGTTAAGTTTTGTAAACCTGTATTCGGAGTGTTAAATTATGTTTCTCAAGAGAAATTTTGAGTAGTGCTGGCATTTTAAGACTACTTCATTTTTCTATTTAATCATTCTGTTTTTTTCCCCATTGCCAAAGGTGAGGGCTTCAAATGTCTCATTTAGGCATAGGTAACATGAGGTTTCTATGATTCGGCATATGTGTGTTTGTTTTGATATTTTCCATTTTACTGTGGGTGCAAGGCCACTATCTGTCAGTCCATAGTAATGTATTGGAAATGACAGGGTGAATTAGACGACAGAGTTTCTGAAAATATTGATTTTTTTCCGATGCTTACTCAAACAGGTCTGGCTAGTCACACAAAAGAAACCGTTTTTCGGCAACATGCCATGTTGGGGTGGTCAATTAAAAAATAGAAAAAAGGAGTGATTTGAGATTAGGTTACTGCTCTCACCTTTGGCAAGACATGACTAAAGTTGAAAAAATGAGCATGGCACAAACTAAGGGTTCAATTTACTTGGATTGCAAGTTGAGCACCCTAACAAAAACATATTTTGAGGGGGAATTTAAAAAAAAGCGATGCCCACTGATTTTCCAAGACATGATAATGAGTAAATATTTAAATATTCAGCCCTCTGGCTCCATTGGTACGACCTGTACATACAGAGCCAGCCGGACCAACTTGAAACTTTGTTGGCAGTTTAGGTGACAGTTTTTGTTGACGGTTTTTCTATCATATTGATGTATAAAGTGTATTTCGATTGAAATGACAGATTTTATGATACAGACTCACCACAATTATCCGAAAAAATCTCTTGGTATTGTTCAAATTAAAGGAAGTTGATAATTACATCAAATTAGCGATATACACAGTCATTGTCGATAATAACGAAGATCTTGGCTCATTGTTTACTAAGGTTTATCAACGTACAATCCAATAGAAAACATTTTTCTTTTGCAGCAACTTCAAAAGAAAGAAAAATACGTACCCATGCCTCACATGAATGAATCACCGTAGCTGGTGCGTGTATCAAGACTAATTAACCAAAATACTGAATTACCTGAATTTTTTCCTGAAACAAATGGATCTTTTATCTAAAATTATCTAAAAAAATGCTTGCGCAAAATTTTGGTATTGTTATTCCAAAATGACCATAAATATCTCCAATGTACTTTTCCTTTGAAAACACATCTGGAGGCTCGAACAAAGTGTGGAACAAAGGGAGAAGAATGTGTAGCTCCACTGACTGGTGGATATAGCGATTTGTGGAGCTACGGTGATTCTACAGGTTTGGTTACTCACTCAATAAACACCTTCACGTAATCAACTTTTTTGTTAGCATGCTGTGCTGTGGGGTATCATTTAAAAAACCTGGGAAAGGGGGTGATCAATGAATAATTTACCTCTCTCACCTTTTGTTGGGTAGTGATCACTAAAAAAGTTTGAATATTGAAAAAACAAACATTAACTAAGGGATCAATTTAGCATAAATTTGCATTGCAAACTGAATCCCACCACTAAAAAACGTATTAAACAGAGATATTAAAAAAAAAACAAAAAAAATGCATTTTTCTAAAAATAATCAAGAACAAATGTTGAAAATTTAATCCCTCTAGCTCTATCATTACGGTCCGTACTCGTTATACATATTTCGCTGGCCAACCAGCTGGACCAACTAAGAAAAACCTGTGATGACAGTTTAGTGACAGTTTTGGTAGACGGTTTCAAATAGAAACCGTCTGGTAGCCAATATCTTTTGGCATCATGCCTAATTCGGGGTGATCAATTAAAAAAATGGAAAAAGGGTGATCAATGGATAATTTACTGCTGTAGTGATCTCTGGAAAAGAACGAATGTTTTAAAAACAACCGGGCACAAACAAAGGGATCAATTTAGCAAAGGCTTACATTAGGAATTGGACCCTCAACTAAAACGTATTTAGGGGGAGAGAATTTAAATAAAACAAAACATAAAAAAAAGAAGCTAGACCAACTGGAAAACTGAAAGAAAATTATGTTGACAGTTTGGTTGACAGTCTTGATTGACAGTTACAAGCAGTTTCTTGAGCTTAAAAATATCAATAAATATCCGTGTGCATAAGTGAATCATCGTAGCCTACGCATGTACCAGGACTATCTAAAAAAATACCAAAATTATTTAAAAAAAATAGATCTTTTATCTAAATTTATCTGGAAATTAAATCTTTTATCTAAAATTATCTAAAAAAAGATCTTTTATGTAAAAATATCTAAAAAAATAGATCTATCTAAGATTATTTAAGAAAAATACCAACCCTAGAGTTGGGCATTATTGACTCTTGTGGAGTACTCATGTAGATTTTCAAGGTTGTACCCTCCGCCCACGTATGTGACCAGGAGTGCCCGGAGAGAGAGAGAGAGAGAGAGAGAGAGAGAGAGAGAGAGAGAGAGAGAGAGAGAGAGAGAGAGAGAGAGAGAGAGAGAGAGAGAGGGGGGGAGAGGGAGAGAGAAAAAACAACCTGTAGCCCATTTGGCTGGTTGGTCGTGCCGTTTCTGGTGCTATAGAGATTCGATTTGTTTATATTGTTCATTCCTTGATTACTAGAAATCTAAAAAAAAGGAACTTTTATTTTTTATCTTAAGAAAAAAAAATGATGACTTTTTTTTCATGTCATGGGTATTAGTCGGAAGTGAGCACAAAATGTCTCCCCCAGAGAGTGAACACGGCTCGCCGATTTCATTCCCTGTCTCGTTAACAGCTTGGCTACCAAGCAACCAAATTTGGCAAAGGTAAAATGACGTGAACATTACAAAACAAGAACCATAAGTTCAACAATACGTCTAACACTGGTGGTAGTAGTAGCGGAAGGAAGAGGAGAGGAGAAGAAGTGTAAATAGTCTCCATTTGAATCAATTGATTCTCATACTTGGAAAATAAATTGCGATATGGAAATATTCTGCGAGTATTATTTTTTATAAGATCGTAAATGCATATTCTTAGGCTTTTTAGGCGGACCTCGTACATTTTAATATGACATCATAGAAGCTGGAAAAAATTGATTGAAATCTTTTTATAACTTTGCACCTCTTAATGACATCATCTCTTCTTTTCTTCCTCTTTCTCTTGATTATGGTAACTAGAACCAACTGACAGACCGACTGATCGACCAACCAAAAAGCGTCTTATTGAGATGTATGGGCACACCTACAAATCAATTATCTGAGCCCCCCCCCCCAAATAAGAATTCCTTCAAGTTCAAATCGTTCTGATACTAGAACATTATGTGGTCACGAATCAGTCACAGCCATTCCATAAATTATTTCAATGGAAATTATCAACATTTCCATTGCACTCCCACCGCACCCCATTCTCCACGTCACTTCCGCCCTCAACCAGAAATAAATGAATAAATAAATAAATAAAACTAAAACTGAAACTGAATTCAAAATTCAATCGCAAATGTTGAACGCGGGAAGTTGAAATTTAATTTTCGTTTGAACAACATATTTGCATCTTCTGCTCCAAATTGTTTAAAAGCAATTCGAGCGAGCGAACAATGAAAAAAAAAAAACAAAAAACAAAACGTCACGTGACGAATGATTCCTGCAGCCCCTATTCCCCCACCCCTCCCGCCCATCAAATCATACCGATTGACCCCTCTCTCCCACTGCCTCTCGTCTAGTGCGAGTCAAGATAACATCACTTCGCTATTTGTTTACGCAGAGCATGGCCAATTCTAATTGAACTTTCCAAAAAGGTGAACTGACAACATTGTTCTTGGAGAAAATTGCTTTGAAGATAATCAACACGATTTAAATTCAAATTTTGATTAGTCTGCCTTTGACTCACCAGCATTGGTCTGTCGAATTCGTTTGCTATCTCTTCCATTGCAGTAACGTCCTACACATGTTTAATGCACTTAGTAGAGTCAAATATAAGGCTACCATAGTGAGAGCCCGTAGTAGATGAGAAAAAAAAAACTAATCTTTTACATATAAGCTACTAAATCCCAGATGATCCTAATATCATCATCATCATCTCTTTAGCCTCCATCGTTGAACATAGACCTACCTCATGATTCACTACACCTCTCCATCATGGGCGTCGCGGAGTCAGCACTTTCTGAACTTGTCATCTTCTTATCTGCCACTAGCAGTTTCGCATATGACCTCTCGGGGTCCACGTCGTTAGCTGGGATGTCCAACAGTTGACCGATATTCTTGCAACAGGGTCAGCCGATTGCCATTAAAGTTTTTTGATTGATTTCATTACATAACAGTCTCCTATCTTTCCTCTCATATACTGACTTATGATCTTTCCGGTGCATGTCGCATGGTTCTTAGATTGAAGGTCAGTCTTTTGATTGAGTTCCATGATTCAGCTCCATAGGAGACTATCGGGAGGATGCATCGCTTGTAAACCCTTCTTTTTTGGACCAGTGGGATTTTCCTGTTCTTGGAGATTGAGCTTGCTTTACTGAAATCTTGTCAGTCTAAGGTGATTATTCACTTGATTTATGAATCAAATCCTCCGTGAAATCCTGTTATTCCTTCCAGAAGGTGAGAGCTACTTGAGCTGAACGCTGGAAATCAATCCATGGTGACGAACTCAGAAAACATTGCAAATTATTCGTTCAATGTTTAGTGGAGTAATTTCGATATAACTGAGGATCAAGTTTTTTTCCTTCTTAATGTTTATTTTTCTTTTCATTTTTTACCGGTTCTCGTACAACCAACGAAATTAAGTAACCTTGAGCTTGGTCAATTGATGGATAACTGTATTGGAATATCAGGTCTCTTAAGAAGCTAAGGATCATATCAAGAGCCTCTTGTCAATTCTCCTAAGAATGAGACCGATCTATACTCTATGCTTAATAACGCAATCCAAAAGCTTGCGTTATTGAGCGTACTAATCATAGAATCAATTAGAAAACTTAATCAGAGAATCATGACTTGATCATAGAATCAATTAGATTCCTTGATCAGAGAATCATAACTTGATCATAAAATCAATTAGAAAACTTGATGAAAGAATCATGACTTAATCAGATATCAATTAGAAAACTCCAATTCATTCAGGTCTTCTGATGCAAGCTACGAGAAATTAATGAAGAAAAAACCAATATTTCTAGTATTTTAAGAATATTTAGATTATTTTTCAGTTCTTGATTTTACTCACTCCCAATTTTCTGTACATATTTGTAGGGGTTCAAGGAGTTGAAATAATAACTAAAGAAATGCTCACGAGACATTGAATTACACACAGAACATCCGCGTCTTGTATAAATGAATCACCGTAGCCAGTACGCGTACCAAAACTAACTAAAAAAGATTTATGTATTTTTCTAAAAAATAGATATTCGATCTAAATCATTTTGAAAAATACGAGCACAAGATTTGGTCATAGTTGGTCCCAAATGAATAGAGATCCCCCGAGCACTTTTTTGAAAAAAAAAAAAAGAAAAGTTTTTATATGGTACTGACTGGTGAACACATGCAAATTTTCAAGGTTGTATCCCTCAAAATGTGACCAGGAGTGCTAGAAGACAGACAGAAGACAGACAGACAGACAGACACACACACACACACACACACACACACAGATGAGTAAAAGAGAAGAATCTGTATTCAATTTGGCTGGTTGGTCGACTGGACCCTTTGTGGGACTACAGTGGTCCGATTTTACATTAAAGGGTCCCCTTAGTAGGTGCATATCTGAAATAAAAGCTCGTTTCGAGTCTAGCCAAGGGTTAACGAAATTTCGCGAGAAAGATTCAAGGCAAAGTTAAAGAAACCCCGTTATAAGCCTTCACCGTCTGTTGTTGGACATGGCCCTCCCCAAAGTAAGAGAAAGTTGATGGATGATAGGTCTTACTCTGCCACGCTGGCCCATGAAGTTTAGACTTAAAGAAAGACTACTTGCTCTTTTTTTCCTTCTCTTCCTTTTTCTGCTACGGCCAACATAAGCAGTGGACACATAGTTAAAACCATGGTTCTTTTCTTTTCATTCACAAAATGCTGCCACAGTTAAATGTCACCGGAAACATCCTATGGAAAAATACATACCATTTGACCTTCTCAACAATATAGACAATTGTTTCTAGCTGATAAGTTTTGAAAGATCTCATTCTGAAAGGTATAATATATTTGGAATTCTATATAATGTCATCAGGATGAGAAATCATTTGTGCAGATAAATATTATATTCAATTTCGAAATGATATTTCTGGAGTGAATGGTACCGTCGAATATGGTTTTGATCACGTCTATCAATAGATTGCAATATGCTACATTTATTTATCTACCGATTTCATTCATATCTATCTATCTATCTATCTATCTATCTATCTATCTATCTATCTATCTATTGATCTATCTATCTATCTATCTATCTATCTATCTATCGATCTATCTATCAATCTATCTATCTATTTGACAATTCATATGTACATATCTATCTCAATTGCTTCAAATATTCGTTGGCATATATGTATGTGTGTGTGTGTGTGTGTGTGTGTGTATATATATATATATATATATATATATATATAGATGTATATACATGCATATATCTTAATATGTTTTTATGTATACATCTATCTATCCCAGTCTCTTCATATCTATCTATCTATCTATCAATCTATCTATTTCAGTCTCTTCATATCTATCTATCTATCTATCTCAGTCTCTTCATATCTATCAATCTGTTTACCTATCTATCTATATCACTCGTTGCAAAAACAAAAAGAATGAGATCAATAGTCCAGTCACCTTTTTTTTTTTCATTGGATGATAATGACTCTTCCCCAAATGATAGAAGTCAACTTTTACAGTCACACTTATCAAGTGCACTCTGTCACGCACATATCTGCGCACACACATTCCAAAAGCTGCTTCCAGAGTTGTTGCTCGCGACTCCGAACGAAACGAGAAACACTACACGCATGTCAATGGTAATAAATGTCTTACATTTGAAAGGATTTTTATCGCACACTTTCGAAAATAACTTTCTCAAAAAAGTGAACGCATACCTCTGTTTTCAAACTGGAAAGTTTATCCAACATACTCAAACCGTTGAGAATATTCTAGGGTGAAAATTAAAATTTATTGTCATCTCCACATTCATCGGTCGGCCAAACGCATGAAATCCTCGAAAGAAAAAGAAATCAAATCAAGAATTGATCTACACCCAGGTGCCAAATTGCCACTCCCCGCTTAATAATTTGGGAAAAGAATTTCCAAAGCACCTCACTCTTATTAAGACTCTTCATGAATTAATTTTCAGAGTCAAGCTCTACTCTCTCCCTCAAAATATTTGGCAGGAGCGTGGGGGTGCAACTACAGAATCTCAGTAATTCTAAAATTTTGTACCCTCAAAAGAGTTTCCAGTTTAATATTACCTTGAAAACAAAGGAATTTTCTTGATTCTAATAATACTGTACGTTTTTACTTGTCATGTGCCAGTCCCCTACTTTTGATAAATCTTTCTGTAACGACTTTATTTCGTTCAGATCCCACAAAATTGTGCCAGTGTCCATAGCTTATTCCATTCCTGCTTATAAAATTGAGGCACTTTCCAAACCCCACTGTTGATTCCGAACCCCTGCTTATCATATTGTGACAGATTTTCTATCCATGCTTATTTTGACCCTGGCAATTAAGCAACTAAGTGTAGGCTGGCGAGCTTTCGATTGAGTAAGCTCAACCAAGAACAAAATGATCCCACTAGTCCAAAAAAGAAGTGTATACAACCAATGCAACCTCTCGATAGCCCCCGTGGAACTGAAACATGGAACCAACCCAATGGACTGACTGTCAAACTGAGAACCATACAACATGCACAGAAAAGAATCATGCTCAGCATCACTTGGAAAGATCACAAAATAACGCAGTAGATTAGAGAAAAACAAAACAAAACAGGAGCCAGAGACATCATTGAGACCATTAGCGAACTCGAATGACAATTAGCAGGCTATGTTGAAAGAATGGCAGGCAACCAATGGGCACCCTGAATCACTACATGGATCCCCAGAGATCATATGCGAAACTGTTGCTGACAGATGTTAAGATTGTGTTAGGATTTAGACAGGTTCAGGAAATATTGGCGCCATGACACCTGCAATAGTTAGATCTGGCGAATCTTTGTGAAGTTCCATGACGGATGTAAAAAGATTATTGTGGCTGCTGCTGCTGCTGATATCGCTGGGATTTGCTCGACCAGCTGACTAGGCGAATGGAACTCAAAAAGCTAATATTTTAAATACTTTCTTTCCGTTTGTTGGATTATGCATAGAAACCTTTGTTTTAATCGATTGGGATGGTGATGCTCTCTACGCACTTGACCATAAAGATGATCTGCAAGACGTGTTGACCATCAGTCTATGCTACACGATTGTTAACCATCAGTCTATGCCACACGATTGTTAACCATCAGTCTATGCCACACGATTAAATTTAGTCCTCTCAAGGGCGACAATAATAAACTCCCCCCTGCGTAGATTAGAAAGTAGGTTTTTATTGAGTGAATTTCTTGTTTTAATCTCTCGAAATCAAACCGCACATGAAAATTTGTTAGTTCTATTAGATGGGATCAGCACTGTATATATTAGTCCCCAGCAACCGAAATCGTCAAGATAGGTTTCTTCAGTTGTTAAGTTAGTCTGGCTGTCTGGCAGAGAATGTCTGTATCTATCACGTGTACAGTCCGCCCCAATGGTGCAGGAGGGATCAGAATTGAAATTCCTCTTCATTATGTCTAGAGAGCTTTCTTTTTCTAAATAGTTTTTCAGCATGGGCTTTCAATCTACAATGTAAATTTACGCTAGATTGGAGAAATAGTTTTGAAAAATTGAACTTTATTTTAGAGATCACGGTTAAACAAAAGGTGGGAGAAGTGATTTATCAATTGATCTCAATTTTTTCAATTTCTTTTTATTGATCATCCCCAGCACTATCAAGAGATGTTGGTCCGTGACAGTTTCTATTGGTCGATTAACCACATGAAATTTCTTGCCTGCGCAATGAAACCTGGTAATAGACACTCAGCATTCAAGAAACTAAACAAAACAACGAAAAAAGAAAAAAGCTAGAAAAACAGGTCTTATTAGACATCGTCTCGTGACCAACGTCTCTTGGCAGCATACTGTGTTGGCGTGATCAATTAAGACATTGAATAAGTTCCTTCTCTCGCCTTCTAATGGGCAAGGGTAACAAAAATATCTAAATTTCAAATGCAATAGAGTATAAACTAGGGACTAATTTAGCATAAAACTACATCACAGATCGAACCTAAAACCAAAAAACCTATCTAGTGCAGGATTTTGACAAAAAAAAAATCACGTTTTTTGACATGATAAGGAGTAAATGGTCAAATTTTCAATGATTAAACTGAGGTGTAACTTCAGCATAAACTCACATTGCGAACTGACCTAGCCTAAAAACTATATATATATAATATATATATATATATATATATATATATATATATATATATATATATATATATATATATATATATATGTATATATATTTGTATATATATATATATATGTATATATATGTATATATATATATATAGCTGATATATATAGCTGATATATATATATATATATATAGCTGATATATATAGCTGATATATATATATATATAGCTGATATATATAGATAGCTGATATATATATATATATATATATATATATATATATATATAGCTGATATATATATATAGCTGATATATAAATATATAGCTGATATGTATATATATATATATATAGCTGATATATATATATATATATATATATATATATATATATATAGCTGATATATATATATATATATATATATATATATATATATATATATATATATATATGTATATATATATATATATGTATATTGTGTCATCCACAGAAAGCTTTTTCGATGTATTTTATCTATAGGCTATAGACTTTACGTTATCTCATCCAGTACCGCAAGGCAGAATTGAAACCTTCACTTCAGACCGATATCCTACCTCTGGACAACAGAACTAGACAGTCAGTAAAGCTGAATTTAAGCGATTTATCTATTTACACAGAAATTCCTCATCCACCAAAGTGCTCTATAGGTAGAAGTAAAAAGAAAATACGACTGTTTTTGTTGACATAATAAAGAGTAAATGTAGAAGTTTTCACTCCTCTGACTCCATTGATGCAGCCTGTACGCGTGATACATACATGCACACATAGCCAACCAAACTGACTTGAAAACTGAAGAAATCTATTTTGACAGTTTGGTGACGGTTTAGTTATACGCTACAAAAGAAAAGAAGAGAAAATCCGCTAATTTTTATATGGAAGGTCAAACTATTTGTACGTTTTTTTCCAACCTGTTAAAGATTTGAAAAATGTTGGTATTCTGACAGACTCCATCCCAGGCGCTGCCCACGTAGTTTTTCGTGACGGTTGATTGTCATATGTACCTCGTTGAGGTTTCCTGTAAAAAATACTCAAGTGGGAAAATAAAATAGCTACAAAACTGAAAATATTGTGAATGAAGAAGACAAAAAAAAAAAGAGAAAAAATGGGAAAAGATATCCGCACAATGTCAGAAATATTAGAAACCATCAGTCAAAACTGTCAACGTAGGTTTCTTACAGTTTTTGAGTTGGTCTGGCTGTCTGGCTAAAAAGGTTTTTATCAAACGTTCGGGCTATAGCAATGGAGTTGAACCGTAGATAATTTAAACAATACTCCTTTTATTCACAAAGATTTCCGAACGATTGAACTTCCAGTTTGTGTAGTTAACACGACGTTTCGGCCGATTCATTTTACAGCCTTCAGGTATGATATTGTAATGTGATGGTGATTAACAGAATTTTTCTTTAAACGTTACAACCTCTTCAATTATGATAACATAATATAATATAATAATTTAAAGTCAATTTCCTCTTTGAATTTCCATGAAACTTCTCGAAGCTATAAACAGTATATTTACTACTTATGTCTGAAAGAGGGGTTTACTTTGACTTTTTGAAAATTACCCCCCCAAAATGGTCTTTAGTCAGGTGTTCAATTTATAATGTAATTTCATGCTAAATTGGCGTCTTTGGGTTTTATGTTCTGTCTGTCTGGCGGTCTGATCATTCATATCTCACGTGTACAGGCCGCTCCGATGGGGCAAAAGAGCTGAAAATTAGAAATTTCCCGAATCGACTTCTAGTGGGGGCTCAATTTGCAATGTACATTTATTTTAAATTAGTCCCTTAGTTTGCATCATTAAGCAAAGGTGAGAAAAGTACCTTATTCATTTACTGGCTTTTTTTTCCAAATTTTTGATTGATCTCCCCAACACGGCATGAGGCCAGTAGACGTTGGTCACACGACGGTTTCCATCGAGTTACTCATCAGACCTGTTTCTGTACAAATAGAAAGGGACAGAGATTAAAGACAGAGAGGGATATGGAGAAAAGAGAGAAAGTGATATATATATATATATATATATATATATATATATATATATATATATAGAGAGAGAGAGAGAGAGAGAGATAGAGAGAGAGATGCAAAGAGAAATAGAGAAAAGGAAGTAGACAAAGGGGGAAGAAAGATTGAAAGAGAGCGTGGAGAGATAGAGAGAAAAGGAAGAAGAAAAAGAAAGAGAAAGGAAAAAAGAGAAAGAGTGAGCACTTCTTTTTTTGCTCTTGTCAGGTAGGATATCTGCTCCCTTTTCATTCTTTCTTTCTTTCTTTCTTCCTCTCTCTTATTTCCCTCTTATTATTATCTTCCCTCTTTTCTCTTTTTGTCTTTCATTTCTTCTTCCCTCTTCTTTCTTCAGTTGCAGCAACTGAGATCATTGATTTAGTTTCTCAACACCTTTCTTCATTCTTCTTCTTCTTCTTCTTCTTCTTCTTCTTCTTCTTCTTCTTCTTCTTCTTCTTCTTTTCCTTCTACTTCAAAATATTCTTCTCCACTCAGGACTTAGACCATGGCTGCCCTTTCTGTCAGGACGTTATTTTAATTCCATCACCGAAACAAAGTTCAGCTATCTGTTATGATCTTGTCTGAACTTCCGACTGCCTCTAAATCTCGCATATTGGATTCTTCTTACCCAGTTTTATACCGTAAGTTTGCCAATAGACAAGCTCAATGAGATTTTGGTTGATTTGATAGCCTACTGCTCACCTAACCCTTGTGGATCTTTAAAAAAAATGTTTGATGGCTTCCAAAGAAGCAGACGATAAGAGAGCAGAGCTGCCGCTTCTGACAGCTTGGCGAATTATGGTATGGTCAACGGACCGACAGTTAGTGTAAAAATGAAGGATGCTATAATTGAATGCAGATTCATTCAACAAGCATGTTCTCGACTGAATGATCTATTCAGGAATACTCCGCTTAGCGCTACTTTATTTAACGTTGATTCACTGTAGCGTCCTTTGTTATACAGGGTAGCACAAAAGCCATGAAAGAGATTAGAACATTCATTTCTTTTTAGTTTTAAGGAGTTGAAAAAAGAATGTTTTTAAATATTAAAATCTAAAGCAAATGGGAATGTGAAAAACTTTTGTACAGATAATTGTTTTTTTTTTCTTCTGATGTCCGCCATTTTCAACTACAAAAACCCATATTTTCTCAATAATGTTCTGTATAACATTTCAAGTTACTCTGTACATGTACGAGATTTCAAGCATTTCGGACTCAACGTGGTCTCCCAGTGCGTGGGTGATCACTAACGCTGTTCAATTCTTGAAAAACATAAACCAACAACGAATCATGGACTCAGATGGCGCTGTCCGGCTCGTTCAAGTAACGGGAATATGCGGCCTTTTAATTAAATTGGATTATTTTAGTCCCTTGCTCAGTTTCAACAATGAATTCCTAAGGGTTCCTTTATATCTGAGAGGAGGAAAACAACAACAAAAAAATTTAAACAGAAAAAGTTATGATCCCTTCATGACTTTTGTACGACTTTTTACTAGATGAAAATCTGGAGGATTTCACAACGGTATGAATTACGGTACAATATATAGGTGGATTTAACAAATGACAGATGAATTATGGTAAGATATACTGACGGATGGGAATCAGATTATCATTATGAGTGCAAATGAAAATCCCACCTTATTATCTATTATCCCCAAAGTACAAAAAGCTTTTTCTTGAAAACGTGCCCCTAGGGAGAATGCGTGCCAAAACTGGTCGACTAATAGACAGACACAAAGACAGACTCCATTAAATTACGTATATGAATGTATGACAGTGTGTAAAGTTGTATTGACTGTTTAGCTGAATGATAAAAGCAACGCTACGGCGAAGCGTTTCCGCTATCAGTCGCTGGTTTGCTTCCTGCAGCAGCCTCATTTTCTTAAAATATTTATTTTATTTACTTTATCAATGCCAAATAAAACATTCACCGTGTGATGACTGGAGAACATTTCAAATTAAAGTTTCAATACGATATAACGCAATATATATATATATATATATATATATATATATATATATATATATATATATATATATATATACACACATACACACACATGTATATATATATATATATATGAAAGATGAAAATGTAGAATCCAGACCTCAAAATTGATTTGGGTGAGAGTCGTGAATTTTCAAATGACACTGCACATGACGTCACGTGCCACGTCAAGTTTCCGCCAACGTTCAGTATTTTTACGCAAATTCGCCTTTCATTAATCCTTGGCATTTATGCATCATTTAAACATCAAGTTTGCATAAATGCCGGTGTAGAAATATGAAAAAAATATAAAATATTCAAGTATTGAATCCTTTGATTTGTTTTGTTGACCGAAGTGCCCAGAAAAAACAACTGAAAGCTTTCGGAATCGCCAAATAGTTTTATTAAATCAATGCCCGGATGCATAAGATCCTCGTCTTGATTGAATTAAATTAGGTTTTAATTAAACTATTAAAACCATTTATTTATTTATTTTGTTCCACAAAAATGTGTCCGTGTAACAATTTATCAATATTAATATCCCGACGAAACACGTAATGTCATATACAGAGTCGTTTGAAAATTTGGGCTTTCGACTTGAATTAATTTTGAAATCCAGATTTTACAATTGATCTTTTTAATATATTTGCAGTAATAATAATAATAATAATAATAATAATAATAATAATAATAATAATAATAATAAGAAGAAGAAGAAGAAGAAGAAGAAGAAGAAGAAGAAGAAGAAGAAGTAGAAGAAGAAGATAATCACAGTCGGTAACAGCGCTAACAATGGAATCGGCTACTGAGTTCAAGCTCATTTGTAATAATGCCCATGGGGAAGACATGAATGTATCCCCCCCCCCAATACAAAACAAAACATGGATAAAATATCTGGTCAGATTGACGCTCTATCCTTGGAAGGAAACAAGGTAAGGAGAAGGACAATCCTAATTTCAAAACAGGGTGTGGAGCGTCTTCAAGGCGATTTGACACTTAATTTGATGTCATTTCGGCAGCTCCCGCAGACTGGCTGACGCCAGACGTATCACTCTCTGCTTTCCCCTGCGAGGCCGGAAAGGAATCCTGACGATTGGGCATCCTCAGATCTCCACACACTTCGCCTAAGCATGGGTCCTGTAGAATACGTTCCATCGTTAATAAAGACAGAACGAGACCATTATCATACGTGCGAGGGTATATGTGTGTATGTGTGTGAATTGCAAGCTTGTAGCATTTATGCTTTTGAAGTTATTCAAAATTCAAGACTGTTCTAAAACTCTTCAGACACCTTATACTCTCGACCTCCTCCTGGGATTTCGTTTACAGTTATTGACAGGAACAAACTGAAAATCGATTACACCTGAAATAATTGAAGTTTCTGCAGGATTGAAACCGAAATGGTCCCAATCGGCTGCGTTCGTAAAAAGGTCGAAAGTTCGGCTGCTGTGTGCGATATTTTGATCTGAATTCTAAAATTACTTGGGATCAAGTTTGACTTTTCGTCAATAACTGCGTCTACACTTATTAAAATGTATACCCACTAGGCATGCGCAGAATTCTTCCTGATTTTGACTTCCGAAAGAAACGTGGTGATATCCGATGGGTCACTGGAACGGATCTCATTCTCTTTTACCTTTGCCCTTGCTTTTGTTTTGAAATGCTCACACGAAGCAAAGATGTCAAAGAAAAACTGTCATCATACGTTTCTTCAGTTCTTAAGCTAGTTTGTCAGGCAGTCTGGCTACGTATCAATCACGCTAAAGGGCCTCAGCAATCGAGCTAGGAGGCTTAAAGTCTAAACATTGACTCTTTGTTATGTCTGGAAACATATTATTGCATATATATATATATATATATATATATATAATAATTAATAATTGTGTCATCCACAGACAGCTGTTTCGTTAGGAGGCTGGTATATATGCATGGCATATATATATATATATATATATATATATATATATGCCATGCTCTTCCAACATGGAATGGAGCACTCTAGTGGATGATGAATATATGCGATACTAAATATATCGCTTAAATTCAACCTTACTGGCCAGTTCTGTGGAGTAGAGGGAGGATATATATATATATATATATATATATATATATATATATATATATATATATATATACTCCAACTTAGAGCTTTTGTCCGCTGCTCATTTTTTGTTTATTGATGTCTCTTCTCTGCAAAAAACCACAAGGATAATCGGCCTAATATTCTGCATGTAGATGGAGGAGAAGTCAACTTAAAACATACGCAATGTTAGGGTTGACCTCAGAGTTCATTCGATGTCATCAGAGGTCATTTCTTAGTCATCACTAATTTGCACCAAGGATGCTGAAATTCAGCATGAATATATCTTCTCACGGATCATAATCGATGCAAAGTCAACAGAGGTCATTTTCGGTCATTTAGAAACAATTTTAATTCGGTGACAATTTAGCTCTCATGAAACTGAAAGTGAGCATAGAATTCACATGCAATACAGAGGTGACCACTGAGGTCATTTGAGATCATCAGCAGCCATTTCCACTATTTTCTATTGGTATATCGAATATATCAGGTTTCGCGAAGTTGACCTTGGAGGTCATTCAAGGTCCCCTGAGGTGGAGTCTGGTCAAATATACAGAATTTTCCAGGTTTTGCAATAGTTTCGCACATATGTGACTAGCATAGAGGTAAATATTTTTGGTTAAGGTCAAAGGTAATGTTATATGTGACGTAAGAATTCATTTGATATCACCTGGGTTCATTTTTATTTGATTTTAGTCAATTTACAAAATTGTTCGCCACAAATTTTCACAAATGAGATCTATATTTGGTATAAAGTTAGATTCCTCTGCAGTCATGATACTTAAAAATGTGATGTTGACATCTACGTCATTTGAGTACACCATGCCATTCTTGCAAATTTTCCAAGGTGTTAGTCACAATGTTTCATTTAAGATGCAGAAATTTCATATGGGGTTACATCCCCACTCGATGGATGTTATAAACAAGTTGACTGCTGGAAGTCATTAGAAGTCACCCAAGGTTATTTCTGGAAATTGTAACAAAGCATAAGGACAATATTTGAAGATCAATGGCTTTTAGTTGACATCTCCATTCTTTTCCCAAGGATAGCGCTTCAATGGTTGTTCTAGGGTCGGATCTTGGCACACAATGGGAAAAGTACTTATCGAGTGGATCCAGAAGTCCCGTCAAACAAAGCAACGATATCATTTGTTCTTTTTTCTATGCATCAGAATATTTCTTCCCTTAAAGCTACCTTTGTAGCATGGTGTAAAAAATCGTTTTTCATCGGCTGTGTAGATATATAACAAAGAACTTATCTCCCCTGTTCGGTTGGATTTTGAGCTATCATATATATATATATATATATATATATATATATATATATATATATATATATATATGTATATATATATATATTGAATGAATATACAAATTCTGTCTATGACAATGGCATTCCCTCGTTTCACTATATTCGCTTAATACTTTCTTTGACAGACAAAGTGATTGAATCATATAGTCGTTTGTATATTCAAAAGATAATTTCTGAAATGCGACAGTTAGAGTGATTTGTAAATATTTACCTTGCAAGCATCATATGATATTATTTCAGGTTTGGTAATTCAGGTTACATTACCAATAGTTGCTTTTGTTTCTAATAGTTCTCTGGTGTTTATTTTTAAAAAATGTGAATACATAGATTTATTCATTCGTGGAATTGAAAGATGATATTTGTTTGAGTAATTTCCATCTTTAATTCACATCATTTACCTGTTTTCAAGCATGCTTTAATTTAAAAAAAACCCCACAATATCATATAATGCTTGCAAGGTAAATAATTACAATTTACTCCAACCGTCACATTTCAAATCATCGGGACTGTTATCTTCTGTGTAAATATACAACTGTCAGGCCCAGTTACGTTTTATATCTGAAGAGCTGAAAAAAAAAAAATGAAATGAAGGTAAACCACAGTACAGACAGAATTTATGTATTTAATCGATATATTTTCTCTACGCTAAGTATTGAGCAGTGTTGGAATAAAGATTTTTTTAAATAATATATACGATTTGCGGTATATATTTCAACCCCCAACACACCACACGCACACAGACATATACATGGTGACGCAAAACTCACAAAGGAGTTTAAAATGATTATATTTTTTTCTAATCGAATATTCTTTTTCCCTCTTCTCATGAATATAAAGGGACCTTTGGGAATTCATCATGGAAAAATAGACAACTGAGCAACGAACCAAAATAATACAATTTGGCTTTGAATAACATCAATCAATAAATCTAGTCCGTATTTCCGTTATTTAAGAATGCGGACATCGCCATCTGAGTCGTTGATTCATCGGGTTTATCAGCTCCGGATTTTTTTCTGGGAGGGAAAGGAGGTTATTTGAAGCTTAAGGTCTATGTTGAAAAAGCCATAGGCCGTCCTGGTGCTGAAGAATGGATATCCTTTAAAATGTTATGCAGAATGTTTCTGGAAAAGTGAAAATTTGTGAAATTCAAAATGGCGGGCATCTGAGAGAAACAATTTTCCGTACATACATTATTTAAATTTCCCATGTTTATATATTTCATTTGTCAAAAATATTTAAAAAAAAACAAAACACATTGAAACTGAAAAGATATGAATGTTTTAAACCCCTTTGTGACTTTTGCACCAAACCGTATAAATATTCAATTTATTATTCCCTTCATTCTTGTTCTCCCACATTTCGTTTCGTTGCCTGTTTATACATAACTCAAAATAGATGGTTTGCATAATTCCACAGAATGAATCGGAAATCTCTTTGAACACGTTTCCGACATTTTTCTTTCATTTCTGTTCACAAAGAACGCACCGTGCTTCCTCAAATATGACAAGATCAGCAAAACTATCCTCACCAAAGTCTATTCATCTTGTTCTTTATCGATAGTCTTTGATATAAGGCGCAACTAAAGAGAGAAGGAAACGAGTCTGGAAGTTAGACCATAGATGCGCTAGTCTTTTTCCTGTGTGCCGATCTCGCAAAAGCAGGTTTGCCAACTTTTTTCCAAGTTTACATTCAAAATTGAACCAAAAATCATTTTTAAACACGGAGAAAGATCGAGATTCGTCAGATATATCTAAAACCTAGAAAAATACATTACATATTCATTGAATTGGGAGTGACTTTAATTCTAAATATTAATTTCGTTGAAATATCAATCAATTCATAAAAGTATAATTTATTTCGTTGTTACAAATAAATGAAAATATTACTTATTTCATTGAAGATCATTCATATAGCAGTTTCCATCAAGAAGAGTCACCGAAAAAATCTAGATTTAGATGAAAAACATCTAAGTTATCAACGAGGGATGTTACGAATATTTTATGTCTGTCAGAGATAGAGATCACCGCTAGTGGTACCAGAGCATCTGAAATCATTATATGGGAACTTAATTAAGTCTGATTAATATGAATTTGAGAGAGAATACCTCTGCCAACAGCATACATCATCATCATCATCATCGTCGTCATCAGCCTTTTAAGGTCCGTTGTTGGACATGAACATTCCCAAGACTGCAATGCCAGACCTCTTTTCTTTATCTACCATGAACTATTTTATCCATAGCTTTCCCGATGGCATTAGTGAGAAGTAAAAATAAACAGTCACGGCCAGAGTTTGAACTCGTTCCGTCGAATCCATTCTCCCTGCCGTTAAGCACACGTCCACAAACAGAGAAGGGCAATCATATTTATCTCCCTTGATATCGTGACTTCGAGCATGCGCATCTATATATGTCTTGACTTATTATTCGTCCAGTGGGCAGCTTGATTTTAAACGTTCGTAAATCGCCTTTTTTTACTGCAAGTGGAATCGGTTGCTGTTATTGCCGGCGCCACCCAACGCCACCGACTATTCGACGTCACTTCCTGTTAACAGAGCGGATTCTGTACGAGAGCAAAACAGCGCCGTCGAAAGATTGCAGTAGAAGAAATGCTCCATCCTGGGGGGGGGGGGGGGCTTTTAACGAGGGAAAACAACAACAAACAATAAACTAACGATCAAATAAGCAAAAACAAAACGAAAGCCGAGAGTCCGACCTTTAAGTTCAGTCTTGTCAAATTATCGGAAAGCTCAACAAGCGATTTACGTCGCTGAATTGTACTTTCATTCACTCGAAGTGTTTCAGTATTTACTCAATTATCTCCCCTTTCTTGCTTGTCTTTTATATATTATCTTTTTATTTCTTTTTTGTTGTTTTTCTTTTCCCCCTTTGGAAACATTTTTTTTTGTTAGCACCCTTTCTTCCTTCCTTTCTTTCTCCCTTTTCCCTTTCTTTCTTTCTTTTTTTCTTTCTTCCTTCCTCTCCGTCTTCATCTTCCTTTTTCTTTGTTTGCTTCTTACTATCTTTTTTGTTTCTTTCTTCCTCCATTCTGTCTCTTTTCTTCCTCTCTTCCTTGCTTCCTTTTACTCTTCTTACTTTCTTTTGTCTCCCTTCCTTTCATCCATTCTTCATTTTCTCATTTCTTCCTTCCTCCGTTCAGTCTCTTTCTTTCTCCCTTTTTTCACCTCTTTTTTCTCACACTTCCCCCTTCCTTCTTTATTCCCCCTTTCATACCTCCCTCCTGCATTCGACCTCATTCTTTCTCCATTCGTTCCTTCCTGCCTTCCTTTCTCTCTTAATTCCCACTTTCTTCCGCCCCCCATTCTTTTTTCTTCTCTCTCTCTCTTGCTTACTTTGCTCTTTTTCTCTCTTTATTTTTATCTCCCTTCCTGCTACCCTCTTTCTTTTTCCTTCTCCCTTCCTTCTTTACTCCCTTTATTCCTCCCTACCTACCTTTGACTCCATCTTCCTTCTTTCCTGCCTTCTTTTCTTTCTCCGTACATTCCTCTCTTCATTCCTTCCTTCCTGCGTCCCTTCCTTTCTCACTTAATTCTCATTTTCTTTTCTTCCTTCTTCCTTTCGCCCATTCGTCTCCTCTTTTTTTTTTTTTTTACTTCGAATAGATCAATATTCATCAATATCTCTTCCGCCGCCATTTTATCCTCTTTCGCATTTTCTTTCATCTGCCAAAACAATTTCTCTTATTTTCTCAACACTTCACCCAAAAACATTTCTACTCTCTCTCGGAAAAAAAAAGAAAAAAGAAAAAGAATCCCAGGACCAAAATCTATTTTCTTCGTTTGCAAAAGCTTCCGCACGTCAAAGATATCTTTCACTGAAACTTCGTCAGACAAAATCTTTTTTTCCTTTACCAGAATTGCAAACATTTCCGTATTTTACCTGTAAAAAGGCGCAAGAGCGGAGACATGCGCATTGCAAATCACGTGTTCAACCAGAAAGTACTCAGGGAGCGCATTCTTCTACCAACGCCAATGTCAGGGGGAGTAACTGTGCATGGATTTAAACCAGAAATTCAATCAGTTCTTCTGTAGCGTTTCCATAAATATAATTGAAATCAATTGAGAACTTTCGGACTTATTGTGTGGGCAACTAAGAGCGTATGCACAAATATAAGGAAAAAACTAGGAAATATATCTCCGACTGAAAATTCCTGGACCCGTTCCCATATTTAATCGCCTTTTTCGTACTCCGTTGTCCAGCTTTCCACGAAATCTTTATAAAATTCATTCGGTACTTTCAGAGATATCGTGTGGACAGGTCGACGGACGCAAATAAATGCATATATCTCTCTAACTTCGTTTAAAGAGATGTGCGTGGTGGCCTAGCAGTTTCCGGCACAAAGAATGGACTCGATGAACTGAATTTAAGCTCTAGCTGAGACAATTTCAGTTCATTTTTTACGAAAAACCCATGGGAGAGGCATGCACCTACTTTTCGGTTAATTTATTGGGGGAATAAAGGAGGGCGAAATAAATAACACCACTTTCAGTGCTTTTCGCCTTTAAGTCTATTGCCTATATTACAAATGGACTGAGTAAGCTGTAATGTGACATTTGGAGTCCGGACAGGGACGACTGAAGACGTAGTCAGTGTAAGAGTTTATAGCAAAAAGGAGGATAGCTGACAATCGTGTTAAGAAATCACAGAAACACGCACTGAATCGATTGAACAATTGAAAACATTTCCACAACTTCAAATTATTGGTTTTTGGGGGAGAAGAACTTGAATTAATGGCCGATTTGATCTTCACCCTTATCATCATCATCAGCAGCAGCAGCAGTAACTGCAGGAAGAGCAACGGCAGCAGCCTTTTAGCGTTCGTCGTTGGACAGAGATCTTCCAAAGATTCGTCTCTGTGATGGGCGTCGCGAAGCCGATATTTTCTGTACTTATCTTGTTTGTCATGCCGCTTTTTTTTTAAAAGACTGTTCATAGTTTCTCAGACCCATGCTGTGAGATCTGAAATCCAGCATATATCGGGCATTTTGTAACATGACCAGCCTATTGCAATTTCAGTTTTCTTATATTTTTTAATGATATCTCTGACTTCTATTTGTTTTCTGATATAATGCGCAGTTTACAGGATTCTCTTCTGTGCACGTCGCATGGTTCTCAGTTTGGTTCTATGTTCCAACTCCATAGGTGACCATCAAGAAGATACATTTATTGCATACCCTTCTTCTTAAGACTGATGGGATTTTCTTGTTCTCGAAAGCTGAGCTTGCTCTGCTTTCAATGAACTAAAGCTGGAGATTTGGGACCATTGTTTCCGCTGTGTTGTGCTGCGCGTGCGCAAACACGTCTCTGCAACCAGCACACTAATGTGATTATTGTGGGAGCAAAACATTCTAGACTCCGAAGATAGCACATTAAGGTTTTATTGGAAAAACATTGATTCACTATGATGGATTCAAAAGTACTCATATAATTTTATCACTGGAAAAAAACCAAAACAAACCGGGCACAACATAAGTTTTTGCGCACACTGACAGCTAAAAATTAGAGGTGACATTGATAGGGATGTAAATCAGTCCTTTTTGCTCGTTCAAGCTGGAGGCAATAAACATCTGCTGAGTCTATCTGGGCTTATTCTAAAAGCTCGTAATGGACAAGGTTATTCCACTGACTGCTCAACAAATCCCTCTAGGATGAATCTTTAATTTTGATATGGAAGGTTCAAACTCAGTTCGGAATTAATTATATCCACTTTACGCTAAGACTCCTGGGAAAAGCATGAATCCATTTATTCTCGCCCGCCCCCCACTCATGGGTAAAATAGTCAGGCGGATCAGGCTTACTAGCCTTGGGAAGTCAACCAGTCTAGGAGAGGGACAACTCTGATTCCGAACCGGGGAGTGGGGCCCCCTTAAGGCGGTTTGACGCCCAATTTGGTATCTTTCCGACAGCTCCTGATGCCAGACGTATTGCTATCTGCTTTCCTCTGGGCCACATCAACGAGGCTGAGAGTAGCTACTCTAACGACGGGGCATACCAGGATCTCCATACGCTTTTCCTGAGCGAGTTCCCTGGAGGTGACGAAGAGATAGAACCGAGTCCATTCAGGGAGATCAAACATTTTATACAGCAATGTTTTGTTGACATCTGTTGAGGCCGATAAACGTCAAAGCAACAGTGATTTCAGCACTGCATCTTGTATTTTTTTCATTCATTTCGATCATTATGATATTTTTTGAACGGAGAGTCAGCAAACGTAATAATCTCTTGGATCCACGACTTGAAAGCACTCGATCAGCGCATACCTATAATAACACTACTTGAGAGACAATAATTGTGGATGGATCTGCCCTCAAATTCAATCACACCTTCCGTAGCCAATTACCCACCAATTGAGAACTTTTGGAGATATCGTGTGAACAGGCTTGAGTGTATGCATGAATATATAATAATTTTTTCCGTAGCCATTAGCACAGCCTTACACGAATTTTCATTGGAACTCATTGAGAACGTTTGGAGTTATTGTGCGAATAGTCATGAGCATATAGATGTATGTATAATAATTTCTTCCATAGCCTGTTGCCCAGCCTAAGAGAAAATTTAATTCAAATTCATTGAGATCGTTTGGAGTTATTGTGTGAAAAGTCATGAGCATATAGATATATGTATAATGATTTCTTCCATAGCCTTTGCCCAGCCTAAGAGAAAATCTAATTTGAACTCATTGAGAAGTTTTGGAGAAATCGTGTTAACAGTGATGAGCGTATTCATAACTGTATGAAAAAAAGAGAAGAATATCTCTCAATCGGAAGCAAATCCCTGGATTCGCCCCAAAGTTTAACCACTTCTATATGCTCTCTCTTCTAGAAAATTCCATTGAAATTCATTGACCAATTTTCAAGTCATCGGGTAGATAAACAGAAAGACAGAGAGACAAACAGAAAGACGTGACCGGAAACAGACGAGGTCTTTCCCCCCATAAAGCAACCGAAATATTTCATAAACATATTTGAAACCTCTACCTTCAACATTATGACACTTGTCTACATCAAAAATAATCTCCTGCCCAATCGATAAACCGTTACCACCAAACCGAATCCGGAGAGTAAGGTAGCTGAGGGGGGCGAGATTAGTCTCGTGCTTCGCGAAAGAACCCGTATACCTAGCAGTAGACGTAGTACAGATTTTACAAGCATAATAATAATCATCATCATCATCATCATCATCATCATCATCATCATCATCCTTTCAACGTCTGTCGTTGGACATAAACATTCCCCAGGATTCGCCACATCTCTCCTCTCTATTGTGGGCGTCACGGAGCCAGTACTCTCTGAATTTGTCTAATTCGTCTCTCCATCTACTACTCTGCCGGCCTCGGTTGCGCATATGATCTCTGGGGATCCATGTTGTGAGTCGCGATGTCCATCGGTTGTCTGCCATTCTTGAGACTAACAAACTGAACCGAAAGTCAAAACAGACATAAAAAAAATACGAGATGTCAACAGAGCACTGTTCCTGGGGAAACTGTATATCCTTACCTGTTGATGAATAGAGTCGAAGATATCATAGAACTCATTAGAAGACTCAAATAGCAATGGGCAGGTCATGTTGCAAGAATATCAGACAAAGACTACATGGATCCCCAGAGGTCATGTGCAAAACTGTGGCGGACAAGAAATCAGATGGTATGATGGTGTAAGATATCGTGAATCTTAAGGAAAGTCTATGTCTGACGTCAGATGTTAAAAGGCTGATGGTGAAAACCTAAAATGTTCTTCAATTGGGTTCATATCTAATGGTTGACCAAGACAGAAGCAGATTTCAAAAACCAGATTTTGGTGGATCAAGCAGAATGGTAATGAACATTGAAAAAGATTCTCTAGACATACAGACGCAACACACAATACAGATTACTAGTATAGATTGAGCATCTGAAATTCGGTGATCTGAAATTATTTTCTATAACTGAACCACCATAGTTATCAAAAATGGAAAAAAAAAGGATAGTTTTTTTTAATTCCTTCATGCACGCAGGTGTTTTTTCATGTGTTTGTGTTATCCAGCGCTCCTGCTTCAAAATTTGTCGCTACGGTTGTTCAATTATTGACTGCAATGGTGCATGGATTATTCATATTTATATCATTCATATCATCATCGTCATCATCATCATCTCGCAGACCCTTAACCTTACTCTTTAGGTCTAAGATTCAACCGGAAGGAAAATAAAACCAAGATTACGTCCACTGTAAATGGATGCAGTCAATGTATTTATTTATTCAGAATCATTTATGAAAGTTCTTCACTCTAAGAAGAGAAAATGGCCATCATGGCGATGGAGAGAACATTCATAACATACCCAATAATAATATGTCCAATTTTTCAATGCTTTTGGCAACACGTGTACCAAATTACATACTTTTATCAGAAAATTTACAATTGGCATCACATTTTCAGCTAAACTGCCCCGCTACTAAAATACTGTGTTGTGAGTTTGATTCTTGCTTTCTGTTCCAAACTTTGACCTCCTGCCAGACTAGACTTGGCTTGCTCATACATATAATTAAATCTTGAAAAATTTACAGGAGGCTTAAAATGCACAATTCTTAAAAACTAAAAAAAATCGAGATAGATAGATAGATAGATAGGCGATTAGATAGGTAAGAACAGACTGAGGTAGATAGATGATAATCTTGGAAACTGGCCATTATGAGGGGTCGTCCATTTTGGGCCATTTGTTATTATTGGCTGCAACTGACGCCAAGCCTTCAGCGATCTTCTCCCCTGGTGTGCTTCTAATGGGCCACATGGAGAGCTGTTCAGCTTTTGATATTCCGTGGGCTTGAGATATGATAAGAAGCAGAAAAGGAAAAGGTCAAGATGCTTGGATGGAGAGGAGAGGGAGGACAGAAAAGAAAGAAAGGAAGGCACAGAGAAAGAACGTGGGAGAAAAAGAGAGAAGCTTGCAAAAGAAATAGAAGAGGAAGAGACAGGTTGGGTTAGTCACGCTATAGACACCGTCATGTGACGAACATCTTTTGGCAGTTGGCCAAATTTAATTCAACTTTCTTTGTAAATTGAGAGTGAGAGAGAGAGAGAGAGAGAGAGAGAGAGAGAGAGAGAGAGAGAGAGAGCAAAAGAAAAAGAAAAAGAGAAGTTATTATTGTGAAACACTCTCCTTTTTATAATTTTGAAAAAAAAGTCACTCATAGAAAACCATTACGAGACTAACGTCTTTTGACAGCCTTTCTTCGTTGGGGTGATCAATTTGGAAAAAAAATTGAAAAAAGAGAGATCATTGGATAAGTTACTCTTTCGACCTTTTGTTGGGAAGTGATCACTGAAAAAAGTCTGAATTTCCAAGAAAACAAGCGTGAACACTACCGGATAGAAACAAATTTTGCAAACTAAAATTGTAATTTGAACCCACCCTTAAAACCAATTTGGGGAAGATTTTCAAAAAAAACATTTTATAAACAAAACCCTTTTTTTGAGACATGTCTAATTTCTTCTGTTCTCTAGCTCCATTGATGCGTGCTGTAAGCACAGTACGTACATAGATAGCCAGCCAGCCAGCCAGCCAGCCAGTCAGCCAGACAGACAGACCAACTTAATATATCTTATTATAACCAAGTAAACTGTTTTTGTGTGAAAAATTAAACCGTCAACTCCGACAGCTGTTGGTGGTCTCAAACCAACGCACGTTCATACGAAAATTTAAATCGTCAACTACGACAGCTGTTGATCTCAAGCTAAATAAGTGTATAGTTTTGAATCGTAGCCGTGGCATCGTACATGGGGCATTTTTTCGTACTTATCTTTTGCAAAGCCAATCGTTAACTCGAACAATAGCTCAACACCCAACTCAAACTGAAGTAATCCATGTTGACTGTTTTGGTGATAGTTTTAGTTGACAGTTTCTAATATGAATTTCAATAAATATATTCAAAGTGTAGGACAGGGACAAGGACACCATTTTTTTTTCAATTCGAAACGCCAAATTGAATTCCTCTTTCATTCAGTCTGTCTTCATTTTTCTTCGCTCCATTAGTGCTACCTTTACAATTGATACATAGATACACACATACATAGTCAACCAACCAACTAACCAACCAGGCAGACTAATATAAACTCTGAAGAATACCATGCTGACAATTTTGGTCACAGTTCTGGTGGGTGGTTCTTAATGTGACACTTAATAAATGTACCCAAAACTTAGGACAGAACAAAGACAGGAAACCTTTTTTTTTCAATCGAAAGTAAAATATAACAGTACTTCTATTTAATACGTCTGCGATCCTTCCTTTGGTTAATATCAATCTCAAAATTATCCCCCTTTGCCAACGAAATTGGACAAGGTATATATATATATATATATATATATATATATATATATATATATATATATATATATATATATATATATATTCGTGTCTGTCAGTCTGTCTCTCTACCCACACAGTATCACCAAAGGTTCTCAATGAATGTAAATAAAATTTCCCGTTGTTGGGTTAGGTGGAATGGTTTAATTTTCGGACAGACCCAGGAATTGTTTTCGATTGAGAGATATTTTTTCAAATTTTCATACATTTATGGTTCATTTGTGTTTGTTCACTCATTAAATCCAAAAGTTCTTAATTAATTTCAATATGTGTGTATGTGTGTGTGTGTGTGTGTGTGTGTGTGTGTGTGAGAGAGAGAGAGAGAGAGAGAGAGAGAGAGAGAGAGAGAGAGAGAGTTAATAATGCAAAACCTTTCATCAGAACAACAAATAGGTCTGTTTGGTCTCTCAATAGACCAACATCTTGACCGCATGATCAATTAAAAAATTGGCACGGTGATCAATTAAAAAATTAGAAAAAAGGTGTGAACGATGAATATGTTACTTTTATTGCCTATGGTTGGGCGGTGATCATTAAAAAATTTGAATCTTAAAAAAAAACAAACCCAAAACAAAACAAACTAGCGTGAACCCTCACTAAAACAGTTGGTCATGAGGTGGGGGGGGGTACTAAAACAAAGTTTTCCCCCAGAGATAATGAGGAGTAAATGTTGAAATATACGGCACTCTTGCTCCATTTGCGCTTGGACACTTGATACACACATGACCAGTCCATGAGCCAGATAGACTGACTTAAAAACTGAAGAAACTTATGTTGACAGTTTTGGTGACAGATTTGGTTAACAGTTCCCAGCAAATCGTCATCTCATAACAATGTGAATTACCAAAGGATGTCGACACGAATCAATGAATTCCCCCCGGGGAAACATCTCGTGTTCTGAATGCAAAATAGCAACGATTATTGAATCGCTTATCATAATTAGAATTTATAATCTAAATATAAAATCATAATCCGATTAGGAATAGGGGCAGGTGGGGCGGTAGGGAGCTAGCAATAAAAGATGCGAAATAAAAGAATAGAAATCTTGTAGAAATCCCCAGAATGCATCATAGAAGGAAGAGAGAGAGAGAGAAAAAAAAATAGAAACAAAAACATTACGCGGATGGAAAGAGTATGGCTGATTCATAATTTCTTTTTTTTTTTTTTTTTGGTTGCATTGGGCTTATTTTTCACATTTAGAATTGAAAACACGTAGGACTAAAAAAGAAAAGAGAGCGATTGTCCGAATATAGAAAGCGTTTAGATTTCTCTACGGCAACAACTGCGATCACTGATATTGCAACAATCACGGCTATGGATACGATTACGGCGAAGAAGAAAATAACGGTTATGCAAACGACACTAAAGTGAGAGTGGCATAGCGGTTATCGCCTCGGGCAGTGGAGTCGGCAAGCTGAATTCGAGTTTAGGGCTGTTTAGCAACAGCAACAGCCTTTTAGCGTTCGGCGCTGGACATAGACCTCCCCCAAGACTAGCCAGACATCCTCATCATTGGCGTCGCAGAGCCAATTCTTTCTGAGCTAGTATAGCCCGTCCTGCAATCTCATTTTCTTCTGACCACAGTCTCGCATATGATTGTTGGGTACCCACGTTGTGAGTCGTTATGTCCACCACTTCTGACTTTCTTGCCACATGACCAGCCCACTTGAGTTTTTCCAATTGTCTGTCTCGTGATCTCCCCATGCGATAACACACACCAATACCCTTGAGAAAGGCATGTATACATCTCTTCTCCATAAACTATGAGTAAAATATCTGGACATACTGAGCTCTCTGACGCGATGAAGGTATTCAGATAACTTAGATTCTAAACCGAGGTGTGGGACCCTTTCGAGGCACTTGGTTGTTAAAATCCGACAGCTCTATAGCTAAGCTGATGCCGAACGAATCACGCCCCTCTTTGGGCTACATCAGCAAGGCTGAGAGGAGGATATTATCGACTAGGTATCCCAGGATCTGCATTCGTTTCGTCAAGGCTTGCACCCAGAAGAGTTCATTGCAGTACCGTTTCATAGTCTATTGAAACAGAAGGCCGTGGTTTCTATACACGTAATGTCTATATAGAAATGCTTCTTTTTCTTCTTCTTCTTCTTCTTCTTCTTCTTCTTCTTCTTCTTCTTCTTCTACTACTGCTACTACTACTACAATAACAACAACAACGAACCCCGAATGAAAAATTATTGGGCGGTAGGGTTGAAAATCAAAATGAAACAATTTTTTAAGAGACGTAACAAAGAGCAAATGTTTAAATTTTCAGCCCTCTACTTGGCGGTCTGAACACTTGACACATTGATAGATAGATAACCAGTGAGCCAGCTAGAATCACTCAAAAACTGAAGAAATCAATTTTGACTGTTGTCAGTTCTGGTAGATGGTTCCTAAATAAACAGCAAATAGCATTCATTTGGGGAAAAAGATATCTGGATACTTTTCGAAAAGAGTCCTTACTTTCGGTTGTGTCTCAATTATTATGCTCGTTAAAGTCTTCCATACTTTCTGACGATCAGAAATAAATTATCCTTTTCCCAAATGAAAAAAAAAAACCTCTCTTCTTCTGCGCAAAACCATCAATACTTTTCCTCTGGGTAAGTGAGCAAGCTCAACATTCCAGAATAGAGTGATCCCATTAGTTTTACACAGAAAGGTCTAAAACAAATGCGCACTCTCGTTAGTCACCTGGGGAGCTGAAACACGGATCCTTACCAAAAGATTGAGATATTATAAAATCTATCAGAAAAATCATGTGGCAATGGGCAGGCCGTTTTGTAAGAATGTCAGGCAACCGCTGGACATCACGACTCACAACATGGATCCTCGGCGATATTATATGCGAAACTGTAACCTGCAGAAAATGGGATGGTGAGATGAAAATATTGGGAAAGCAACGTCCCCGATCTAGATGTCTGGCGAATCATGTAAGTTCGAAGGCAGCTGCTGCTGCTGCTGCTGCTGCTACTACTACTACTACTACTACTACTGCTGCTGCTGCTGCCGATTAGTAGATTGTCCCCCAACGCTTAGGCTACACTTATCGAATAACTACCTACTCGGCCTATTTGTCATGAGTGAATTAGACTCAGAGGCAACGAGTACCCGATATGGCGTCACTCACTTCATTCGGCGCTATTTCAGGTTATTAGTATGCAGGATGAAGGGAGTGACACAGCTTCGGGTACATTGTTTTTACTTTACACTAATGACCTTGTGAAAGGCATGAATCTGTCTCTCCCACTACCATTCACCGTCTCTCTAAGTCTATGTCCAACGGCGGACATTGAAAGTCTTACTTCACCCTTTGCTATTTTGCACACCGGTACCGGTAGTGGGAGAGATGTATGCATGCCTTTCCCAAGGTTATTTGTACGAAGTGTATGAAAAGTATACGAAGTGGTGCCATTCTCTTATCCGTTACTGGAGGGATAGGTGGATTCATGCCTTATGTAAGGGTATTAGTACGAAGGGAAAACAAACTGTCCTGGCTAGAGTTTTAACTCGGCTCACCAAATCCATTTTCCGAGTTTTCAACCACTTGGTCTATCAGCATTACCCCCTCTCGGAGACAATCAGAAAAAAGTCCCTTTCACCATAAATGAAAGACCCCCTTGATCTGAACAAAGACACCAGAGGGCAGTTACTTGGCTGTTTCTCCTTCTTTCGCATCCCCCCTCGAGCAGCTTCGACAACAATCGAAAAACAGGTCAGTCACCCAATAGAAACCAAAGCGTAACCAACGTCTTTCGACAGCATACTGTGTCAGGGATGATCAATTAAAGAAATTGGAAAAAGGGATGGTCAGTGGATGAGTAACCTTTCTAGATTTTTGTTGGGTGCTGGAAAAGTATGGATTTGTATAAAAAAGAAAGGGAATCAATTTGGTATAAACTTACATTGCAAATCGAACCCCCCACTGAGGAAAAAATAGGGAGGAATTTGAGGAAGAACAAAAATAGAACTGAACGATTTTTCTAAATATATGGAAGAGTACGCAAACTGAGAACCAAGAATTATGAAAGAATTATGCTCAGCCTGACTTGAAGAGACCACCAGACAGCACAATATATCCGGGAGAAGATAGGGCTCAAGGACATCAAAGGATCCATTAAAAAACTCAAATGGCAATGGGCTGGCCATGTCGTAAGAATGGCAACCAACCGATGAACATCACAACTCACGACTGAAGAAATCTATTTTCATATTTTGGTGACAGTTTTGGTGGACGGTTTCTAATATATTTATTTCCCTTCATTCCACGAATGGGGCTTGTCTGCCGGAACAACCAGGAGGCACCCAGAGAGCACATACCTCTACTAACGCCTTATCACTCAAAACATAATGAATGAAAAAGATCACGAATAACTTCGAATTTTGTAGATTGAAAAAATGATTCAAAACAATGTTTAGATCGATAAAAAATTAATTGAATTGAATTATAATTACAGAAAAAAGTTAAAATTGGAAACTAAAGAGATTTGCCCAACGCCAGTCTGAATTTCATTTCACGTAAAACATATTTTTCCAATGCTTCATTTCTCTGAACTTTTTTTCTCACTTTTTTTCCGGACATTTTTTTCTGAATTTTTTTTTAATGTTTTTTTCTAAAGATTTTTTCAACTTTTTTCTGGACTTTTTTCCTAGCCTTTTTTCTAAACTTTTTTTTCTGAACTTATTTTTCTGAAAACTCTTTTCTTTTTCAATAATTTTTTCTTTTTACCTATCTTTCATTTAAAAAATATAACCAAGTATTTGATTCCCATTAAATTTACAAAATTTGTGGCCGAATAGAAGCAGTGTTGCCCATTTTAAGTTTTTTTTCGAATTTGTGAGTCCAGTAGTGACAATATCAGGATGTTTCTTTTCTCATATTTTCCATGATTTGCAGGCCAGTGTTGCCGATTGGGGTGTTTTTAAAATAAATTTTTTGAATTTTTGACTGACTCCCAAAATCTAGAAATGAAAAAAAAAATCACATTTAAATTGGCAACACTCAATGAAAGAGTAAAGGTAACAATGAAGTAATTTTTAAGGGTGAAGCACAGCGTAAAAACATCCTCCTCATCATCCTCATCATCCTTATCATCCTCCTCCTCATCATCAGTCTTTTAACGTCCGTTGCTGGACATAGACCTTCCCCAGGATTCGACACAATTCTCTATCATGGGCAAACTTCAGGAAAAAAAAATTCCAACTCTGACCATTTCGAGATACGACATGTCTGTAGGAACGAGACCCAGTTTTGAGTCGGGGAGTACCTGTATTGTCATCATCAATTTGTTAGCATCTGTCGTTGGACATAAACCTTCCCAAAGATTATCCTGACCCCTCTATCATGGGCATCGCAGGGCCAGTACTTTCTAAATGTATCTCTCTCGTCATGCCCTCTCACTTTCTGTCAATCCTAGCCTCGTATCTGATCTCTAGGGATCCATGTTGCGAGTCGTGATGTCCAGCGGTTATCTGCTATCGTTGTATCCAGCCCATTGCCATTTTAGTTTTCTAACACTTCCAGAATCCAGTCTTTTCAATAATATACTGTGCTGTTTGGTAGTCTCTCCATGTGATGCTGAGCATGATTTTCTCACCAACACGTTGCATGGTTCTCAATTTGAAGATTAATTTTTTGTTTAGGTTCTATGTCTCAAGATGCGAGTTTTTACTGGGAAAATTTTTGATTAATTATACTATTTCTTCATAAATATTCTTTCATGTAGTTAGGAAGATTTTAATTCTAAATTCCATCCTTGTTTTTATTAAATCAAATTAAATTTTGACTTCGGTGTGATCTGAAAAAATTGTCAAAACTTGAATCAATTTTGGGGTCCAAATTTTACATTTGATCCGATTTCTGACATTCTCCTCCCTGGCATCGTATTCGTTTGTTGTGACATATCATTCCCTGTTTTAAAATATGAAATTTTGCTCCTCACTCTATCATGGTATATTTCATATCGTTTAATACCGTTTTGTAAATATATGTATGTATATAATATGATATATATATATATATATATATATATATATATATATATATATATATATATATATATATATATATATATATATATATATTGACAGGTACAACCAAAAGTAATACGTATTCGCAGTATTTATGTAGCACATGTATTTTTTAATGTATAAATATAATTTATGTACACTCTCAGTTTTATCGACTCTAATGCACATGTAGGATGATTTTTATATTTACTTTTGGAGAGTAACTTTTATATTTACATGTTGATTTTATTTCCAATTGTTTTGGTCGTATGTACGGATGGTTGTAAGTCAGGGACCACCTGTATATAGTCATTCGATGGTCAATTTAAGTTTGTAATTCCTTCAAGCAAGGAAACGGTCGAGAGGAGGGAAAAATGAAATTTTGAACAATGTGTGGATACTCACTGTATGTGGTTTACTTGGTCGAAGCAATGATCACCTGAAGAAAGCCGGAGGATACACGGCCGAAACGTTGTAAAAAAGCAAAAGGGCAACAGAGATGAGGAGAACAGTCCGATTAAACAATACACAGTGTTTACAAAAAACATCCACAAAAAAAACCCACAAATTCCGGAAGTTGAGTGATCGGACATTGGACCAGGAGCATGCGCAGCAAGAAGTATTTTCCAGATTCCAAGACTGAAGAATGTCGAAGGGTAGAAGCCTGAAACACAGTGAAAGAATAATCACCATAGATGAAGAAAATAAACCACGTACAATGATTAAAAACACCCTGTCTAACGTGATTCATACAAGAAGTGTTTGCAACAACCCAAACTTTGTTCGGACGATAAAATGTTTGAGTCTAATTGAGTCTGTGGCGAAGATTTTAGAATAATTAACAAGATTGCCCTTACGAGTAAATTAGAGGAAATGGAAGACATTGATTTAAATATCGAGAGAAAAAAGAAGAAACGAGCTTTGAATGAACAAATCAATCGGCGAAAGTCTTGACAGTGTTTTTCGAAATTAACATTGTTTTAAAATTCTGCAGTTCTTATTCTTTTTGGTTCCGAATGTTTTTTCAGCTGTTGGATCACATACACACATATGCAGACGCACACGCACACACATACACGCACATACACACATGCACACACACACACACACGCACACATGCACGTACGAACGAATAAACAAACATACACACATACACAAATAAGCACGGACAAACACGCACACACATACACAAACGAACGTACACACATACATACTTGCACAAACACGCATGAACAGACATACGCTCATGTACACACACACATGCACAAATAAGCACATTCACGAAGACGCTCATATGCATACCCACACACGTACACACATGCACGAATAAACATACGCTTGCCCAAATACCCCCACCAAATAAGCACACACACACACACACATGCACAAATAAACACACTTGAACACAATCACTCAAATACAAAGCATACACATCTCTATAAGACGGTTTTTCAGTCTTCAGTTAACTGACGTCATCGAAGAGCAATCGTTTATTACTTTTTTAAATCAATTCACCTGATACATATACGATTACGTCATCAGCGTTCACAAGCACAGATTTTTAGATTGAAATTGTTTTTTTAGATACAATATATATTACTTCTAATTTCCCTTCTGGCAACCCTTACTGTACTCAATTTCCCTTTCAGATGGCCCCTTCATGTAAGGTTCTCCTTTCAGTGGTACAAGGACACATCATCAGAATTCTGTTCTTGTTTTAATATTTAAAAAATATTTTTCTTGTATCCATAGTGTCCTCTTGATTTCGAATTGCCGAAGAGATCCTCCGTCCCGGGCTTGACAGAAATATCATCATCATCATCATCATCATCATCATCAATCTTTTATTGTCCACCGTTGGACATTAACTTTCCTCAGGATATGCTGCACCTCTCTATCATGGTCGTTGCAGAACAAATACTTTCTGAATGCATATAGTTCCTCTCTCCATCTTGAATTCTGCAGGCCTCAGTTTTGAATGTAATCTCTGGGGATCCATGTCGTAAATCGTAATGTTCATCGGTTGTCTGACATTCTTGCAACATGACCAGCCCATTGCCATCCGAGTTTTCTCATGGATTCTTTGATGTATAGGACTCCGGTCCTCTTCCTGATATATTCTGGGGTCTTGTGATCTCTCCGTGTGAGGTTGAGCATGATACTTCCACGTGCACGTTGCTTGCTTCTCAGTCTGCGGGTCAGTCTCTTGGTTAGGTTCCAGGTTTAAGCCCCGTGGGTGACTATCGGAGGATGTATACGTTGAATATTTTTCTTTTTAGGATTAATGGGATCTTCTCGCTTTTGAAGGTTGAGCTCGCTCTACAAAGGCTTCAATCCTAATATCATACTATAACAAGTGTATGGGTATCTATATTTGTCTGCAATATTCCAAGGGAAATAACTTTTATATTTTCGCGCAGGAGTGACTTTCCTTGAAAGACGGTTTCATTATTTCGTTACTCTTTAGCACCTCTTACTGCAATTTTTTTAAATGGCAATAGTTCAATAATAAACCAAAACTTTTGATGACAATGATTATTTAATAAAATTATGACGATAAAAAATATTCCCAATGGCGAATTCATAAATGGCATTTCTTTATGTATACACCCGCTATGGTGCTTTCTCTGGTTACCTAATTAGGTAACGATGTTTTTTCCCAGAAACAAACGTTATCAGGTGGTACACAACGTTTCGACCTTTAAACATAACGCCCTCCAGTTGGCAGGTCGATGGTGGTGGTGGTCAGATCACAACGCGTCTAATCTTTGTTTGCGGCTTATTTCCTCTCACCTACTCCATATCCAGCGTGAGGCACGTTCTGTTCCTTCCCCATCCTACGAGCTGATTGCTCGTGTCTCTCGTGGTCCAAGCCCGAAGCTTATAACCGCTATCGAACTTGTTTTGCTGGGAAGCCTCTACTGCAAAAATCTCCACAGGGAACAATAATGTTTGTCATTCTTTGTCTCTGCACTCCAGAGCCAGGTATCTCAGGGTCTTTCTCGCGTGGCCTCTGTATCTGACGGTACGGTCAGCTCAGTACGATATCTGGACGAAGGGCTGTGTTGAGCTGCGGTCGCCTGCCCACGGTGACCCTAATCTCTCAAAACCTGGCAGTTTGCATAAGATTAGACTTTGGTCTTCTAGCTGAGGAGAGTTTGGCTACCTCCCTGACGTAACTGATGGTCTTGTTGATGCTTGATGCATCAATCACGCTCTAGTATATCAGCCAGAGGCAGAAGCCCTTTGTCAAGGTGCCATCTAAACACTCCTTGGGTTAAAGATATTTTGTATCCGGTCAGTAAGTGCGCCAGTGTACCTACAGAGCTTGCATCGTGGGTTTTCTCTAAGCTCCCATGTGTGCAGATGTGATGGAGAAGGAAGGGTGTCGTAAACGGAGCGTAGAAGGATGGAAATGGGGAAGGGCTTCAATTTCCAAAGCTTACGTTTGGGTACATCCCACAACGCCCATGCCCTTTGGGTGATCGGTCCCATTGACTTATCTTCTTCTCTTCAGTAGTGTAAGTCTGTGTGTGTGTGTGTGTGTGTGTGTGTGACGAAGAAATTGAAAAGATAGATGATCAGATATTTGAATTTAAATATGCAGTTTTTTCCATTGTTTTTTCGTTGATCAACGATGACATTTTTCTGATAATCACATTTTCCGACCGTTTTAAATCTTCCTTTCAGTCCTTTATTTATTAATCAGCATTTTAGCTCTGAAAAAAGACCGGATTATTTATGCATGGATAAATCATACGAGTACATATTTTTGGTATCAGTGTATTTATTGTGAATGAAAAGAAAAAAAGAAAGAAAAAAAAAGAAAAAAAGAAAGATAAAAAGAAAAAGAAAAAGAAAAAACGCATACCTCTAACAAAGTTTATTTTTCATGACTTCAGGAGAAATGTATCAATTGCAAAACAAAAGACAGCATAACTCAAATGGAATTCATTTTTTTATATTTCCTGTTTTTTGATAATTTTAAAACAATAGGGGAACAGAAACGAAACAAATGAACTTCATTTTAACATGAGAAAAAGCTTAAAAGTATAAAAGCTGAAATATATATTTAACGGCTACAACAAGAGAAAATTTATTCATAAAAGTTAAAAAGAATATTTGATGGAAGCTTGATGTTATACGACGAGGAGAAATTAACTTTAAGGTTAGTGAAAAAAAATTGTCGAATTCTTCGGTTGAATATGTTATTAGAGAATCAACTCGAAGAAGTTTTTCTACGTAATTAGTATTCTTGAAGATAATATCATAAGTTGGTTTGCATGCAGTTTGAGATTAGAACTGACACAACGGATTCAATATTCACATGGGTGAACATTCAATAGGAAAGACACAAACAGCGAGTTACATCTGTTGTTATACTTACCGATCCCTCATCTATAAATACATTTTTTCGGTAACCTACGAAAGAAAGCCCTGTTTTTAAAAAAATGATACGTAGTATAAAGTAATATCAATATACAATGCACATAAAACCTTATATAAAATGACAAACAACATTTATGACATAAACTATATAATAAGAAGGGGTGGTGGTGTTTGATCAACACTGCTGGAGTGCCATATTGATATAACTGTTTTGTTTTTAAAATCCCGGAAACGGTTACATGGTAAACAACTGATGACCCCAACAAGAGACAAATTATACATCGTACGATGATAACAAAATGTATGTGAAACAGGGGAAAAACACCGAAGAAAATTACATAAATTGCATTGACAGATATTGGGGAATAGGTGACTGAGGTACTTAGTGTTTAAAGCTCTAAAGCTTTCTACAGTATATATATATATATATATATATATATATATATATATATATATATATATATATATATATATATATGTTTGTATGTATTACTTATAAATAGCATTGTATAATGTAAAAACCTGTTTGAAATGACCCCTGTCGTGACACGGTTAATATAACACTCAATTTAGTCAACATGAATAGAATAAACAAAAGAAAATAGAAATAGGAAATCGAACCTGCCACCGATAGGGTAGCCGCTTCGAAGTTGCGATGCTTCTACCATCGAGCTAAACAGCTACTGGTAATCCAAAGGTGGCAATTTCGATTCTTGCAGCAGACCCATTTTCTTTAATTGTCTATTTTACTTATTGTCTGAATTGAGTGATATATTAACCGTGTAATGGCAGGAGATCATTTCAAATAAAATTATATATGATATAACACAATCCATCATTCATCTTATCGGGCCAAATATATCCATTTCCAATATATATAAATATATATATATATAAATATATAAGAATTACGAGGGTATATACGCAGTGAGTGTCAATATTTTGTGTCTACCTCCAAACTCTAGCAACCGGTAACATGTTTTATTCTCGTAATTATGAAAGCGAAAACCCTTCTTTTCATTTGAATTATGTATTTTTCTATTAGGGAAAAGGGGGGTAATTCTGAAGGAACATCTTTTAACGTACGAATTGATTATTGGTTTGAATTGTGAGTTGCAAAAAAACAATCAAACCTTATTAGATTATAAAAAATACGTCATTCAAAAGAATCCAGGCTTTTCGTTTCCATAATTAGAAGAAGAAAACATATCAGTTGCTGAAAAGTGCTTCAGGTACGAGATGTTGACATCCACCGGATATATATCCCTGTAATTCTTATTTTTTATACATTTTATTGCTCTATTACTTTGTTAAATATTGAGCACTGTGACTAAATATCATCAACAACAGATAAAATCTGTTTTATATTTTTCTTTTTCCCTGTATTCTCACAGATTGAAAAATACATTATGAAATATGTATATGCATAAACAGAGAGAGAGAGAGAGAGAGAGAGAGAGAGAGAGAGAGAGAGAGAGAGAGAGAGAGAGAGAGAGAGAGAGAGAGAATAGAGTATTTGAGAGAAAGGGGGCAATCAGTTGTTTATTAGGTCCGTTAACGATTTTTCAAGCTTATGTAGTCTAACATACAGTCGGATCGCCCATGAATGATCCCGTCGTAAAATCTCTACACAAGCCTGGATACAAAATTACATTGAAATACATATAAGAATATTGGAGTTATTCAGTTCCACCAAATACAGCCATCTCTGATTTTTCATGAATCAAACTGAGGTTTTTGCCCCCAAGGGCTTTTTTTCTGCCGGGGGCAAAAAAGTTTGATTCATGAAAAATCAGACATGGCTATACAAGGCAGAACTATTTCCCGTTCTACTCCTAAACATTAGCAGCAGCAGTAGTAGTTGTAGTAATGTACACGCGATAGATCCTTGCTTTAACCATTTATCCTCTTTCTGTTTGCTTCAGCGTAAAAGAAACCAACAAAAGCACAGACCCAAAACTGACATGGACTTTTATCTAATAAGATTGTAAACATGATTAAAAAAAGGTGCCATGGGCTTTCAGATTCACTGATATTCTTGTACTGCTGCTGCTGCAAAATCCTGAACGGAAAATTCCACACCATCACCCCCCTCCAATTGAATTAAGATAGAAGGATATTTAATTAACCAAAAAACCGTAAATTAGTTTCATTTGGCGCTGGTTATCATAGCCAATCATCATTCGGTAGACGAACGCGCTTGCAACTCTCAGATCGAAACATAATTGAGTCAAACCAAAAGCAAAAACATAAACAAAAAAAAAACAAACGAAAACAAAAACAGGTCTGGTTAGTTATTCAATAGAAAAACCGCCACGAAACCAACGTCTTTCACCTGCATGCCGTGTTGGGGGTGATCAATTAGAAAACATTGGAAAAAGTGGTGAACAAAGGTTAACTTTACTCATCCCACCTTTTTGGGGGTAGTGATCACGGAAGAGTTCGAATTTTTTAAAAAGCAAACGTGAATGCTGCTAGACACAAACTAAATGATAAATTTAGCATGAATTAATTTTGCAAATTTAACCCTTCTCTAAAAACCTATCGGGAGTAATGAAAAAAAACGAACAAAAAAACTCTTTCCTGGTCCTAATAAGGATTAAATGTTTGAAAATGTCAGCCCTCTAGCTCCATCAATATAGTCTGTACGCATGATATGAATACATAGCCAGTCAGTGTGCCAGCCTAACCAACTTAAACACCTATGTTGACAGTTTTGCTGGAGGTTTTGGTTTACGGTTTCTCGTAGCCGGTCAGCCGGCCTAGCCAACTGAAAAAACGGACGAAACTTATGTTGACAGTTTTTGTGACAGTTTAGGTGACAGTTTCGGTTGACTGTTTCTGAGAAATAAATAACAGCAACAAAAAAACTAACAAAGAAACATCACTAAGTGAATAATGCAACTAGAATGAAGTCAAACGCAGCAGAATTCATCAGGCGCCTCAGCACCAATCAATTATCACATAATTTCATTTATCTCCAATACCCCACTTAGCGCTACCCTGCTCAGTGCTATATCGTCTAGCGCTAATTCGCAATAGCACTATTTTCTGAAACCATCAACGAAAATGGTCCCTAAATCAGCCAAAATAGGTTTCCTAGGTTTTCAAGTTGGTCTGACTGGCTGGTTGTATGTGTATGTATGTTGGTGTGCAAATTTACTGTCAGAAAAATTTAAATCCCTTGCTTAGTTGAAAGAAAAGGCTTTATCCATTTTTGGCATAGTTGAGTGATTATCTGGAGTGACAGCATACGGTGTACATACTCGAAATTGAGATGACAGCCATTGCGTATGAATTTATGTATGTATCACGCATGCAGGCTGCACCAAAGGATCTTGAGGGCCATAGTTTTCAACACTTGTTCTCTATTATATCCGGAAAAATCATCATAAATAGGTTTTTAGTTGGGGTTTCTTTCATGTGAATATTTTTGCCAAATCGAACCATTAGTTAGTGCTTAATGGTATTAAGGTGTGTTTTATTAAAAAAAATTTGAGACTTTTTTTTTTTCAATTTTTGTATTGATCATCCCCAACACGCTGACAGTTTGTATCGAGTAAGCGATCAAATTTTTTCTAGCTGGTTACAATGTCAAGCCATCTTCCCATATCACGAGATTTCCTTCCTTCAGCCTACAATTTATGCAATAGACAGAGGCGAAAGGCACCCACAGAGTGTGCAGTAATCCCCCGCTCAGGGTTACACCATTCAGCACCGAATCGTTGTGGCACTCTCTATCAAATATTCATTGCTATAAATTTAGTGATGTTTGATATCCAAATCAACCAGAGAAAAATCAGAGAGTATATTGCTCTACCAGTGCCATTTGTAAGAGGAGTAATTTTGCGTGGATCCGCTCCAAAATTTGATCATTTCTTTTGTATTAAATGACCCACCCTTTTACTGAGTTTCATAAAATTTCATGGAGAACTTCTGGAAATATTGCGTGGACAGATTAAATTTGGTCGATATCATACTGTGTGGACATATAATTACGACGTAACGATGGAGATAATTATGCGTGGATCAGGTGCAAAAATTTCAACACGTCTTCAATTGTCTATTGTCCAGACTTTCATTGTGAACCTCTGGAAATAGTGTCGACGGACATAAGTGTACAAGTAAATGTATATCAAAAAAAAAAAAATCTATCGATCAAATAAATATCCATGAGCCCTCTCTCAAGTTTAACCACTTCTTCCTTACCCCATAGTCAATCCTTCTTCGAAATTCAATTGAGTACTTTCGTATGGGGAGATAGGCCGGTGGAAAGACGCAAACAAATACACACACACACACACACACACACATATATATATATATATATATATATATATATATATATATATATATATATATATATATATATATATACATATATATGTATATATATTTGTTAGCAGAGGTAATGGCAGCACTATTGACTGTCTCCGTTTCATTCATTTTTTGTCGCTCAAAACCCAAAACTGGTCAGAGGGGCAGGGTGGGCACTAGGCTCGCATCATTGATCATAGGTTAGAGATCGGTCTCCTCATTAGATGATCAACGAAATCTACACCTGGTTTAACCCGTTGGTCACCTATCTATGTACTGAACAGGCTTGACGTTATTTAACTTCGATGATTGTAAGGGATTCTCTATGTCCATCGCCATTCAACCGTAATGATTGTAAACTGCACTCTTCTGTTAATGTGCATAAGAAGAAACACATACACGCGAACGAACAGCTCCCGTCCTGCCTTTACAGACACTGGAGTCCCCCCAAACAGGGAGCATGCCTGGGTGAAGCGTACGGAGATGTTGGGATGCCCAGTCATCAGAATCCCCCCCTCAGCCTTGCTGATTTAGTCCTGAGGAAAGCAGAGAGCTATACGTTCGGTATCAGCTTGATTGAAGGAGGTACCGGAAGGGCCTCAAATTTTGTCATCAGGTCCCCCTACTGGGGACCCCCTCCTTGGTTTGGAATCAGAGTTGTCCTTCCCCAAGATTTGTTGATTTCCCAAGGGTAGAGAGCCCAATCTGCCCTTTTATCTTGCTTAGACATCGGGAAGAGGCGATAGCTTCAGGACTTTCCCAAGGGCATTAGTCTGACGTGAACATACGCCAATACAACATTTCGCCTACACATCAAAACAAATTGATCATGCTTTGATATACATCGACACCTACAGATAGATCACCAGATCTACGAAGTAGTTACCAGATGATGTACGCCGCACTAATTCATCCCATCTCGTTGGGGCTCAACAACGACATCATATATTTTAAAATGAGTGCTAGCACAACCTCCAATTATGCTGTTATAACGACCTCAGATAGCACTGTTTCATTTGCCATTGCATTTTCAAAGAGGGTATCTAGAGTGCTAACCGAGGTAACTTTAATGGTCAAAGAAGTTATCCGGGGTGATCACCGAGGTATTACTTTAATGGTCCCGTATAACACTCTTACGTTTAGCGCTGCATCTTTAGGGTTGCATCTTGAGCGCTAACCGAAGTATTACTGTAATGGTCCCGTATAGCGCTGTATTTTTAGGGACTTATCTTAAGCGCTAACCGAAGTATTACTGTAATGGTCCCGTATAGCGCTGTATTTTTAGGGACGTATCTTAAGCGCTAACCGAAGTATTACTGTAATGGTCCCGTATAGCGCTGTATTTTTAGGGACGTATCTTAAGCGCTAACCGAAGTATTACTGTAATGGTCCCGTATAGCGCTGTATTTTTAGGGACGTATCTTAAGCGCTAACCGAAGTATTACTGTAATGGTCCCGTATAGCGCTGTATTTTTAGGGACGTATCTTAAGCGCTAACCGAAGTATTACTGTAATGGTCCCGTATAGCGCTGTATTTTTAGGGATTTATCTTAAGCGCTAACCGAGGTATTACTATAGCCATTTAGGCATATGGTTGGTTACTGAATGAAGAAGTTGCAACCAACGCCAGCGATCTGTGTTCCAGCTCAGATAATGGCTGGAAATTAGAATGCTGATTTTCAAGACAGGTAAGAACTCACCCAAATTTTCTACAACAATAAACCACTACTCTTCGTCGTATTAGTAACTAACAAACAAAACTGTCAGCGTAGTTTTTTTTTCAGTTTTTAGACCGGTCTGGCTGGCCATGCATGTATATACTTTGCGTACAGGTCACAACAATAGAGCTAGAGGGCTGAAAATTAAAACATTTACTCCTTATAATGTCGACAAAAATACTTTTTGTTTTTTGAGCCCCTCCCTGTGTATTTAGTGGGGGTCCAATTTTCAATGTAAGTTTATGCTAAATAGGTTCCTATTTTTAGCCCAACTGCATACACGCTTACCTCTTCAAAATTCAGTGATCACAGCCCTACAAAAATCGAGAGGCGAGATTACCCTTTTTTCTGTTTTTCAATTAATCACCTCCAAAATGCATGCTGGCAAAAGATGTTGGTTACGGTATCTATTGAGTGAGTAACCAGGCCTGTATTTATATTGTTTATTCTAGATGTTCCCTTTTCCCCCCAAAACTTTAGTTACATAGATTTAATTGGAAATGTTTTCCATGTGCAAATGAAGTAAATTGCTTCTGTTTCGTACCAAATGAAAATGAAGGAAATAAAAATGAAAAAATTGGCAGAATTTCCCAATAAGTTTAGAACAAATCTTAACAAAAGACTAAGAAAAATAATCGACCGTACAAAACTAACAAAAATAATAAAAAAAATGATTATAATAAACAATTGTATAGAAATTCGTCCAACTAAAACAAATTTGTTTAAAACACGAATTACCTTTTTCTTTTTCATTAATTTTATTCATCCGTCGAACGCACCAGAAACAAAATGGTGCCAAAAATCTACTCAATTTTTACAAAAGTAATTGAAGTTATCTTCATCGCTAAATGCATTCTGCCGTTCGTGTTCGTTAATTTATTCTTTGTTCCATTAATCTGAGTTTATTGCAATTTCCTTTTCATTACCTACGCGTCTTTTACGTTTTATTTGATTTCCAAGAAGCATTTTGCAATCACAGCAGAGACTTTCATCAACCATCTACACCTTTTGTGCAATTGTTTCCAACATGTTTCAGCTTAAATATCTAAGTTCATCCAGTAGACTCCCATTGTTACGGGATTTAAGAGTACCATTATAACGAATCTGCCATTAAAACGATGGGTAGTGCACGAAGTGTACTAACAATGAAAAACTACACAGTACAGAAAAATTACTTTTTTTCATTACCCTTTCCCAGTCTAATGGCCTACATATGGTTTACAGTTCTGAAAATAAAATGAATGAACCAAATAATAATTATGCAAACCATTGACATTGTTGAACGTATCAGTGAATTCTTAGAAAATACCAAGGCCAGGCAAAGGTTTAAGGCACAAATAAAGGAATCGCATATTTACAAAAAGTCAATAGTAGCTATTGATTTAGGCGGGATTATTTAAAGGATTTACTAATTTTAAGTTGTTAAAATAATTCGCTGAAATCTCCAGATGTTGTTGCTGCAAATCAATCTCCGACAATAGCCTTGCAAGGGAATAAAAACAAACATACTGTCAGAACACAAATAATTGAACAGTGTTTTCAGAACGAGTGTCGTTACTACGATAGTATACTGTTTTGAGTAGCCAAAAGGTTTGTTCGGTCTTTGCTGAAAACATTACGTTAGGGTCGTTTGTTTTTATCTAATTTGATTAAAAAAGATTTCTTTTGATTGTATTGTGACTGCATTCATATCAGCAGGCTTTCAGAAACTGGCACAAATGCCATTTTTTGTTTTTTTGATCTCGAAGATGGAAGAAAATAGGGAAACATACATTTTTTTAATTTCAAGAAACGTAAACATGTGTCTCAAACGTAAAAGAGAAGTGTGCACTTTATGGAGAAGGTGCTGTTGTGAATGAAAGAAAGTGTCGAAAGTGATTTTGTCAATTGTTGCCTTCCATTGGTTTAATTGGAAGCAGTATTAGTTCGAATCAATTGTTTGATTGCGGAGAACCAAATACAGTAAAGATTTCACGCTGTACGATAATCCACGGCCAGATAAACCAGTTTAGGTTGATAAAGATCAAATAAAGGTATTACTTTTTAAATAATCAACGCCATACAATGCAGGAAACAGTCCACTTATTCGAAATATCCACATCTAGCATTAAAAAATCATTTACACCAGCCTGGTTATAATAGTCTTTTGATGTTTGGCTTTCAAATAAATCGAGCTAAAAATACCTACTGGACCGTATTCAATTGATAATGTAACCCTATGAATACTCCTAACCATAGTTTTCATGATATAATGCGTTGTGTGATTTGTTATGCAAGAGTTTGTGGGCAAAAGTACGCATTAAATAATAATAAAGACAGTATCTAATAGACGTTGGTGTTCTTGTTGAATATGAAATATCTATTATTTCTATTGATATTCGGACCATCCTCATCTTTGTTGTTATTCATACAACGTTTCGGCCGTTGCACTCTATGGCCTTCGTCAGGTATCATCTGGGAGATTTTTGGGAAGTAACGAACCGAACCCTTTATTATTTATTTATCCGACGGGGGTATATTGACCGTACTCCCCTCTTTTAGCGTTAGTAGTATTATTATACTGTCTCACACTAGGATCGAACCTAGAACCATCAGATTACTTAACAGTAATTTGTCTGATGCTGGAACGGTCAATATACCCCTGTCGGATAAATAAAGGGTTCGGTTCGTTACTTCCCAAAATCTCCCAGATGATACCTGACGAAGGCAGTAGAGTGCAACGGCCGAAACGTTGTATGAAAAACAACAAAGATGAGGATGGTCCGAATATCAATAGAAATAATAATGATACCTCATCTCAAAATTTCCGAGACATATGAAATATCTACGATTTTCTAAAGAAGATTCAATCTTTTTCTCCCTTGGCAAATCTGTGTTGCTCCTTCAGATTCGTAATGTGAATCCGTTATGCCAAAACGAAATTGGATTGATGAACTAAGCAATAGAGTTTCGATTCATCGGCGAGAAGATTGAAGAAAGATAAAAAAAAAGGCACAGAAAGAAGTCAGACTTTTAGAAACGGCTCGCAAAATAGACGTTTCGAAGTGCTTGCAACGACGTTGGTTAGTAGTAACCTTCCTCTATTCATAGTAAAAATCTGCATCACGTCACGTTGGTTAGTATTTGAACTAGATGTGTTAGAGTGAACGTGTGCGTACTGCACACGGCGTTTCACCCCCGAGTTGAACGATGGAGGGTCTTGTAGACCGACAACTTTCTGGGGAAAATCTGTTCCAAATTAGGAAAAACCTTTTACTGAGAATTTTGTTCTAATGTTGCAACATACCGACCGGGGCATTTTTTGAGCTGTGCGCAGTATCGAGAGTGGTGCTTACGTTTAAAATCGGGAATGACATGCATCAAGGACAATCCCAAATCTTGCCGACCTTCCACATTTACGGACGACGGTTATATCGTGAAAGTGCATGCTGAGATCCGTGGGAATCGACTGTTTCCAAAGAGATGGGAATCTGTGAAAGTGCGTGCCACAAGATTCCGAAAGAAAAAAAAACGATGATGAATCATGTTGTTGTATCGTGTCAATTGGCATGTGAACAAGAACAGAATCATGTCATAGTCGACCGAGAGATGGTTCGTCGTGCAAAGGCTAATGCACACTTTTTGAGAAATGTCAGATGAGATGATGGAACCTGGGTGTACCGCTATGACAGAGTAGACACATCATCACTACGACTAAAAGAGCATGTCAGCCTCCTCATCTTCATTCTCTTCTTTATCCTTCTACTCCATAACATCACCAACAGCCTTCTAGTGTCTGTTGTTGGACATAACCTCCCCAAAGATTTGCCAGATCTTGCTATCATGGGCGTCGTGCATCCAACTTTTTCTTAACTTGTCTAGTTCGTCATGCCATCTTCTTTTTGCCCACCACAATTCTGCATATGATCTCTTGGGATCCAAATTCTTAATTGTGATGTCCATCGGTTTTCTGACGTTCTTGCAACATGACCAGCCCATTGCCATTTGAGTTTAATAATGTATTCTATGATGTCTCTGGCTTCTTTTTTTCTGTAAAATACTGTTCTGTCTTGTGATCTCTTCATATGAGCATAATTCCCCCCTGTGCACGTTGCATGTCGATCACTATGAGGGTTAATCTTTTCGTTAGGTTCCATGTTCCAGCTCCATAGGTGACTATCTGGAAGGCACCCTTAAATGTGCCGGTGATGTTGATCGTATTTCTTAATTGGATGAACTCCGTTCATTAGACGATCAATAAAGGTTGTTACTTGCAGGTCTTCAGGCGTTTGAGAGATTAAGTGCAAAATAAGGGTCTCGTAGTATTAACAAAACTTGGATCCTGCACCACGACAATGCACCTTATTACATTTTTGCAAAACGCAAGACAACTCTCGTCCCATAGCCGCCCTATTCATCAAATTTAGTCCCATTTCCATTAATAATCGGAACATCCTCATCTTTGTTGTTTTTCATACAACGTTTCGGCCGTTGTACTCTACGGCCTTCGTCAGGTATCATCTGGGAGATTTTTTGGAAGTAACGAACCGAACCCTTTATTATTTATTTATCCGACGGAGGTATATTGACCGTACTCCCCTCTTTTAGCGTTAGTAGTATTGTTATACTGTCTCACACTAGGATCGAACCTAGTACCATCAGATTACTTAACGGTAATTTGTCTGATGCTGTAACCACTGCGCTATGTGTCCATTCCGAGAAATTTAGTCCCCTCGGACATTTTTTGTTTGCTAAGCTGAGATCACCCCCCCAAAAAAAAAGATCAATGATTTCCGATGAAAGCAAAAATAGAAGGAAATGCACCACAAGACCTAAAAACGACTTCCAGAACGCATTCCGGAAACTGACCTCCATCCCCCAAAAGAGAAAACTCTAAGAATGACGTATCAACAGTGGGTGTGACTATTTTGAAGGAAACAAGTCTGATTAAGCAGTGAGTGAAGAAATAAATTCATTTTTTTGAAAAGGGTCGGTTTCTTTTTGGACGTACCCCGTATGAATATAAGTTCTGAATCGAATTCTTTACTTGAGAAAGGAAAGAAAATTAATAAACATGTTTTGATAATAATAAAAACAAATGGTGTTTTATTTTTTTTTATCCGAGAAGTAGAGTGCCATTGGAAGACAAAGAAGAAAAACATTCATGAATAAAATAATTTTTTTGTGTATCTGCATTGATAATTACAGCAAGGGATATTTACAGCTCATGGTCCTTTTGCACGCCTCGTCGCGATGTCGTGATTGTGGAAAACAAACAAACATACAAACAAGTAAATAAACAAGAAAACAAACAAAAACTATTTCACTCTCTTTCTATAACTAAAAGAAAAGAAACGTGCCAATTTCAACACACAGACGTACAAAAATTCGTCAGCCAAGAAAATGGGCGTTCGCTGCTACTCTCCCTGTAGGGTGCAAAAGGATATATTTCCCAAGGGTGGGGGGCCCCCCAAAATTATATATTCGTGGAAGGCTATGTCTTTATTCCGTTTCCTTAGGGTGATCAGGTTAAACTTTCCCATGGGTTGTAGGACCCCAATTAATTTTCTGAAAGGGCAAAGATTGAGGACTGGTAAACGTTTCGAAATCGTGAAGTAATTTTAGAATTTCACTTCTGTAAAGCTGGAATGGGTCAATACGTCAATACATATCCACGTAGGGCTTACACAATACGCATAGCTATGATGTTAACGAACACCACCATCAAGCCAAAATGAAAGAAAATATACGGAAGGAAAATGTCTGAATCGCTTTGCGTCAAATGAGATTCAAGTTATCCCAAATTTTTTATTTCTTCCATGTATAAATTGTCCATCTTCTTGAAAAATGCAAACATTGAATAAAAACTGTCACATTTTTTAAAGACCATTTCGAAGACAAAATAATCAAATTCGTGGACTAAGCATAATTTTAAAATAATATCAATGACTTGTAGTACTTTTCCAGGGGACGGGCATATACACCCCCTTGATATCCCTTACGGACGTCTTTGGGACCACATTTACTACATTATACCAAAAAAGCTTCAACAGTTCATCGCTTTTTACAGATACTGAAATATTTCCATGATTTCGTGAATCTGTGACAGAGAGCACGCCCAAGATATAAGGCACCGTGCACCATTGATGTATACATACTTGCTTACATATATATGTATATATATATATATATATATATATATATATATATATATATATATAGCTAGCCAGCCAGCCAACTTGTAAAATGAAGAAATCTATTTTAACAGTTCTAGTGACAGTTTTGTTTGACGGTTTCAAGGAAACCAAAAAAAAAAAAAAAAGAGAAAAGAAAACCAAGCTGACAAACAAACAAACGAACAAACATATATTTTCACTTTCGTCCTCTAACAAAGAGGAAATATGCCAATTTCTACAGAGACGCACAAAAATCTGTGAGCCAAGAATGATTTCAACACCGCAGCAGTTTGAGAAATTTTTTCTTTTCAAAAGTGTCATCTGGCACTGGTACTTGTTCCTAGACAGCCTCATGTGGTTCTGTTTCCAGGCAATTTTCAGATTTCGCCGACACCTGTGAGACGACCACGACACCGTATGTCGCCTCGAGTGACAGGTCATAAATTGCAATTCTACCGGAAACAATGATTGTCTAGAGCAGTTATTCCTTAAGTGAACGCTACCCCGCCTTGGGGTGTCCGGAGATAGGTAGTTGGGGGGGCATTGGGAGACAAAAAAAAATTAGTCTTGTCTAATCAGACCCAACCTTCACATTAACAGTATTCAAACAGTGGAATCCCTGGTTCCACGCGTCCTTTCCAAGGGCTCCGCCAAACAAAGTGACATTTTCGAATATTTACACATAAGCCTTCGTATTTTATTTATCTTCTGTGACAATCAGTCGCTTATAATGTTCTCAACACATTATAACTCTTAACTTAATTTCAAATACTTATTTTTAACACTTACGTTCAAATAAAAAAAAACAAACAAACAAAAAATATATTTGTTATTTACTTGACATTAAGGCTGTCCAGTTAGTAGTCGTTTATATGTCTTCTTTGTCAGTAAGGTTCATTCTTACTTTTCTATTCGGGTTCAGATGATTTCATAAGCACATCTATATAATGATGATTTATAATTGTGTCATCCACACGCTGTTGTATCGTTGTTATACAACTCTACAGTGTGGCTATAGACTATTCAATATCCCTTCCAGTACCACGACGTAGGGTTGAAACCTTCGCTTCAAACCCAAAAGCAGATGCTCTACTCCTGCCCTATGTAGAAGTGGACGGTCAGCAGGACCGAGAGGGAATGTTGATCTTTTACTATCTGTTAGTGTTATCCCTAGCATTGCTCTTTCTGTAGCTCTTCGTTAGTCCATAGTTCGTTTTGTCAATCTCTATGTTTTGCCTCTGCAAATCATAGCCGGTGGTATGCATTCATTGTATGTTTTACGCTTCAAGCAGAGTGACAAGTTACTCTTCGATATGTCTCTATTCATACCAGATGATTTCTTGCCAATTATTATGCATCGTTTTGTTTTGCTTTCGCGATCTTTCTCTAACTTTATTACCAGTCCGAGATAAGGAATGGGAATAAATAAAGACGGAGAATATTTAAACCAATATATATATGGCTATTTAGCTCAATGATAAGAGCATCGCTGTGTTTAAGCAGCTACCCTATCGGTGGCAGCTTGATTCCTACAGCAGCCCCATTCTTTTCAATTGTCTATCGTTTACGTTGTCTAAATTGAGTGGTATATCAACCGGATAATGGCGTGAGATGATTTCAAATGAGTTTTTATGTGATATGACGCAATTTATAATTCATTCCGTCAGACCAAATATGTCCATTTTTTAATATATATATATATATATATATATATATATATATATATATATATATATATATCGCATGGCTTTGAATGCATGATACCAGCTATAACCTACGGATGCGAAATATGGAAATTAAAAAAAGAAGTGACTGTCTAGTATTAAATACATCGGCGTCGTGTTGAAAGGACGACCGTCAGCTGGGACCATCAACCCAACCTGTCAGCTTGACTATCTACATAGGTTTCTTCAGTTTTCAAGTTGGTCTGGCTATGTATCATACATACAGGCTGTACTACTGGAGCCAGAACTGGAAATTCAGACATTAACTCCGCATTATGTCAAGAAAAAAATTTTTTCCCTCTCCTAGATAGGTCTTCGAAGGTGGAGTCATTCATTTCGCCGCGTAAGTTTATGCTGAATTGAACCCTCAATTCGTGTCTGGTAGCATTCACACTTGTTCTTTGAAAATTCAGACCTTTTTTTGCGATCAATGCCCAACAAAGGCTTTTCATTGATTAGCCCTTTTATCAATTTTTTAGTTGATCACCCCAAATAGGGCATGCTGCTAACAGACGTCGGTCACATGATGGTCGATTGACTGACTAACCAGGCATATCTCTATAGATAATCAGTAGGCTTAGCATAGTTAGGCACAGGGCCACAGAGGTATGATATCCAACCGTTCTGAGATTAAATTAGATGGTGATGATGATATGTTAAAGGGAGGCGGTCGTGTGCAAAAGTTTGGAGAACATTGGTCTGAGAAGACTAACTTGTGAACCATCACCCTACGCCAGGCTGCCACGCCGTTCGGAATATAACTGGAGATATGAAGATCAAAATATGTAGGCGTCGATTTCGACACTGCAGCTTTTCTGATATTTAAGATGCTCTCGTGAAACGTTGGGAAAGTATATTGATAAATGTCAATGGCTTCGAGAAAGCGAGCAGCCAATTTGATTAACCCAAGCATACACGTTTTGTCTCACACACATACACTCTTTCTTTCTCTCTCACACACACACACACACACATAAATCTGTTAAGTCAGTTGATGGAAACTGTCACGTGATCGATGTCATTCGGCAGCATGCCGTGTTCGGGGTGATCAATTAAAAAATTTGAAAAGAGAGTGATCAAGAAATAAGCTTCTTCCGACACTTTTTGTCGGACACCAATAAGTGAACGCAGCCGGACACATAGCTATAGACCATTTTAGCATAAACTTACGTTGTAAATTGATCCCTTACCTTAAAAACTATTGTAGGGAAGAATTTTGGGAAAACAAGAAAACATTTTTTTTCTTGACATAATAATGAGTCCATGATAAATTTTTCAGCTTTTTAGCTCATTTGGTGTGACTCGTACGTGTGAAACCGACATACATATCCTGCCAGTCAGCTAGCCTGCCTACCAGACAGACAGCCAGACCAACTTGAAAACTGAAAAGACCCATGTTGACTGTTTGGGGGATAGTTTTGATTGACGGTATCTAACGCACCCAAGCCTTAACTCTGATTGATGCATAAACAAACACAAATCCAGAAAGTATACTTCAAAGTCCACACATAGCACATACCTCTGACAGCAGTATTGTTGCTTAAGACTGAATGAAAATCAATCCATGTATAGCTAGAAGGGTGTAACTGTAAAAATAGCAGAATCTGCCCCTAGATTTGGTCAATTCTTCATTAATTCTTCCTTAGCCAAGGCCACCCCCTAATTTCTTGGAATTAATTCGAAACTTTTGGAGATATTGTGACAGACGTATAGCTACGATGCAGGGAAGAGAACTGCAACGATTCCTGGATCCACTCAAAAATTCAATCAATTCTTCCTTACTCCAAGTGTCACTCAGATATTTCATTGACATTCGTTGAGAACTGTTGGAGATATTGCATCGACAAGCAACAGTCAGAGAAAAAAAACTGACAGACAAGATTGAATACATATTCCTCTTTTCAATTTCAGAAACTGAGAAAACACGCACACATCGTTACAGGTCGATATTTAAACACACATACATACACATACACAATCACTTACATGGGTACACACACTCTCGAACATACACAGACACACACCGACGCGTACACACACACATACACCAATAAGTTATGGGTCGATACCTAAACACAAACATACACACATCCCCAAGTACGTTCTAGGCCGTTATCCAAACACATACATTCGCGCACATGCACATACAAGCATACACACACACACATAAAAAACACGCACACATGTACGCACACGCACTTACAAATGCACTTGCACTTTACGAATCAATACTTAAACACGCATATATACAGTCATGTACATACAACACACGCGCACACACACTCACACATACGTACATACGTTAAAGGCCGATATCTAAACACACAAATACGCATACACGCTCATACAACCACACTCTCACACACTCAAAAACACATACATGCGTACAAACGGATTCGCACGTACGTACACACCTTACCGATCGATACTTAAACACACATGCGCACATACTCATACATATGCGGACATACACGAACACTCACATATACACTCACCTACACACGTACGTGCGTTACAGATCGATACCTAAAAATTCGCATATACACACGCGCACAAATACACACATACGCAGACATGCACTCTTGCACGAAAACAGCGTCGTGGAAATGTAGACGTTGAAAATCAGACTCTAACATATCCTCTCAGTCACATTGCAAAACTGTTTCTTGGTAATGAAGATCTCATTTCGTGTGCCAATTATAATGCTATATAAGTGAAAATATGATGCCCATCCAAAATATGTAGGCGTTGATTTCGACACTTCAGCTTTTCTGATATTTAAGAAGCTTTCGTGAAACGTTGGGAAAGTATATTGATAAATGTCAATGCCTTCAAGAAATCAAGCAGCCATTTTGAGGAACTCGCGTGCACATACACACACTCATGCGCACACAAAGGACACGCACAAACCCATAATACACACCACAAGTTGAGACAGACAAAAACGTACACTCAGTTACACGCATATACATGAATTAACAGAGAAAGTTAATTAAGATACATAGAAAAGACAGACATTCTCACAGGTCAATAACTAAATCGCACACAGAGATGTGAGTGAGCGAAAACAATGTCACAGAAACATACATGCAGAACATTAAACCCTGGTGTTTACACCTCCGCACTTCCACAATAGAGACCGTTTCTTAGTAATGAATATCTCATTTCGTGTGATAATCATACTGTTTGGCTTCAATGTTCTGATCAGACCAAAAAAAACCTTACAGATGCCAGACAATTTAGTGAAAGAGAAAATCTGTGAGGTCAACAATCGGCTGATGAACGATATATATATATATATATATATATATATATATATATATATATATATATATATATAGAGAGAGAGAGAGAGAGAGAGAGAGAGAGACAGACAGAGGGGGGGAGAAGGGGGAAGAATATCTCGGCAGCAATTTTTTTTTCAAACATATATCATTAAAAACCAGAGACAAATTTTGTCTAATATTTTTGTTAGCTCTTCTCGTTTGTGGACGAGATTTCCAAAACAGGTTCGAGACTACACAACAAGTTTTCAAAGTTCGTAAATTTGGGAATTCAAAGTCTTTCGATCATAGTGGGCCTTTTTCAAGAATTTTTTTCTATTGGGAAGTTTGAATTTTTTTAGTGTCGCTGATGTTGACATTTGTATCAAATTTTTGATTCTACACACAGAGACACGTATATATATATATATATATATATATATATATATATATATATATATATATATATATATATATATATATATATATAATAGCTTAAGCAAGGTAGGTGAAGCAATGCTTAAAACAAGGAAACCGAATCGAGATGATGTTGCTAAAGCCATGCGTGTTATATATCCTTACAGACTAAATATTGGAGCCAAGAAGAAAAGCTCTTAGGAGGAGGAGTAGGAGAAGGAAGAATAGTTTGGGTACTTTTCTTCCTCTTTTCTGGAGATCGCCCTCTACGTTCTCATGTAAATAGGAATAAAAAAAATCGATTAAGTCGTGTGAGGATTTTTTCTTACTCAAGTCCAAAATTGTATCGATGATAATCTTCCTGGATCTTTTGATTACATTCAGAAACTTCCGAATCAAACAAAAAAGAAGATATTCAAAGATACAGCTTCCAAAATATTGTTACAAAAGGAATTGATGTATGAGATGACAATATTACAACTATGGTATGAATGTATATCGGATATAATTGGTACAAAACTATATAAACCATCAATAGAGAAAAAAGAAAAGTATACATCGTGATGTTTGCGTTTTATTTTTTTTTATAAAATGAAGGATTGATGATATGAATTTACCTGAAATCTTCAATCATAAGGACATTTTAATAACTGTACCAAGTGAATGGAGAAAAGAGAATAAACCGTCAGTAACATAAAGAAACAAAACGAAATATTTTCTTTGATTACAAACTAACAATGGAAAATCTCTTAACGAATAAAAATGGCGAAATTGAAATTCTAAAATGTGAGTGCCAGGCCTCACAATTATGGGATAAAAATTTTGGCCACATATTGGCGAGTAAATTAGACTGTAAAAAATCTCCAAGTTAAGAAAAATCCTCACAGAAAAACCAAATCATAGAGAATCAAAATGTTGAAATTAATGTTTGAATTAGATTAACTGTTTAAATTAGATTAAAAAAAAAGCGTTAGTTATTTTTTATTGTATCTATGTCGAATGAATATAAAATAAGAGAATTAGCATTCGACAGATGGAAAGAAAAAGATACTCGGATTTGCAAATGAAAAAATCCAACGGGTGAAAAGCTTTAAACATCCTCAAAAACAATTCTTTCACGAAAGAATTGTTTGATAAACGAGATAGTATTCATTCCATATAGTGTGAATGCCTGATAAAACAAGTTTTAATCCATATTATATATTTTTCGGAACAATATTATCAGAATATTTTAGAATCACTTGAACAACCCATAGATTTATTGATTTTATACTGAAAGTTGCTTCTTTAGTTGTAAGAATGGTCAATCAAGGCGGTGAAAATAGTAAGATTTTTAGTCAATTTAATAAAGATATCCTCATACCTTTTAGATTTATCAGCTAGACCATAGAGATATAATAACGAGAATTTAAGGATACGTTAGCGAGAGTATAAAAATAGAATAAATGAATCGTACATATCAATATAAATCAGTTTGTATTATCGTTGCAGGTTTAGGTAACCAAAGGAGATGGACCTAGTCTTTGTCAGTGTGAAGGATCATTATATTGATTGGAACCAAGGAAAGGGGAAAACATTGGGGCCTGGTCTATATGCCAGACTGATAAATAGTTGGGCGGACCGGGCGATCGAACATAGAGTGTCAGGTAACAAACTGTCCAAGTATATCAGTGGAATCGCCCATTGAGGTGTTTACTACCCGCTAGAAAGTGGTTTCGTTTCATTTCAACCATGTATATAAAGATATTTCATTTGATAATTAAAAGTTTAAAAAAGCAATTGATGGAAGTTTGATGTTATACGAAGTGGAAAATTAACTTCAAGGTTAGTGGGGAAAATTGTCAAATTCTTCGGCTGAATATGTTGTTAGAGAATCAACTTGAAGAAGTTTTTCTACGTAATTAGTATTCTTGAAGATAATATCATGCGTTGGTTTGCATGCAGTCTGAGATTAAAACCGACTCAACGGTTCATATGGGTGAACATTCTGTAGAAATGGCACGGACTGTGAGACGTCCGTTCTCATATTTACTGATCCCTCATCGTTAAATGCGTTTTGGGGTAACATTCGTAAGCCCTGCTTGAAAAATAAACACATGACAAGTACTATAAAAAAATGTTAATATACAATATACGTATAATACCCTATATAAAATGGCAAGCTACGGGTATAAAATAAGCTATATGGTAAGGGGGGGTTAGTATTAGATCAACACTGCTGGGGTGCTTTGTTGGTGTAACTGTTTTTTTTTTCTTTTTGAAACCCCGAAACACTTACATGGTAAACAACTGATGATCCCAACAAGAGACAATTTATCTATTGTACCATAATAACAAAGTATAGGGGAAACAGAGAAATAAACACTTTTGAAGATTATATAAATTGCATTGACAGGTATTTGGAAATGGGTGACTGAAGGGATACAAAAACATTTTTTGAAGAAGTTCTTTAATGTTTAGTCTATGAAGTTGTAAAGCTGTTTAGAATATATATATATATATATATATATATATATATATATATATATATATATATATATATATATATATATATATGCAATGCTCTTCTATGGGAATTGAGTATTCTGGTGGATGAGGGATTTCTGTGTAATTAAAATATAACGCTTAAATTAAGTTACTGCCTGTCCAGTTCCGTAGTCCTGCGGGTCTGAAGTGAAGGTTTCAATTCTACCTCGCGGTACTGGATGGGATAATGGAAAGTCTATAGCCACACTGAAGAGATGTAATACATCGAAACAGCTGTCTGTGGATGACATAATAATAATATATATATATATATATATATATATATATATATATATATATATATATGTGTGTGTGTGTGGAGAGAGAGAGAGAGAGAGAGAGGGAGAGAGAGTGGTGGATGAGGAGTTTCTGTGTAAATGAATATATCACTTAAAATTCAGCCTTGCTGACCACCCAGTTCCGTAGTCCAGAGGTCCGATTTGAGTGTTTCAATTCTGCCTCGCTGTACTGGATGGGATAGAAGTCAATAGCCACACTGAAGAGATGTAATACATCGAAACAGCTGTCTGTGGATGACACAATAATATATATATATATATATATATATATATATATATATATATATATATGTATAAAGTATGATACCAACAGATTTTAGGAAACTAACTAAATAAAAAATAGACAACCTACACTCTTGTAAAATCTTGGATTCTCACACTCATATTCACACATAATATAACAACGTAGACACATCTTCCCTCATCAACACATCTACAACACTAACACAGTTCACATAGACACGTACATTTTTTTCAATAACAGTCAGTAGACTTAACTACTCACACAAAACCCTCCTCAATTTCACTAACGATTTCAACTTTGACACGAAAACATCTCTTTTTTCGCCAATGAAGAACAATTACCTCACATCAGCCCCTCCTCTCCAAACCATGTTTTTTGTAAATTTTACAATTTTTCCTGTTTGACATTTGACATCTCGAAACATGGAACGGGAATAAATTCAATCCAGCTTCCAAAACTTTCATATTGTCTATTAAATTTGCCACAAGATGTCGTGACGAACTGGATAAGTTCAGAAAGTACTGGCTGACGTGACACCCACGATAGAGAGGTTTGGCGAATCTTGAAAGGCTGCTGCTGCTGCTGCTGATACCCACTCACATATATCTATTGATGTGTGTACGTGGTTATATAGTGAATTTACTCCGGGTTATTCGTTCAATAAATCATTTCCCAAGGCGATATATAGGTATGAGTTTAATACGCTGACCCCCCACCCCTCACAACATACCCCTTCTGTGGTTCTGTACTGAAAGAGAAACCGGGGTTCACTTCTCGCATCACTCATAATGTTTTGGTTCATCACCGTCAACCAAAACTGTCAACATATGTGTCTTCATTCTTACAGTTGTTCTGATTGGCTGGCTAGAGCTAGAGGGCTGAAAATTCAAACATTCACTCCTAATTACGAAAGTTTAGGTTTGCGCTCGAACATGTGCATGTTCTACTCTCAATAGGTAAGATCTCCGACGACAGAGAATTGTGATTTTTGATAAAAATAACCAACATTTATTTATCAGAGACTGAGATTATTCTAATTACAATATGAATATTATGCTGAACAGGACCCTGACTTTCTATCAGTCGAACAAAACTATTGCTTTGAAGTATTCCAGTTACTTCCACTGTGAAGGGTAAATATTTCATTTTTAACTATTTTCATTGGAATTTTCGTGTTTTGCAAGAATGAATTCGGACGATCGCACTACGGAGAGAAATTATGGGCCCGGGTCAACATTATAGTTACATAGTGAAGGGTTTTTCTTTTGCTTCCAAAACTGACACTTTTACAAAGATAACTGAGGTCATATTGATTGAGAGTACAAAAATGCTGTTTTCGGATTTTAAGAATATTGTTTTATGGATCTAACTCAAATAGTTTTTGAAAAAGTATAAGATGAAAGGAAAAATAGGCAGACTTTTTCAGAGAGCACAAACTCAGACTCCCTAAAAGCCCGAAAATTCATCTTTTGCAAAGTTCGACTTAAAGATATGGGCTGTAGGTAATTTGAAACTTACTGATTCTGAACATGCCTTTGTTTCTGTTATTTGATGTGTAGTTCTCAACACATTAGAATACAAACGAACATAAATACTTTAATACTTTATAGTGAAGATAAATGTGCCACAGTGTTAATTTCTTATTCTTTTCTCTTTCTATCTTCCCTATCTATCTATCTATCTATCTATCTATCCATCTATCTATCTATCTATATATATATATATATATATATATATATATATATATATACATATATATATATATATATGTGTGTGTGTGTGTGTGTCAGAATTGTTCTCATCTATCTATCCATCTATCTTAAGCTCGATTCGGAACAACACAAGGGCAACTAGTTGAAGGAAGATTGTGGGACGCAAAACTTCCAAGTAGGACGGTTCTACTTTGAAAATCAGCATACATAATCATTGGTTGACTTCCAGCCCCAGCAGGTTACTATCTTAGTCACGAGGCAGATCTATGATATTTCTTACATCTATCTATCTCAGTCTATTTACATCCATCTGTTTATGTATATGTTCTCCTTTAAACTCCTAAAGAGTAGTAGCTCGTAAGTTTTTTTTATATATGTATATGTATATGTGTGCGGAATCGATGCAAGAATCCATCTGTTGCACTGGGATCAAGGCTCAGCCCCAGACTTCAATCACCGTCTGCTTTAGAATAATGGAGATAGTTCGCCCTTCACTGACATGATAGTATTGGACTTAAAAGAGGGCATCTATACAGGTTGAGAGATTTGATGTTGAAAGGTTTCAAGTTGTCTTCCCAAGACGCCACATTTTAAGGATTGGTGTTGTCTGGGCCATTTTAATTTGGGGAGAAAATATACGGCTAAAGTTAGCAAATAAAATATACAATCAATTTCATGTGTTGTTTTGTTAAACGTAGCCTTTATTGGCTTAGTTGATGGAAAATCTGAATTAGTAATTAAAGGAATACGTTAATGAATCATCTAAATATACTAAAAATATTTTTTAAAAATTAATATAACTCACAGCATTTTCCATGTTGATGAAATACATTTTTGATACTTTAAATAGCTGCATACAATACTGTCAAAGTTATTTCACTCTGATTGAACGATAAAGATGTAAGGAATAAACATTTTCTTATGCGTTTTGGATTCTACATTCTTTGTAGAATTTTGTACGAGGAGATTTTTCAACCATCGCAACCACGGGTTGACTTCAAACATCCGGCCCCAAAATGGCAGCTGATTTCAGGTGAATTAGTTTGTCCTCTTAAGACTTCCTGTTCCCTAACATTTTTCTATTTGATATAATTTCTAGTGAGATGGCTGAAGTCAAATATGTTACTCTTGTAGTCGTGATTACCATGTGTGATTCTCCAATGTCGTCATCATGGGATCTCGTAATGAATTGAGCCAAAAGAAGAGTGTCCGAATGAAAGTTTATCTGAAAGATTTCTCAAGCTGTGATGAAATTTCAGGGAGTGGGATTATCAAGGAGAATTGAATTCAACATTCAGAAGACTCTGAAAAAATGGCGGAAATATGTCTCGTTTGTGTTTTGGAAAAAACGGACTAAAGTGTGTTTCAGCTAAAAAACAAGACTGAATGTTGGTTACTCTTTGCAGGATGTAACGGTCAGTATGATCTAAGGACTTGGCAAATCTATGGAAAGCATGAAAGTCTCCTTGTACCAAAGTGAATGACTTTAATTTGCTTATTTTGCTGCAGAGAGCATTTTTCATGTTATGACAAAATCAAGATATACTGGTGAAAATATTGTAATTAATGATATCAATTGTGATTTATACAATTTTTCATGCAAAAGTCTCAATAATTAACTTCTTCCGGTCCTCAGATGTGTTGATAGGCACTTGCCAAATCCAGCATTTTTCTTCTTTGCTTCTATTTGTTTATGCACTTTCAGAGGTCTACAGGCATGAAACTGACAAAACCCTGTTCTTACACCACGTCCTCAGATGATACTGATAGTTGGGCAACCAATATTCTCCCTTGAGTTGCAACACACTCTCATCCACACTTTCTGACATGATTTTTACCATCGCCAATTCCTTCTTGATGGATACACTTTTCCCTGGTATTCATGCTTAAGACAGTATCTTTCAGATTAACTTTCACTTGACCCTTTGTCTTTGAGCCAAGATCTTTACCAGATCCCATGATGACAAATTGGACCAGATTGCATAGTAATCACAACTACACATTTGATTTGAGACTTGAATGATGTTAAATGGACAACCGTTAGAAAACTGGAAGTCTTAAAAGGGTATACCAATTCACCTGAGATTAGCTGCCATCTTGAGGTAGGATGAGATCAAGTTTGTTTGGGCCAATTTGAAAAATGGTGTAAATTACCCTTGCGCAGAATACTAGGATAAATGCAAATTTCAAATTGCATAATACAACGTTTTACTGTTTACATCTTTTTAGTTTGACTAGGTTTTAAAAATGAAACAAGTCAACTTTGAGAAAAGTGTACGATGATTTTGATTGTAATGTATGTTAAGTATGTATATGACCTGAATGGCCCTCGTATATTGATTAACAGTAAACAGAGCAGATTTAGAACTAAATACAAAATTAACATAAACTTATGAACAGAAGTAAAAATTATTCTAGAATTCGGAGCAATGCGCACTGGCCCGGTGTGAAGGGTTATAATATGAAATAGAAAAAGTACAAACTCTGTTCAAAGACTGTGACGTTGTTTATACAATGGTTGATAGCATTTAGAAATATTTGTTTCTGTAATAAAACTATTTATTTCCAATCAAATTTTCAAGCAGATTCCCATTAAAACGTCTGACATAAAAAAAAAATCTTTGTGTCAAAAAGAAAACGAAAAGTACAAAATGCTATACGACCCATTGTGAAATGAAAAAAGTTTTACATATATTTATTTGAGACGAGTACGTATTAATTGTAAATATAGTCTGCTTCTTTCTTTCTCGTACTTTGTTGTATTTATTCATCTCGAAAATTGATTTAAGAAAGTTATATATGAACATTGTATACATCTATTATAAACACTGTATACTCTCTTCATCTTAATTTCTCGTTTTTATTCATCTCAAGAACTGATATATTCAGGGTTGAGCACTCTTTAACTCATCCATTGTAGGTTTATGCAATGCTTTTCCATAGGAATAGAGCATTCTGGTGGATGAAGCGTTTCTGCGTAAATCAATATATCGCTTAAATTCAGCCTTCAGCCAGTCCCGTAGTCCAGAGGTAGGATATCGGTCTCCGGGTCCGATGTGAGGGTTTCAATTCTGCCTCGCAGTACTGGATGGGTCAAAAGTCTATTGCCACACTGAAGAGATGTAATACATCGAAACAGTTGAGTGGTGATTTTCAAAAAAGAAATAATATGAAAAAGAAAAGAAGTATTTCTCTTTCTTCTCCCACTCTGAATATCTATCTTCCTTTACCAAGGCTTTCTCTCTTATTGCCCCCCTCTTATTAAGATAACAGCTTTCTTCCTTTGTAAGAAACAGTATGTATCTCTCTATAACCACTTTTTCTTCAAGTCATTTGATTCTTTTGGAACGCTGTCAACCTATTCAAACCTAGTCTTAACTCAAAATTTCTGCCTTTTTTGGAACTGCGACAGACTTATGTCACAAATTAAAATGGGGAAACCAAATACACACCATTTCAACGGAAATGTTGCATAGTTACACACGGAGACAACCTACAACAACTTCATCAATTTTTTGGACCACCCTAATATATATATATATATATATATATATATATATATATGAAAGTACTAGTTAATCCTCGTGAAAATAAATCACGAATATATTTGATTTCTGTGCAATGAACCTGTTTCAGTGGAGGATTCCAATATTTCAAATGGAGGTTGGGAGATATTTTCATCAGCAAAGTTGTTACTTTCGATTGCAAAAATCCATTGTTACGGAGAGGAATAGAAAAGTCACACTGTACGTTACATAAGTAGATGTGTGTGTTTGCTTTGATATACACACAGTTGTATTTATGTGAAATTATATATTACCACGAATTTAATAGCAAAAGTAAAAACGTGATATACCATTCAGGATGCTCACGTGGCTCCAAACAATACATTTGTAAATCAGAATGGCCTTTCTACTATGACATACTATTACCTGTAGAAAAACACTTCAAATCAGCAAACCATGATTTCACCCAGGACACTGAATTTACTATCATAGAAATAAAACTTGACTAATAATACCGTATAGAACTTAGAAATGCATGAATATTGATGGATTTTCAAATAGAAATAATATTTCCCCCGAAGGCCTCAATAAAAAACTGTACCATCCAGATAACATGATATCATACTCTCCATAATGAAAACCACAAATATACTACATCTACATAAATACAGTTTATACATATATTCTCCTTGTTATATCAATCCATTCAAACTTTGCATCAATACTTCTACACATCTAATATAAACATCAAATATCGACAATTTATAATAAAAGGGAATACTCGTGGGTGCTGGGGCTTCTATTTGTATTGAACCCCCAACTGATAACCTATTTGAAGGGTAATTTAAAGAGTAAATTTTTTTATGCATGATAGAGGATGTTACAGATTTCGTTCCTCTAGCTCCATTGGTGCGGTCGGCACGCGTGAGACATAGTCAACTAAGAAGCAGAGCTCAGTTGACATTTTGGCTGACGTTTTCTCATATGTGTTCATGTATACGTATGTATGTATGTGATTGTGTGTGCATGTAGGAATATGCATATATATATATATATATATATATATATATATATATATATATATATATATATATATTTATTGTGTCATCCATAGATAGCTGTTTCGTTGTATTACAACTCTTCAGTGTGGTATAGACAATCTATTATCCCATCCAGTACCACGGGGAAGGATCGAAACTTTAGCTTCAGACCAAGATATATATATATACACACATATATATATATATATATATATATATGTATATATATATATGTATATATGTATATGTATATATATGTATATATATGTATGTATATGTATATATATATGTATATATATATGTATATATATATATGTATATATATATATATATATAGATATATATATATGAGCGTGTGTGTGTCTGTTTGGTGTGTCTGTGTATTTAACCCAAACTGAAAACCTACTCGGGGGTAATTGAAAAAAAGTTTGTCCATGCATAATAAGAATTTGTTCAAATGTTTATCTCTCTTTCTCCATCGATGTGGCCAGTTTTCGCAACACATAGCCAACCTGCAAACAGGGCTCAGTTGACATTTTTGACTGACGTTTCCTCATATCTATATGTATGCATATACATATACATATACATATATATATATATATATATATATATATATATATATATATGTGTGTGTGTGTGTGTTCTGTGTGTGTGCGTGTACAAACATGATCAAGGGACAAAAACCTTGCAGCAGAATAAGATAATGAGTTCTATCTCGGAAGACAATACGAGACTATTTATAGCCAAACAGCCTTGAGCAAACACAAGAATTAATTGAGATGAATGTTTGGTGACTGGGATTCACTTGACAAACACCCAATATTGGCTCATTGCTTGCAAAATCAGTTGAGCAATGAAGACCTTAGCGTGCACGCAACATAGGAGGATACATTTTCATAATCACTTTGTTCAAGATGAAATTGCCGGCATACAGTACTTGTCAGGAGTATTCGAAGAAACTGTCGTTTTAGTACAAACAGCAGCTTGATTTTGAGAGATTCAATCCGGAAAAGTATTTTTTTTTGTATTAGCGATAATTTATCAATAATTAAAGTTGTAATCATAAGTTTTTGTGCCAGCATTAAAACTATTTTCTATTGCTAAGGACTGCAAGGATCATTGAGGTTTTTTTCATCTGGGGCGGGGGATTCAAATTAACTTGGTTGTCAGGCAACCCTTCCAAAAAAGCAATATGAGTTCACCTTTTCTAATCACCTTGATCAATTCTGAACAAGATTTTTGAACAAGATTTTTTTTCATTTAACTATGTATTCATTATAGAGAAAAAAAAAAGCATTTTCCCGAAAGTTAGCATTCAGGAATCCAAAACGAGGCTAAATGCACACCTTGTTAGCATCATTAGTCTTTTATCGTCCGTAATTGGACATAGACCTTTCTCAGGTATATATATATATATATATATATATATACATTGACCAGTGCCCTTAATTCGTATCGAAATTTCCCTTACAGTTCGAAACCGCACTGTTGAACGTCATATTTTATCTTCGTGTGATTTCATTTTCAGTTTATGCTTAGTTACATCAATTTGTACAGTGATACCTGTACTGATTCAAACCCGCACTAATCGAGGTATTCCAGTATACGTTTCAAACCTAAACCCAAAAAGATACATTTAACATTTACCCAAAAAACATATGAAGGATAGATACCAGCTTTGTGAATTCAGGAAATCTATTTAAAACCGTCAACCAAAACTGTTAACAAAAGATTCTACAGTTTTTAAGCTGGTCTGGCTGACTGTGTATGTACAGTCACTCCCTCGATGACATCGTTTTTTTTCACGTCATTTTGTTAAAAGGTCGTTTTAGAAATCTCTCATATTTCCACAAGAGTTGTTCCCCTTGTTTGCGGAAAACTCTTTAATTTTTGAAAATTATCTAATTTTAGCCTCATATTTAAGTTACAGTAATTCAAAATTTAAAAAGCCAAAAGAAAAAAAAAGCAGATCTAACGTTATTTTTAATTTGATCACTGTTATATTTTAATTGATATAAAGATCATGGTGCTTGTTATGAACTAATACTTTTTTTTACCTATTTGTAATTATAATGTTAATTTAAATTATCTGTGAAGGCATTTCAGGCTCATTGCTGGACCAAGGACTTGGTTCTCGGAGAAGTTGATAAATGAGCTCAGCCGTTGGCTCTGTTTCCTGAGCTTGTTTTGGAATGTCTCTATAATCATTGCATTCTGTCGCACAAAATCTGAACAATTTCTCTCTCTCTTTCTCTGTCTCTGTCTTTCTCCCTCCCTCTCTCTCTCTCTCCCTCTCTCTCTCTCTCTCTCTCTCTCTCTCTCTCTATATATATATATATATATATATATATATATATATCGACACATAATAATTAGCAACGTGCATTTGTCTTCTTTTACACTAAGGGACGCAACTCACGTATTAAAAAAAAGTTTTAATCATGACCTAATGGCGTAATAAAAATGCTGAATTTGAATAACAATATAAAATAGTAGAGAATTAAAAAACATTAAAAACGAGGAAAAGAATAAAAATCTGTTTGTACTCAACTCAACATTATTCCCCAAGTTCACTCCTGTACATTTCTATTCTCCCTCTACATAAAATGAAATATGTATATCTGTATATTTCATATATATATATGCAGTCATTTGAGTATCCGTTTGTCCTTGGGTACATGATTACAACACTGAGCGCACCAAAAGGTACTTTTGGGGCTCTCTATGATCATTTTAGACCTACAATGCCTAAATCTGGTACTGGTATTTTTTTTAAAGATTATCATCATCAGTCTCTTAATGTCCGTGATTAGACATAGACCTTCCCCAGGATTCGCCACGCTTCTCTATCGTGGGTATCGCAGAGCCAGTATTTTCTTAATTTGTCTTGCTCGAATTTCTATCTAATAATCTACCAGCCTCTCGGGATCAATGTCGTAAGTCGTGATGTCGATCGGTTGTCTGCCATTCTTGCCACATAGCCAGCTCATTGCCATTTGATTTTTTAAATGGGTTCTATGATGCTCCTATCTCCTTTCTTCTTCTGGATGTATTAGGCTGTGTTATGGTCTCTCCAAGTGAGGTTGAGCATAATACTTACATGTGTACATTGCATGGTTCTCAATTTACAGTTCTGATAATTTTTGATAAAAGATATATCTTTTAGATTATCTTACAGAATTGATAAAATAATTACTTCCGGTAAACATGCGGGCTTCATTGATTCATATATATATATATATATATATATATATATATATATATATATATATATATATATATATATATATATTAGGTAATTTCAGGAAATCTATTAGATGATTTGTTCTGGTACATATTATATAAACGATTTTCAAAATAATCTAAAAGACAGATCTTCTATTATATATATATATATATATATATATATATATATATATATATATATACACATAAAAGTGTTTATTTTGACCAACTCGAAAAAATTACTTTGTTGGAAAAAAGTTTCCTAACTTAAATTTCTTAGTCTCGAAGAAAATTCATGATCAAGTAATTTTTTCAGGTTTAACTACGTTACAATTTTATCAGTATGTATGTATGTATATATATATATATATATATATATATATATATATATAATTGCGTGTGTGTCTGACTGTTTTGTTTCTCTGCCCGGTCAGTGTCGAGACTTTATTCAGGCGTATTCAATGCTGTCTCGTCTGATTACATTAGGCAGCATTTAAGGAAGGTTGTTATTTGTAAAGGTTAAGAAAATCTTTGCATTGAAATTTCGGAGCTTTCAGAATGGCTAAAAGCGAAAATCACGTTCGACCACAATAAACTTATTTTATTACCTTTACTCATTGATTTACAAGAGAACGAAAAAAAACAGAATTAAATTGCGGTTCGTTAACGTTACTACGCTTGCTCAGTGATTAATGCAATGATGTTTCACTGATATATACAGTTCCTGTCATAAGTATTAAAAAAACTCAGCCATTTTGTTTCTGATCGTCTGGTTTCGAGAGTTCAAAACAGGAACATTTTTCAAGAAGAACCGATCTTTTGAGAATCATCTTGAAGACAAGCATTCATTCTTATACTATCGTTCTGAATGCTAAATCTCCTGAAAATGTTGTTTTGATAGAATTAAATCGCTCAATGAAAAAAACAAGCGAGTTATTTGTTTCTATCTTTTGTTTCGGGATCGATCAAGGAGAATCCAGTGCACTCTCATCGCTACATGGAAGAGTTGCCAAACTAGTAAGTTAACTTCGATCCCCTCCGTAAAAATTTCGTAATTACTTCTGCAATCTCAGCAAAAAAGACAAAAAACAGATTCTGTGCTTGTACAGATACTATGGGTAATCTCTTTTAATGTATAAATCATCATTGATCAGGAAAGCATCGCTCGTAAGTATTTGAACAAGCACAAAATCTGTTATCATTTGCTGAGATTGCAGACGGCCGTTATAGATTTTGAGCACGTGGGGATCATAATAGTCATAACTTAATAGTTTGCCAATTATTCTATACAGCGAAGTGAGCTCATTTATTTTTTAAAATTCTCCTTGATCAATTCTGAACAAGATTTTCAACACTCACGATCCAAGCGCTCAGAAGTAAAATGGCTACTCGTTTCAATACTAAAAACACAAACGTATATAATACAAATAAGGGATACAATATAATATGATATAATACCATATCCGATATATGATGGGTTTATTTCATAAAGTGCTCGATGCATTCAACATTAAACATTAAGTTGATTTAGAGTAGAATTTAAAATATGAATGATCATTCGCCTGAAGATGCCCAAACGGGGCAGAAACATGACTGTGTTTGTGCGGCGAATCCTTACTTCATTATGCAATATATATATATATTATATATATATATATATATATATATATATATATATATATATATATATATGATGAAGTACAATGCAAATACACATGTGTATATTTGATGCTGATATCTATTTGGAAAGGTGACAATGGTGCCAAAATAGACGATATCAAATATTAAACATTAAATATTAAATACACCTAAACATAAATCCATCCAGTAACAAATTAAAACCTGTTTCGTTTCAAACACACACGCACACACACACACATACACATACACACACACACACACACACACATATATATATATATATATATATATATATATACATATATATATATATATATATGTGCTGATGTTTCTAGCACCTTACTGCAGGATATTAGAGAAATCTTAGAAGTTTATTATGCAACCTGTAACCTCTAAAACGTCGTTTCTAAACTTTTAGAACATATCTAAAAGATAAGGAAATGTACTCTGCATCTTCATTAATGATTTTTGTTTGTTTTTTCTCCATATTATTTCGATTTTATCACAACCTTGAAGGTCGAATACTCTCTGGCATCCATTTCCATTACCAAGTTTTAGCTTGTCTTTTTCCCATTTTATTGTTGTCAGTTAATCAAAGTTCCTAGGCTGCATTCTCTCCAACCTTTATTCTTAAATTTTGGCTCGTTTCTGTTTCATCTCTTTGTTGCTCTTTATTTTTTTTGATATTCTCCAACTCTCATTTCTAATATAAACCAGCAAAGTACCCATAAAAAATAACGTTGTTTTTTTTTAAAATGCTATCTATGGATAAATTATTATCTTAGAATATTAACTTGTTTTAACATCGTTTAAAAATCTTTTCGTGGGCTTGATTTTAAGATATGCTTTCCATAAACGATTTACGTGTAACTTTTTGGAACGACGTTCTCACTCAGTTGGAGCTTAAAATAAGGAAAAAAAGAAAAAAAAAGAAAAAGAAAAAAACAACATCAAACGAAAGTCAATCGGAGCTTTCAGCTTGAACACTTACACACAAACACAGAGCTTCAGCAGTCAGTTGCATAAGTTTTACTCTTTTCCTATCTTTAATCACCTTTAAAGAGGAAGAGAGTAGTACTTGTTTCCATTGTAACACTTTGTACACTTACACAGAAACACTGGAACAACACTTCAGCAGTCAACTTTATCAGTTTTTCTCTCTTCCCTTCTCTAATAAGCCTTAAAGAGAAGAAGAAAGTAAAACCTATGTTTCTACAGTGACTCTTTGACGTGAGCAGATAAGCATACATACAAACAAATTTTGTGACACCGGTATTATCAAGTAAAAATATGTATGGATTGCTTTTTTATCACAACTTTCCTAATAGAATATCCTCCAACCATTAAAGTAAGTTGCGTGAAGTAGGAATAAAGAAGTGTCTCCCGATAAGAACTCGCATATCATGTCCTGGGAACACTTCTCCTTCCATGGAGGACACCTCAACTAAATTCGGCTTTGTTGAAGCAGGAACTCACACCTAATTTGTTCAAATTTTGACATCTATGGTTTTTAGAATCGTCCTATAGAAAAATCGATTTCCTTTCGAATGGTCTATGATAACTCATTGGAGAAAAATATGATATGCCGGGCACCGTTTATAGGATATAACATACAGTGAGACAACGGTAGACATCAGCAGTAATATTGATTTTTTATCAAAAATATTGTTTATATCACGTAAATTTTGTATATTATATAAATATGCAATGCAAGTAGGGTATGCAGAATATAAATGAAATATTTTATGAAAATATAGAATAAACGAAGGTAATATATATAATAAGAATTTTTAGTTGCGTGAACTTTAACCTCGATATTTCCAAAACTACATTTTAAAACTTTAGGTGAGCTCTCTCCCTTTATTTATGAACTGATTTTCATGAATCATTTCGTAGGGAAAAGTGCTCATAACACTAGAAGTACTTTTCTGAATTTTCTTTTTTGAAAAAATTCAATTTTTTTTTTTGGAAATAATACACCCCAATTTCTTTAAGCTTTTTGAAAATAGCTCTCTCTCTAGGAAAATTATCAACATATATGTTTGAGCAATGTTTTTAAATTTCGAATTTCTATCCTTTACCGAAGTTTCAAATATGTTCACTCAAAATACCCCAACGTTCAAAATAAAACTAATAAAGTAATCATGAACCAAAATTAACAAGAAAAATGTTTCTCGAAGGTAATCAAAGATGATAAAAACAATCGTGAAAATTACAGGTTGCAAGAAGAGAGGGATTAATTTGGTGCGCGTTCCTCCTTTAATCAAGTTGGACTTAGTCTTGTACGAGTGGGGTAACTAGCATGGATCAAAATAACTGTACTTGTGAATCGGTCTGCGAAAAGGGGGGGGTTGTTAACCGTTGCATCATGTCAGAAGCCAGGAAGCCCCCTCACAACGATCGTCGAGAAAAGACTCACACCCTCAGGCACACCCCCACACACAAATCAAAAAAGTGAGCAGTGCCTTTGCGCTAGCTACAGCTTCAGTCGTCCCTGCTTGGGTTCGACAAATCGAAACACCGTAACCCCACAAAAGACCCATCCGACCAACCAGCCAAATAGGCTACAGTTTTTTTTTTCTCTTTGCTCGTCAGTATCATTGAGTGTCTCGGGGAGTGCCCACTCATATTTTGGATGCTGCAACCTTTTCGATTTGTATGAGGACACGATTAAGCAACATCTATAGACGCTTTTTGTGTTTTTTAAAAAAAGTACCTTTTGGGTTCTCTATGGTCATTCATCATCATCATCATCATCATCATCATCATTATCATCAGTCTTTTAACGTCCGTCCTTGGACATAGACCTTCCCCAGGATTCGCCACAATTCTCTATCATGGGCGTCTCAGAGCCAGTATTTCCTGAATCTGTCCAGTTCATCTCTCCATCTTGTGTTCTGTCGACCTCAGTTTCTTATGTGATCTCTGGGGATCTATGTTGTGAGACGTGACGTCCATCCATTGTCTTTCATTCTTGCAGCATGGCCTACCCATTGCCATTTGAGTTTTTTAATAGTTTTTATGATCCATGACATCATAGAAACTATGGTCATTATGGACCAACAAAGCCCAAATCTTGTGCTGACATTTTTCAGATAACTTCAGATAAAATTCTATTTAAAAAAAAAATTAGATAACTTTTCGGATAATTGTTCGGGTACACGCTCGGGCTACAGTGATTCATGCTAGGTACCGATATAGATATTATCCACATTACTTCTTACTCGGGCCCCTTTGCCATATGTGACTTGGAGGCGCCCGCCTAGCACCTGAATTGGTTTCACCTACTTCACTCACTTCAGCCACATCATCTCCCGCTATTTTATCCATAACTAAAGGGATGGATTGATTCATGCCTTCTTTTCAAGACATAAGCCCGAAATGAATTCAAACTGTCCCAGTAAGAATTTGAACACCGTGCGCCAATCCATAGTATGAGCACTTACACTATGGGCAACCTCGCTGCTCCACGCAACCACATGCCAGCGCGAGCGGACGTTCACACACACACACACACACACATACACACACACACACACAGACATACACACCTACACACACACACACACACACACACACACACACAATTTTAACGCACAGACTTACACGCGCGGAGGCTCGTTCAATTACTAAAATAATAGTTTAGTGAATTTATTACCCTCAGGTTTTTAGGCGGGATGGTGGGGACTCGATGATTGGTTGCCCCTGGGTTGTTTAACAGAAAATTGATCCCGGTTGTCGTTAATGGTAAATACAGGTTTTGGCTCCTCGGAAACCGTTATTGGAAGATGATAATCAAAACTAAAACACACAACAACACACACACACACACATACACACACACACACACACATATATATATATATATATATATATATATATTAGAAACCCACAAACAGAACCAAACTGTTATAATAGGTTTCTTCAGTTTCAAGAGAGACTGCTTAGCTGGTTACGTATGTATATATGTGTCACGCGTACAGGCCACACCAATAGGGCTAGAGGGTGGAAAATTTCAACATTAATCCTCATTACGTCTAGAAAAACATTTCTCTTGTTTTTTGAAAGTCCCTCCCTAAATAGGGTTTTAGTTGTGGTCTCATGAATTAACAATTTTTCAAGAGTGACAAAATTGACGTGTATATATATATATATATATATATATATATATATGAATGGATGAATTATGTATCGTAAATTAGGGGAAAATTTGGATATGTTTCATAACGAATGTTCGTTTAAAATTCTGTTCAGAAAATGTTTTCAGCAATTCTTTTAATGGAAGAGAGATCGTGCCACTATCGAAACAAATCGTAACGAGCCATTTTCACAAGCAGTTTTTGGTGCAATTATCCGAATTTTCAACGTGATTATCACCTTATTTACCAAATTTTCGAGGCCCTGATGACCGAGCAGGTGACGGAGACAGAGAATGGAATCAGTTAACCGTGTTCAAACTCTAGCTCAAGGATTCTCAAAGTACGCGTCACCACCCTCCCGTGACGTTGGAAGCCCAGCAAAAATTGTTTCATCACATCAGGTCCAAAGTTCACACAAATTATTTCAATATTAAATACTTTTATACAATTATATTTTTGTTTACTAAATAAAGGTTTAAATTAAATTAGAAAAAAATCTACTTTCAGTGTATCATTTGACCAAATTTACGGTGGTGGGCCCTGATGGAATATATTTTCTAAAAGAGGGTGGTTGTTCGAAAACGTTTGAATGACACTGCTCTAGCTGATACAATTTGTATTTACTTTGCACTGATGCCCTTGGGAAAGGCATGACGCAATCTAATGCCCTTGCTCTCGGCAAAATAGGACAGAGTGATGCTAAGTATTTTTCGCCTTCCTTTAAGTCTATATCACATATCGAAATTAGGGCCGAGTAAGTAGTAATGTGACATGTGGAGCCCGGGCAGGGACAGTTAAAGCCGTTACCAGCGTATGGGCACTATTCAATTACTTAATCAGTTTTATTTAGTCTGATACAAGGCCACAAACTGCTCACAGAAGTGCTGTTCCTGGACCGTCTGTCTTCTAAATACTGATCTTATTCAACGCCACATGTATATTTAAGAACTTGGAATCAAATATACTCCACGGTAGTAATAGGTTGTTATCTTTCAGCATAGTTGTGTGTCCTGTCCAGCGGTGTTGAAAATCCTTGAGAAGGATATAGTGTAATGTAAATTAAACATGGAACTTAACCAAGAAACAGACCCGTAAGCTGAGAACCATGCAACGTGTACATGAAAGAATAATGCTGGGCCTCACATGGAGAGACCACAAAACAGCACAACACATCCGGGAAAAGACAAGAGTTAGAGACATCATAGAATCCATAAAAAATCTCAAATGGCGGTGGGCTGGCCATGTTGCAAGAATGGCTGACAATCGATGGACATCACGACTCACAACATGGATTCCCCGAGACCATATGCGCAACCGAGGCCGGCAAAATATTAGATGGAGAGATGAACTAGACAAGTTCAGGAAGTACTAGCTCCGTGACGCCCATGATAGAGAAGTGTGGCGAATCCTGGGGAAGGTCTATGTTCAACGACGGACGCTAAAAGACTGATGATGATGATGATGAAATTGTATCGAAACCATAGATCAGACAATAGACATTTAGTATTTCTTTGTAATTTGATTTAATCTAATTCACTCGTACATTTTTAATAAGGGATAAGCTTGGCTCTCTTTGATAGATAATTCAGTTCTAGGCAAAGTTTCAGAGAGGCACATCCAAACCTCAATCTCAATTAAAAGTCTTGCATGGAATTTTATTTATACTTATAGAGAGAGCAATATTAACTCCATTGTAAAATAGTATTTATAGAACAAGGCCAACTGGATTTTTTTTAAAGCAATGATACAATCCAATCGTCAAACCACTACTATTTCTTGTTAGATTACATTTGACAGAACGAGAAAATCCTATTAGCCTTAAAAAGAAGGGTCTATAACCAATGCATCTTCCCGATAGTCACCCATGGAGCTGAAACATGGGGCCTATTTCAAAGATTGACCCTAAAACTCATAACCATGCAACATGCACCGGAAATAATCACGCTGGACCTCATATGGAGAGAGCATAAGACAACATAGTTTATTAGATAATAAATGGAAGTCAGAGATATCATTGAATCCAAAAGAACAATTAAATAGCGATGGACAGCTCTTGCTGCAAGAAATTTTGCTTATACTAAAATAAGATTAGATTTCTGGAGAATTTACATGTTTTCCCTTAAAAACAAATCAAAGCAATCGAGATGGGCCAGTCTGGCAATACCATAGACTATAGACATTCAATATTTACAGTCTAGCATAAAATTTGTTTCTGTTGGTTGTGATTACTTCATAATTCCAGTGTTTTTACAAACCACACGTACCCACGTAAATCTTTTTTGTTTACCCTGAAGTACACGTATCCCGGTTTGAGATCTCTTCTATCAAATGACACCAGACAGAGAGACACCTTATGAATCTACAAAGTTTTGCCTGACAAAAGGTCACAGGTTTGATGCATACAATGTGGATCGAAGTCACTGTACAGTAATGATGGTCAGCGGGACTAGCTTGTTAACCATTACTCCTCGGTGAAGTGTCCAAGATATTCATTAGTTTCTGCTTTGTTTGACACCAACGGGGATCGAACTCATTATTCAGTAGTAATGTTTTATTGAAAATTGGTCCGATGTTTTAATTTGGCTATCTCTAAAAAACACATTTATGCTTCAGCATTTATCATCATTAGCCATTGTAAAACCACTGCTGGACAAAGGCTTTTCCAATCTCCTTCTTGCTAAGTGTCTAGCACATCCACATTTTTTTGGCTTAAGCATTTGTATAATATCCTCCACTCTAGTTTTCTCTCTGATCCATCTTGATATTTTTCTATCACTCGGAGATATTCCTAACTTTGCTCTTTCCACAGATCTTTGTGCGATTCTGAGTTGGTTCTCAGTCCGTTTTGGTAATTTCCATTTATAATTTTATAATCATATATATATATATATATATATATATATATATATATATATATATATATATATATATATATATATATATGAAATAAGAGTTACAAAGATATTGAGTATTGTGATTAAATGACATCTCCAACAAATAAAATCTGTTTTCTATTTCTTTCTTTGTGTATTACTATAAATTGGAAAATATCTTATGAACTATATGTGTTTTTCCATTATCATCATCATCATTATATATATATATATATATATATATATATATATATATATATATATATATATATATATATATATATATAAAGATTGCGTGACAGACCAACAATGTAACACCTCTCACTTATGCATACAAGATATGGATGGATGTGTAACTACCCATTCTAGAGAGAACTTAATGGAAATTCAGTGAAAGCTATCTCAGAGGTGTAAAGCAACGATTTACTTACGTGTCAGGGTAACAACAAAAACGGAATAAAGAAAGAAAAAAAGAAGAAAAAAAAACCCAAAGAAGAGAAGTGATTAAAAGACAACGAAGATAAAAAAAAATTGCAAAATAAATGGCCGTCGTCCTAATGAAGTCATTAATCACCATTTCTGTGAAATGTTTTAAGAAAAAGTCATTAAAAATAGTTTTACGTCGGAAACGTCGAACAAATCGCACGAGAAGCGATCATCATTTCAGGATGGTTTTTCAATTACGACAAAAACACACACACAGCTATCTTTTTTTCTTTACCTCTGGTGGTTCGTGTTGGTAGGCGTGTAAGGTGTAGAAGTTCACTCCAAATAGAACACCGTCAAAAAACTGTAGATTGATTATACGAATTGCTAACCGCAGGCTCTTACTATCACAATCTTCCACTGTCCCATCTCGATAGGTTTTCTGTTCCACTCGCATAAATGATATATCTTTCAGTCTATTCACAGGTAGCTATGATGTTATATTGAAAAGGATGTTAGTTGTTTTTTTTTGTTTTTTTAATCTGCTATAAGTGATCGACGTAATCGAATCATGATAGCCTCACAAATTGCCCGACCAGCCAGCCAGCCAGCCAGCAAAGTGGGCTACAGATTCTTCTCTCTTTGATTGTTTGTCTAAATATATATATGTGTGTGTTTGTCCCCAGGCTCACCTGGTGACGTTTTTAGGCTACAACTTAGAGAATTTGCATAAGTACACTCCTAGGCTCCATTTAGATATGCTTTTGTTTTGTTACTGAAAGAGTGCTTTTTTTGTCCCTCGGGTCATTTTGGACTAACAATGCCAAAAGTACGAATATTTATGCTAGAAATACGCAAGGACTTGTCTCATTCCAATGAATATTCATACATTTATGATATTAACATTCCCCTAATGTTATTTGAAATCACGACTAAGTGATTAGTAGCCAACTCTCTTATCGACGTTGCAATACTGAAAGTCTCAAATATCTACGAATTTATTCATTTGTTATGGATACCATATATAAAAAGTTGTCGTTATCATTTCATGAGGAATAGAAGGTAGTGTACTTTGATGTTGCAGCACCCATTATATATATATATATATATATATATATATATATATATATATATATATATATATATATATATATATTTTGAACAACTCAAAAAAAATTACTTTGTTGGAAAAAAAGTTTCCTAACTTAGATTTCTTAGTCTCGAAGAAAATCAATGGTCAAGTAATTTTTTCATAATTTGTATATGATGTGCTGATGGCCAAGTGATTAGAAACGCAAAAAAATTCCGAGAGAGATCTGCATTCACTTTGAATCAATGCCTTTGGGAAAGGTATGAATCCATCCATCCCCCCCAGTTACGGATAAAATAATTCGTAGTGAAGAGAGTAACGCAACTTTGGGCGCTTATCACCTCTGATTCTATTTCAAATATCACAAACCTTGAAGAACTTTGAAGTCTAATCAAGGAAAAAAAAGACTAATGATAAGTGAGGGTCAGCTGATGTCTTTCACCAGCGTAAGGACACTATTTTATTTATCTTTCAAGAAAGATAAGCCTGTTTGCCGCAGGGCCAAACTTTACTCTTACTTCTATTCCATCCGAAGTTGATTACTAAATATTTCATATTGTATATATAACAAATGAAGAAAAAGGTATATTTTTTCTGTATATATGTATTTATCAATCAGAATGAAATAAGCCGTTGCATATTTCCAACAGAAATGTTGGTAAATAGGTATGACTTGTCAGTTTGGCTCTTGTTGGTCAGAATGGCGCTTACCAATCACTAAATAGGAATTCCAGATCCAAAAAATATTTTAATTAAATGCATTTATCTATTCGAATGGAATAAGCCCTTATCTTTTTGTAACGTAAATTATCCTTTTTCTGGTTCTTGTCGTTATGGTAGAAGAGCAAAGTCAACTCCAGACTTAGACTAGAGTTTGACAACGTCTTTTGTATCTTCATGTATATAGATAAATATTAATACAATTCAATTTACACAGATGTACAAGTGAGGTCGTCTGATGTGGGTAATGTAGGTATGTGAATTACTCAGTTATTAGGAACTGTCAACCAAAACTGTCAACAACTCAGGTTTCTTCTGTATGCATAGCGCGTACATGCCTCACATGGAGCTAGAGGACTGAAAATTTAAACATTTATTCCTTATCATGACCAGAAAAAACTTTTTTTTGCAATATAAGTTTATGCTAAATTGACTACTTGATCTATGTCTCGTAGCATTTGCCCTTGTTCTTTTTCTAACTTTTTATAATTGAATTGTTTTTAGTGATCACTGGCCAACGATAGGCGAGTAAAGTTGTTCATTAATTGATCATCACTTTTTTCCAATTTTTGATAGATCATTCCCAACATGGCATACTGCCAAAAGACGGTTTCTATGGAGCGATCTGTTCACCAGTATATTAATGAGGGCGTGTATCTTTTATTCTTATGGAGAATGTTTGATCAACCCCAGTCAATATAAAGGTCAAATTCCCCATAATTGTGATTCCCAAAGTTGAAAGAAAAAAAAAAGAAACATTCGGGGAGACAGATTAGCTAACATAGTTTTCCTCAGTTTTCAAGTCATTCTAGTTCGCTAGCAATCTATGTATGTATATGTCATGCTTACGGTCTGAACAAATGGGGTTAGTGGGCTGAAAATTTAAACATTTTCCCCTCTTGATGTCTAGAAAAAAACCTTTGTTCTTGTTTTCTGAAAATTCCTCCCTAAAATGAATTTTTTAAAGGGGGTTTAATTCCCAAAGTAACTTTATGCTAAATTGGTCCCGTTGTTGTTTTTTTTGAAAATTCTGTCTCTTTAGCAATCTAACAAGAGGAAAGAAAAGTAACTTATTCATAGATCATCCGCCTTTCCAAAGTTTTAATTGATCACCCCAAACCGGTATGCTGTGAAAAATTGCTTGTCATGCGAGGGTTTCGGTTGAGAAACAATCCTCACCGAGTCGAGGGGAGTAAACATTCCACTTTTTGTCTGTACTGCTCCGTTAAAGTAGATTTCATCAATAAGATGAATAATCCTAACCGTGATTTAAAAATAAATGACCAAGTGATTGGCAAGAGACTCTCTTACTGACCGAGTCGAAGTGACAAGCCTTAGATATCTATCAAAATTTATGTAAAAAATACGCAACGACTTATTTCATTATAAGAAATAAATCCATTCATACAAAAAATACACACATATATATATATATATATATATATATATATTGAACAACAGTAACTATCAAAAATTACAAAGGGTTATATCTTCTTTTATAGGTGCATGTGTTGGTTTGGGTGTTCCGGTGCTCCTGGCAATACTGTTTTGTCTACAGACTTAAAAATTAGTATCAGTTCCCCATTGGATCCATTCAAGGAATGTTTTTTTATTTGAAAAAAAAAAATGCTTCTTCACCCTTTGAAGGTATCATTTTGACGGGTTTAACTATAACATCTTAATTCTCCATAAATCAAAATGTTTCAAGGTGTCTTTTACTCTATTTCGGATGTTTTCCAGGAAAAACGCCCGTGATGTCATGAACAGGATTCATTCTGACCATATTTATTCTTCGATGGGAATTTCATTACATGACTTTGACGCTACGACTATTCAACCATTGACCGAGAAGCTGAGATTTTTAAATATTTTTTTCAATTCATTATATATATACAATACAAACGTTAAAGCAATCATCTTCAGTCGGAAGATAAGTAGGTGTGAAGTTTGACCCTACATCAGCCAGACTTGTTCTATTACAAAGTTGAAGATGAATTATGTATGTAGATAAAATAATGAAAACACTTAATCTCGGTGAAGACAATGATTTATATTGAAACTACTTTCCATTAGCTATCACCCGGCCATAATGGAAGAAATCTGTGTGTATGCACCGTGATTTCTCGATAATTGGCCATTGTACGAAGTTGACATTCAGCAGATGTATTAGTCAGCCCGCAAGTCATTGCAGTCTCGAGTTTGAAGTTGTTGGGATCAGCGACCCTCGAAGTATCGAATGGACCGCGATTGCTTGAAAACTATTCTATGAACGAGTTTGACATTTGCAAAATATATTAGCCAGGGTACTAAATATCATAGAATCAAGTTTTAAGGTGTTTGGATCAGCGGTTCTCGGGATATCTAATACACCACGATCAATCGAAAATTTGTCATCGTTCGAAGTTAACATTCGCCAGATATATTGGTCAGCGCACAAAACATTGCAGTATCCGAATTTGAAATTGTTTGGATATGCATTTCTCGAATTATCTATTGCAATGCGATCACTTGACAACTTGCCATCGTATGTAATATATTTGTCAGCACAGATGGTAGTCCAGTGTCGAATTGTAGATTGTTTTGGTCACCTGTTCTCGAGAAAGCTAATATATATATATATATATATATATATATATATATATATATATATATATATATATATATATATATATATATAACGCTACCTTCATGTCAGCCATTAAACGAAGAGACAAGGATGCTCTGCCTCTCCTAGCGTTAGCGCTGTAACACCTCTCTGAAGTACTAACTTCCTTCGAAAAAGTCGGAATGCTCTGACTCCCTTAAAATCCAATAACCCTTATGTTTTTTTGAGGGCATGACCTCGACCTGTCTCTCCTTGGCAGGGATCGGAAAAATATCAAATTTTATATATATATACAATATCAGCCTTTGGATTTCAAACCTTTGAATGCACTTTGCATCGATCATCATTTACTAAGTAATATTACCGAAAGAAGTTACGATTGTAGCATACAAGTATTTCATTCAGAATTATTTTGCTTGGCAACTATGGTAGTCTGTACATACCATAAAGTCCAGTTCCTTCCAAACATGCACCTTTGGAACGGGTACTACACTAGTTGCCATTATCTAGAAACCGTTAAGCGAAACTGTCACCACAACAATCAACATAACTTTCCTCAGTTTTCAAGTTGATCTGTGTGGCTTGCTGTATACGTATGAATCAAACGTGCATACCACACTAATAGCACTAGAGGACTGGAATTTGAAAATTTACTCCTTATTACGTCTAAAAAACATTCCTTTTTTTATTTCAAATTAATCCCCCTATATTTTGATGGGGGTTCAATTTCAAATGCAAGCTTATGCTAAAAGTGTCCCTTAGTTTATCCTAGCAACGCTGCCGTGGTCGATTTTAAGCTTGTCTTCTAAAAATATTCTTAATTCTCTTAGTGGTCTGTGCCAAACAAAATGTGAGAGAAGTTACATTTATTGATCACCTCTTTTTCCAATTTTTTAATTGATCACTCCAACATGGCCTGTTGCCAAAAGGCGTTGGTCAAGTAATAGTTTCTATGGAGCGATTATGGGGAGCTATTTCTATTGGCGATCATCTGTAATGAGAGGTGTTCTTTCAGGGTTTATTGTTGTGAAGGAATGGGTTATTTTAAGATCATTGTTCAGTGACGAAGCGGTTCGGTCATGTTCAGCCATCGAATTCAATACGTGATCAATAAACAATAACCCTATTGAACATCACGAAAATAGAAGGAATTTTTATAGTTACGTCTTACATGTGTAAGGAATGGTAAATTATACGTATCTATGTATCTATCTCAGTCTATTCAGATCTATATATCTATGGTGAGTCTAATAGACATCATGAAAACACAAAAGTTTAGAAACTGGATCGCAGTCATTTCCGTTACATGTTTTGAGAGACTGTTCTCTCTCGTCGTCAAACGTCTGAGCGAGAGGAAACAATCTCTCGAAACATGTAACGGAAATGACTACGATCCAGTTTCTAAACTTTCCTGTTTTCATGTTGTCAATCGAATTCACCATGGTGTTGGATAAATCTTATCTATTTCTCCACCGATCTATTTATCAATCCATCTATCTCAGGGAGTTTCCGACCTTTTTCTTCGATGACTCATCTCTATGGCTAAAAAAAATTAATGTACCTCCTTACAAAAAAGAAAAAAAGGTTATCTTATTACATATAATGTTGCATATATCTTATGTTCTTCCATGTATGTAATTAAATACTTTCCTAATATCTGGAGCTGACTGTGTCGTCAAATCGTTCTGGGCAGTGTTGTTAAAAAGCACTAATGTCTTTTTAAAAAAGGCAAAAAAACCCTCCAAAACCAATAAAAATGACCCCAAATGCTAAGGAAAAAATATGCTAAAATCGTTCATGCGCCCACGCTAATTCAGCCCTTTTTTTCAACAGTCCAGATGACGAATGCGCTGAATTTAGTGTGAGCAGTGCATACAAACAAATTTCTATCGCACCTGACTGAGTGCCAAATACTTAAAATGCCTGAAAAAATAAAAATAATGAACATTGATTGTTACTCAACTTAAGTGAGGCCAAGAAAAAAACTATACGGGACCCGTGAGAAAATGGAGTGATTCTTTACAGATGGATCGGTAAGAGCAGAATGAGAGGTGTTCTGTCAGGGTTTATTGCTGTGGAGGATCCGATAAGAGCATTTGTGAGCACCGCCTAGGATCAGGCGGTTACTCACCAGTCCTCTGCCTAAGATCAGAGTGTAGCATCTGTGTACTCATTAAAATGTTATACGTATTGTGTTTGATATGTGAAAAACAAAAAAGGTTTGCGGTAAAAATTGGTGATTAGAAAGGTTCAATGGAAAAAAGTCTTGGAAAGAGAATCATAATGGACATTAACGTACGGTCGAAATAAAAAAAATGAAAAATGTCACAAGTTTGGGTCATGGGTTGGAAAAGTCATTTTAAGAAAGTAATAATTAATTTTTCCGATGTCTTTTTTCTTTATTCAACGAATCTGACTTCTTCACCTTGGTGAAATATTTATCTAGACAAACATTTCCATAAATTAATATATATATATATATATATATATATATATATATATATATATATATATATATATATATATATATATATATTATGTGTGTGTGTGTGTGTGTGTGTGCGTTTGTGTGTGTTCTGTGGGTGTACGTGATCCGACAGAATGAAAGTGACAATTAGAAGGTGAAGAGAAAAAGCAGGTGTTACATCTGTTTGTTTTCTGTCTCTGTGGGTTTATGGCTTGTCTTGGATGAAAATGGACGGTGATGAACAAAGACTCTATGACCCCCTCCTCCCACAGAACCTTCTTATTTCAGACCAAACTTGACTCTCACCTACATAGATGTAAACACCCTCCTTACCGCCCTCACTTGAACAATCAACAACGCAGAAATATTCCAATTTCTTTCGCCAACCTCAAACATTGAAACAGCAGAAATAAAGATCGAAAAATATCCACGTGATAATAAAAATGTAAAATCAGCTCTCTTTTTGTTCACTTACAAATTGTCAATTTCATCAACATATATATGTATATACAATGACAAGTATAGGTGAGTAAATATTCGAGTATCGAAGGATAACGTTACAATGATGAGCTTGTAAGCATAGAATTTCTTAAAAAAACTTTTGAAAAAAAAGATAAAATTTACGAGTAATGAAAATTCACTACTTACTAAAAAGTTGGAATTAAATATCGTTGAAAAAAAATTTTTTTTAATCGCTCAAGATATTTCTCAGAAAAGAAAAAGGAAAAAACGAGCTTGCAACATGCTGAACGTGACATTTCTATTTCAAGTTTTTTTAATCTTAAAAGTGTATATTCAAAATAAAAAAAGATTCCTTCAAATTGTGGTATTGGGACATGAATTCTTTTGAAATAATTCAATTGGAACCATTCAGATGTTTAAGATTATTTTATTGGAAAAAAAATCATGCTATAAATGACGATTAAATTTTTCAAGAACGTACATTAGGTATTATCGTGGCGTGATGGTTATGGTACTTGACTTACATCTGGACAGCTGAACGTTCCTAGTAGGACTGATTATTTTTTTCATTCAGACCAGTAACCCATTCTTCACCCAGTGGCATTGGCCCACCGGGCATTGTCCAGTTGCTCGTATGACCAGTCCAACACTGCCCATTAACCAAATATTGCATTTTTATAAATCCGTCTTGCTGTAATAAAACAAATTTAGGGTTGGAAAAATACGATAATACATTAGTGAATTCGGACATTACCAAACGTAGTGTTTAAAAACGAAGAAAAAATTGAAATAAATGAGAAATAATTTGAAGGAAAAGTCTTAATCAAGTGCTATTTCAATCCAAAAAATCTTATAACACCCCTGAAGCTCATGCTTAGTACAAAAGGATCTTGATTTCAGGTTCTGATTCTGTAAGTTTCAGTATCAAATCATTTTTTTTGGTGACATCAAGTCGATTTCTCCTTTTTTTTGTAGCAAGTCACTCTCAATGCTGGAACCACATACTATCAAATATGAAGATGGGAATTGTAACAGAAGCTCTCTTGCTAAACCCGTTGAATTCGGAAGTATTATTTGTCGCATCACAATAACATATCTTGCTCCTTTACCTTTGAACATAGTTTAAAAAAATTTTTGAAACTTAATGTCAACTCCACTTAAAGATGGTTGAGTTGGTCAATTGGAAAACCATTTCTTTCAAATCAGAAAATCTAAGACTTTGCTCATCCAGCAGTATTTACAAATGACTCCCATTTACAGGTATCACAGCATTTATTACTTCACACTTATTTAACAATGGAATTCAGTTGATATTCTTGAAGAAATGTTCTTTAGCATTATTAAAAAGATGAAATGTATCCAAAAAAGCTTGGTCTTTGAATTAACAAGTGTCATATTCGCTCCTTGAAGTTGATTATTCAATTACACACACACACACACACACACACACATATATATATATATATATATATATATATATATATATATATATATATATATATATATATATATATAATACAACAAAACAGCTGTACGTGGATGACACGATTATTTGGTTATATATATATATATATATATATATATATTTGGCCATGCTGAATTCAAAACTGACATCAGTTTTGCTTAATTAGGTCAGTATTTTTACATTTTAAGAAAAACCTTCTTTAGGGTTGAGATTCTAAGTTTCTCAAGGGTGTCCACACCCGAAAGTACTCAATGACTTTCCATGAAATTTCATTGAGAGGTGGTTAAATTTTTCTAGAGAGGGGTTACGTTTCGAGGGCAGCCTAGGATTTTTTTCGATTGAATGAAATTTTCTTTTTCTTTTTTTTCACACATTCATTTTTATACACATAACTGTCCACAAAATATCACCAAAGGTTCTCGAAGAATTTTAATGAACTTTTAGGGAGGGGTGGACTGAAGGCTACGAAAGGATTGATTGCATTTTGAGACAGATCACTGCACAATTACACCGCCTCCGTCGTAGTCATGCCCACACCACATGTTAATACCAAATCTTCATGTCTGTCCGTGCAATATCTCCAAAAGTTCTCGTTTAACTATCTTTGGAGACAAATAATGTATGATAATCTTTAACGAACCGTGGGTTGCTTTATCAATTTCATTTTTTATCCAATTCTCTTTAAAAGTGAAAGTTTAGCAAGTGGAAGGGTGGGACAGAGTTAGAATACATTATGGAGGAGAAAAAGGTGTAGAGAGACATCCAAATGAGAAATACTGTTGGTTGGTGTGAGGAGCTGTGAAAATAAAGGCAAGTTTCATTAATGGCCTTAGTGTTCCTCAAACTCCCATGTGTCTTTGTAGCCGAAGGGTTAACGATACGGAGAATGGGTTGATGAGCTTAATTCAAAATCCAGCCGAGACAATTTGCGTTCACTTTGCACCAATGTCCTTGGGAAAGGCTTATATCGATCTGTTCTTTCAAGGGGGGCAGCATAGCATAGTAAGGCCCATCATCCCCAAGTCTTATTCGGGGAGGCTTATGTCCAGCAACGAACCTCAAAAAGGCTGATAAAAAAACAGAAACAAGACAGTACTTTAGATTTCCACCCTGGGTACTCCGTTAGCAAAGCAACAAGTATTTTACTCATCACCACCGACCTCCTCCTCATCAGCTGCCCTTCAGTGTCCGTCGTTGGACATCGATTATCCAGACTTCCATTTCATTAGTGTCGTTGAAACAATACCTTTTGAACTTGGCTCGTTCGTCACTTATATTTTTTGCCAGCCACAATTTCGCATATGAGATCTGTGGATCCACGATGTGAACCGTGATGTGCACCGGTTGTCCGGTATTTTAGCAACATAACCAGCCCGTTGCCATTCAGGTTTCCTAATAGATTTTATATCTCTGACTGTTTGTTTCCTTTCTAATATAGTGTGCCGTGAATTCTCATGTTATGTTGAACACGATTCTCTCGCGTGTACATTACATGGTTCTCAGTTTGAGGGTCAATCTTTTGGTTAGGTTCCATGTTTCAGCTCCAATTGTCTTTTAAGTCAAGCAAGAAGAAAAAAAAAAGGGGAAACCAAAAAAGGCTGAAAGCTTTGCATCGGTAAAAGAAAAGCGAAGAATTTGTTTACCGTAACTTCGTTAGGAAAAACTTGTCAAAGCTAAGGAGGAGGGGGAACTCTTGGAAACCACATTTACCCTCTCCCGTCTCCTATATCCCTCGTTTCTGTTTGAAAAAAAAATCCTTGTTGAGAGCTTCCGTCTTCAAGCCACTCCAAGACTGTCAGGCTGGAACCTTTTAGCGAAGCAGGAGGGAAAGAAGTTCCCGGGAAGAAATAAGGAAAATAGAAAAAACAAAAAACAAATAATAAACCAAAAACAAAAATCGGATCTGGTTAGTCGCTCAGTAGAAATTGCCAAGAGGCTAGCATGTTTTGGCAGCATGCTGTGTTAGGGGTGAACAATTAAAAACATTGAAAAAGTAGTGATCGTTGGGTAAGTTACTAATCTCACTGAAAACCCCGAATTAAAAAAAAACAAGCGTGAATGTTGCTGGACACAATCAGGGTGATTAATACACAAATTACTTTTCTCGCCTTTTGTTGGGCAGTGATCACTAAAAAAATTTGAATATTAAAAAAACCAGGCATAAATGCTGCTGGACAGAAAGTGAGGGATCAATTAAGCATAAACTTACACATTGACCCCCAACAGAACACTCATCTAAGAGAAAAAATTTTCAGATAAGAAAAAAATTGTTTAATAAGGAGTAAATATTGAAAATGTCCGTTCCTCATCTCCATTGGAACGATATATACCCCTGATATATACGGTACATACATACATTGTATATACATATGTGTATAGCCAGTCAGCCAGCCAGAATAACTTGGAAATCCAAGAAACCTATATTGACAGTTTTCGTGACAGTTCTGTTTGACGGTTTCTAATAGATAAAAAGGAAGGAACCACCTGAGAATTATACGTAGTGGAATGTTCTCAAGCGACTCAGTCATGGCGGAAAAACAAACGTACCTTCTTTGCTTTTTCGGAACTTACAAAACAAAGCCTTTTGTTTTTGTCGTTTTAAACCTTTTCAGAGGCTTTCTGCCTTTCTTTTATTCGGTGTGCGAGTGGCGTAGAAGTTCGAACTTCGGTCGAAGCTTTTTATGTTCACTTTGCACTAATGGCTTTTGGAAAGACGTGAATCTATCTCTCCCCCTACCCATACACCAGCAAGGGATGAAATAGCAGGGCAGAGTAGGCTCTGTGGCCTTGGGAAGTCAATCAGTCTAGGAGAAGGATAGCTCTGGTTTCAAACCAGGGAGAGGAGTCCCTTCGAGGTAGTTTGACGCCAACTTCGACGTTCTTCTGGCAGCTCCTGCAGCCAAGCATTCTGCGAGGCTGAACAGGGGATTCTATGAACTAGGCATCCAAGGTGGTCCATTTACTTCAACCAAGCTTGCGCCTGAAGGGGTTCACTTTTGTGTAGTTCCATTGTCTACAAAGACAGAAGGGAGCTTTCGCTGATTTTTCTTCTTCTGTCAAATGTAGTTCTTTCTTTCTCTTCCATCAAACACGAGTCCAAATCTGAAATTGAATTTTTTTGTATATACGGAAAGAAAACAAGAACAAAAAGAAGAATCCTCATCAAATTCAAGGGAGTAAAAATAATCCAGTGTGATTTAAAATCTAGACTAACTGATTGGTCAACCAGTGGCTAACCGATTGAATTAAACAGACTCGTCTTATACATTGACAGGAATTATCTTACAGATACGCAAGGAATTATTTCATTCTAATAGATACATAAATTTATATAAAAACATTTATTTTCATTTTTTTTCATTCGTTATAAATCAAGTTCAAAAGTTGCAGAAATCATTTTCAATCGGAATGAATGTTTGAGATGAGTTTTGATCCTTTTGTACTTTTTCTTTGCTTTCTTCTTTCTGTCTTTCTTTTCAATTTGTTTCTATGGTTGTTTGTTTCTTTCCGTATTCTTTCTCTCTTTTCTTTTCCTTATGTCAAGTATTACCCTTTCTTTTTATTTCTTCTTTCTTTTCTTGTTTTTCTTTTATCGAATTTTCCTCTTTCTTTCTTTTCTCTCAACTATAGCTTTTAAAATTCCTCTATTTCTCCCTTTACTTCTTCCTCTTCCTCTTCTTCTTCTTCCTTATCACAAGTTCTTTTTCTTTCCTTTCTCACTTTTCACTCCCCCTTCTATTTAACCTTTTTGTACTTTTTCGTCCTTTTTCGTCTCTCCTTCATTTCGATACATAAAATAATTTATCATTTTTTTATAGTCGTTATCAGCTGAAGAATTTTAGGGAAAACATAACAAATAAATAAATTGAGCCTGGTAAATGCGTTCACTTCTAATTCAAAAAAAGAATTATCACTAGAAATATTGTGTATTTCAATGTTCTATCCGTTTTTTTTAATGTAAGCTATTGGTTCCGAGTTTGGTCGGCCCATTACCACATCGACCTTCCTAAATGGTCACGTTGGCTAATCCTACTAGCGAGTAGACTTACAACCAAATGGACATTTCTAAATACAGTGAACAATCGTTATAATGGACCCTTCTACAGCGGACTCGACTCATGTAAGGAAGTCCCAAGTGCAAAACCTCTGTTCAGAGATATTTATAAATATAACAATCACCGCAATACACTATAAACTTCAAACAATATCAAAAAGCCGGTAATTTTTTTTCAATTTGATAAAAAATTCGATCTATACTTATTTACAAAAACCATTGGAAAAGAACAAAAGTATATTTCGACGAATTTATTTGCAATAAAAATTGATCGTCGGATATTTCCAAAGTTGAGAATAACACAGTAATTCTAAGGTCGACCAAGTACCAAAAACAAACGAACATATTTACACATATCTATTTTGAAGGCCGACTCGACCAACAAAGGAAGGCTGATTTAACAAATTAAAGGACGGTCGACTTCACCGGTTACCAAATTGTGTTCGGAGATGACCATGGTAGAATTTTATTCAGTGTTCAAAATCCATTTTTCTTTCAGGCTTTCTTTTTTTTTGTTGTCTTTTTCTCTTCTGCAGCATTTTTATTTTTGTTTTGCTTGCGCTCTTCGGTCTCTGTCACCCTCCCACTCGGTCATTATGATCATGAATCGTGAATTGCATGTTCGCAGTCAAGACGAAAAGTAGCAGAAGTGAAAAAAAGAAGAAAAAGCCGTGGTAACAATTCAGTGTCTTTATTTCTCCTCTTTCTCAACCTCGGGGTTCTGCGGCTTATGAATGATGTTGTCAGAAAACGCAACCCAGCAAATGCAAGGTATAAAGAGAGGAAAACAGATGGAGGACGGGATAGTCGGCTGGGGTACGAGAGAAAGGTGGGCGACCCTTTCCTCTCTGGGTGAAGCAAACGACTGCTGCCTGAATGTGGATCCTTCCCCTTTTGACCATGACCATGAACGGCTTCTTATAGGAAAGGCCCCTTGCTTAGGATGTACATAACATATGTCACATGTCTAAGTCAATTAAGCCAGGAAAGAAAACAAATGTTGTTTCTGGCGACGAACACTACTTAAGAACTATCGTTTTGTCTGAAATGGTATCTGGGTCAGCAAAAAGCTTATCAATATTTGAAGTACCCGTCTTCATTGATATATGTTTGAGATAAGGCAGATTGTTTTGTGGTGACATACCACTTGATTTCTGTGGTCTGCGAAAACGTTCATCATTCCAGAATGTCAACATTGATCACCCTGAATCCATACAGTGCACACCCACATTACCCAACAGTAGATGCAGTAAGTTTTGATGTTTCGGAACGCCAAGGCGTGGAGTCGGAATCACCCATTGAAAAGACGCTCCTGTGGCACCAGCTTTTGACATCGATGTAATTATGACATCGAAAACGGCACACAAAATTGTTTTAACCTGGGAAATTGGACAATGGAATGAGGTCATCCGAGATCCACGCTTTAACGGTGAATTCGGGTCTCAGCTTTCTGGGACGTCACAAGTTACGACATCTTCCTGAGAAAAGCCGGGGGATACAAGGACCGAAACGTCGAGTTAAAGAAAATGAAACCAGATGAAAACAACAGTCCAGAAACGATTACAGATGTCGACCTTCTTGAACTAATATGACGGATAACTTACTCGTAGTAATGGGGGAGTATTTATTATTCAGTGTTTTTCTGGACTTGACTTGAAATCCTGTTGAAAGTTAAATTCCTTTTTCTATAAACGTTTCATCTTCTCGAACCGAATTCGATCTCAAGTCAGTGAAGAAAACAGTAGAACTGATAGGAAGGCGTCAATTTCATAAAAAACTTATTATTCGGCTCGTCTCACTTCTTTGAGAGATCTCGCTCACTTCAAAGACGGCATGAGTTAGACACAAATAGGAAAACAGGTCTGGTTGGTCACTCAATAAAAACAGTCACGAGACCAAAGTCTTTTGGTAGCATGCCGAGTTAAGTGAGGAGGTCATGGTGATCAACTAAAGTACTGGAAAATGGAGTGATCAATGAATAAGTTACTTCTCATGCATTTTGTTGGGCAATGATCACGTCCAACTTTTCAAAATCAAACGTTAGCAGAATACCAAGAGGGGCAATTTAAAATAAAGTTACATTGTAAATTGAACCTCTCCTAAAATCCATTCAGGGGGGAATTTTCAAAAAGCGAAACTTTTCTCTAGACATAATAAGTAGTGAATGTGTACATTTTCAGCCCTTTAGTGAAGCCAGCCATTCAGCCAGAACAGTTTTAAAACTCAAGAAACCTATGTCGACAGTTTTGGTTGATGGTTTCTTATTGTTGAATTGTTGACAATTTCATCATAAATCTCACGTGAGGTAAAATATCTTTCACTACTACTACTACTACCACTACCACCATATCACACTGGGTACAGCAGTTCTTGTACGATCTCTAGAGTTGAGCATCATCGAGCCTGGTTAGGAACTGGATGGGTGACTGCTTAGGGATAGCTGGTGCTGTAACTGCGTGGGCATCTTATAGACAGAGTCCTGTGGTGATCCGATTAATCTTCCAAGAGGAGACAAATTTCTGTACTACGCCAGATAACAGAAGTCATAGAATCTCCTTCTCCTGGACCCCTACGTTGGCCTGGCTGCAAGTGACAAGAAATCAAGGAAAATTGCTTCTGCATCATTAGATCAAAATTTACTGTGGAGAGAATATATATATTGTGTCATCAACCGGCAGCTGTTTCGATGTATTACATCTCTTCAGTGTGGCTATAGACTTTCCATTATCCCATCCAGTACCGCGAGTTCAAATCTGCAGGACGATATCCTACCTCTGGACTACGGAACTGGACAGTCAGTAAGGCTGAATTTAAGCGATATATTTATTTACACAGAAATCCCTCATCCACCTGAGTGATCTATTCCTATGGAAGAGCATTGCATAAGCTTACATCAGATGAGTTACCTCACTTAAAAAGTGCTCAACCCTAAATAGAGGAGCATTAATTATATATATATATATATATATATATATATATATATATATATATATAACTAATTGTTCGGGTTGAGGAAGAAATAGAGCTTATATAGACCGTGAATGAGCAAGACGGGAATTCGATGTTGAGACAGTGAGTTTGGCCGTTGTATTACCGGTGGTTGTTCAGCTCAATGGTAAGTGCAATGCTACGTTGAAACGGCTACCTATCGGTCATAGGTTCGATTCTTGCAACATCTCCATTTTCTCCAATCGTGTATTCAATTTACGCTGTCTAGGACAAATGATACATTCACCATGTTTTAATGGGAAGTTGTTTGAAAATAAATTAAACTCACTTATAATCATTTCTGTTGGATCATGTATACATTTCTTAGTATATATATATATATATATATATATATATATATATATATATATATATATATATATATATGTATTGAATTGGAACTGACAGAGAAAAAAATCTGAAATTGTACCGAGAACGATGGGGAAAGCGATGGTTGGGATATCTCAAAGAGATAAAAAATTCAGCATGGATCAAAGGGAGGACCAGAGTGAATTTTTCCTGATAAAAATGTATCCTACCCGCCATTCTAAACGATGGACTCTTCCACTGAAACGAGACTTTCAGTTACCTTTCCTAAAAATGATACCAAATAGAATTTAAATACAGGTAGTCACCCACTTCGGAAGATCTGATAGTCACTTATGGAACTGAAACATGAAACCCTAACCAAGAGAGAAACCCACGAACTGAAAAGCATGCAACGCGTGCATGAGAAAATCATGCTCAACCTCACATCGTGTGATTATAAAACAGCACAGTATATCAGAAAAAAAATAGGGGTCTGAGACATCATAGAATCCATTAGAAAACTCAAATGGCAATGGGCTGGTTAGACAACCTATGGACATCACGACTCTCTACATGTATCTCCAGAAACCACGTGTGAAACCGAGGCCGACAAAATACAAAATTGAGAGATGAACTAGACGAATTCAGAAAATACTGGCCCCGCGACGCCCATGATAGTAAACTGTGGCGGATCCTGGGGAAGTTCTATGTCCAACGACAGATGTTAGAAGGCTGATGATGATAAGTCCCCACTTTTCAAATATTCACTTTACGCTTCTTCATAAAAAAAACGCGGAAAGCGAACAGTGCCTTTGTTCTCACAGCAAGTCAATGAAAAGGCAGGGTGCATCCTATTGTGCGGTCTCTCTCTCTCTCTCCTCTGAACCTCTAACCCACACAATCTCCAATGACTCTGCCTGATATACATTCCTAACTATTTTTTTCTCCATCTGGGAACACGAGAAAAATGTTTTTCCATCTAAATTAATGGTAATTGATTCTCTACTTCCCGACATTTTGGCTTAGAGAAGGTTTTTATAAGAACAATCTACTCTCGGATACGGAGGAAACCTGTATATCAGTGAATTTTTTTTTCACAGGGATTAATTTTATAATAAATCCTTCTCCACTGAAATATCTCTTATAACTATTTCTGCCCCAAGCGATCAAAACCTATTATTTATCTCGCCTGACTTCATCCAAGTCATCTCGTTCACTTCAAAGCTGCCATTGTTTCGACACAAATAGCAAATACAGAGAGAACAAAAAGTGTTCAATATATTTCAAATAATTCATTCTAACATTCTTAGATAGCTTCAAAATTGACAGAATTTGGACCAAAGATTAAAAAACAAAAACAAACCGAAACCAAAAAACATTGAAACAGGTCTGTTTAGTCATTCGATGGGAACTGCCACAGGACAAATGTCTTTTTGGCAGCATGTCGTGTTTGAGGTGATCAATTAAAAAAATTAAAAAAAAAAAGGCTGATCGATGAATGAGTTGAATTCTTTTGTCTTTTGCAGGCACCAATAACTGGTAATGTCTGCATTTTCCAAAAAAAAAAAAAAAAAATCAAACATGGTTGCCGGGCACAAAATAAGGTAACAATTTAGCATAAACTTATAACGCAAACTGAACCTCTATTATACATACATTATGGAAGCTTTAGGTAAGATTAATAATAAAAACAACCACAAAAAATGTTTTTTCAACACACACACACATACATATATATATATATATAAATATATATATATATCTATATATATATATATATATGTATATATATATATATATATATATATATATATATATATATATATGTACATATATATACATATATATGTACAAAGACAGACATCCAACCAGACGGATGAGCTAGTTAAAAAGCTGGAGAAACTTATGCTGACAGTCCTGGTGACAGTTTTGGTTGACGGTTTCCAACAATTTCGAACATCGAAAATTCATGTACAAAAACCAGAAATCTTGGGTCTATATTTCGTCAATTTTGAAGCTGTATTTCTACATTAAAACTTTTTGAATGTATGATACTTTCTTCGAACCGTAGATGCATTTTTGACAATCATTAAACTGAAATATTTTCTCCAAATTACTTCTGCAGAAGTAATCTAAAAAAAAAAAATATTGAGATCAAAACCTATTATTTATCTCGCCTGACTTCTTCCAAATCATCTCGTTCACTTCAAAGTCGCCATTGTTTCGATACAAATAAAAATACAGTGAATGCAAAAATTATCCGATACATTTCAAAATGTCAATCCTAACATCCTTAAACGGTTTTCAAATTGACAGAATTTAAACTAAAGATTAAAAAATCCAGAGATAGGAGCATATTGAAACAAGAATGAACATCGGGAATTATGTACAAAAATCAGTAATCTCTGGTACGAATTATACGAATTTTGAAAGGGAAATTGTTACTTTTTCCGCGTTAAATTCAAAGCATGGACAGTGTAAACTATTTCTTTGGCAACAAAACTACCATCCTGATAATGAAACGTTTGCTGCTTTCATTTGTTCCATAATTGGTTTTAAACCTAAACCTTATCTAAAACATTAACCCTAAACATTAATTCCAAACACTAACTGTAAACACAAAATCAAAACTTATCCTTTGCATTTCTATTGATATTCGGACCATCCTCATCTTTGTTGTTTTTCATACAACGTTTCGGCCGTTGCACTCTACGGCCTTCGTCAGGTATCATTTGGGAAGTAACGAACCGAACCCTTTATTTATCCGACGGGGATATATTGACCGTACTCCCCACTTTAGCGTTAGTAGTATTGTTACACTGTCTTACACTAGGATCGAACCTAGAACCATCAGATTACTTAACAGTAATTTGAATGATGCTGTAACCACTATATGTCCATGTGGACAACAGGTGCTAATTTTTAGGAGCCTTAAACCTCAGGTGACAGTTATGTCTTTTTTTTTTGTTGATGTTATTGTTTTCTGTCTTTTATTATTAGAGGTTCCAAATTCCGAGATATATTATCCTTTGCAGTTAAATTTAATAAGATATAATCTTAAATGGTCAAGTTTTCTGTTTTGGTTTGGAAATTAAATTTCTGAAAAATAATTCACAGAAAAGGTTTAAAATACAGTGAAAAAATAGCGATCAGAGAAAAATATTTCAAAATTGTGGAAAAAAAATGCCGTAAGCGGAATCAAACACTGTTTTGAATTTAACGCCGAAATGGTAACGATTGCCGTTTTAAAAGCGTAAAAGGATATCAGAATAAACTCCTGGAAATGTATTGGATGACTTTTGCATTCACTGTAAATACATTTTTGACAATTTTATCATAAATCTTACTCAACCGTAATATCTTTTCGAATTGCTTCAGCGGCATGAGATTAAGCCATTCAGATAAATAACCCACCGCAAATATCAGCGAAGCCTTCAAAAGTTAGTTGAAAAATTCATCCTTTTCTTCGATCATAAATTTCGACTCAATTTGCATAGTCGTTAAGAAGTCAAATCTGATATTTCTTGTTAAACTATTTTGTTTGTGCCCGGGGCAATCTGGTCACGGATAGAATTTGTATATGTATACACGAGATGTTTCCACAAATAAACCAAACCTTAAAAATAACAACAAATTTATCGCTTCATCTACAACCATACGAAGTTTGTTTAGCTGTCCTCTCTTATGTTTATTCACCCAGTATCTCTTTTAAGTTCTGGAATTCGTTCTGAAAATCACTTTGAGGGATTATATGATAGTTTGGTGACACACTTTTTTCTGTTTTCTCCTGTCGTTCAAGATTGACGACTTTTCAGAGTGGTTTTCAGCCTTGGGATAAAAAAAGATTCGACAGTGGCCGGAAATGGAGAGTAGGGCTGCCGATGGAACGAGGCTTTAGTGCTTCACCAAACGATTTGTCCATCAGTCAGCAGATTTAGCGCTAAGTCTGTAGAACCACGTTGCATTATCAGTTCTTCAAAATCACGTGACATAAACAGCTACAGTTTCATATCAGTCAGAAAACATACCGGGCAGTGCGCTGACGATGGATCTCATCACAAACTTTTTCCATGTGTTCGTCGACAATCAACATGGAAAGTTTCCCAGATTTGGCATATTCTTTAGAGTATGTTCCCCCCGATCCGAAAGCTGGACCTGCTTGAGACATCGCGTACAGATAATCTTCCCCATACGCCCGTTGCATCATTAGAAAAGTTCGCCCTAGAAAAAGCTTTTCCAAACACGTTGCTGTTGAAGATCCTAATGGATCAACTTGTAAAAAGCTCGTGTAGTTGAAAGTCTAACCGAAATTTATGCTTGAGGCAATATATATACATATATACATACATACATACATATATATATATATATATATATATATATATATATATATATATATATATATATATATATATATATATATATTATATATATATTTATTTATATATATATATATATATATATATTTATATATATATATATATATATTTATATATATATATATATATTTATATATATATTTATATATATATATATATATTTATATATATATATATATATATATATATATATTTATATATATATATATATTTATATAATTATATATTTATATATATATATATATATTTATATAATTATATATTTATATATATATATATATATATTTATATATATATATATTTATATATATATATATTTATATATATATATATATATTTATATTTATATATATTTATATATATATATATTTATATATATATATATTTATATATATATATATATATTTATATTTATATATATTTATATATATATATATTTATATATATATATATTTATATATATATATATTTATATATATTTATATATATATATATTTATATATATATATATATATATATTTATATATTTATATATATATATATTTATATATTTATATATATATATATATTTATATATATTATATATATATATTTATATATATATATATTTATATATATATATTTATATATATATATACATATATATATATATATATATATATATATATATATATATATATATATATATATATATATATATATAAGGTCATGGTCAATGCAGCATAATAATTTATTCGTGAGCTCGCTAATCTAAATGATTTCTTTGTGCATACAACTCCTTCATGTACGCTTACGTATTCACACACACATATAAATATATGTATAAAAGTACTATTTGGAATGAGACAAACAGAAGTAAATGTATAAGGAGACCTAATCAATTAATTATTATGTTGTACACGTTTCCCCACCCTCAGTAGCATGTATGGACCTTTTAGTTCTTAAAAGGTTTGGTTTCTATTGGAAACAAATTTAACACCAGCTCCGTGGCTCTGAAAAATAAAAGTCCATAGGAAGCCATCTTTGAGAGTCCATTGTGTGCCCGGCTCATTTTATGTATGGGAAAAGATTTGGTGGCGTGGACCTGATGTTGAAGGTAAAAACAGCCATGATGGATGATAATTAGTTGCCATGGTGACTGGAAATCAATTAAGGTCACTGTCCAGTAAAATGCTAGTAAGATGTCTGCTGGTAAAATTATACTCACACCGTGTATGTGTATATATATATATGTTTAACAGTCAATATGTATGCATACACACAAACATATATATGTATAATTATTGTGTCAGTAAGGCTAAATTTAAGCGATATATCTATTTACACAGAAATTCCTCATCCACCAGTGTGCTCTATTCCTGTGGAAGAGCATTGCATAAACTTATACTGGATGAGTTACCTGACTTAAACAAATAATGTTAAGTAGTGTATAATATTATATCATTTAAGAAAATGTAGTGAGTAATACATAATCTATAGATTCTATAAAGAAGGCTGCAGTCTTGATGTATAATACATACTTGCTCATTGCAATGAGTGCTTCATCCATTATCTGGTTGGTCGTTCTGTGGTGAACGTGTTTTATCATGGTGTTTGATAATATAGATGGTGTGATCTACTTCTAAACGGTGTTGTACCGGCGCATTTTTCCAGTCATACTTTATAAGAACACGTCGGTGTTCGCAATTCACCTTTTCGATAGATCTTGATGTTTCACCGATGTAGAATTTTAGGCAGATGTTGCACGGTATTTTGGTGTATGCTTGACTAAAGGGGGAGCTGCTCGATAATATCCCTTCCTATAATAAAACGCGTAATAGAAGCAACACTCACCGCAACGAAGAACAAAGGATATATTCATGCTTTTGATCAGTAAGGCTGAATTTAAGCGATATATTTATTTATGCATAAATCCCCATCCACAAGATTGCTCTATTCCTATGGAAGAGAATTGCTTATGCTTACAATGAATTAGTTACCACACTTAAAGAGTGCTCAACACTGAATAGAGGAGCGTTAATTATTGTTATGTCATCCACAGACAGTTGTTTCGTTGTATTACAACTCTTCAGTGTGGCTATAGACTTTCCATTATCTCATCCAGTACCACAAGACAGGATTGAAACCTTTGCTTTAGACCCAGAGGCCGATATCCTGACTCTGAGCTACGGAACTGGACGGTCAGTAAGGCTCAATTTAAGCCATATATCTAAATTTATTTACACATAAATTCCCCATCCACCAGTGTGCCCTATTCCGATGGAAGAGCATTGCATAAGTTTACAATGGACGAGTTACCTCAATTGAAGAGTTCTCAACCATTGACAGATTGGAAAAAAACATGTCAATTTATTTCATTTCCAATAAGTAGCAACTTCATCAGATTGAATCATACATTGTTACGTATATGCATACATATATGGAAGAGAGGGAGAGAGAGAGAGAGAGTGTGTGTGTGTGTGTGCGCGTGTGTGTGTGTGAGAGAGAGAGAGAGAGAGAAAAGATTGAGTTGTACTGTAAAAAAGTTTAGACAATACCTGAGTATGTATGAATTTGCGTATTTACATAATCATTCCAAGCTCCATCTTCAACGGAATGGTCTAAAACCTTCAACATTGGTAGAGTTGTAGATGGTTAATTAAATTCAGTAGATTGGAACATTTCGTTTCAAGTTCACCCTGCTGAAAGCCTTGGAACTGGATCAATGATAGTAATGGCTTGAGAATATGAATGGGGTCATCCAGGTCCCCAAAGACGCACGTTGCTATGGGAACCCTCTGGGTGGGGAGGAAAATATAAATGCTACAACCTGATATCAAGTAACCAACGATAGTCCGGCACATATATATATATATATATATATATATATGTGTGTGTGTGTGTGTGTGTATATATATATATGTGTGTGTGTATATATATATGTGTGTGTGTGTGTGTATATATATATATGTGTGTGTGTATATATATGTGTGTGTGTGTGTGTATATATATATGTGTGTGTATATATGTGTGTGTATATATGTGTGTGTGTGTATATATGTAGTGTGTGTGTGTATATATATATGTATGTGTGTATATATATGTGTGTGAGTGTGCATGTGTGTGAGTGTGAGTGTATTTAATACTCAATGGGTTTCTCACTACTTGTGTCAGACTATCGTAGGTTACTCAATATCTGGTTGTAACACAAGAGATGTCGTTTGATGAATGCCTATATAAACAACGGGAACGGTAAATATTTAATCAAAATATGACCGATTTGAAGCAATAACCTTTTGCCAACGATCTTTCAATGATAATATGCCATCTCTATAAAAATCCCTCAGGTTTAATGATCTCAAATTCAGTAAAAAGCATGAATTATGGTTTCCCTATCATTTTATTACTGATATGGAGTTCAAAATGCAGGCAAAGATAATAATCCGTGAGAAAAATATCCGGCGAATATGGAGGATGCTGCAAGACAGCATATCTCGATTCTCTGAGCTTAGACACGAACATATGTATGTATGTAAGTAATTTGTTTTGGAATATACGCTTCTCTGATATGATGAGGTTGTTGTGAACAAAAGTATCACAAATATCTTTATATTTTGATGGAAGTTGAAGTCTACAGGCATTTTCCCATTGCTTTTTTCCTGTTGAAAACTTAACAATTGTTACCTTTCACGTTTTAAAATGTCCGCCGTTCCAGCTGCAAAATAACAAATGCTGATGACTAACTAACCCTAACCCTAACACTAACACTAAAAATACTGAGCCTTAATCCTGATCCTAATCCGAAAAATAATAAACCTAACCCTGATCCTATCCTCCTAGCAATTTTAAAACGGGAAAGGTAACAATTGCTTGGGACTCCCTGTTTTCAATTCTTATTGGAATATCTAAGTCGGTTTTGTGCACGGTTTCCTCTAAGTAGGATGCCTGTGCGTGCGACCACAGACTTTGATGGATTAGTTTCCTAAATAAATGTAGGAGTGAAGGAATTGAATGAGTTTCTATCAGAGCATTTCCAATAATAATAATAATAATAATAATAATAATAATAATAATAAGAAGAAGAAGAAGAAGACCTGAGGAGACTTATCGTCACTCAGCCTTCAGCGATAACCACTGGGCAACCGGTGTGAAACTGTAAATCGTAGAATTACTGCGACCTATGAGTACTAGGAGAGGAGGGCTGGAGACTTGAGGAGACTTGCTGTCACTCAAACTCCAGCGGTTACCACCAGGCAACTGGTGTGAGATTTCAAATAATAATAATAATAATAATAATAATAATAATAATAAGGCAGAACCACCCTCATCCAAAAAGACCTGGGGAAGGGGAACATAGCAAGCAACTATAGACCAATCACTTGCCTACCACTTATGTGGAAAATCCTGACCGGGCAAATAGCAGAGAGAATATACATGTCAATGGATAGAAGGGGGCTACTACCAGAAGAACAGAAAGGGTGTAGGATAGGAACCAAAGGGGCAAACGACTTACTCTACATAGACCAGATGATCTTAAAAGAAGTAAGGAAAAGGAGAAAGAATATCGCAATGGGATGGATAGATTACAAAAAGGCATACGATATGATTCCACATAGCTGGATACTCGAATGCCTTAGGATGTTCAAAATTAGCGAACCGGTGGTTAAATTCATTGGTAATTCAATGAAAGACTGGAAAGTAGATTTGACAGCCGCAGGGGACAAACTAGCCGAGGTAGGGATAAAAAGGGGAATCTTCCAAGGAGACTCGTTGTCCCCACTATTATTTGTTCTAACAATGATACCGCTTAACAGAATCCTGAGAAACAGCAAAGGATACCACTTCTCTAAAACAAAAGGAAAGGTCAACCACTTAATGTACATGGACGATATTAAATTGTTTGCAAAAAACAGGGGAGAGCTTGAGACTCTGTTCAACGAAGTAAGGGAATATAGTGAGGACATAGGAATGGAGTTTGGGATAGAAAAATGCGCAATCATGGTAATGCATAAAGGAAGGCTTTCAATGACTGAGGGAATTGAACTTCCGGACAACAACAAGATTAGGGCATTGACTGCACAAGACCGATACAAGTACCTAGGTGTCCTTGAATGTGACACGATAAAACGGGAAGAGATGAAGGAGAAAATTAAGAGAGAATACCTCAGAAGGATAAGGAAAATATTAGAAACCAAATTAAATAGCAGAAATCTAATAAAAGGAATGAACACCTGGGCTGTGTCAGTAGTTAGGTATACAGGACCATTCCTAGGATGGACAAAGGAAGAGCTCCAATCAATGGATAGGCGAACAAGGAAACTTATGACGATGCATAAAGCATTACATCCTAGGGATGATACAGATAGGCTATACGTTAAGAGAAAAGAAGGTGGTAGGGGGCTCATCAGCATAGAAGATTGTGTCCAGAGAGCTAAAGTAGTCCTAGATAGATATGTGCAAACAAATAGTGAAGAAATCATAAAGAGCGCGAGGGATAGTGGGACAAACAATAAAGTAGAAAACAATGGAACAGTACAGCAAACTAGAAAAGAAAAGTGGGAAGGGAAAAAATTGTACGGCGAGTTTAAAAGACAGATAAAAGATATAGCAGACGAGAAATCATGGACGTGGTTACGAAAGGGAAACCTTAAGAGAGAAACAGAATCGCTCATCATGGCAGCCCAAAACAAAAGCATAAGGACAAACTACATAAAAGCAAAAATCGACAGAACACAGACAAACAGCAAATGCCGCATGTGCGGTGAAAGAGATGAGACAGTAAACCACATAACTAGTGAATGTAGCCAACTCGCCCAGAAGGAGTATAAGCATAGACACGATAGAGTAGCAACGATGATACACTGGGAACTAAGTAAACAAATGGGATTCAACCATGGGGAAAAGTGGTATCAGCACAAGCCAGAGGCAGTTTTGGAGAATGACAACCACAAACTACTGTGGGACTTCGACATCCAAACTGACCACCTCATCCAGGCAAGAAGGCCAGACTTAGTAATAGTAGACAAAAAAAAGGAGGGCCTGCCAAATAGTAGACGTTGCTGTACCTGCAGACCATAGAGTAAAAAAGAAGGAGGGTGAGAAAAGGGAAAAATACCAGGACCTAGCAAGGGAGTTAAAGAAAATGTGGAACATGAAAACCAGGGTAGTACCGGTCATAGTGGGAGCACTAGGAACTGTCCCCAAAACGCTGAGGGAGAGACTGGAGGAGATCGGGATTAGGGGGAGGATAGAGACCGTACAGACCACAGCACTGCTGGGCACTGGACGGATACTGAGGAAGGTGCTAGAGATATAAGGACTGCAACGAATCGTAGCTCTGTCATGATATGCGAAAGAGAGAGGAGACGTTAGCTGAAGACCTGGGGAGACTTATTGTCACTCAGCCTTCAGCGATAACCACTGGGCAACCGGTGTGAAACTGTAAATCGCAGAATTACTGCGATCTATGAGTACGAGGAGAGGAGGGCTGGAGACTTGAGGAGACTTGCTGTCACTCAAACTCCAGCGGTTACCACCAGGCAACTGGTGTGAGATTCCAAATAATAATAATAATAATAATAATAATAATAATAATAATAATAATAATAATAATAATGATGATAATAATAATCAGTGAATTAACCTTGCATTCCAGAAAGATAAGAAATACTTGCAATTGCATTTATTATTCGAACAACCGTACCGTCGAAATTTGTCGTGTTAAAAATCTAATCAATGAATAGATATGTTCAGAATAAATTACATTTATGAAATCACTGACATTTGCACTGGAAAGCATCTTTAATAGAGAAAAACAATCCTGGGGAATCTCGACGTTAATAATAAACCCGTGAAATAAAGCAAAACATAAAGATCTCCCCAAATTACCATTTTTTTCAGAAGGGGTCTACTTGAGTACTGCTGCTATTTTTCAAGTTTGTAGTCAAAGTGGTATTGACGGTAGCGCGAGAACACGTACAGAAACACATGCACATGTCAAAAAAAGATAGGAAACTTTTCCATCTTTGATGGCTACGGACGTTCAACTCATTAATATTTTATTGAATGGAACAACTAAGTACAAAGGTAGTTCAAAGTATCAAATAAAATCTTGACTAATACAATAATATTTGAATCATATCAAAGCATGTCAATACAGATTTACTAGTCATATGAAATAGGCTGTGCCAGAATTTGAATCATCTTCAAACAATTTCAAGTTTACATTTGCGTAAATATTCAATGAACACTTCAATTTGTCAGAGGAAAAAAATGCAGAAAATAAGATTTTTGCGCACACTGGTTATTATGGAAGAAAGTAGGAGTCAATGGCATCGTTCCCTTTTAGCAGTGCGCATGCGCTCGCGCACGCGTTTTGCAACGTTTGCGCCAAAGGGAAATAGAGAGAGAGAGCATCGGTCGATAAGCGATTTTCGCGTTTTTTTTTGTTGACAACGTCAGAGAAAAATTAGTGCATCTCTATGTATATAGCAAACAGGACAATTTTCAGTTAGTTAGTTCGACTGACTGTGGTTTTAGATTTCTATCCTGATTATTGACCCCCCCCCCACTAAAAGAAAAACAACAAAGTTCCATTGACTAACGCTCTTTCTACATCCATTGGTGCGCATGTTGAGAAATAAAAAAAGTGATGAAGGGCTCTATTTTTTTTCATGTGTGTTTTGCTGTTTGCGTGTTCATTCGAGTGCTCCAGCGCTCCTGGCTATGCTGTTTTGTCTACAGACTTAAAAACTGTCCTCCACTAGACCCCTCCGTGAATATTTTTTTGATTTTTGGAAAAAAAACCAACTTTTTCGACGTTTTTTTAGGGGAGTCTTTCGGCAGGTCATTCAAAAACATCTAGATTGCTCAGAATATAGATAGTTCTACATGCTTTTCAAAACTCTATTTCAGATGTTTTCCAATGAAGAACGTCCTCGTTGTCATGATCAGAATTTACTCTGACCATATTTTCTCTTCGATGGAATTTTTTATCATCATCATCCTTTTAGCGTCAGTCACTGGACATTGATCTTACCCAATATTCGCCAGACCTCTCTATCATGGGTATCACGGAGCCAGTACTTTCTGAATTTGTCTTTGTGTCTGTCGGCCACAATTTCGCATATGATCTCTGAGGATCCGTGTTGGGAGTCGTTATGTCCCCCCCCCCATTTAATTCTTTCTATTGTATCTTGGACTCCTATCTTTTGTCTAATATATTCTGCTGTCTTGTAATCTCACTCTGTAAGATTAAACTTGATTCTCTCTTTCTTACAGTTTTAGGTTAAATCTTTTGATTATGTACCTTGTTTCAGCTCCATAGGTGACTATCGGGAGAATGCATTGGTTGTATATCCTTCTTTTTTTTTTGACTGGTGGGAATTTGTTTTGCTTGAAAGTAGAGCTTGCCAATCTAGTATGATTCTTTGCTTGATTTCTTCTTTTTTTTTGCAGATATCATAGGCTGATTCCCAATTTTTTTATAAACTGCTGAAAGTTACATATTCTATCATTTCAGATTTTTGAGATACTGCATTTGCTTTGGATATCCTTTGACCGCCGTAAACATTTTCCCTTCGGTGTATATATATATATATATATATATATATATATATATATATATATGAATATGTGAATGTTAAGACGAGCGGTATAATCACACACACATTCACACATAAGCGTGCGTACACACGCACGAACAGAGAGAGAGAGAGAGAGAGAGAAAGAGAGAGAGAGAGAGTGGGGGGTTGGGCAAAAACTTGATGCTGTTTGTGTCTCACTTGAGAGCAACCAGACATTACCAATGGGGAGAACGAGTACAAATACATCTTCCTCATGTCTGCGGGGATTCGATGAATTTTGAAAATTTTCTCAAATGACAGATCTGCACTAAATTGACTTTTGGGGCAGAAATAAATTTGACGTCAAACAGTGCAGCGACACGTTCAGCACGAAAGAGAAAAAAGGATGAAGAGGAGGAGGAGGAGGAGGGAAATATAATGAAGGAAAAAAAGGAGAAGAAGAAGAGTGGAGAAGGCGAAGGAGAAAATAGAAATAAGGAGGTGGAAAGGAAAAGGAGAGACAGAGAAGAAGGCAAAGAAGAACTAATAAAAAGGCGGAGAAAAAAGGGAAGAAGAAATAGAAGAAAAAACAAGAAGAGGAAGGAAAAATAAAAAGCAAAGAGGGATAACGACAACGACAGAGAAGAAGAAGAAGAAGAAGAAGAAGAAGAAGAAGAAGAAGAAGGAGAAAAGGTGAATATGAAAGAGATGGAGAAGTAAAAAAAAGAAGAGAAAGAAGAAGAACTAGAAAGGGGAAGTAAAACGAAAAATGAGAAAAAGAAAGAAAAAGAAGAAAAAAGAGAAAAAAGATGAAGACAGAAAATAATGATGAAAAGAAGGATAAAAACAAAAGAGGTAGCAAAAAGAAGAAAATACTATTTCTACTAAGGAGAAGAGGAAGAAAAAGAAGAAAGAGACGAATAAGTTTGAGAAGAAATGAGCAGTTGCCTAAGTTATAGGAGAGAAGGATATAATTTGTAGCCTTAAAATTGGTAAACATCAGTAAAAGAAGATAAAAGAATGTCAGATATCATTTCCCCTCTTTTTGTCATATTGATTTTGGGAAAGAAAGCGAAAGTGAAACTTACTTTGAAGTATTTGACTCTGTCCCGTGCCCATGCGGGTTTTGTGTGTGTTTCTGCCCAATGCAATAAATCAGAAGTTTTTCCATTGATTGGCAAAACCATTCTCCCTGCTTTGGACGGATTTGGAAGCGTAAGTAAACCAACATACAAACCTGATGATTGGAAACACATACACATACACAGACACACGCATATATTCATGCATTTATTCATAAGTACAAACACTTTCCTGACATGTATACATGTATGAGTGTGTGTGTGTGTGTGTGTCTATGTGTGTATTTATGGTCCTACTGCTGTAGAAAAACCTCCCAAAAAGTTGTGGAAAAGTTGGCCACATCAGGGAGAAGGACTTGAGACTTTTTCTTAATTAAAGTGTGTAATGGCTTACGTACGTTTCACCCGTCCAGGGTTTCGTCCAGGGTTTCGTCAGAGCATTGAAAGTGAAAGTATATATATATATATATATATATATATATATATATATATATATGGAAGGACTTTTCACAGCTGTTGACAGCCGGGGTGGGGTGTGCTAAATAACCTTCCAGTCCGAGCAATGAAGTTTTAAGGTAAAACGAGTCTTGCTCTTAGCTGACCGTACCCTTTTGACCAAGGGTCGGCATCCTATGTTAACTGCAGGGTCTACCTCCCCCCTTTGTGGGAATGTTCAGACAGTATGGCTAATACGGGTACATAAACTACAGGACGTGGACACTCCGTATAGCAGATGGCCGAGCTGTACGTTGAGGCCCACTCAAATGAGTAATCTAACAGATTGGTGGCAAGTTTTTTCATAATCAGTCTTTCAAAATCCGTCGTTGGACATAGACCTTTCCTAGGATTCAGCACACTTTCTATCGTGGGCGTCGTGGAGCCAGTGCTTTCTGAATTTGTCTACTTCGTCTCTCCATCTAGTGCTCTGTCGGCCTTGGTTGCGCATGTAGTCACTGGGGATCTATGTTGTGAGTCGTGATGTTCATTGGTTGTCTTTCATTCTTGCAACATGACCTGCCCATTGCCATTTAAGTTTTTCAAGAGATTCTATGATGTCTCAGACTCCTGTTTTCTTCCTTATATACTGTGCTGTCTTGTGATCTCTCCATGTGAGGTTGAGCATGATTCTCTCATGTGCACTTTGCATGCTTCTCAGTTTGAAGGTTTGTTTCTTAGTCAAGTTCCATGTTTCAGCTCCATAAGTGACTATCGGGAGGAAGCATTGGTTTTATACTTTTCTTTTAAGGATTAATGGGATCGTCTTGTTTTAAAGGTTGAGCTTGCTCTGCCGAAGTCTTGTCATTCTTGAGTGATTCTTCACTAGTTTTTTTTTTCTCTTGAGGATTTCGTGGAGATTTGTTGTCCTAGGTAGATGTAGTGGTCTACTTTCTCCAGTTTTGTGTCTTCGATTTTTGTTGCTTCATACTCCGAGCCCTCAATATTTCAAGAATAATGTCTACATATGAAGACATGGAAAGAAAGGGAAGGTGACAAGATAACCACAGAAGAGAATTCAGTTCAAACATGAAAGCATTAATCAATTAAACTTTAATGAGTTCGTCCATAAAATGCGATACGAGTTCGAGTTTCGTCTACGGCATTCTGAATCTGCCCAGTTTGTTCAAAAGTCGAAAGAATGAATCAATTAAGAATGAATTGAAATTAGACGGAAACCACAAATCATCCAGAGAACGTATGTATGTGCCAACCCCATTTCCACTGGTACGATACAGGGGAGGTAACCATAACGATTCTCAGTTCAGTCACAAAATTTAATCAACTCTCCTCAGTCCATGGCCCGTCGTTCTATCCAATGTAATTGGAGTTATCGAGAACTTTTGGAAGTATTGTTTTGATGAACACGAATGAATACATGACTCTATGAAAAAATGAAAGAATATCTTTCAATCGGAAAAAAATATCCTGGATTCGATCAAAACTTTAACTAGTTCTCCTTTACCCTATAGCATACCCTTCCAGAAAATTCATCGAGAACTCTCGAGGATATTGTGAGGATACATGCTTCCGATGCAAGTGAGGTAACCGTAAAAGATTCTTGGATCTTCCCCCAAATTGAATCAATTTCACCTCAGCCCATAGCGTTGCATTCAACAAAATATCATCAACATCCAAACAAAGAGGAATGAATGCTTCGTAAGCAAAAGTAAAAAAAAAAAGGTTTGGAACAGGTCTGGTTAGTCATGAAATAGAAAATGTCATTTGACCAACGTATTTTGGCTGCATGTTATGTTTGTTGCGATCAATTGAAAAGTTGGTCAAAGTCATCAATGGCAAAGTTACTACTCGCTCTAAAGAGTCTAAATTTTCAGACCCCTCCCCCCCAAAAAAACAAGATGTAAATACTGCTTGACACAAACAGGGGGATCAATCTAAAAAAAAAAAAAACAACTTACATAGCAAATCGACCCCCTCCCACCTGAAAACTTATTTTGTTGATGAATCAGAAAAAAAACGTTTTTTTTTCAGATATAATGAATAAATGTTTGAATTTTCAGCCCTTTAGCTCGATTGGTGCAGTCTGTACGCATGGTATATACATCACCAGCCAGCCAGTCAGCAAGACAGAATCAATTGAAAGCTGAAGGAATCTATGTGTGTCAAAGATGGTGAAGGGCTCTATCCCCCATTGTGTGTGTGTGTGTGTGAGTGTATTTTGTCTAAAGAGTCGAACATTGACATCAGTACTCCACTAAACCCTTCTAAAATGTTTTTCTTTAGAAAAAAAAACAACAAAACAAACAAACGTTTTCGACCCTTTTTTGGCATTATCTTGACGTGTTTATTACCAACATCTTGATTTTCCAGAATCTATTCTCACCCTATTTATTCTTCGACGAATTTTCTTTTACATGATTTCAAATCCTGACACTACGGTTGTTCAATTATTGACTGTGATGGTAGCGTGTTTATTTTTAAAAAAAAATGTGTTCTGCCATAAGTGGGTCTGTGTCGATGTAGACCAGTGAATTTAGAATGTGTCTGCATTTTCTGATATAAATGCGAGATTTAATCCTCATCATCCAGCAATTCCAATTTGATTACTATTTATACCTGGCTTCAATCGCCAACGGTCAATAACAGAGACATTGTCAACAGTTGATGCTATCAGAGATTTATCTCCCTTTCTTCTCTTACTGTCCCCAGGCATTAACTCAATGAACAATATGATATATCATAAAAATAATATCTTCGCCTCACATAGATGAATCATCATTGCCCGCTCGTGTACCATAAATAAATATCTTTTAAATTGGCCAAAAATGACATAATTTATCTAAAATTATCTAAAAAAGATGCCAGCACAAGATTGAACTTGATGACCATAGAGACCCAAATAGAAACTTTTTTTTAAAAATCAAGAAGGAAAAAAATAAATCATTAGATGGTGCCTAGTGGTGTGTTCCCGCAATTTCTTTTGTGACCAGAAGCGCCTAGGACACGCATAGATACACATGCAAATGCAAAACACACACACACACACACACACACACACACACACACACACACACACACACACACACAGAGTTATGCTTACATATAGACATACACACATATAGCCACCTTAAGAGAAGATCCTGTAGCTCAATTGGCTCATTGGTCGGGCTATTTGCGGGTTTACGGTGATTCAGTTCAAGTAAGTGACACTCAAATGACAGGATTATTAAAAACAATTATAATTTCGACACACTTTGCCAAAGACGTTCACCATCACTGATTATTCAAAATTGTCGGACTTAACCAAAAGATTAGGATTTTATTATTATTCATTGATGAGTAGATCCATTCATTATCAAAGATAAGAGAAATAATAGCCTAAATTCAAAACGAATGAGACATGTTTTAACATTTTTTTTGCTGATTGGAACACTAACCCGAACCCTCATCCCAAACATTAACCCTAAATTATATCCTGTGCCGTAAATTTAATGAAATACAGTTTTGAATGGTTAAGTTTTCTGCTTTCTTATGTTCCGTAATGAGCTTGTAGCAGTAAATAAATTATTTTTTCTCCGTTGGTAATCCTGAACTTTTGCGAACCTCATCCGAACAAATGCACTCGCTATATCCATGATCTAAAAGTCAAGCTGCACCAAATATGAAAACGCTACACGTTGCAAGATAGCTCCCCTCCCGCATGAAATTTTGTACTCAGTGACCGAGCATGACCGGAACGGTCGCAGAAAAAATGTTATTGCTGCTTATGACACATGGTAACCCTGAGTGGTCACCAATCTGGATATTGGCCAGGCGTGATGTTACTCAACTAATTGTAGGGGAATATTCTATCTTTCTCAGCAAAGAATTGAGAACTGCTCTCGTAGACTAGTTCCAATTCGCAAAAAATGAAGAATCTTTCCGTGAAAGCTGGGATCGTTGGTCGTCAGGGTATTTCAATGATGCCAATAACGACTTCGGTAAATCTCAAACGGAATTCGGTCATTCGAGAGACTAATTCGCTAATCAAAATGATGACAGTTTAAAAGCTAAAAATTCTGTTTTAAACTTCTTCGCTCTGACAACAGACAGAAAATGGATTGAATTCATGATATTTTTGATTTAGTTAATTATTCAATCAATAATCCATTGTTGAGACGAGCAGAATTTGATTTGAAACATATTCAAAATGCTGGACGAACAATCAAACTATTAATTGGATGAACCTTCTAACAAGTCAAAATCACTGGAAATGCACTTAAACAAATGAACAAATCTGGTATATAATGTAGGCATTAATGAGAATGGTTAGGTCCTCACACGTGAATCAATCAAAAAACGCTGAGCATCAGTTGCTTAAAGAAATTGCAACTGATCATTCAAGTTTTATGTCTGCTTCTCCGTGATCAGCGCTGAGAGACACGATTATCGATGGAGTCTTTTGATGATTGCATCATTAGTTCGTTTTGAATTCCTCCCGCTGTGACTATTTTTTTTTTTTGTTAGAAGGTGCTTGGCTAATCAACTCTTCTGAAAGGAACCATGCTATATCTGCTTTGTTTTCTTTTAAAACCAAAAATTGTTAACAACTTTTTTGGGGGGGGGGGGCTATCTCACCGCTCGCAACAACAGGTCGTACAGGCTGATTATTTTTTTATTCGTCATTTTCTTGTAGTAGCTTTAATTGACTGTTGACAACATCGGTCTCAGACAACGTCAATCCTCTGGTACCGTCTAACCATTTCAATGACCGTGTGAACAAAGGTGATTGCTAGATCACCAATCGTATTACAAGGACTTGGTTCGTGCAGCGTTAGAACCAAAGCCGTGACATCTATGATAATGCAAGCAGTTCACGCCCGAAGATCAATGCTTCCCGATAATTGATACAGTCCGTTACCATTTTTACTAGGACAGACTTGTTTCCGGTGCGGATGGAACCGTTGATTTCAGCAAGAGAAAGAGGTTATGGCATTAGTTCATGAGACAACACATCTTGAAGGTCAACTTTACGACGACCGTCATAAGCAGTAATTAAGTGAATTTAAATATTTCGATCGGCCTTTTATGCTGTCTCTTTCTCTTTTTTGGGTGCGGGTTTTCTTGGCACTTCATAAAGGCTTTCGAAGGTAAGTAGCTTGCTTCTTTCCTTTGGGTCATTGAAGGCTACGTTTGTGCCTGTGTCAGTTGTCATCCCTCTTTCAGAACCAAATCTTGACACTTGTTACTGGCCGAGGTCCATAGCATGTAATAAAGATTCTTGAATTTCATGGTTTGTCAAGTCTTTTGCTGCTATATTCCACTGCGTGAATTTAGGGCCATCTTCAGCATCATTCACCTTGGATTTCTAAAAGAAATTAAGCAACACATCTCCATCAACTTTGTCTCATTTAATCATTGCTGAAGTTGAGCATCACATCAGATTTCTTGTCATATGTTTTGTGTTTTTGTCATTACTGCTTGATGAAATCAAAGGTTGAATGATAGGCTCCTTTAAGGTGGATAACGTTCTAGCTATTAAACCAAAGTTCCCAGATTCCTTTTCTGTGATATTTGACCATTCCTGTGTATAATGCAGATTCACTTCAATTAATCTACTTGCGGAGCAGTTCCCTTTTCTAAATTCATCTTTTACTTCATCTGGAAGCCGGTTCATTCCAGATATATTAATAGTGTCCCATCGGGTATAATTGTAATGACCCTAGGAGTAGAACAATGTATCTCAGATACAGTTTGCTAAGTCTAAGTCCCACTTTCCTTCTCTTTGTGCTCAAGAGAACATGAGCAAAATTGATACCAGATCCATGTATTGACACCAAAACTGAAAATGGGCGTTTTTCTTGTATTCTTTCCTAATGTACTAAATTACAAAACAAAAAACATAACAAAAAAAAAGACATCTTGGTATTTATGACTTTTGATCATTGTTACGAATCCTGCAATTTCACCAGAATCTTCTTTGCAAGAGTCTATACTTTTGTTAAGATCACTGTTGATTATGGCCAAATTCTAAAAAGTGCTTGAATCGATTGCTTGTGAGCTGGCATCGCCTTCTTGCATGCTCTTTCTCTGCTGATCCCTACCCGATTATACGACTTTCGACCCATGGTTTACACAACCCATTTCCTGTAATTTACTGCCCAATCACCTCTAAAAAATCATAAACATGCTGAGACCATCCAGACGTGGAATAAGCTTAATCTGATTTTCAGAATTACTTCCATTTCATACCCAATGAATTTACCATACAGCACTTGATCAACTCAAATCAGCGAGCTGGCGTTGTATAATGGGCGTGTGTTCTATGGACATTAAGTTGTGATCTGTCTCTGATTTAAGTCAGTCAAACTTATTTTCCAGCTCTGGACGACAATGCACTTGAAAAGCATGATTAATCGCTCTTGTCTGCGTTCTCATTCAACATTGCTTTTGTCAACATCAAACCGACTCGTTTTGACTGACTCTTCAAAGACAAGATTTGCTTCCCCTTCGTTGATCTTTGCCGGTGATAATTCTTCGAAAAGCACTGGAACTTATAAAAGAGATACCTTTACACTTGCGAAAGAATCATGCTTACCCCTGATTGATCTATGGTTGATGGCCATCTGCGTAGTATAAAAGATATTTTAAGAGACTCATCTTAAATATCACTGATGTCTCAAAATTATGTGGTAACACTGCGTCTGTAACAAGATCGATTGACTGTAAAATACAGCTTGGCAGTGCAGTGTAAACTTACAGCTGTTTATCGCTCAAACAATGATCAGAATGATGAAAGAAATTAAATTGTTTGATCTAGTTGCTTGACACAATGTACTTGTCAAGCCAATAATCCTCCGTGTCCATTTCCTACTATTACCCAACCAATAAATGACATCCTTTGCATTGCTTTTAACTAGGCGTGAACCTTGTCATGTATTCCACCAAGATTGCCATTAATAACTCTCTAAATCACCATGTAATCTTCTTATTCTCTCCTGATCATTGAAATAGTAATAATATTGTTTGAGCTACATTCTTTCAGATGTAATATCTCAAAAATATGTTTTAACTGTCTGGTATGCTCTCACTGACGATTTTTGTGGCCAGGTTGAGCCAAAATATCAGCACGTGTCTTTTGAGCCACGTGGAGAAGAGCCAAGAATGTGTCTTCATTCTCTGGTCTATACGTTTGCATCATATCATGATCAAATTCATCTTCCTGTACTCCTCGAGAACAGCATGACTTTGATATTGAGTCTGGGTCAGCAGCGTTTGTCTCTTTGAAGGATCAACGTTCAAAGGCAGGAAAAGGTGACATTCATCACCAAGATGAGATACATCATCATCATCATCATCATCACCATCAGTCTTTTAACGTCCATCGTTGAACATAGACCTTCCCTCGGATTCGCCACAATTCGCTATCATGGGCGTTGCAGAGCCAGTATTTTATGAAAGTTGTCTAGTTTATCTCTCCATCTTGTGTTTTGTCGGCCTCGGTTTCTCATGTGGTCTTTGGGGATCCATGTTGTTAGTCGTAATGTCCATTGGTGGTCTTTCATTCTTACAATATGGACTGCCCACTGCTACATGAGTTTTTTAATAGTTTCTATGATTTCACAGACACCCGTTTTCTTCCTCATATACTATGCTGTCTTGTGATCTCGCCATGTAAAGTTGAGCATGATTCTTTCAAGTGCATGTTGCATGCTTCTCAGTTTGTAGGTCAGTCTCTTTGTTAGGTTCCTTGTTTCAGCTCCATAAGTGACTCTCAGGAGAATGCATTGGTTGTATACTCATCTTTTTAGGATTATTGGGATTGTCTGGTTTTTGAAAGTTGAGCTTGCTCTGCCGACACAAGTTATTTCAAAATGTAACCCCTTCTGATAAATGACTGAGGGATTGTGATCGATAAGTCTTTGGCTAACGTATCCAAACATCCACTAACAAGAAGTCTTGATCTTTATTTTGCAGCGTTTCCAAATTCCTTCGCACAGCGAAACGAAGGCATTAAGGCCTTCCACCTTTCTTTCCTTATTCTCTTCGTAGACCTATCGAATGTTCTTCAAGCTATTCAAGTAGTACTTCCCTTCAGATGCTATGAAATCATTCAGACCTGCTAGTCTATCTGTAGTTTTATCATCTGAAAGCTGCAGCTTTGAGAGTACGATCACCCAATCCAAATGTCATTACAGAAGAAAGACAATCTTTAAACGAATCACTTTGGCAAAATATGCATTTATTCCAGTCAATTAACATACTAGAGCGTCTTGATAGCCTCGTTTGTGTATCATTCACAGTTTTGTAAGTTGCGTCTTTTGAATTTGATGTATGCTGACCTGATTTACCCTGTAAACTTCTTATTCTCTCTTGATCAGTGAAATGGCCCTAACATTGTTTGTGCCACACTATTCTAGAAGTAATATTGATTTAAAAGATTCCTTTAGCACGATGGGTGGTTCCATTATCTCCACCAAGTTGGTATCTCGTCTCAGTGGCTCTCTTTAAAGCCCCTAGTCCCAGGTCGCTCGCTTCATGCAACGTCTCATTAGCTTTTCGTTTATGTCAAGAAAACATAGATTATAGTTCACGGGATTCTGTTTCTTTAAATGAAAAGCCGATTCCATGATTATATGCAGTGAAAGTTACTCTTAGGCAACAAAATACCACAAATATCCCGTTATGAAAAGGTCACGTTTTGGAATCTAAATGATTCTGACAGGTTCTGATCATATTACATTCAAGCAAAGTGAATTAGTATTGTCATTTCTTAAATCCTTATTCTTTTGTACTCTGGGTCAAATCCATTCTAAAAAAAAGGAGAAATAAAGAGAATAAATATAATGATAATACGACCGTTGCTGAAAAGATATATATATATATATATATATATATATATATATATATATATATATATATATATATATATATATTGGTCTCTCATTGTGAATTTGAAATGTCCAAGAGTGTATAATCAATCAAATGTTGAGATGAAAGAGCGGCAATATCTTTTGACATATTTCTCTTTGCAAATCGCCAATACCATGAGTTGACTTCTCTCCACATTCCAAAGCCAAATGCCCCGAGGAAAACGATAGTGAAACCATTTTTATGTTTTTGATGGCCACCAATTTGAATTTAATTTCGACGAGTGTTTTAAGGTTGAAACCAAATCAATGATCAAATCTGAAAACATTTTGATTAATACCATGAATTTAACCTCATTTCTTTTCTCATGACATTGCAAAAAGGTTCAAAATGCAATTTTAATATTTTGAACGGCGACCATTTTGATTATGCTAAGTAGGCTATTATATGAACGAACTTCACTTGGGATCCTGTGAATTCGTAATTACCATAGTCAAAATACACTAAAAAAACATCGTCCAACCTTTCACTCCTAAAGCAATTTGATTTCTTTTACAGAGCCTATTTTGAGTTTCTGAACCAGTATATAGGTGCTGTTCGAAGTCCCACAGGGAAATGGAATTCTTGCAGTACCATCTTCGTTCATCTGCTTTTACTCTGCGTGTGGTTTCGGCACGTGAGCTTGCTGGGTAGACCCTCTATTCACTGTATCGGGTTAATGTCGAAGAAGATGAGTGTCCTCTTCAGGGAGTCTCCGTATCTTTTGTGTAGCGCTATTTCTATACAAGCCAGGGACTAGTTTCCGGGAAAGGAGGATTTTTGACAGTCGATGACCCTCTATCTTTGCTACGTGACCTACCAATCGTAGCAGGGTGTTTTGCAGCATGGCCTTGATACCTGTGACACAGGCTGTCCTGAGAATCTCGTCGTTCGTGATCAAGTCGTTCCAACAAACCTGAAGGATGGAGCAGTGGCAGCACAAATGGAAATACTCATGAAAGTAATGCTGGTATACAACCAAAGATTCGGTACCGTATAACACCGACACATACACGTTCATGCAGGTTTCTTCCGTTACCAAAAAGATTTAGCAGTTCAAATAAAAAAGCCTCCGACAGCTGAAATGGCGTAACCATTTCTTTATTTGAGAATTCTTTGTCCGCCACCAGACCAAAATTATGTAGTATTCGCGTATTATCAACAAGCAGTTTGCAGACTGGAATATGATCGTTCAGTGGTTCCTGTATTTTTAGCTGTGCTTTCATTGCATTTCGACCAGGTTAAGTGGCAAGTCAAGTGACATGAAAACGTTATTCATGTATGTCCTATATATGACCCAGAAGATGTGTATGATCGTGGACACAATCCATCATAGGGCAAGTAAACTAATATATAACGTTAATCTGGGTAATAGGGGATTCCTCATAACAGAGGTTGTAGGTGATAGTCAAATTATATGTTTTGATTTTTTTATAATAAATCATCAATTACGTTTGCTTGTCTTTCCCAAATAGAGAAGTGTATTGTTTTATAATGTTTCTGATTATTGATTCATCCTGGTTGTAATTTTGTGCATTTGGTTACAATAAAATACGTTGATTGTATTTCTTTTCTCGTTAAGGTTTATAGTTTTGTTATCAAGTTTTTTAAGGGGTAATTTTATTTGGTCGTCGACAATATAATTAGGAAAGTCATTGTTCACTACTGTTTGTTTTATGTTGTCAAGTTCTTTGGAAAATAAATTACAGGAAGAGGAAATTAGATTCGCTGTGTCAATTAGGGTTTTAATGACTTCTATTATATATCTATGAGGACATTAACTGTCATAATTAAGGTGGCGAAGATTTGTACAAGTGGGTTTTTTTTTATAATAAAGAAGTGAAAGTTTTGTAATTCGAATCGACAAAAAACATCGAGAGAAGCGATCATATTATTCATTTTAGAACAGAGTTATTATCAAAACGACTTTTGTTTTTTTCTCATTTAGTTCATGTTATTAACTAATATGAAAATATCAACAACATATTTGACATACATGATTGGTCTGTCTGAGTTATTAAAAATTGTGTTTTCCACTTGGGACTTATAAAAATTCGCATAAGTTGGACCAAGTGTACTGCTCATTGCAACACCATTAGTCTGCGTCTACATATTTCTATTATGGTCGTAAAATAGAAACTTAATAGAACTAGCTAGTAAGAGCTTGTGAAAAATACAATGTTTGATTCATGAGGATAAGAGAAAACCATGATTATACACATATTGGGAGATGATATATTGTTGTTTTTTTTCTACAGGTACGTTGGTGAAAATATTCTAAACATCAAGTGACGTTGAGGTTCTTTTGATTGGTTGTGTAGTGTGTATCATATCTAGAGGTCCTTGAATGAAGTTTATGTTATATTCGTTGGGTAGATATGGGGAAATGATTCCATTGAATGTTTCGATAGTTCATATAAAAGAGTAGGGATTCTCAAAATTATTGGTCTTAATGAGAAGCCTGATGATGAGTTCTTAATATTACCTTGTAGGTATCCTTGTTGAAAACCACCAGAGATTTAATCAAGTTTTCAATCGTATCCGGGCACTGTTAGCAGTAATGATCGTGTTTACGTGCCCCGTTAGTTGTTCGCTTGTATTTTTTCGTAGTTTTATTAATTTTGTTCTATCATTGAGGATGGTTTGTGATTCTGAGATCTAGTTAAGAACAACTTAGATCTTAGACTTGCCGCCTCTTTTGATGATAATGGTAGGAACCATGCTCAGTTCGTTAGTTGCTATTTTGAGTTTTCCCGCTGAGATGGATTTTTTTGTTGCGAGGGGGCACGGTCTTTGACGCCTTTGGCTTCGAGGAGATCTCGTAGAATGTATTTCGATCTGTTTTTCGATTTGCAACTTTGGAGCTGATTGGAAAAGAATTTCAATCTCGGTTTTCTCTTTGAGGGACCCGAATTTGGATTGTAGATTGCGGCTAAGCCCTAAATTTAGGAATTCTTTCTGGTCACTGGTGAGGTCGTGGTCAGAGAAGTTTGTAAAGTTGTCTTGTGTTTTAGGAAGAAAGATTTGGCCATTGTATGTTTTTTTTTTAGTGATATGTTTATTATTGATTTCTCCTTTGTTGACAGCTTGGATGAGGCGTTATTGTGCGATATTCTAATCTTTTGCGTTCATTAGTTTTAAGAATCTCTACATATTTTTCAATTCCAGGATTAAGGTATTGCATTTCTATTTTAGCAGATGTTATCGGCCTCTCAATTAGATTCTGATAAAGTTTGGTGGTATTGCTTTCCTTATTAGCTGCAGGATCATAAAATCAGAATAATGTATAATTTGGCGGCATATTTCCTTTAATACATATTTCATCAGACCAAATGACGTCACTGGAACACTAATAGCAGCCGACAGAGCAAACAGTAAGCTGCAATTGCCAAATAAAATTGAATCGTAGAATATCATCAAATATGATATAACTCAGTTATGAGATTGAACAGTACAACATTGAAAATGACAGAACATGCAGCTGAAAGCCCTCTGTCTTTGGAAAGTATGTATATATATAATGTTCTTCCATAGGAATAGAGCACTCTGGTAGATAGGGAATTTAACCTATAATAAATATATCGCCTCAATGACCGTCCAGTTCCGTAGCTCAGAGGTAGGATATCGGCCTCTGGGTTTGAAGCGAAGGTTTCAATCCTACCTCGTGGTACTGAATGGGATATATATATATATATATATATATATATATATATATATATATATATATATATCTCCGTCATTATCAGTTCATTGCATGGGAGAAGCTTTTCCAATTTCCTTCCATGAGAATAGCTATTTTGCAGACCTCTGGCACAGCAGGCCAACCATTTTATCTCTTCCTGCTATTTTGTGTCTTCTCTTACTGCGTTCAATGTCTCATGGTCAACAATCGGTTAAGCTTTTGTTCCATCTGTTTTTATTTTTCCAGCTAAGAGTCTAGCCCATCTTTTTTATTGCTCAATTATCTGTGTAATATTCTTTACCCAAGCCCTCCCACTGATCCATGTTGATTTCTTTCTATATCTTATTCCTAGCATTGCTCTTTCCATTGCTCTCAATCTGATTTTAAGTAGCTCTTCAATTCTTTTTGTTAATTTCCATGTTTGACATCTATAAGTAATAGTTGGTATTGTGCGTCCATTCTATACTTCACACTTTAAGCACATTGACAAGGTGCACTTAGATATATCTCTATTTATACCAAATGCTTTCCAGTCGATCGTTATGAGTCGTTTCATTTCACTTTCAGGACCTTTCTCTAAATTTATTATCTGACCTAAGTAAACATATTCGTCAACCTCTCCTACAGCCCCAACCTCTATTCTTATGGCCTTTTGTCAGATTATCTTTGATCATTACTTTTGTCGTTGTTCTATTCTTTTTCAAGCCTACTTTTTTTTTTACTTTCCATATCTAGATCCGTCGACATGTTTTGTAATTCTTCCGATATTTCTGACATCATGAAAATATCATTGGCCAATCTAAAGTTGTTCAAATATTCTCTGTCTATGTTCGTTCCTATTCCTTCCCTGTCAGTTTTCCGAAAGGCGTTTTCAAAGTATTCTTTGATGCTGTATCCTATTGTCTGGCTCTGTTTCCTATCTTCATTTGTATCTTCATGCAGCCTAATTGCTATTGTGCAATTTTCGTATATGTTCTGAATGTCTTGAATGTATTTCTCGTTAACATCTTGTTCTTGCATTGAGTTGAAGACAGTCATGTGTTCTACCGAGTCAAATGCTTTCCCATAATCTACAAAGCACAAATAATGTGGTTTGATGTATTCAAATGACATTTCAAACAGTTGATTTATCATATGTAGGAGGTCTATTTTCAATAGCGACTTCTGAATCCTACCTATTTGCATGGTTGATTTCCATCAAGTGTCTGTTAGTCAGTGAGTATTTTTATGAATACTTTATACATGTTAGGAAATGGTGTCACATGGCATTGTTGTCAAGATCCTGATTATCTTCTTTCTTGTGGAGTAGAATCATTATTCATAAACAGAAGTTCTGAGGTACTTTTTTTTTCGTATGCACTGTGTGGATAACTGTTAATCCGTCATGAAAGACTTGTCAGGAGCTTTTCCGAGTTTCATATTTCGTTGTACAAAGATTACTCCGTATTCTGTTACGTCTGGGATATTAACAGTATCGATTGGTTTCTCAGTTTGTAGTACTTCGATTCTTTAGCGTACGAATTTTCATTGTATTCTCTAGTTATTCTCGATATCTTGTCCGTTCATTCGATAATTTTGTTACTTCTATCTTTTAGTGCAAGCAACTAATGTTTGCCAGTATGTTCTGCAGTTCTAGCGTGCTTCAAACTTTTTAAAAAATAACCTCCTCTATCCTCATCGTGTTTTTCTTCTCTTGTTATTTCTTTATTACTTTGTTGGATTATGCCCTTGGTTTCATCCTCTTCAGTTTTCATCTCTATATTTCTCCTTTTTGATGAGTTTTGATGTTGCTTTGAGTATTTCCCCGCGTTATTGTTCACATTTGTATTGCTTACCTGCCCCTTTAATTATATTTGCCAGGCTATTACTCTTTCCTTTTAAATTACTGTTGCTATTCCATAAGGCCTGATATACGTTCTCTATCGCTACTGGGAAATTGGTAATGTCAGTGGACAAGATCAATAACGTTAAAGACGTTACCATTATAAGCCAAATAAATATAGGAAGCTATCATAGAATGGTAGCGTACGGAATTGAACATATATTTAAACCTGAGGTTGAAACTAACTGTATATCTTATCAAAGTATTGTTGAATTGTCGATTATATTGCAAAAAGTGACTATGAAGACGTCTCAAACCTTCATTGGCAATGATTGAGCGCAACAGAGGAAACATTCAACACGATATCACATTCGTGCTGTCTCAAAGAGAGAAAAAAATAATTGTAAGAAATCAACAGCAATGATCAAGCTGGAAGTCTTTCACAAAATGATATGACAGATGTATTTATTTGAAAAGAGGAAGTAGCAGCCGTCCAATTCTGTATTCGAATTCGCAAATAGAATCATAATTATGCGTATATATGTAAATATATTTGATGATATTCATTTAAAATGCTCAATATCTATCAAGCTAAATAGAGCTATCATCATATAAAATAAGATTTACAAAGACAAAAACCAGGTGAATGCCAACATTTCGTGCCTGACGCACTCTTCATCGACTGGCAATATGTTTTTCTTGCTGGTTTTTTGTCGACTTCGTTAAGCACGAAATGTAAACATTCACCGGGTTTATATCCTTACAAATTTTAATATATATATATATATATATATATATATATATATATATATACCTGGACACAGTGGATCAAAGGACACAGTGGATCGTTATGATGTTGAATAATTGCTAACATGCAACAAGATGGCTTCTACTTCCTCTCCTCAAGTCAACGAATCTTCTAATACATACGTACATTGTAGACTTTTTTGCGTTGAGTATAAATGATGCATGTTGTAAAGAAGTGTTATTGATTTTAATGCACCTTACAAACAATACTTTATTATTCAGTGCAACCCGAAAATCCACAAACAAGAATGACCTCATGAACTTTTGCTCTCACCATAAAAACAAAATAAGGTCGGATATAATTATAGGCTTCCATTAAAGAGTCCTTATAATGTGTATCCCAAAATATCTGAATGACGAGGAGGAACGCATGAAAAAATACTTTCAAACTTCTCAACTGTCTCTTTTATATATATATATATATATATATATATATATATATATATATATATATATATATATATATATATATATGTATATATCACAGTACAAATCAGGTATACAGTATAATATGATATGATAAGATACTAGATCTGATGTATGGCAGATTTTATTTCATAGAGTGCTCGATACATTTAACTTGAATATTTAGTTGGTTTTAAGTAGAGCTAGAAATATTGTAAAATGGGGATTCGCCACTCAAACATGTTTATATATATATATATATTCATACATATATATATATATATATATATATATATATATATATATATATATATATATATATTTATATGTTTTTGTGTATGTGCGTACTTATCTGAAATCCCTTTTCTTAAAAAAGTAATGGACTCTGCCTAAGTGACTTCTATAAATACTTCCTTTTTTATTGTACTTACCGTTTGAGATATAAAGTTTAAGCTTAGGTTATACAAGTCTTGCAGTTTGTTGCTACTAGCAAGGTACTAGCCAAATCTTTCGTTACATATATATTGTTTTCCTGGAAGAGTTAGCTATAATAACCATAAAACATAGCTAAATTTATGCTTTATCGTGCTGATTGCAATAAAACTTGGTTCTTCTAGCGTAAAGTTCCTGTTTTTAACTCTCAAAGCCAAGCCAGACATACAAAATGTCTGTTTTTCCGAGTACTTATGAACAGTACTCTCTCTCCCACTCCTTCCTCCCTCTCTCCCCCACTCCTTCCCCCTCTCTCTCCCCCACTTCTTCCTTCCTCTCTCTCCCCCACTCCTTCCTCCCTCTCTCTCCACATATATATATATATATATATATATATGACAAATCATAGATAATGACAGGCCTAAAGCTGAACTTTAGGGAAAGTAATGCCAGACGTCTACTTCCTCATCGATATATATCTCGCTTTTATCTTCTCGTCAAAATGTCGCCCGGTCTTTCAATCTGCATTTGACAAATGTCCAGTCTTATATAATCATGAATTGACTATCAATAATCGATTATACGATTGCAATGAAAGTCGCAGTAACATAGAATAATTATAGAATATTCGATATTAATGAGTGCTTGGTACTTCAAGGTGCGGCACCTGATAAAACGAACCGGTAACGAATGATTGAGTCACTTAGTCGCTACTCTTTCGGAGAGCTACCTATGGTATTGGTAATCCGTACATATCATCATCATCATCATCATGAGCAGCAGCAGCAGCTTTTATGTCGTTTGACATAGATCTTCCCCAAGATTCATCAGTTCTCTCAATCGTGAGAGTCATGGAGCCAGTACTTTCTGAATTAGTCTAGCTTGTCATTCTATTTTGCTTTCTATCGGCCATAATTTCGCATATGATCTCTGCGACTCACAACGTGGATCCTCAATGTTCATTGATTGTCTGACATTTTTGTAACATGAACATCCCATATCTTCTGTCACACCAAGGGACTCAACGGACGTAGTGAAACGGAGAATCTAGATGTTATAAACACACCCGTCAAAATAAGGCTCTTTTCTTTCTACCGAAAATCAAAAAAATATTTTTAGAAGGTGTTTTGTGGAGTACTGATGTTAATTTTTATGTCTGTTGACAAAACAGTACGTCTGGGAGCGCTGGAACACGCAAAAATATAAATAAATAAACAAACACACTTATATATATATATATATATATATATATATATATATATATATATAAGGGGTGATAGTACCATTCCACACCTTTGGTGGCTACAGTTGGTTCAATTCTGCAAGAGATGATGGTTCCAGGATTCGATCACCGAGTTCCGTTGCAATCAGGTGAAATGTTTCACGGAATCAGACATTTTCTTTTGAATTGAAACGCTTTTTCAGTCACAGTTGAGCAAGACAGCTGAACGGTCGAAAGCACAGAGAATAAACTCGAACCCCGACTGGGACTGCTCGTTTCGACTTTACATTAATGTCCCTGAGAGAGGTATGAATCCAGATGGATAAAATAGCTTAGGGGTTTAAGAGAGTGGCGCCATTTTGGATGCTTGTCGCCGTTAAGCCTATTTCAGATATCACAACCAGAGCCGAGACAAAAGAAAATCGTGATGCAGATAACATAGACGGCTTAAACCATAAACTGCAGAAGGACACAACTTGCTTTTTCTAGACACTACTACTACTACTACTACTACTACTACTACTACTACTACTACAGACCACAGCACTGCTAGGGACTGCACAGGTACTGAGAAAAGTACTAGAAATGTAAGACCTACGACCCTAAATGTTAGCATAGGCATAACAGAGAGGGAAGGAGACCTCCTCCTAAAAAAACAAAAACAAAACAAAACAAAAACAAGACTCACCAAAATGGTAGCGAAGGTGTGAACCACAGCACTTGTGTAATAGGCGGAGGAGAGATGACATGTGGGCTGAAGACCCGAGGAGACTTACTGTCACTCAGCCTTCAGCGATGACCAACTAGCAACTGGTATTAAACTGTATGAACAACAGTAATGCTTTGGACTATGAATGTGTAGAGGGTAGGGCTGGAGTCTTCTGCGGTAATCACCTGGAAACTGATGTGAAATTGGTAATAATAATAATAGGTAGCAGCAGCCCTGTGGCGTCCGTCGTTGGACATAAACCTTCCTCAAGACTCGCGAGACCATTGTGGGCGTCGTGGAGACAGTACTTTGTGAACCTGTCAAGTTCGCAACAAACTCTGTCTTATTTTTTCGCTGGCCACACTTTCGCAAATGATCTCTGGGGATCCACACATTGTTAGTCGTGATGTACAACTGCGTAGCCATTTTGAAGTTTCAGCTGTCAATCTTATAGAGCAATAGAAACTGTAGCGTTCCAATTAAAAACGAAATGAGAAAAGGGGTTTTCAATGAATATTACATCTCTCACCTGTTGTTGGGCAGTGACCACTGAAAAAATCTGAATTTTCCCAAAACAAGCGTGAATGCTGGTGGACATAAAGTAGTGATTAATTTAGCATAAAGTTGCATTGTGTAATGAGCCACCATTACTAAAAACCTATCCAGGGGAAATTTTCAAAAAAACATTTTGTTTTCTAGCCATAAGTAGTGATTGATTAGATTTGTAGACCTATATTTCCTTTGGTACGACCTTTATTCGTGATACATACATACATATATACATAGCCAGCCAGCAGGACCAATTCGAAAACTGAAGAAATCTACGTTAACTGTCGTACTGACAGTTTTGGTTAACGGTTTCTAATAGCACAGAAATTATACCAGAATCATTCATTTGTTGTTGCTCACTGCGAGGTCAGTGTGTTCAGAAGGGAGGAGAGGGCCATTGGCTTTCGTTATTCAGCGTAGTGGAGAGATCGGTTTTCTCCTCTAGAAGATTATTAAGATCACCACAGGATGGGGGTCTCTCTGTGTGATGCTCAGCTGCTGTTTACAGCACCTGCTAATCCCCAGCAGTCACCCATCTAGGTACTGACCCTGTTCGACTCGGTTTAACTTCGGTGATCGTGCGAGAACCGATGTCACCAACACGATTCGGTCGTGACGTTGTCGTCACTATGGCTTACCTTCAAGCACAATATCAAAGAGACCATAAAAAGGTGTCAGACATTCACTCATTATTATTTTAACTGCTGCAGCCGTTGGAGATCAGAGGGAAGCACCTTTAGGCTGCAAATTGGATAACAGCTGTCACTTCGTGCAACATGTCTGGCTTTTAATATTCAGACTCTCATATCTAGACACGGTCAGTAGGTAGTTTTGCCACCGACCCAGCGTCCTCTGTTTCATGTGAATTTTCGTAGTATTTAGAAAAGAAAAAAAAAGGAGAGAATATACAGGTCTTGGTAGTCACTGAATAGAAACTGTAACGTGACCAACGTATTTTGGCGACATGGCATGTTCAGGGTGATCAATTTACGAGAAAATTGGAAAAAAAGGGTGATCAATTGATGTTACTGCTCTCTTCTTCATTGACCAGTGATTAATGAAAATATCTGAATTTTCTTAAAAAAAACAAGTGTAATATTGACTAATCGATTTAGCATAAACTTACTTTGTAAAGCTCCATTGGTGCGACCTGTATGCATACATGCCAAGCTAGCCAGCCAGACAATCTTAGAAATTGAAGAAACTTATGCTGACATTTTTGGTGAGTTTTTGTTGACGGTTTCTAACAGAGTAGTGTAGAAACCTGAACGTAATGTCTGCCGGGCATGTGTAGGGGCAAATAGAGCCCCTTCCAGCGGATCAGGCGTTCTCGCCGCAGGCAATGGGATTTGAAAGTTGGAACCCCGTATTCTTTAAAGGATGATGGTATAATAAAGTTGTTTTTTATGATTCAAACTTGATGCTCCCTAATCAAAAACAATTTTATTGTTATTCGCTAGTTTTCCCTGGTGTTAATACGGATATACATACATACATACATACATACATATATATCTATCTACATATATATATATATATATATATATATATATATATATATATATATATATATATCTACATAATATATCTATCTCTATATATATACATAAATATACATATATATATATATATATATATATATATATATATATATATGTGTGTGTGTGTGTGTGTGTGTGTGCGTGCGTGTGTATATATTAGAAACCGTCAGCAAAAACTGACTCCCAAACTGTCAAGATAGGTTTCTGCAGTTATTGAACTGGTCTAGCTAGCAAACTCTATTATAGGTATAACTTTTTACAGGCTGCATCAATGGAGCCAAAGGACTTAAGATCTAAACAATCTATCAAGAAGAAAAGTTTATTTTTTGTTTTTATGGAATCCCCCCCCCCATTTTTTTTTCATTTTTAATTTCTTATCTTTTTATTTTATTTTATATCATTTTTTATTTTCTGAATTTATTTTTTATTTATCTTTTATTTTTTCATTTTTTCAAGAGCTCAATTCACAATGTAATTTTATGCTGGATCGGACACTTATCCGTCTCTTGTTGCGTTCACGCCTTTTCTTTTTCAAATTCAGCCTTTTTAGTCTCCAACAAAAGGTGAGAGAAGTAATTTATTCATTGATCACCCCTTTTTCCTATCTTTCAATTCATTGTTACAACATGGACAAAAAAAGACGTTCGTCGCGTGACGGTCTCTATTGAGTGACTAACCAGACCTGTCTAATTTTTTTCTTCCAGATTGTTATACACTATAAAACAAATTGGCAAGAAGCTGGGAAATGGGTTTACACTAACAGACCTAAAAACAATACCGACGCTAAAGAATAACATCAAAACGTAAATCGATGCCACTAGAAGGAATGTTTCTGTAAAATATACGAGAGTCTCGTGTAACCCGGGTACAAAGGGGCTCAGAAGTAGATGGACTCAATTCGAACACTTATGATAAATACTGGCATAATACCCGTAAAAAATGACGGGATTTTCTCATGTTATTTATGGATAGATTGATATTTCAGAACATTTCCATTTTCAAACATCCTTTCCAGTCTAATGAGTTTATTCACTTCCTCTCTTTAATCAGTTTTAAAGAGGATGGAACATATGCTTTCAAGCCAAACCTATTCGCAGACACAGTAACATGTGTCTGTGTGTCAGCTGCAGCGGTCAGTCGCACTTAAGCTGCTGGTCTCATAAGTCTTTCTCTCTTTACTCAGCTTCAAAGAGAGGGAGACATTGCAAATTGTGTTGTTGTCTTAGCTGCAGCAGTTGGTCACACTTTAGCAGCTGACCACATAAATTTTCCTCTCTTTTATAAGCCTTAAAGAGGGAAAAACATAGCAAACTGCATTGGTGTGTCAGCTACAGCTGTCAGTCACTAGCTGCTGGCCACATAAGTCTTCCTGTTATTATCTCTATCATCAGCTTTAAATGGAGGAATACAGTAAAACTAATGTCCTCGCAGAAGCATGAACGGACATATAAGCATACAAACAAAATTGGTGACAACGGTTTTTATATTTGTAGATGATAGCAATCTTTAAACAAGCATGAACACAAACTGAGGGACCAATTTAGCAGAAGCTTCTTCGGCAAATAAAACCCACTACCAAAACCTTTCTGGACGGGGGATTTTCAAAAACAAAGTAGCGAAAAACCTGTACCAGGGACCCATAATTAAACATGGGGAAAATTGGTCAAAGCTTTTTGCAACAATTTATCTTACCCTTTTGAAAAGAGTTTTCCCCTTTGCAAATGATTCACGTACAAGACTCTTGGAAAATATTCACTCTTCTTTGTAAGTAAAAAATGTATGTGTTTTTATAAATTTTCATATATTCTTGATATAAGGCCCCTTTATGACATACACTACAGGCCCTGCACTAGGTTAATCCCAAATTATTGTATACTAGACACACACACACACACACACATATATATATGTATACATATATATATATATATATATATATATATATATATATATATATATATATATATATATATATACGTATATATGTATATATATATACGTATATATATGTATATATATATATATATACGTATATATATATGTATATATATATATATATATATGTACATATATATATATGTCTATATAGATATATATATACATATATATATGTATATATATATATATACGTATATATATATGTATATATATATATACGTATATATATATATATACGTATATATAAATATGTATATATATATATATATGTATATATATACATATATATATATATATATATACATATTTATATATATATGTATATATATATATATATATTGACAAATTTCGAACAGAAAACGAATGAAAAGAGACTTTATCCGTTGCAGACGTATAATCACAGAGCACAATATTTTACACAGTAAGAATATCATATCAATATATGAAAAATAAGAATTACTAGGTCAATGATAGAATAAACACTCGCTATTCAGGAACCTCGATATAACAAATTTCTGCCTTAACGAACATATGGATCCATCTGAACTGACTTTGGATTTACCGAACGAAGTTCGATAATCGCAGCGGACACGTGGAACGCAACGGACTTACCATTATCCTCGTTTCGTGTTCCAACCTTCTGTAGTCTTCAGATCATGATCAGAGTGCAGTATCTGTTGTTGTCAGGTCAATCATATATAACATTAATTTCGTGTTTTCATATATAAAACGTTATTGAGGTATTTGAATTTCCTTCCGCATAAATTTTCATTTAATTTACCTTTTTTTCAATTGACAAAAACAAAATTAGTTATGAATCTTATCTGTTGTCACTGATAACCGTATAACATAACTTATCGTTTAGAATATATTAAGTGTGTTCCACTCGCATTTCATACTATGAAAAAGTCAAGTCATTTGATTTCACAAGACCATCTCAACTTATCATAAATCCTCATAACTCTCTTTGTAATTAATCAGTCACTCATTAAGTATTATCAAATTTTGTATTAAAATAAATCAATGTTTATTTTATATTTTTGTAATTATTGTTTTGTATGCAAATTATTGCTTTAATAGAAATTTATAAAATCTCTAAACAAAGTTCTTTTTCAACGAAAGAGTAAAGATTATTGCAATATATATATATATATATATATATATATATATATATATATATATATATATATATATATATATATATGTATATATATATATATGTATATATATATATATACATATGGGATATAACGAGATACTCTGGACAGCCAGGGCCACAAATATCGAGATCATACGGCAAAAGACCCAGCTGCGATGGACAGGACTAGTGTTAAGGGTCCTCCTCTTCGAATAAGCCTTCGGTTATCTAGTCCACGGTGAGGCAGTGGACAAAAGAGGCAGCTGAGTGGAACGTGTGGCGAAACAAGGTCTACTTAACGATCTCCGGTGACAAAGCCCCCCCCCCCCAGAGCAAAAGCAAATGAAAGACGACTGCGCCTGCTAAGTTAGAACTCCCTCCAGCAACTGATGCAGAAGGGCCTGCCTCTCCCAATCCGGTCTCGATAGATACACTACAATCAGCAAACGACGTAGAAAACCTTCTAAAATTTTCTTAGCAATATATATATATTGCTCTCTCTCTCTCTCTATATATATATATATCTATATCTATATCTATATCTATATATATATATATATATATATAGCTAAATTGACAATAGGTAGATGAAGAGGTATTTAAGAGAGAAAAATTGATGTCATATCTCAAAAATTTCTATTATCACTAAATTTTCTCTTCACCTTCCAATTATCATCTTACCAACTTTCTGTCAGATGATCTCACGCACACACACCACCATACACACACACACACACACACACACACACACACACACATATATATATGTACATATTGAGGTTTTTTTTAACATAATGGATCATTTATTTCTTGTGTCTCGCAGTCATGCTAGTCAAGGGTTCATCATAATTAATGGATATCCTTTTATATTTTGTTGGTCTAACGGGAATTCATTTCTGTCAAACATGACGGAATTAAAAAAGAAGAAAATTCATTATTTAACTAAGGAAAAATAATAGTAATGCTACCAGTGAAATTATTTCTATCGAGCAGATAAGAATTTTCAGTTCGGGCGGATTTTTCAAGTCAGTAGAGAAACAGAATTTAAGAGAAGCCGATGTAAATGTTTTCTTGCATTGGAAAGGATCTAAGGAAAGTTTAGATTTGGGAACTCTATACAATTAGATAAAAGTATTTATTCAGGTTTTGTTTCAAGAAGGAATTTTCAGATAATTTCTGTAGATCTGAATAAATGTAAGTTAATGATCTGTTTCTATTTTTTGGGAAGGAAATCGTGTGAGATAAATATATATCGGCTTTGATTTGAAAGGAAAAGAACTTGATTAAAGGAAGAGAACTAAAATCATTACTTATAATTTTTCTCCAAAATTTTTAAATGATTTGAAAATAAAAGTATTGTCTCAATTTAAAGATGCCTTCGGGCACATTTTTTTCTCCAAGATTTTCTGAAGTTTTCTCTAGCGTTCTTGTTTCTTTACATAATTATTTTGTAGCCACGTGTTCACATATCCTCTGTACGATCATGCATTAACAATGTTAAGTAAACCCTCGCTTTAACTGACCAATAGGGGTGGACGCTTGTCAGTTAATTGCTGATGCCTGTAAAATCGAATGTTACTCAAAGAAGGGGATTTTTTGCATATTTTTATTTTCATCATAAATCTTAATGCAAAAATAGCTTTGATACAAAACAGAACAAGTCAATAAAACACGCAAAAAAGCGTCCAGTTTGGTTTTAAACTTCCGGAAATGTTCGAAGTAAGAGACAATTCTTTAGTTAACTTTGATTTCTGTGCCACATCCGAGTTCGCACGCTTTCTTTTAACATCTGTATCAGTTGATATAATTTTGAGTTCTAAGGATTGCGGAATTAGTTAATGAAGTAAACAGAAATCGCAGAACATTGTGACTAAGTCAAAACAAAAGTAATAGAGATCTAAAAGTATCGAGTTGTTCCGGAAAATGATAAAAAAAATAATCCAAAATTGAGCCAAAAAATATCCAAACATATCTAGATATTCAAAGAAACTATCTATAAATTAGCTAAAAATACACAACATATTAAGCTTACATCCACTGCATTCTACATCTAATTAACATCGACAAATTAAGGACTGTAAAGTAAAGATATAAAGTTTATTTTTCAATTTTGATGTTTTGAATGATTAAACTTTCGGAAATCTTTAATCATCGAGAAATATCAAGTTCTGAATTTATATCAAAGTACGGTTATTTGAAAAAAAAAAACAAAACAAAACAAAAAACTAAAGATGAATCATGTAACCCAAATCTCCGTAAAAATATCGGAAACTAAGTGTCCAGTTTGGCCTTGTTATACTTGCATTGTAAATAGACCTAATTTATGTAAAGCCTCCAAAATACTCTTTTTTCCTAAAAAACTAACTAATTTCCAGGCGGGTTCTATGGTGTGATGGATTGAGAGGTCGTAAAACTGGAGGAGAAAAAATTTATTAGAGGGACTGCGTGGTTCAAAGAAACGAAATTTAACCAAAAATCTTAACCTCACATTGAAAAAATGTTGACCAACTTGGAAAGATATTCTGATTTGTCACACCTGATTTCATTCGTTTGTCTCCAAGAATATTTACGAACATATAAACTTTGAAGCTTACAAATACATTTAGGTGTAAGAGATTAGTTGTTCTACATAACATTTTTCTGTGCGACCCCCTACATTTGGTACGGATTCAAAATAGTAAAGAAAATGGAAAACATAAAATTGATATAAGATTTTTTCTTGAATAAAGTGTTGTTTTTTGAACAGTATAACAAGATTATTTGAGTGAGAAACAATTTGCTATGAAATAAATATGTCACAGACACAAACGGAAACATAAGTTTCCAGTTTTCGAGCTCAGGTGGTCACTGTCAAAAATCCGACGCAGACATACTTCAAGAAAAAAAACCCAAAACAAACTCTCATTTGTTTCATCTGAATATTTTAGTTAGTCTCGGAATATACTTACTCGTTAGCCGAAGAAAAACTTAAATTTTGTTTTTCTCTCACGATTTCATTGGTAAGTTGTTAAAAGCTGAGAAACAAACAACAATATCCAACACAACCCCGCCCCCTTCTCCCGGGAATTTGGCTAAATTTTGATATTTTGATGATTGATGAACTTTATCAAGTGTCTAAAAATATTAAAATTTTGCAAAAAAAATAATATATCAAAATTTTGTATAAAAAAATCTGAAAACACGTGATAACCAATATTAAAAAAATTATCTATTGTATGAGCATAAACAAAAATATCTAATTTCAGTAACAAAATATCCAGATTGACAAAACTGAAAGCAATTTTTTTTTTGCTCGCTATTAAAGTGTCAGCCAAATCCCAAGACCGTTCTATCGGGGTCCGTTAAACCGATGGTTTACTGCGTTACTTTCTTTTTTAACTCCGTGTAAAGTTTGCCTTGAAAGAGACAGTCTGCTACAAACGGCAAAATGTAGTGAAAAACCAGATTTGAAGGGAATCACGACATGATATATTGGCGTCGCTGGATAGGATCGATACAGGAAAAGAACTCATGAGTGATAAAAAATGTATTGAATGATCTTTGCCAATTTTTGGCTTGCGTCGCCGAATTGAAAGAAAAAAAATCGTTAGAAAAAGGACAGAGAGGGAAAGTTGTGTTGGGGACACAAGAGAAAAACCGAAAAAAAAGCAAGCAAAAAATCACGTGATATCAAGAATTCCGAAAAGAGTCTCCCGCTCACGGGAAAAGTGGAACGAGTGATAGATATGGCAGTCAATATTTCTGCTGAATTTATCCCGACGAGAAAGGTTAATTCAGGGGCAGAAGTTTGATTGCAGGGGAAAATATTCGTCTGGAAAAGGTTCATGAGAAGGAAATAGATGTTTCCGAGCAATCTCGGTCCAAAGTGGTTTTTAGACTTGAGGGGCATATTGAAAACTCCAAATCTAATTTGCTTTTTTACTGAGACAGTTGCGAGTGTGACAGACTTTGAACTCTGTGCTGACGACATGGACATATAGCCTGACATCGGAAAGTTTGTGTAGTCTGTCGGGAAAATGATTTTTCATAACGCTGAAAATTACTCGATAAGAATAAAAACTGCGCAGGATTGGGGTATAGGGGCTCTGAAGTGATCCATTTGGTAAAATGGAAAAATATTAACTAGTTAAGCTCCAAGGAGCTGAGACGCTCAAAAGAACCGTTTGGGGTCGATGCAACGAGTTGCAGGCCACAGAAGAGAAGCTATAGTAAAAATACTTGCGGGGTACTGTAGAGAGAAATAACAATTCCTCTTTAATTACATATTAAGTTATAGTTAAAAAAAAACTATAAAATACGATTTTCATATAAACAAGAAAAGAAATTCAAGATAGGCAATATCAAGTCAAGAATCGCCCCCTTAAACTGAAAGATTATTTTTATGTTTACATTTTACCTGATAACATACGACATTATTTATTCATAATGATTAATGGAAGTCTTTCGACATTTCGTTGCTGAAATAGAAGTTTGAAGATGCGAAATTGAAAAGAATATTCATTATGTTATCCCCCAACAAAAGAGAAATGTTGCTTTTGAGTGGAACAAGGGAAAATTTGGGGTCAGGGCGGTTTTTGTTATTAGTAGAGAATCGGACTCCATCAAGAGCCTGAGTAAATGTGTTTTCCTCTTGCTGCATTGGGAAGATTGAGATGAAAAAAAAAAGGTTTAGACTTGAGAAAACCACGCAATTCAAATAAATATATCTGTTATGATTTAAAATGCAAACTACTGAATAGAAAAAAAGAGAAGTAGAAATTATCATGTAAAATTCGTCTAAAACAGATTTGTTCAAAATTTTTATGATATAAAAAGAAGGTACAATATTTGAAGATACTTTTTTTCTTTTCTGGTGTTTTGTTCGCCCATATTTTGACAGGAACCCATATATTTACACACTCTCTGTGCGATTGCACATTAACAGTATGTATATTTTTCAACACTGGGTAAAGTTTGTTTCTTGTGCGTGCAAAATTCATATTTGGTTTCCCTTCTCTCAGAAGAGATCATGGGGCCTGCATTCGCGTTCACCTTAAGAATAAACATCTGATTTTTATATGATACCAAATGTCCAATTTTCTCAACCAAATTTGACATGCTTACTCAATGGACCTACTGGTAGGTGTTAAAGTGAAATATATACGACACCATAATCTCAACTTGTTTATTTATCAACTAATCATTCCTCCTGAATTATCGACATGTATCTAAAAAAAGAGCAATATTGACCCCATTGTGAAATAACTCAGCGAGACACAAAAGCTTCAAAAAGGTTTAAAACAAAAATCTTAAGTTTTAATGATTTTTTGGGAATTGTTTTTAACAAATGGAATATGCAAACAAAGTATGTACGGAAAGTTGTTACTTTTAAATTGCTGCTATTTTACTTTCAAAAATTCTTACTTTTTCTGTAACACTTTGCATAACATTTCGAATGATATCTGGTTTTAAGCCTCTTATTTCCCCTTAGATGTTATTAATGGACGGCATTTGATGTGGTAACTGTAATGAGAACAAGACAAGAGAATTGAACTTATGAAGTATTTTTCAGCTCTAAACTCACTGAAGTCTGAGTGGACCGAAGTGTATACAGCTATTTTATGGTATAGCTTTTACAGGAGAGTTCCCCAATAGGGGGGGATAACCTCAGTATAGTTGTCCAACAAAGGGTAGGGGATATTGTTGCTCATTACTACAGTACCATTGACCCGATCCTTCAAATAAACACTTTTGAAGTGACAATGCGAGATAAAATAATCTGAGCATAGTGCTGATGAATTGATGTCGCAGGGGTTTACAGTACACTCCTTCGCACACATTTACTTGACATTCCAGACTGAACATGAATTCATCATCATCATCATCATCATCATCATCATCATCATCATCATCATTCTTTGGATATAAACCTTCCCCAGGAATCGCCACACTTTTCTATCATGGGCGTCATGGAGCCACAGCTTTCTGAATTATTCTAGTTCGTCTCATCATCTAGTGCTTTGCCGGCCTCGGTTGTGCATGTGATCTCTAGGGATCCATGTTGTGAGTCGTGATGCGCATCGGTTATCTGTTATTCTTAGAACATGACCAACCCATTGCCATTTGTGTTTTCTAGTGGATTTCATGATGTTTCGGACTCCTGTCTTCTCCCGAATGTACTGTGCTATCTTGCGATCTCTTCAAGTGAGGTTGAACATAATACTTTCATGTTCATGTTGCATGGTTCTCAGTTTGTGGGGCTTTCTCTTGGTTTGCTCCCATATTTCAGCTCTATAAGTGATTATTGAGAGGATGCTTTGGTTCTATAATCTTTTTAGGATTAATGAGATCTTGTTTTTGAAGGTTGAGCTTGCTCAGCCAAAGGGTTGCCATCCTAGGGTGATTCTTCGCTTGATTTCTTTTTTTTGTGGGCTCCATGGAGATTCGCTGTCCCAGGTAAATATAATGGTCTATTCTCTCCAATTCTGTGTCTTCTATTTTGATCTTTGTGTTCCTATTTCCAACGTGATAGTTGCACATGATCTTTCTTTTGCTGGAGTTCGTGTGTAGGCCTACTTTCTTGCTCTCTTCATTCAGTCCATCCAGCATTCGCTGAAGGTTGTAACGGGGCCCAATTCTAAAAGACGTAAAACCAAACGACAATTCATCAACTCGATGGTTAGGTCTGCACATCCAAATAACAAGAATTTGCTCTTCGGGTTCACGTTGCTGATTGATGGTATTCGAAGTAAAAATTCTATTAATTTAGTTCATTGCTCAGTTGTACACTTTCCCGCCATTAATCCTTATGTGTCGCTTCGTGCATACGGAAAAACAACAGACAAAAAACAAAGAACGTTAGAATAGAAAAAGAAATTATTGTTTTTAACCCCTTCGGCAACTTTTGCTCTCTCCTTTGTCTACAATATAGCAAGACCAATAAGTGCAGCATAACTTTCTGAGCAACCAGATATATGACAACGCTTATGAAAGACAAGTAGAATTTCTATAATTTCTGTTTAATTTCTTCCCCGACTTCAGAGGTGGTAAAGGTCACCAGGTAAACTAGACTTAATATATTATTTTCCATAATTCTCTATTTGTTCTCACTGTTTTGTCGTCTTTTAACAGTTCTTTTCTGTCTTTTAACAAGCAAGACACATGAAAATTGCCGGATATAAGAAATATAGCAGGGTTACACGTCTGGGTCTACGTTTTTATCTAAAAATAAAATGACAAATGCAGTTTGGGGATAAACTCAGATAGACATACAGTACTTGATATAAGTATTTGAACGAACTAGCATTTTGCTTCCAATCGAATGAATTTGAAAATTAAAAACAAGGACATTACACTAGAAGAACCAAACCTTTAGCAATAAACATTACAAGGCATGCATTTAGTCATGTTTTGTGGTTCTGAATGTTAAATATCTTGGATTTTAAAATATTTAAATAGAAAAGGATCGTTAAATGAAGAAGATGCAGGTTTTTTGTTTCTATCTTTTTAAAATTTTGTTATTGATCAAGGAGATTGAAAAAGTGAACTCACGTTGCTATATGGAAGAGTTGGCAAACAGTTGGGTTAATTTCAGTCCCCCTACTTAAAATCCATAATGGCTTACCCAATCTCAGAATATAAAAACAGATTGTGTGCTTGTTAAAATACTTTTTTAGATCAATTATGATATACATAGATATAAACAAAAGAATTTCCGACAAGTGTTTGAACTAGTCTAAAATCTGTTTTTATTTCATGAAATTGCAGGGGTCATTTTGAATTTTGGAGAGGGTAGGGGATAAAATTTAACTTACTAATCTGGCAATTCATTCATATAGCAATGTGAGTTCATTTTTCAATCTTCTTGATTAATTCTGACCAAGATTTTAGAAGAATAGAAACTAAAAACCTTTTTTTCCATTCAACAATTTAATTCCATTGGAAAAAAACATTTCCAAGGAATTTGACATTCAGTACCAGAAAACAAGACTGAATGCACCTATTGTTATCTGCAGAAAATTGTTTTTCTCTGGTGTAATGTTCCTATTTTCAATTCTAAAAACAAGTGATTAGAAGTAAAATGACGTTTGTCAAATACTTATGGCAGGTACTATATATAAATATACACACACACACACACACACACACACACATATATATATATATATATATATATATACATATATACATATATATATATATCACTCTCTACAGTACACTTTATATATATATATATATATATATATATATATAAATATATATATATATATATATATATATGTATAGATATATATATATATATATATATACATACAATATATGTATATATATATATATATATATATATATATATATATATTTAAACCGTTCTTAGAACATTCACGGTACAAAATGAAGTTTTGACTTTCCTCTAGTCGATTTAAGAGCAGCAACTCATCTTGGCATAGGATTAATAGGTTCTGAAATTGCAGTTTGAGGTATTTCAGGCCATGCTTGGCTTAAGAGATTCAGCAAATCTGAACATGTTGCTGGCTTATTTTAGACTTTTAACGCAAGATATTATCTAATATTTCCCACACGTATTCAAAAGGGATTCATTTCTGGGGACTGATTTGGCCAAGGAAGACATCTGATGCAGCATCTGGAAATTGAGCGAATCGTTATCCACCGGAAAACATTATGCTGTGTCAAAAAGCTAAGGGTTAATTGCTCATCCCAATTGCCCTCTCATTCCTCTTCTTATATTAGCCGTGGTTTGAAGGGGGTTCTCCTGGGCTGTTCGTCCATAGTAACCAAAATGATTAAGATAATTTTCACCTGTTCTTGGGATTATTTGGATGATTTATCCACTTCTGAAACATTTAAACGGGGGTTGATCCCAACATAAAAACCAAGTTGCCACACACACACACACACACACGCACACACACATACACACACACACACATACACACACACACATACAAATTATATACATATATAACTATTTCAGGCGTTGTTTCAAAAATTGTGATATTGTAAATATTTGAAAATAGAACTCAGATATATAGATCAATATATAACAATTTTTGTGGTAACTGATCAGTTTCACGCAATGGTTGCGATCGCCTGACGACTGTTATTTCCCTGTTCTTCCCTGGTCCTTACGATTAAGGATTAGCTGTTATGGTATCTTTGTTTGTATACGTCAAATATCTCATCTATCATTATTTCCCTTATTATCTTCCCTCAAACTCAGACTTACTTACTCATTAAGTGCTTTCACAACTCTCAATTACAGCAAACAATACCCTCATCTCCATCCCTGAGCCAAAAGGATCAGACACAGCCACATCACACAACAAACATTCCCTCCAACCATCATCCCCAACCAGAATTCCAACCAGCATGGCAGAAGACCACAAACCCTTCCCTAACAACCAACCTCCACACTCAGGAAAGGAGAATGAACAAAAAAATGAATAACAGTTGTCCGTTGATCAAAGTGACCACGTGAAACTGATCAGTTTCTACAAAAATCGTAACCCCCTCTCTCTCTATATATATATAGATATGTATATATATATATATATATATATATATATATATAGATATATATATATATATATATATATATATATATATATATATATATATATATAAATATAAATATAAATGGACAGATATATAGGTAGATATAAACAGACTAAGATACAGGCACTCACCGGGAGTAATAAATTAGAGTAGGCAGTTGGTCAACCTTTATAAAATAAGTTCTTAAGAAAAGCCTCTACACCCCGTGAATCAGCGATATATTTCTATAAATGAAAGTAAAAAATTGCTGAGCAAAGAATTACTCTAGTTGATATTATAGTTATAAATGTTTCAGATTCATGACATCAATTAACAAACAACTGACTAATTTTAGGAATTAATTAAATTGATTTAAATTTTCAACAGATTTATTCTTTCACAATGAAAACACCCTTTGTTCGATATTTATTGAGATGTCATTAATTGAAGTAAAAATATTTCCACTATTTTTTTTTTCTTTACAAAGTGATCTTTTCATAAATAGTTTCAGTAATCAATAAACAAATACCGAGAATTTTATAGTTTTCTTTGATTAGTTGAATTTCACTTGATTTTAAAATTAGAATGTGAGTGTATATTTGGCACTGACAATTTTTCAATTGATTTTTTACGTTTTTGTTGTATTAATTATTTCAAAATAATAGAAATACGAATTTCAAAAACAAGTAAGTTTGTTTCTCTAGAATAGATGATATTATTTATACATCAGTTAATTTAGGGTTAAATCATGAAATAAAATACGGAATAAACGTCATACAACATTCCGCTCAATGCAGGAACAAACGTTTTAACGCACCTTTCATTGCCACTTAAAAACGAAGGACGGCTGCCTGTAGGGGAAGGCATATTTTTGAGTGTTTAAGATCAGTCCAATGTCTACCTTCCTGTACTCATTATAGTCAAGACAAGCATTCATAGCACTTGTGTTTTCCTGCATAATCTTTCTTAGATATATTGAGAACAAAAAGCACTGGATAATTGTACCAATCTAAGATGAAAATAAAAACCGTTCACTGAATTATACATTGAATTTAGTGCATTAAGTCAAAAATCTACTATAAATTAAAAGTCTTTCACTTTTTATACATAGTAATTTACCTTCATGATTTTACTCGGGGTAGGCAGTGTTTAACGTGTCTACCTGGACGTTCCTACCCATGCTTGGACAAATTGATCGACACACACACACACACACACACACACACATACAATATATATATATATATATATATATATATATATATATATATATATATATATATATATATAGGGAGAGATAAATATGGACATTGAAAAATTGAGATATATGCTTATGAACAGATATAGATTGATAGATGTACATAAACGCATATATATATATATGTATATATATACAGGCATGGTTAAAAGGACCAATAAATTGATGGATTTGAATAGACTGTGATATATCAATAGATATGAAGATTGAACGTGTGATCGTTTCGAATAGAGTTCTGAAGAAATGTAACGTATTCACGATCTTCTCCGTCGGATCGTGTATCAATTTAATATATATATATATATATATATATATATATATATATATATATATATATATATATATATATATATATATATATATATATATATATAACACATGCACACACATGCATACACACACACGCATATATATATATATATATATATATATATCGATAAGAAATAGATGCACAATCCATTAATATATATATATATATATATATATATATATATATATATATATATATATATATATATATATATATATATATATACGTGTAATTGTGTATACGGACATGGACAGAAGGACACATAAATCGATAATGATTCATCTAAAAATTTCGGAAACAAAAAAATTATCGAACATTAAAAAGGCGTCGATCAGCATTCGGGTTACGTCCTAGGAGCATGGATTTAAGCGTAAGTCGATCATAATACAGTGAACAGAAATATACCTACTGAGCAACATGAAATATCACGTGTACATATCTACCTAATATCTGTATTGTGCATAAGCCTTCCTTGTCTACCCGAAGAGGAAGAAACAAATATCATCTATTACGTTTCACTAAGTAATTAGCTCAATCCAGCCAGGTTTTTGCTGTTTTACCTCCCCGTTCTAGCTGTCCCTGTCTCTGTTTGCTTTAGGAAGCTGAAAAGAACAAGACGGAGATTTCCGGCGTTGGTAGTTGAGTCATGAAACTGTAATGAATGAAATTCCGGTCATCCGTGGTTAATGGGGCTTAAGCTCTTATGGGGATATATCTGCGATGGGAAGTAGTTTGGTTGGACGTAAGTTGACATAGGACTGTTTATAAAAGTTAAATTGTTTCCGATGTAAACGTGTCCATGGTAATTTCGTATAACAGATAACTCATTCAGTAAAAATCAGCACAGATCTTTCGGAGGAAAAGAAACGACTATATACACCTAATAAAGCAAACTGCATTCAAGTTTCTTCTAGTCTTATGAATAATAGAGGAAAAACTAAAAATTTCCCACCCTTGTAGTTGACACCAAAGAACTAAACCGAGATTCTTAGGGTGAATTGTAGGACATATCGAACAAGAAAGACGTTAGCTAAGCTCGAAATCTCGAAGCCTATACAACTGCTGATTCTCTAAATCGAACTTAGAGATAATCTCCGACCAAGCTGCAGGCAGTGAGATCATTCGAATCCAGAACAAGAGATATCCAAGGGCAATTAACCAGATTCAGGCATTTTGGAATTATCACCCTTTGTTACAGTTAAGAGCTCACTCGTCGCATGCATTTCTACCAAAACCTACAAAATAACGTCAGCTTGGCCAAAATAGACGCCCGTTTAAACTGGCATGTCTCATTGCATTACGATGTATGAAAAGAAATCCATAACGTCGTGCTTAGTTTTACATTCTAAGTACGATTTGACAACATACATATGTCATCTTTTCTCTTCGAATAAAGAACAGAAGCGCCTTTTTTCTTGGCTGGACATCATTCTCTTTAGCTCTGTTGTATATAAAAGCAATTCCGTGTAAATGTGATCAAGTTAGTCTTAGGTAACGGATAACATGTTCAGTTAAATTCAACAGAAATCATTCGAAGAAAAAGAAATGAACAGATACACTTGAAGAAGCAAACTGTTTCTGAGTTGCCTCTAGTTCAATAAATAATAGACGAAAGACGGAAAAGTTACAAATCTGATAGTTAACAATGAAGAGACACTTTTAGATTCTATGAGTGAATTGTAGGACATCTCTCTGGGATAAGGATGCTTTTATACAATTTATAAGAAAGATGTTAGCGAAGTCCGAAATCTTGAAGCACATTTGCTTAATACGACCGATGATTCTCTAAATAGAATTTAAAGATAATTCCCGACCAGAGGGTGCCTCTCGGGGTGAAGGCGAATCACGCTGTCTGGACAATACACCGGGACTTCGAACCGCCCACCCCGAGGAAAACCGACATCTCATCCGTCGAGAAGGCTCCACAATAGTGAGACTTCCCACTAATGGTTGCCGCAAGGGGAACCTTACAAGGCCCACCTTTTGATAATACGAATTGGGAGTTGCATTAACAGCACCATTATCGATAATCCGTCTTGTTCTCTTTCCCTAAATCCCTAGAGCGCCGGAAGTGGTTCTGTTGAGAAGCCTCGACAAAATAAGCACTCTCCTGTGTGCTGAGTTAGATTCCATTCAACTGATTTTCACAGCAAGTAATTCTCCAGTCTGTATTGTGGAATGGCTCGTGGCAAAATCACATAGGATAAACCGATTCTCGTGCAATTGCTAAAGTTAAGCAACGTCGAGCCTGGTTAGAATGGATGGGTGACTGCCAGGGAATAACAGGTACCGTATGCAAGAATGGTAAAGTGACTGACACGACTTCAGGTGCTTGTCGCCTTCAATTCTATTCCACAGATGGGAAGTCGAGGAACGTGAGATGCAGAGCCCAGGCAGTAAGGGCGATTGCCATCTTGCTCTTTAGTGGAATGGAAGTGCAGGGTGGCCGAACGGTTAACGACACAGAAAATGGACTTGTTAAATCAAGTTCGAACTTTTGATGTGACGTTTCGTGTTCACTTCGAAATAATGTCCTTGGGAAAAGCATTTATATGTATATTCTTATCTCTCTTACCCTGAGCAGAGCGAAGTGAGTGATGCCACGTTGGGTGCTGAACACAGAGAAACTTGTGATATGAGGGGCCTGGGTAGAAACAGCCAAAGCCGTAGCCAGCCTAAGAACACCAAGAAACTAAGTAACTAACTATGATAGAATACTGAGGCAGCAAAACCTTTTACTCAAATTAATACATTGTTAACTAAAGATGATAATTACTCATACACGAATATATTTGAATTTCTGTGAGAAAAAACTTTATATATACAAGTCACAAAAAAATCTATACCAAATACCGACGCAGAAACAAACATTCACGATCAACTCACGAACGTTCATCTACTGCTTTTCGGTCGTTCTGCCAATTCACAAACGGGTGAATGATGTTTGTATTATGTGTCGATGGTTCAAAACGTGTCTGTAATGTTTTCAACTGTTCGTATGACGTTTTTCTGCGGAAAAAAATGCAGGCTGACCCTGAATAAATAGTATATGTAAGATCCCTAGGAAAATTGTCACAAATGATGTCAACGAAAAAGAATAAGAACAACCATCGTTTTTTTCTTCAAGTTTACATTCAAGTGTCAATTAAACAGTGGCTTAATTGAATGTAATTATTAATCCGAATATTGTATTTACACAGATAAAACTACTGAACAACTTAGATGAGTTCCACTTTCAGTGTAAAAAATTACACCCACGAAAAATCTGACAAGAAATAAAATATTACTTTTTGCATTTTTTTAGTCTGAAAAATCTATACATAATAATGACCCTTCATCTAAAAAATCTAGACTGCAAGTATATTTTTTTCAATTTATTCTCATTATTGGATGGAGTATTGTAACATTATTTTCAATTTTGACTTGTTTTTTTTTAAACCTTAAAGCAACTGAAAGATAATATGAAGGTAAAAACGAGTCAAAATTAATGATAAAGAAAATGAAATCCTCTGTTGTACAATTTTTCTTCGCGTGACAAGAGTATATGTGACCTGAATGTCCTAGTTTTCTGACTCATACGTAAATATTTCTCGCAGCTGGACATTCATAAGCTCATGAACTTTTGGTTTTGTAGTTCTTACTCTTTTGTCAAGTCATTCATCATTTAGTGATTTAAAATGTGGTATTCGGAGAACGACTCACTAGTCAACAGAAACACTGAGCTCAGAGTTACGGTCTGATCACGTTGGATACTTTGACTCTCGTACGATTACTGTAGTTAAGCTACGTCGAGTCCTTGTCAGTACTTTGGTGGGTGACTTACTGGCGTATACCAGCTGCTGTAAACAGCAGTGAAACATGTACAGGACGTTCCATGATGATTAATTCTCCCAGGAGGAGACCAATCTGTGCACTATCCACGATAACGCAAGCCAAGGTCCCCATCCACTTATCTGCCTGGTTGTAAGCGACAAGAAATGACTTTACTAAGAGACCATTTTCAATAAGTTCAAATAGTTCAATGAGCCCAACAAGAGGTCTGACCAACAACCTAAGTATGTCTGTATCTCTTGGCACTCCTGGACGCACTTTAGGGGCTACAACCTTGTATGAATAGATATCACTAATAACCATCTAAAAATGCTTTTTGTGTTTGTTCAAAGGATTTTTCTTTTGGGTCTCTACGGTCATTTTGGACCAACAAGGCCCAAGTCTTGTGCTGCCATTTTGGAAAGATATAAGATCAAATTTTATTGATAATTTTAGATAATCAGTACTGGTACACGCGTGGGCCATGGTGATTCATCTACGCGAGGTATGGATATTATTATTATTATTATTATTATTATTATTATTATTAGTAGTAGTAGTAGTAGTAGTAGTAGTAGTAGTTGTAATAGTAGTAGTTGTGAAAGTATGATTTTTAATTCATATTTTCAGGTTACCTCTTTTGCATTTTGTTGGGCAGTGATCACTAAAAAAGTTCAAATATCTAAAAAAGAACAAAAATAGTGTGAATGCTGCTGGGCACAATCTAAGTGAGCAATATAGTACGACCTTACATTGTAAATTGAACCCCCAGTTGAAAAAGAAAATCTATTTGTAGGAAAAAACACACAAAAAGTTTTTTCTAGATATAATAAGGAGTAAATGTTTAAATTTTCAGCCCTCTAGTTCCGTTGGTGCGGCTTGTAAACGTGATGCTTGCTTAAATAGCCAGCCAGCCAGCCAGCCAGCCAGCCAGCCAGGACAACTTGAAAACTAAGGAAACCTATGTTGAAAGCTTTGGTTGACGTTTCTGATTAAAGACACCAAGATATTTAGTAAAGGCTATTAGTACTAAAGTTGTTATAGTCTCAAGTAGAGCACTACATTTACCTAGCATAACAAATCTCTAAGAAATCCTGAAAAGAAGAAATCAAACAAACAATCATTAATTTGGCAAGCTTTCAGCATAACCAACTCAAGAACAAGAAAAATCCCATCAGTCCTACAAAAGACGGTCTACAAATAATGCACTGTCCGTATAGTCACCCATCGAGCTGGAACATAGAACCTAACAAAAAGATTGACCCTCAAACTTAGAACTATGCAACGTGCACAGGAGGAAAGCATGCTCGTCATTACATTGAGGGATCACAACACAGCACTGTGTATTAGAGAAAAGATAGGAGTCAGAGTTATCATATAAACCATTAGAAAACCCAAATGGCAATGGGTTGGCCATGTTACAAAAATACCAGAGTACCACAGAACATCATAACATGGATTTCAAAGATCATATGCGAAACTGGCTGTATTTGTGTATGTATGTATCATGCGTATAACCTGCACTAATAGAGCTTGAAGGCTGAAAAGTACTTACTCTTTATAATATTTACAAAATAACATTATTTTTTTTTCTCTAAACCTTCCTAAATAGGTGTTTAGAGGGGGTTCAATTTACAATGTAAGTTTATGTAATATTGTTCGTGTCCAGCATCATTCAAACTTGTTAGAAACTGTCAACAAAAACTGCCAACATACTTTTCTCTCAGTTTTAAAGCAGGTCTAGCTGATCGGTTGGATTGCTGTCTCTTTATGTATTACGCATACCGGCTGCACCAATGGTGCACAAAAGGCTGAAAATTTTAACACCCACTCCTTATTATGTCTCCAAGTAAAATTTCTTTCTTACCTCACCTTCCATCATATTTTTATAGTGGAGGGTTCAATTTGCAATTTAGATTTATGCTGAATTGATCCCTTAGTTTGTATCTGGCTACGTTCACGCTTTTTGGCGTACAACAGAAGGCAACAGAAGGAATTTATTCACAAATCACCCAGATTTCGAAATTTTCATTGATCACCTTCGACACAGCACCAAAATACGTAACGGTTTTCTTTTGAGTGACCAACCAGACCTGTTCCGATTAAGAACCGGGAAGAAAAAACCCTTGCCAAATATTCTGGCGAGTTACTTGTTCAAAACGCCTCTTAGCTTGGATAATCTCTGTAAGAAGAAGCTTCGCCTGATAAGATTTTTTTCTCTCGATAAGCGGAAAGCCAATCCCCCACACCGGAGGCATAACAACTCGCATAGAATAATGGCAAAATAATATCATTCGGTAACTAGAACCACCATTCTTTTTCGCAAAACAACCCCAAAATGAACGAAGTATACAGAGCCACCCATAAATGAGTACACCCCATACAACTTTATGAAAAAAAAGAAAGATGTATTCTAACATCTCAAGAAGACGCTTTTCGATCGGTAAGTCAGCTGGTCGGGTGGTTCCGATTACTTAATCGACTGATAGAGTAAGGAAAAGGTGTGAGATCATTAAAGTCATTAAAAAGTCATCTATTTCGATATTTTTTTACCAGCAGTTATGATATCATAATAGTTTGTACAAAGTCAGCATTTTTGCATTTAAGAAAAGCCCCAAATGGCCCGAAAACGCAAAAAAAATTATCCCTGCCACCAAAAATGAATGGCCGATTTTTAAATTGGAAATAATACTCACAGACCATTTCCACATAACAATATTTCACAAGTATGAGCATCGAATGGCTCAAAATAAGACCATTTATCCCTTTTCTTCTTCTTTTTCTCCTTCTCCCCCTCTTGCTTCGACGCACACGGGTGGTAGGCGCGTCGTTGAACATAAGGTTCTTTTTTCTCTCTCGATACATGGAAAACCAATTTATGCGCAGAATAATGACAAGATGATATCGTTCGGTAAATGGAACCACCATTCTTGCTTGCAAAACAACCAAAAAAGGAACGTAGTATACAGTATCGCCCATTACTCAGTACACCCCTCCGCTGTTTTTTATGGAAAAGTTAATTTTTCTTCTCAAGTAAACATGGCAGGGTTTTATCATTTCCAGTGGGACATAACACATTCAAAACGGATATTATCAAGGTTTATTCAGGACCAAACTCTGCAGCATTTGAACTGTTGCCAAAAGTACGAATATGTTACCATCTAAAAATGACTACAGCCATACGAAAAAATATTTCAGAGTTTCCATTCTCATATTTTGCCCCTGTCGATGGAATTAGAGAGGTATATTTTTCAATCAGTGTTTTTTCACTAAAGTTATCACCAACCAAATCACCAAAACGCTCAGTGGAAACCAACCAAGGGAACAAGCTGGCTTCAGAAGAAGCTACTCAACCATGGACTATCTCCGTTCGATAAACCAACTAAAAGAGAAAGCAGCAGAATATGGAATGTCACTCGCCGTAAGATTTATAGACATCAAGAAGGCCTTTAACTCAGTAAAAATTTCAAAGGTCATTGATGCTATCATCCAACAGAGTATAGACCCCGTATATGTCAGAGTATTGCAACGTGTATACCGTCGCAGCAACTCCTTTATCAGGCTAAAATGGATTTAGCGCCCCTTCGGCTCCCTAAAGGGGTGGGACAAGGTAGTACCAGCTCAGTTAAATTCTTTACAACTTGCTTTGAGATGATTTTCAGGAACCTAGACTCGAAAAATAAATCAGATTCGACGGTGAATACCTGAGTAACATTAGATTTGCGGACAATATCGTCCTTTTTGCAAAGAACCTCCGCGAACCCCAACTTATGCTAGATGACCTGGACGAAGAAAGCAAGAAAGTTGGCTTTCAGATGAACTTCTGCAAGGCAAAAATCGTGTCGGAACGATAAAAATCAAAAACGCAAAGCTGGGCAATGTTGACTACAACATCTACCTTGGACAACGAGTTTCCATGAAAGCCATCTCCTTCTCCATGAAAGCCTTCGGTAGAGCAAGCTCAACTTTCAAGAACAAGAAGATCCCATCAATCCTTAAAAGAAGAATAAACAAACAATGCATCCTCCCGATAGTCACCTATGGAGCTGAAACATGGAGCCAAGAAAATGAACTGCAAAATGAAAGTATGCAACGTGCACATGAGAAAATCATGTTCAACATGACGTGGAAAAATCACAAGAGGACACTATATTTTTAGTTGGGAGACGGGAGTCCGACACACCATTAGTAAGCTCAAATGGCGGTGGGCTGGCTATGTTGTAAGAATGGCAGACAACCGATGGGAATTACGACTCACAACAAGGATACCCAGAAATCAAATGCAGAGCCAAGGCCAGCAGAATATGAGATAGCGAGACGAACTGGGTAGGTTGGAATGTACTGGCTCCGTGATGTCAATCTTAGAGTCGTCTGGCGAATCCTGGAGAAGATCTATGTCCAACAATGGACGATAAAAGACTGATGTTGATGATTCTTTTCCGTTAGTCTTTCTGTCTGTCTGTTCACCCACTATCCACAAAAGTTCACTGGGAATTTCAACAAAATATCATGGAAGGATGGACTATTGACTAAGGTAGATATGGATAACTTTTAAAGAGGATCCAGCAATTCATTTCGGATTGAGAGATATTTTGACATTCTGCATTAAAAGAGGTTAATAACGAACAGTGAATAAAAATGCTAAATTTGAATTTCAAGGGGAGTAACTCAGTATTTGTACACTTTCTCTCACCTTTTTAATTTTCTTTTAAATATTTTCATTCAGTTATTAGTCTTTGGCGTTGGGGAAGGCATGCGCTCTCTGAGTGCTCTCACGTACATTTTCTTTTGGTTTACATTACCAGAGATGGAGACCAACATATTGACTTTCTTTCCTTACATATATCCTAAATCACATCCGAAGAAGGCTATGAAATGGTTCAACCAGAAGCTTGTGTCGACAATATCAAAGATTGGAAAAAGAGATTCGAATGTCCGAACAAAAGTCAAGTTACTTATACACTTTCAGAAATTGACAACATTCTTTACATCGAATGTTCAATCTTGTTTCAATATTAGAAACCGTCACCCAAAACTGTCACCAAAACTATCAATATAGTTATCTCCCGTTTTCAAGTTGATCTGGCCTTTTTTTTAAAAAAGATTTGGAAGAAAGTAGTTTTTTGAAATTCACGAATGTACTGCATTTCACTTCTTGGACTAAACCCATGTATATAAACTCCTATTATGTTCTCGATAAACGTTTCTTGCTAGCAACGTTTAAATTTCAGTATATCCTATGCAACGTGCACATGAAAGAATAATGCTGGGCCTCACATGGAGAGACCACAAGACAGCACAGTGCATCCGAGAAAAGATAAGAGTTAGGGACATCATAGAATCCATTAAAAATCTTAAATGGTGGTGGGCTGGCCATGTTGCAAGAATGGCAGACAACCAATGGACATCACGACTCACGACATGGATCCCCCGAGATCACATGCGCAACCGAGGCCGGCAGAATATCAGATGGAGAGACGAGCTAGACAAGTTAAGGAAGTACTGGCTCTGCGATGCCCATGATAGAGAAATGTGGCGAATCCTGGGGAAGGTCTATGTCTAACGACAAACATTAGAAGACTGATGATGATAATATCCTGGCGGAATAGCTTGCATTACTCCTATGAATACTATCAAAGTTATGGACTTGCTGCCTATTTTACTGTAGTTCTTCAAAATAATCTCATGCAGATCCACTTGCGATTGCCGTAGAATCTATACCAAGCTACTTTCCCATTCCTATGGAGCTTCTTTGGGGAATTCCTTGCACTCCAGGATCTTCTTTTTATCTAAGGTCCGACTAAAACAGCAACCACATCATCACCAACGGAGAAAACCCTGCTAAAAAGTAAAAAGTCTACAAGGTATATTTCAGTGCTCCAATTTGGGATCAAGATAAATTCTGGGCACTTCATTTCACCTCCGACATAACAGAGCGAAGACCTTGCTAGACGTCTTCATGAATGACGAGTACGACTGGGAGGTCGTGAAGGATATTCAAAATGGTGGCATACCTGATGGCTCTTCAAATTTTTGCCTTTTGGATAGATGGGATACTTTGTTGCATTATCAAATGCAGGTTTGTCCATAACCACCAAATGTATGGAGATGAACGACGTCACGTTAAAGCCACTGGTTAACCCCTGAAAGATATCGATGCTACCACTGCAAATAAAGTTATGCCTTATGGAATAATTTGTCACGGCACTAGATAAGGAGTTTGCGACCGTCAATTACCTTCTCTGAGCTGTCTAAAGCAAAATAGGTAAATTACAAAATATAAATGTTCTGATCACAAATCAAAAGTTCGAAGTGAACATTAATCATCTTCTATGTTTTTTTCTTCTTATAATCAATCAGGAAATAACACTTATTATTCAAGAATCAGAAAAAGATATTTCTAAAATGCTTCAACGTATAAATAATAAGTCACTCTGTTTCTCTTCTCTTCATCAATTACCCTCGGCCTCGTCATCTCTAAGTCAACTTCTTCATAAAAAGAAAACGTCAACCATAACTGTCACAAAAACTTTGTTTCAAGTGCACAGTTAGCACCAATGGATTTGGGGACAGAAAATGTTAACACTTACTCATTATTATGTGTAAAATGCTTTAAAAAGGGTTTTAATGGAGGATTCAAGTTTATGTTGAAACCGTCTTATCGATTGTTCCCGGCAGTGATCGAGTTAAAAAAAAAAAAATTCTGGCCCCTTTTAAGAGATCACTGCCCAGCAAAATGCAAGACCCGCTAGTTATTCATTGATCTCCTCTTCTTCCAATGTTTTAATTGATCACCTCAAAAGGTAAGCTGCTAAACGTTGTTGGTCACATGACGATATTTATTGAGTGATTAAGCAGATATATCTATCTATCTATCTATCTATCTATCACAGTTTGTCCATTTCTATCTATCTATCAGTCTACCTACCTACCCACCTACCTATCTATCTATCTATCTATCTATCTCGGTCTGTTCATATCTATCTATCTATCTATCTATCTTGGTCTTTTCATATATATCTATCAACGTATTCATCTCAGTTTGCTCACATCAATGTATCAATCTCAGTTTGTTCATATGTATGTATGTATGTATGTATGTATGTATGTATGTATCTATCTATCTATCTATCTATCTATCTTGGTCTGTTCATCTATATCTATCAATCTATCTATCTCATTTTGTTGATATCTATCAATGTCTACACTAAAGTTTACCCCTTTGAATCACGTTGAGAGATATATATGTATTCACTCGTGTCTATTCGCCTGTTCGTCCTTTTTTTTAATCTATCCACACAATATCTCCAACAATTCTCCAAAGGTCGGCAATTTGCGACAGAGGAAGTGATCAAATTTTGGGGTTTATTCAAGGATTATTTTTATAATGACTTCCCCTACATTGTAGCTATATATGGGCAGAATTTCATTTTTTCGCCGGGTATATTAGTCAACGTCGAGTTTGATTTTATTTTGAATTAGCGGTTCTCGAGAAACCTAAGAGAAATACATGAAAAATTAAAGATTACAGATATTTCATCATAGCTTACTATGACTTACCACTTTTGACTTCTGCTCTTCAGAATACACTTTGTTGAAAGCAGACGATCGATGACAGAAAGGTATAAGTATAACATTCAACTTGATTTCTCTAGTTACAAATAAGAAAAACGTATTTGCAGAATTACTTTTTCTATTTTTAATAACAAAGCAGAATTAACGAAATATTTTTGAAAGTGCAATGTATTAGATCTGAAGGTTATTTGGAACGAATGGAATTCCTTTTTGTTCATATTTTATTTTCTAATCCCTGTACAGGAATTGTGATAGATCTGGATTACTCAGATGATAAAGCAAATTGAAATAATTAAAAAAAGCACCTGGAAATCGGTTCTACAACATTTTATTCCAACGTTTTCTTTCTGCTTAAAAAGGTCCAGCGCCTTCCAAACACGCACCTTTGGAATGGGTATTGCTAGAGTTTTTTCTTCAACCCTGCATATCAATTCCTTCCAGGCAAGAACTTCTGCAATCAGAATCCGAAAGAAAGATTTCATCAATTCTTTGAATAGAAAATTCTTCAAGAAGTTAATCGATATCTTACTGTCAAGGTTAAAAATATGTCTCAGGGCCAAAGGGAAATTAATTGAATAAAAAAATAGTTTCCTCTGAAGTTTTTCTAATTATTTTGTTCAGATATTTCCGATGCCGGATCAATTGTGTAGCAAAGGTAGAATTTGCCACGGGCCCCACATTTTCAAGGTCCCCGCGCTAAATGCTTGCAAGCCATGATTTCCAGTAGTTTGAATCTGTACTTACTCTATTTCTACTGAACTAAACTACCTTCAACTTTCATGAACGATTTGGTGTTCAAGGTTTGTGATTTTAGCCGATTATCACATCTAATTGGAGTTACTATTTTAACACAGTTATCAACGGCAGAGTTATATCTGTGTGATACAAGTACAACACGTAAATATGATAGTATTTGAAACCGAAGTCATAGCCGCAACATAATCAAAACTAAAACAAAAGTAATGCCATTACGGAAATAGATATATTTGTCATTTTTTTTCTCTTTTTTACTATTTCTTTATGAATGGGAAGATTTTTTCCAATAGTGTGTAATTTATTAATTTGACAAATTTGGAAGACGGATTAAAACAACATACTAGAAAAATGCTCATATCCTAAACATTTGCAAAAAATGAAATACCGAGAAACATAAGCAAGAAGGACACAAGCCGAAATTCAATGTGATAGAAGCCAAAGATTTTGAAGCATCAAAGATAACGAATACAACGCTGCAGAAACGTGATACTATCACGTAGTCCCCATAACAACGTTGGACCTCAAATTAAAAAAAAAAATCATTTAAATCCGATCTGATGACGCTATTGATTACGATATGCATTACTGGATATGTTTAAAAAATCATAATTTAGTCTTTTTCCCAAATTGTCAAATTATTAAATTACTTTACAATGAAAGTAAAACATCTGGAAGTGTTCACGCTTTTCTTGTTGAAAATTGTGATCACTGCCCAACAAAAGGATAGATAACTAACTTATTCATTGATCCTCCCTTTTCCTATTCATTCAATTGATCACCCACAACACAGCGAGCTGCAAAAAGACGTTGGTTACATGATAGTTTCTATTAGAGGACTATCCTGACCTGTTAATTTTCTTTATAAATTTAGGGCCCCTTTAAAAGATGTTAGAGGCTCTGCACTGCTTTAATCCTATCCTGAATATTCCAGAACTTTCCCGAATGATTTCTAGTTTGTTACTTTTGACGAAATTCGAACTCATATCCTACACCATGAAATCCATTGTTGTATAAATGATTAATTCAATTTTTCCATCTCGATCCCGTTGTGATAATTCAGGAAAATCTTTAATGTAAATTTATGAATAAAAACTGAAAACAAACAAGCAAACAAACAAACAAACAAACAAAAGAACAAAACTGAAATAAAAATAGAAAATATTCGAATATTTCTGAGAATGTGCAAGAACGTTGAAATGTTGAAAATTAAAAATTGTTTCTGGAGATTAAAAATGGTTTTGCTTGGAAAGGATTTTAAAACGATCTTTTCTTTTTTTTGCGAAAGCTTTTTAGATTTTGTCGATAACGTGAAATCAATTAAAAGAATTCAATTTAATCTACGGATTAATTTTCACGTATTGAAGGAAATTGCAGGTCAGTTTGTTTCTTGATGAGAGAAAATGGCGGACATTTCAGATTCGTATGTTCTGCTCCATATGGAACTCTCTAGTGGAAAGAGGTAATTTAATGGAACAAATGAAATAATCGATCCAGTTAATGAGTTGCCATGAGTTGAACAAGAAATGATTTTGGCGTCATTTGCTTGGAATAGATTTGCGGTGGAAAGGAAGGAAGGGAGCTCATATGAGAAATAAGTAGAAGGCATTCAGAAAAACGCATACCTCGGTCGATGCCGTACAATAACTAAAAACTGAATGAAATTAAAGTAGTAAGAAAATAAGGATGAGGACTTCAAATTTACAAGTTATGGGTTACTTTCTTTGAAATTTAAATCCAGCATCTTAATTAATTGTCCATTCGACACCTCTCTTGCTGCATATTAATAAAAGATATTTCTCGATTGGAACAAATTCATTGATCCATCCAAAAATTTGATCATCCCTCCTGTCGCACACGGCTAAATAATTTATTGAAATTCATTCTGATATTGTGAAGACCTACAGACAGAGAGGCAGACGGGATGACTTCGAGGGAAGAGATAAATTAAGGAAATGGTATAATTTGAAGGAAAAAACAAAAAATCAGACAAGAATGGCTGCTTCAGGGTCAAACTGCATCCCAACTTCTATCCCGACTGAAGATGATTACTGCAACTTTTGTATCGAATATATAAAAATGAAAAATTATAGAAATATGTTTTTTGAATAAATGTATTTATTTATTAGTTGAATAAGCTGGTACATATCTGTATCATAAATTTTCGTCAATATCTAAGACTTGTCAATTTTGCACAGTCAGTAGGGCGGCTTTTTGACAATCAGTTGGTCACGATTGTGGAATGTAGATTTTACATATCAGTTTACAATCCACATAGTGGTGAGAATTGTTTTTGTTCACGTTATACTAAGAAAACAAAACCAACTCGAGACTTTGTACTGGAGTGGGACAAAAGGAAGAACAACAAACAAACAAGAACAAAAACAGAAACGCTCGTCCAGCTCGTAGACGCCTAAACTATTCTATTGATTGAGTTGAAATTTGATACGCACTTTATTTTGTACCCGAAGAATGCGACAGGGTTATTGAGATTGAAGTAAATTCTTACTGAAAAGCCAAAGAAAAAAATTATTCTACCCGTGAATCCGACGAATAAATGGCCATTATTGACATAACAATGGCATATTTATTGGCGTTCACATATAATGAGCTGAGATTGAAATGACGATCTGAATTTTGTTTTTTCAGATGAAGATTTCTGAGAAAACCAACCATACCACATGATTTTAAATTCCATCTATCTCAGTCTGTTTATATCTATCCAATTATCTATCTAGCCATACTTATGTTGGCTACGGGCAAAAGATTGCTTTGGTGGTATGGACTGTTTTTTCAGAGCTCACGCAGGCCCTGCTGAAACAATCTTTTGCATTGAATGACATACCATGTGCCACAGTTGAAGAGTTTACTATTCTTGTCTGTGTTCAAACTAAAACATGCACAGATCTAGACAAGCCATGAATGAAGATTTTAGTGAAGAGGCACAACGTGAAGCCAATCCCTCCAACAAATGCTGCATTAGTAGCTCATCAAGAGAGCAGCGTACTGAGGTTATGTTTTCGGATCAGATACTTATGTCTTCACTGGAACTGCCTTCATTGTGTTGTATTTTAATAGTTCCATATCCATGAATGAATTTCACAAGAGCATAATTTTATAAACACATTCACACTCCATGTCTTGAGAACAAAATAAAAGGAATAAAGTGTTAGCGTGTTATAAAATTATGGTTTTGTTAACTTCATTCATAAAAAGGAAACTATCAAAATACAGCACAGCAAACAACAAACGAGATCTCATTGAATCATTGACTGGAAAGACCAGTGACCGAAAACATAAGTATAGAATGAAAAGTATTATATTGAATTATGATAAGAATTTAGACAATGCAGTTTTGAACAATATGATACATATCTCTGAATTTCTGAGATGAGGTATTATCATTATTTCTATTATTATTATTGGGACTATCCTCATCTTGGTTATTTTTCATACAACGTTTCGGGTGTTGTACTATACAGCCTTCATCAGGTATCATCTAGTAGGTGTGGGGAAGTAACAAACCGAACCCTTTATTTAACCGACGGGGTTATATTGACCGCACTCCTCTCTTAGCATTAGTAGTATTATTATTGTCTCACACTGGGATTGAACGTAGAATCCATCAGATTACTTGCAGTAATTCTGTCTGATTCTGTAACCACTACACTAAGTGTCCATGTGCAGGTCGTAGAGTACAACGGCTGAAACGTTGTATGAAAAACAACCAAGATGAGGATAGTCCGAATAATAATAGAAATAATAATATGATACATTTTGGAACAGATTAACAGCACTATTCAAGGTGTACCTGAATCAGCTTAAAATGAAACCAGCAGATATATTTTTTAAAAGCATTGATATTTTAGAATAAGCAGGATTAGATGAATAAGTAGTAAGCCAATAACATACTCTTCCATGACTATTTTGAAATTTCTGGTCGGTGATTGGTTGAGCCTTTCGAACGATGGGTTTGTAATCTCATGTTTGCTGACGATATCGTACTTTTTGCGAAGAACCTTCACGATCTCCAAGTAATGCTTGATGAACTACAGGAAGAGAGCAAGAAAGTCAGACTACATATGAACTTCAGTAAAACAGATGTCATGTACAATCAATATGTTGGGGACAAAGGCACAAAAATCAATATCAGAAACGCAGACCTGAAAAAAGTACATCACCACATCTACTTAGAAAACGAATCTCTATAAAACTCTCAAAAGAAGAAATCAAGCAAAGAATCACTTTAGGATGGCAAGTTTTTGCTAGAGCAATCTCAACATTTAAGAACAAGAAAATCCTATGCAACCCTCAAAAGAGGAAATCAAGCGAAGAATCACTTTAGGATGAAAATTTTTCGGTTGAGCAATCTGAACCTCTAAGAACAAAAAAATCACCTTAGTCTTAAAAAGAAGGGCATACAACCAATGCATCATCCCGATAGTCACTTATGGAGCTGGAACATGGAAACTAAGCAAAAAATTGGCCCTGCAAACTGAGAACCATGCTACATGCACAAGAAAGAATCATGCTCAATAACACGCGAGGAGATCATAAAACAGCGAAAGATATTACAGAAAAACATAAGTCAGAGATATCATAGGATCGATTAAAAAACTCAAATAGCAATGGGATGGCCATGTTGCAAAAATGTCAGATAACTGCAGGACATCACGACTCATAACATGGGTCCCAGAGACCATATGCAATACTGTGGTCGGTACGAATTAGATGAGTTCAAAAAGTACTGGCTCCGCGATGTTCATGATAGAGAGGTCTGACAAATCCTGGGAAGGTCCATGTCCAACGATAAACGTTAAAAAAATGATGATGTTGATAATGATGATGAGACTTTGACAGCAGCTTGTTTCTGACTGAGGCAGTCGTATTTTAGGTAGCCTTGCTGCACCCGGAACGGAAGTGGGAGAGGGAGATTGTATAGTTAGATATAGGGAAGAAGAAGGTCTGATAGCGTTCGAATATAGTTGCAGTTACATTTTGCATTTATCTTTCTCAACAGTTCATTTATCCAGAGGAAATAACGTTCTTCTGGTGTGTTCGGAGTTGGAATCAATCGGTGAGTCTGTGATACGATTGTTGGCAATAATAACTCAGATAACAGAAAATGAACTCGGTTATTTTATGTTATCTCTGAATGGAAGAAGTATGTATATATTTTACTTCTATTCCCATGTTTCCACCTCCACCAAGCTCTTGAGATACAGTCCCTGCATTCTTTTTCCTTCTCTCTCTCTCTCTCTCTCTCTCTCTCTCTCTCTCTCTCTATATATATATATATATATATATATATATATATATATATATTCCCTCCCACTTGACTCGGGCATTTAAATTGGACATGGACCTATTACGTTTTCAACTTCACCGCATCACCTTGCTTCTGGCAGTTGTATCCAAGATACTTGCATATTGCAACAAACACCCACAAACACGGGAGGGGGTTAGTCGGGTACCAGGGTAAGTAGAATCATTGTTTCAATTTTTATTTTCACGACTCGATGGTGCCATTGTTAACCGCATTTTGAGCAGGAAAAATTCGCTGTCTCTTTTTAAAAAAATTTTTTGACTAAATTTGAGTCAATTGTTGTAAGCATCGTTGTTTTCACCCTGATAAATAATCTTTTCCCTTCGACAAACAAATGCCTCGTGCTGGTGGTGATAACGTAGTCTATCACGATGAGAAGTGGCAGTAAACAATATACATAGACTACATTTCCACCGGTAAAAATCTAAAAAAAAGCCATACGTGTTTTAGAGCTAGTTGGTACATGAAACAGTGGGATACTCAAAACGCTGTAATTGTAAGCAATTGAGACAGGAAAAACAAAAGCCTACAAGTTAACAGAACAAACTTTAAACAAGTAATTGGCACTGTTATTCTTTTCTCATTACTTTTCTTCATCTTCTATCGAATCGCAATGTTTCATTGAGGCTCACTCACATATGATTCCGCTTGTCCCATCAGATGGTCTCTATATTCCTAAAATCTTACTCATCTCTAAAGTACATCTTCCTCTCTTGTTTGAAAATCTATATTTCTTAATTATAACAATATATTAATCTTACTATACCTACGATAACTAACTTGCTAAATCAGAATATACCAAGTAACCCAACTGGTGGGCTTGGTTTATTTCTCGACGTTTAAATGATGAGAGAATAAACTAAACAAATGTTTCAGATTTAAAGTTTCTTTTCTACAGTAAATTTTGGTCATATTTGTGTTTTAATTATTTATTCTGACAGAACGTTACAGCTAAACCATATAAGTAAATATATACTAACTAGCCCTCCATATATATATATATATATATATATATATATATATATATATATATATATATATATATATATATATATGTATATCAGCGTAGAAATTTATGCATTGAATTCTGATGATTCCGTAACAGTTCTACAGAAAAGAAAAGGGAAAATCCTCCCAGATTCAAATTAAGTCATCAAGCCATTTCGCTTCTACCAATTCTTGAAGTAGCTGAATCCTTCCTGCCAAAAGTCATCCATTATTTTTTGTCGTCTGCATACAAAATAGATTCTGATTGGTCCATTTTGTATGCAGATCGGACAACATTTAAGCCCAAATGACACAAAATGGCCGCTCTCAAAGCTGCTTATAAGTTTTCTATTCTTTTGTGTTTCATTTTTTTTTCATTACATTAACCCATTGGCTGCGGATGACGGAAATTCAAGTCATTGTAGTTATATGGCTAAGTGAATAAAATCAATTTTGTTGTGATTGATGACAACTCAGTTCTATCTCTGAGTTAGGACTCTCATTTTGCAATTGATAACTTGCAATGCATAATCTCACAATTGATTATCTTGCAATGAATAAGCGATTTAATCCTAGCAATGGATAACCTGCGTTCATTGCCACCTGCAGAAGTTCAATTTTCTATATCAATAAGTACTACCCAAAACAAACTGGTTGAATCACTCTGGCTATGTTTATGTTATTAGGGTGCTCTGAAATTCATATGTATCTCTGTATCCGGACTCTTAACATTGGTAGTAGGACCTTGAACCTCGAAGGATATTTTTTAAATCCATCCGAATGCGGGTTCTTTGTACAAAGCGAGTTTACGCCAAATCAGTCCCCCAAGAAGAAGAAAATGGAGGTAATAAAAGTGGCTTATTACTTGATCATCCCTTTTTCCGATCTTTTCATCGATCAACCCAATCATAGCATGCTGTCTAAAGACGTTGACCATATGACAGTTTCTATAAAGTGACTAACCAGACCTGTTTTTTTTTTCAGTCACTAATTCATGATTCTTACTATACCGGTTGAATTTACTTGAAGTAACTTAGTTTTACCACCGCCTCTGTTTAACTTACGGAGTAAAAAGCAGCATATATCGGTGGCGGTGATTCATAATTTCCCTTCGAATGCGACTTTTTGTTTTGCTATTCATAGGGTTTCGATTTGTTCAGCGTAAGTTCGAGAATCTGAAAATCAATATCTCTACGTGTGTTGATTCGACAGAATATGGATACTTTCAGTTTGAATCTCTGAGATAAATAATCATCATAACCATTTAAAAACACGCCACACGGTGCGATTTTTCAGCTCATTCACGCAGAAGGCTAAAATGGCGTCTTTGACCCTATTACGACACCATTGACTTGAAATATGTATTCACTGAACCATACCTTATCTGAAAAACCTCACTATCACGAACAATTGGTTTACATTCGATCTAAATATCTGGCGGGATGGGGATGTTTGAGAAATCCACAGAAGAGATAGTTCAAGTGGAACCAGATTCGCTAGGCCAGAACTTTTTCAAAAAAGTATTTAGCGACACGCTAGTGTTTCACCGATAGCTTTCATGTGAGTTGCGAAATTGCTGTATTTATCAGCGCATGCGTCGATTTTTTTAAAGCATCAAGTATTTTCCCTAATGGATCCAATTAGTCTATTCAAAAAATAACAGTCTAATGGACAAGACACGGAGTGAATATTGGACTAAACTTGAATGAACGATTTAGTTTTGGGGTCGACTTATACGCCAGCGTATATGGTAAGTATGATTTTTGTCTGTCTTTCAGGAGATTTTCATTTCTGAGTCGATGGAACAGCTGAAATAACATTATATATTCAGCCTGTCTGACAAAATTCAAAAAATTGTTTCGCCAACAAATCTATTTTTCAAAAAGTATGTCTCCGATAAAAAGAATTTGGAAAGCTCTGATCTTACGAACTGGATTTTCCTCAAAGTTTTTCAATTTTGTAAAAAGAAGGTCCTTCCCTTATATGTGTGTGTGCTTGTTTTGTGTGTTCCAGCGCTCCTGGCCATACTGTTTTGTTTATACACTTGAAAATTTGCATCAGTACTACTATAGACACCTACATATATTTTTTTCATTTTTGGGAAAAGAGCTGTTTTGTTTTGAAGTCTTGTTTTTAGTCAATTGATAACATCTAGATTCTCCAGAATCCTTTGGTGAGAATCGAACTCACATCCCCTCATTGCTGGACGCCTACCTGTATATGGCAGCCACTTCACTAATAAAGTTACCGAAAACAACGGGTTACAGTAACTCAGATACAGCCATGTAGCTTTAAAAAAAACTGCTAACCAAAACTGCTACTAAAATCATTAACATAGGTTTCTCCAGTCTTTAAGTTGGTCAGGCTCGCTCTGTATGTGTATATGTAAGTATGTATCATAAATAGGTTTTTGGCGGGGGTTCTGTTTTCAATGTAAGTTTCTGCCAAATCGATCACTTAGTTTGGATCCAGCAGCATTCGTGCTTGTTTTTTGAAAAATCGAACTTTTTTTTAGTGATCATTGCTTAACAATAAGCGAGAGAAGTACCTTATTCATTGATCACCTCTTTTTCAAATCTCCTAATTGCTCATCCCAACACGTTCTGCCAAAAGACGTCCTCATGGGACGGTTTTAACTGAGTGACAAAACCTGATCTGTCATTTAAATTTTCTTTTTTCCTAACGCTATTATTGCACATTTGTATTCACAGCCGTATTCTTTTTGGGTTTGAAATTCTCACATTGATATTTTACTTACCTTGCCACCCCCCCAGTACAGGGGCCCCTTCAAGAGCAGACGAAATCGGGGGGTAATTGATTCGAAGCCAACCCGGCCAGGGATGATGAAGAATCTATAATGAAAAGTATGAGAATGTTATTCGATCTCGAAAGGAAGTTTCTGTTTGGAGGGGTGGAATAAGCACTGGGCGACCCATGCAGTGATGGTAGTCGGCTTTTTTTTTTAGAAAGAGAGAGATGGATGAGAAAGAGAATGAGAGAGAGAGAGAGAGAGAGAGAGAGAGAGAGAGAGAGAGAGAGAGAGAGAGAGAGAGAGAAGGGAGAGACAGAGTAGGATAGCTAAAAAAGAAAAAGAAAGAAAAAAGGTGAAAAGAAAGAGAAATATCGAGAGAGGAAGAGAGACATAGAGAGCATGGAAAGTGAGAGATATCGAGAGAGACGGACAGAGAGAGAGAGAGAGAGAGAGAGAGAGAGAGAGAGAGAGAGATTTTGTTGATTTCGTCAGTAGACATCACCGCCGGTTATCAAACTTAGACATTTCCCGTGATGAAAGAGTTAAGTTCAGAAGCGCCTCTATTTCCTCATGCTAATTAAAGAGTAATCTCCCTTCCTTATATATATCTATTTTGTTATTTAGAAGGTGTGTGAAAAAATTCGGGTTCATTCTGGTAGAACATAAATAAGAAAATGCACAACAACACAATTTTTTTTGGACAATTTTTCAAGTATAAAGAAATTACAAAATATTCAAATACTGACGTCATTTTTTGGATGCACAAGTAAACAACAGAACTATAAAAGACACTCCCCGAAATAACTCTACAATGTACGCTTTGGTTAATCTACCATGTGTATGAGAATAAACACGTACACACTGATTTATCATATAGCGATAAAGATCGACACTTGTAGATTTTTCACCAGCCCCATAAGGTAGCTACCAGATGAGATACACGGCACCGATTCACTCCATCATGTTGTGGCTCAACAACAATATCATAAGTTTCAAAATAATTGCTGGCACAGTCTTTATCTATACTTTGTTATAATGATCCTGTATAGTGCCATTTCGTTCAGCACTGCATTTTTAAGGAGCGTATCAAGAGCGCAAACCGAGGTAATACTGTAATGAACCCCGTATAGCGCTTCAATTCTAGGAACCTATCTAAGGCGCCAACCGAGTTAATACTCAAATGACCCTCGTATAGTACAGCAATTTTAGGAACGAATCTAAAGCGCTAATCGAAGTAATACTGTATCTCTCCTTAGATTTGCACATTGAGTTCCCTCTCCAGTAACGGCTGGTAACTTCCAACGGAGATCAAGTGACAGCGAATCTCTTCGATGCCCAAGTATTGAAGCGGGTTCTAGTGACGTTCTTTTTCTGGATGTTCTCAATTCTTTCTTGGATTTCTCGTTTGCATGATTATTTTAGAATATTCGAAATTCATCTACAATGATGGGCCCAACTCTCTGCTTCATCTTCCTTATTTTCCTCTCAGTTCTCTAGGTTGGGCAACTTATTTTTTTCTGTTGTTCACTTCTACTAATTTCAAAGCCGCATGAATGATCAGATCTTATTGGTTATTATGGTTAGATCATATTGGAATGCATAATCAGACCACATTGGTATGTATGATCAGATCACATTGGTATGTATGATCAGATCACATTGGTATGTATGATCAGATCACATTGGTATGTATGATCAGATCACATTGGAATGAATGATCAGATCACATTGGTATGTATAATCAGATCCCATTGGTATGAATGATCAGATTACATTGGAATGAATGATCAGATCACATTGGTATGTATAATCAGATCACATTGGTACGAATGATCAGATCACATTGGAATGAATGATCAGATCACATTGGAATGAATGATCAAATCACATTGGTATGTATGATCAGATCCCATTGGTATGTATGATCAGATCACATTGGTATGAATGATCAGATCACATTAGTATGTGTGATCTGATTACATTGATATTTATAGTTAGATCCCATTTATTTGCATAATTAACTTTCCCCTTCTATTATGTTTACTTCTGAACTCCAGCGTTGGTTTTATCTGCATCAACTCTCCAAGTGCGAAAGATTGCAAGTGTAATATCAACCCATTGCAAGATAAAAGCCCTGTCTCATTGGTAACATTAATTTGACATTAATCACAATAAAATGTAAATTTCCATTGAGATAAGCTGATGCAGCGCGTATGTCGTACCGCTTATGTTTGGACTACATCAACGAGGTTTTGAGGGGGATCCTGGCGATTCAGTATCTTCATACACTTTGCCAGGGCTTGCTGTCTGGAGGGGTTACTCCACTGTTGCTCCATCATCTGTCGAGACGGGAAGAATCTTTTAATTGTTTTAATGAGCAAATAGAACCATTTGATTCATTGATTCAAGATATTTTCACACCGTTAACCAGCTTCGGTAGTCGTCTGTCATCAAAGTATATCTTTCTTTTTTTTTGCCTATGGACTAAAGAACTTGTCTAATAAGTTGTGAGACAAAGGAACAATTTTCTTGACTTAATGATACGCTGGTTGATCTAACTATCACCAAAGAGGAGAGGAGTCTTTAATTAAAGGAAAGTTAAAAACTGAGTTACTTTTCATTTATTTATTTATAATTTTCTTCTTTTTTTTTCATTAAAGTAATACTTTCTTCAAGTTTAGAGAAATTTTAAGAGAGAAAACTTATTTGCAACTGAAAGCTCTACTTCATATTTTTAGTATAATGGAACAAACGTATTCTCGGTCTCAGTCAGTACCTCTGTTCCCCTCTCTGTCTGTCTCTGTCTGTCTATCTCTTTCTCCCTCTATCTCTATATATATTCTTGAAAGTTGTACATCTTTAAACACTAAATGTATTGAGAAAAACTTTTTTCCAAAAATTTATGTCATTTCAGTCAATTATTTCCCCAATATCTGTTAATGGAATATATGTAGATTCTATTCAGAGTTTTTTTTCAAAGAGTTTTACTCAGAATTTGATATGGTTCAGTGTGTGGATTTTTCTTTGTGTTGTGTTATAATGAGTGTTCGGAAAGTAATTACGTATTTTACTGCTATGAATTATCAGTCAACCCAAAAAGGTAAGACCATAATTAAATGGTACAAAACGATATCTTGGTTTAGTTAATCATCTTTTGCATCTGGCAATGTGTAGTTTATTGTGTATAGTCAAGTTTAACCCCATGGACGTTGGAGATTTGAAGAGCAGAATTATTTCAGAAAATACCGGCATTTTTGGAAAATTTTCCCTCCCATTGGGCAGCTTTGTTGTTATCTCCTTTTTTGAAAATACGTAATTTTCCAAACACTAAAATACGGAATTACATTACAAAGATAGATACTTATTACTTGCAGGAAACCGCTCAATAGGGCGAATTTCAATTAGTATATATATATATATATATATATATATATATATGAATTCCTAGAAAATAAAGTTTTTCTCTGTCCTGAAAAAAGGTTTCTGGGGATGGGTTAAATATCGGCCGAATTGCAAAAAACGCTGGGAAACTACACATATTTGACGGACAGTGATCACATCAAAAAGTTTTTAAAGATCTGTCCCAAATTCTGTAGATAACTCACCGTGTTTCAATGAAAAATATCGATTTGCAATGTTGAGTTGGGAAGAACTCCAAGTTCACACTTGCACATTCAAAAAAATCCCAAGTAAATACATAACTCCATAAAATGAAATCATACTTGTGTTATATCAAAATACAGTTTTATTAGCCAAGAAATATAGGCTGTACCAAAATTATTTTGAAATAATTTGGTCAAAATCTTGTACAAAGTCTTGTAACGACAATAAGTACAACTCTCACCAAAATTAGGGTATGTAAATTGATATGTACAATCTACATTACACTACTGTAATTTGAACTCACGGCCAAGTGATTACCAAGGTTCTTCTGTCCTTCTGATTGAGCTGAAATTTACTAGACGTTGATATTTACGATAATCCATAATACAGGCACGCATGGTCTTATTCCATTCAGATACATAAATAAATTTATACAGAAAATATAAATTTCTTCAACGAATCTCCATGAGATCCTCTAAAGAAGAGGAAATCGAGCGGAGAATCCCTCTTGGATGGCAAACCTTCCGTTGAGCAAGTTCAACCCTCAAAAACCAGATGATCCCAATAATTCTAAAAAGAAGAGTAGACAACCAATGTATTCTCCCGATAGTCACCTATGGAGTTGGAACATGGAACTTAACCAAGAGACGAACCTGCAAACTGAGAAGCATGCAACGTGCGCATGAGAAAATCATGCTCAACCTCACATGGAGAGATCACAAGACAGCACAGTACATCAGGGAGAGAACAGGAGTCAGAGACATCATATATTCTATTAGAAAACTTAAATGGCAATGGGCAGGCCATGTTACAAGAATGGTAGACCACCGATAGGCATCATGACTCACAATATGGACCCCAGAGATCACAAGTGAAACCGAGGCAAACGGAGTACAAAATGGAGAGATGAACTAGACAAATTCAGAAAATACTGGCCCCGCAATGCCCATGATAGAGAAATATGGCGGATACATTCAATACAAAAGCTGCAGCATCATCTTCAGTCGGAAAAGTAGTTGGAGCAGATTTTAACCCTGCAGCAACCAGGTTTGTTAACTCTACATTTGTACAGCCATTCAGCGCGCACATACTTTAGTTCCGGGGTAAAATTTGCATGGCATGAGATATTTGTATATACTGAATTCTGAAAATCAGAGGGGACATTGGTCGTAGAAGAAATATTTAAGTTAGCCAAAATTCAATCTGTGGTCATCAAACATTTTAGTGTGTTTTACTATGTTCCCATTGCTTCATATGATGGTCTGTGATCTTATAAACAGAAATCTGATATGTATTTATGCAGGGCCAGATGTACAGTACTTGGTGCTCCGGGCAAGCAGAAATTCGGCTCTAATATCCGTTAAAAAAAATTGGTATTGGGTTGGCCCTGTTGCAAGGATGTCAGACATCACAAATCATAACCTGGATCCCTAGAGATCATATGCAAAACTTTAGCCAGTAAAAAATAAGGTTGCGAGACGAACTAAACATGTTCAGTAAGTAATGGCCCCGCAACGCCAAATATAGAGAGGTCTGTGAATCTTGGTGAAGGTTTAAGACAAACGACAGACCCCAAAGGGCAGATTATGGTTATCAAATGCAGTCCAGAAATTCTCGCCTCCCCTGCAGCTCCAGCTTTTGCAAGCACTTCATCCCACCAAATTAGCTCAGCCTGACTGAACTTATCATCAGTCATGAAAAATCTTTTCAACAATCGTTCCTCTCACTCTCACAACAGCAGAGAGTATTCAAATGTCAGATATTCTTGAAAATATGATTTCACATCAGGCAATTTTTTAAAATTTTCACTGTTTCTAATCTGTTTGATTTATTCATTCTCATTTCACCATTTGTATTTTGAGAGTCCCACTATCGTGAGCATACGGCAGGGGCTCCTTATCATTTGACACCCCGGGCGACTGGCCGTGTTTCAAGTCCCAAGGGCCGAACATGTATTTACGTGATTTTCATTTGAACTTCGAATGCTCAAAAGAAAAAAAACTCCGGATCAGTTTTTGAGTGGGACGGATCAGAAAAACTGAAAAGCAACCCCTCCAAAAAGCACCCTCAAACACTTTTGGTTTGTAACTAAATTGAAGCAGTTGTGTGGCCAACATCTTTTGACATCATACTGTGTTGGGCACGATCAATTGAAAAATTGGAGAAAGGGGCTATCTATAAATAAAATAACCTTTCTTGCATTTTTGTTGGGTCACTAAAAAATCCGAATTTTCATAAAATAGGTGCGAAAACTGCTTGACAGAAAGTGCGGGATCAGTCTCCCATGGCATTACATTGTAATTTAAACACCACTGAAATCTTTTGGGAGAGTCGAAAAAAACAAAAAAAACAAAAGGTTTTTTCCAGACTTAATAAGTAAATGTTTAAAACCTGTACCTCCATTGGTGCGGTCTGTGACTCATACAGACACAAATGGAATCCAGAATCACTTAAAAAATGAAGAAACCTATGTTGGAAATTTGGTGACTGATATTTGCATAATTGTGGAGTGCATACGTCTTGGTCAATAATTGAACGACCATAGCAACAAAATTTGAATTATGTGAAAGATAATCCATGGAAGAATAATTACGGTCAAAATGAATTCTATTCATGATATCACTGGTGTTTTCTAATGGAAAACATCTGAAAAAGAGTAAAAAAAAAAAACCCAAAATCTAAAAACATCTAGAAACTGAAGAATTTGGATGTTGTAAATTAATCAATCAGAATAAAACCGGTCAAAAGTCCGATAAACTTTTTTTATTTCTAAAAAGGAATGAGATATTTTTTAGGAAGGGTATAGTGGAGTACTGATGGTAACTTTCGAGTCCGTTGACAAAATGGTGATGCCAGGATCACTGATACAAACAAACAAATAAACACACTGGAAAAAAAGGATGGCTACCGTCGTTCAACATTAGACTGCAGAATTTTTGCAATTAGATAATACTTATAAAATATCAGAAACATTTTGTCGCTTTCCTTCTACTCGTTAAAGATATCAACCAATTAACGACTAATGTCGGAAATTTTCGTCTTTGTAAATCTATGGCTAATTCAATAAAATCTCCTTTTTATTTGGATTGATGGGTACTCAGTTCTGTCTGTGAGTCAGGGCTTTCTTCATTTTGCAACTTGCAATGGGCAAAGACGTTTACCTTCCAGCAGAAACCTATCAGTCTGCAAAATTAGATCTTGGGTCGTGGAAAATATGATATTTCATTCACTGATTCAACATTTTCGAATGATGGTGTATGATTTTGTAAGTAGCAGTCTATGATGTATTTATGAATTTTTAGCTGGCAGTTGAATGTGAGGAAAAAAACTGAAGAAACTATCTTTGAAAGTCATGGAGCAGAAGAAATGGGCGAAAAAAGAAATGCTGGAAATGTCAAATCAATGAAGTCTGGCGTTGCAGACAAATGACAAGAAAAATGCAGAAAGATCAAAGAGAGAATTGCAACCTTTTTTTCATTCGAGCAAAACGAAAGAAAATGTTGTCAAATTCTACAGTCAGTTATGTTCGAATTCATTTAACGCTTCTTCCTATCTGTCTCTGTCTGTCTATATCCATCTATCGATGTATCTCTTTCTTTTTTTTCTATCTATCGATTCATATCTATCCGTCTATTGATATCTATCTTTTCAATTATCTATCTTTATATCTATCTATCTATTGATGTACGTCTGTTTCTTTCTTTTTATCTATGTATTCATATCTATGTCTGTTTTAATTAATCATTTATCTTCATAGCTATCTATGGATGTATCTGCCGGACTATTTTTATCTATCTATGTATCTATTCATATCTCTGTTGATATCAATGTTTATATTTATCTGTTTGTGTCTGTTTATATCTATCTATCTCTCTCTCTATACACACACACACACACACACACATATATATATATATATATGTATATATATATATATATGTCAATGTTAATGTCAAAATAATTTTCATGAGAAATTAATTTTGCTCGGTATCAATTTCACTCAGTAGCAAGACGAGTGACCTTGAGTCAATATCTACTTATGTATTATAAACTTGCCTCGTATTTCTAAATCTCTGGAAGATTGCAGTCCAGTGATTATCCTTACAAGATAAAATCCCTTATCCTTTGCCAAATAATTCGTTTCAAGGATCCCATTAATATAAAATCCATTGCAAGGTAAAGGCCCTGACTGAATTTCCATCAATCACAATAAAACTTTTATTGTTGGTGATAGAAGTGCAATGGCGGAAATTTCCGTAACCACAGTTAATGACATCATCATCATCATCATCATCATCATCATCATCATCATCATCGTTTAAGCGTCCTTCGTTGAACATAGACTTTCTACTAAGATTTGCCAGACGTCTCTATCATGGGCGTCATTGAACCAATACTTTCTGAAATTATTTAGTTCATTACGTTCTGACAGCCACTGTTTTTGCAATACGTCCATTGAACTTTCTGATGGTTTCTATAATATGTCTGACTCCTTGTTTTTCTTTATTATACAGTGATGTCCCGTTATTTCTCCATTTAATTCCAAGCAATATTCTCTCCTGTGCTTGTTGTATGGTTCTCAGTTTTAGGGTCAATCTTTTGATAAGGTTCCATTCTTCAGTTCCATGGGTGGCTATTGGGGTCGGGGCGCATTGTTCGTATACTGTTTTTTGGGGAAATAATAGGATTTTCTTGTTACAATATGGTACGAACTCATCTAACCTCTTCACAGCCTGCCTACAGATGATATTCCAAAACCTATACTGGGAGAATAGAGGAACCCGAATAGATGGTATATACCCAAGTAACTTCAGATTTGTCGAGGACGTCGGCTTTTTTGCTGAGAACCTTAATGCTAAACTAACCGAATGAAAAAGTTAGCTTTCACTTAAACTTCAGTTAATGGCACAAAGTTTCGAAAATGGTTCGACCAGCCTTCCTTCTTTGCTGCTAGAATGACGTCATTGCAACAAACAAAAAATATTCAAGAAGTAAAAAATCTGCAGAAATAATTTTCGATTTCATTGCTCGAATATTGACCGAAATAATCGGTTTAGAATGTCTCACAACCTGACGTCAGACTTCTCCCGTTTTTTTCAATCAATCAAAGACATTTATGATTTTCTACGGAACAAGAAAAACTTTCGTTTGGAATTGCTGAGATGGAGAATGGAGAATTACTACACCAAATACTCGCTCCACCTGGTGGGGTATTGTTGCAATCGAGGGGGAAGGTTTCTTTAAAAGAGGGAAGAAATCTTCCCGTTCGATTTTGACTCCTACGAGTAAACAAGAATCCTTTGGATCACGAAAGCTGAAATTAGAAGAAAATTCACCCTTGAAGTAAAAAAAATTACCCCTCAATTACCACTGCTAATAATTGTCCCCCTTCAATTTTTTGCCCCCAAATAGAAAAAATGCTCCTCCTTCGACTTTGAATCCTGAAAGTGAAAATAGAAATTCTTTTTGATTTTGATCCCTCATGGTGGGGAAAATTCTTTGGTTTATTTTCACCCTCAAAAGTGAAAAAAATGTCCCTGTTGATTTAGGACCTTATTAGTGAACTCATATTTTTGGTTTTGACGCTCTAAAGTTAAAAAAATATCTCGCAGGTTTTGACCCTCGAAAATAGGAAATATTCTTCTCAATCTTGACTGCTCTAAGTGACCCCTACCCCCGAAATTTTCCCTTCTATATCGTTCTTCAGAAGTGAAGAAAAAAACCCTCTAAACTCCAACTGATAAAGGTAAAAAATGAAATTACCCTTTATAATGTTTTGCCTCAAAATCGAAAAGAAATTTTCCCCAAAAGTTGGAAAAAATCTCGTACCTCAATTTCAATCCCTAAAAGTGAAAAAAAATTGACCCCTTAACGCAAAAAAGAAATCTCTTGGATTTAAACCCTCAAAAATGGAAAATCTTGAGCCATTAAAGAATATCCCCACTCCCATTTCAACCCTTTGAAAATATCCCTCGAATTTGATCTCTAAAAGATGAAAAAAACTTCCCTTCGATTTTGACCCCTCAAAATGGGGAAAAGTTTTGCCCTCGTTTTGTCCTCCAAAAGTGAAGGTAAAAATCTACCTCTGCAACTTTACCCCTAAAAGTGGAAAAAAAAAAAAAATAAAATAAAAGAATTTCCCTTTGATTTTAATTCTGAGGAATGAAAAAAAAATTCCTTTGGATTTATTACTTCTTGATTTGTACCCCTAAAGAGGAGGAAAAAAAGAATTTTATTGCCTCAGGCAAAAGTTAAAAGAAAGAACTTCTTTTCGGTTTTAAGCTTAAAGTAGAAAAAAACAATTACCCCTTGATTTTGACTGGTATAAATGGAAAATAGTGATAGTAAAAATTATTTAATGACACGTTATATGAATGACTTAATTCTCTCTCCTTATTGGTCAACTGATCTCACCATTGAAGAAAAAAACTGAATTAAATTTATCATTGTTAGCGCCATTGATAGTTGAATTATTGATGACCTGAGAAATATATTCCGTCTCTTTCTCTCTTCTGTACCTTCTCTCTTAGCTTTCCATTTTCCTTTCTTTTTTTTTCCTTTGCTTTGCTCTGTTTCTATCTATCCCATCCCCTTTCTTCCGCTTTTTTTCTTCTTTCTTCTCCATTTTGCTCAATAAAAATGAAAAAAATCACATCTGAAAAAAAGAGAAAGAAAAGAAATTTTGATAAAAATCTTTCTCTCTCTGATTTCGACCTCAAGAAAGGAAAAAAGATTTCCCCAGATCTAGACCCCCTATAAGTGAAAAAGTAAAGTTCTTTTCATGTGATCGACATAACTCCTGCTTCCCAAGTTTCGTGTGATTGAAAAAGGTACCTTAACTGTACTACATCAGAAAGTGCTCAAATTAAACGCAACTATTCAAAGTATCTATGTACAAGCAAGCTGTTTTCGCCCCCTCCTTAATAAAGAACGCAGTCTACGTCACATTTTATCTCCAAAGATTAAGTTGAGAAAAGAGAATGAGAAATATTCTTTTATTACATCTTTTTTCATTTTTTTTTTCATTTTTTTTTTTTTTTTACTACTAATGAATGTTATATAAATGGACCACTCTGATTAGGAAACCCTAGAAATAAATACATGGGTGGGGGCAGGAAGGAGTCAAAAACTAAAATGCTACAAACACTCCCCGTGGATCAAATCCGCACCCACAGAAAATTGTATGGATATATATTGGGCGATTTATTATGAGATTACTTACTCGGACTAGTGTTCACGTCTTTGTTGTTTTTTACTTCAGCAATTGTTAGGATAGGTACATCAAAACGTTTCGCTATGTGATGCAAGGGAGATAACCGGGAGTCACATGATTGAAGCGTAAGTAACGCAGACAATTTTTCACATATCGACTGTCGATCAACTGTTACCTTCAAAAATTGGTAGGGTTTTATTCTCATTTATATGTGTGTGTGTTTGTGTGTTTCGGCACTTCTGGTCATACTGTTTTGTCTACGGACTTGAAGGTTGATATCTGTACTCCATTAGGTCCTTCCAAAAAATTCATTTTTTATTTTTAGAAAAAAAAAAACCCTCTGATTTGTTCTTTTGGGGCTCTTATTTTGACGGGTCCATTTATAACATCTAGATTATCCAGATGTTTTTTTCACTCTATTTCGGATGTTTTCCAATGAAAATTGCCTACGATGTCAATAAATAGAATTCATTCTGACAATACTTATTCTTCGAAGACATTTTTTTTTTCATGACTTCCAATTTTGATGTTCTGGTTGTTCAAATATAAACTATGATGGCAAGTTTATGTTATTTTCTTTTCGATGATTACCATTAAAAACCATGTTAAAATGGATTCTAAAATTGTGAAGTTGAAAACACTGGAACACGACATATTCAAAGCAAAGACTAAAAATGACAACCCCCCCCCCAAACAACAAGAGAGTTAAGATGACTCATAAGAGCTAGGAACAATAAAGATGAAGAACGAAGAGAGGATGAAAAAAAAAACTAACATTGTTTAAGAAACTTGTTCATCCAATTTAATAATGTCGAGGTTGTACTCGTCGTGAAAACATTAAGAAGGCGGTTAATTCCTCACAGCAGATGTTCTTCAGGAGAAGCTATCTGCGTGGAACCTTCGATGAGTCCTTGATATATCTAAAAAGTATGAAAGCAAAATTCTTCTCTGGGTACTGTGCATTCAGCAGATGAATAAATTAAAATTCCTCGTACCCTAAAGAATATCTCAACACCTTCGGGTTCTTTATTTCAATGATACAGCTCTAAGAATCTGATTTTTCAATTCACGTGGCATGATACTAGTGCATTTCCAATGAGCATTCGATATGTATTAGTGGGTGGAACACTTATGCTTTACAGTTCACGTTCGTCAATATGAGCCGTTAAAATGGCGTCATTCAAACCAATAAAAAATATTTCGATGGAATCTTCGATGTTTTGCGATTAGCTTAATCTATTATTGACCAAAACGTTAATCGGATTAGATTGTCTCACAGCATGACGTCATGCTGCTTTCCTTTTTTTTTTCAACCAATCAAAAGGATTTATTTTGTTTCAGCGATGGGGTATAGGTGAATAATGGCGATATTTTTACTTGAACTTTGTATAAACATAAAAATCGATGGAAAAACAAAATTATATTTTCACAAGTAAAATCAGAACGGTACAAGATCATTTGATTCAGTCCAAAGTGAGCTTGATTACCAGAATCAAATAGTCGGTGGGTAAAGAAATAAAATGGATACTTCACATGTATAATTGGTAACACCTTTGACCACTTAAGCAGGCTCAGATACCTCAGGTGAGGAAACTCCGACAGGAAACATATGGCCCTGAGAAGTTACAAGCATTCTCCCAACTAAAAGCTATTTAAATTGAATCAGTTTTAATGGCATAATGATATCGTAATTTCAAGTTTTGGTCACGTCTCAACTTATGCTGTTTTAATGTGGGATCAGATGCAACGTTTTGAGGGTTTCTATGATAAAATCTCCATTGTTATGTCACAACAGATAACCTCATATTTTTACAACACTTTGATTATTCTATTAGTAATGTTATTGACATTTTCTCCACATGGACCAATCCATTATAAGTGTAATAACGGGAATCGGACAACCACACAACCAATTATACAATTACGCATAATAATTTGCATATATATATATATATATATATATATACATATATATATATATATATATATATATATATATATGTGTGTGTGTGTGTGTGTGTTTGTGTGTGTGTGTGTGCGTGTGCACGTTTTTCGTTTGATTATAAACGACCGATAATGTTTTCTTTTAGTTGACTCTTTTTGTTTACATACTAGAGGACATGTATCTGGAGCTAGCAAATATTGTCCAACAGTGTGTGATGATCGAGCGCTTTCGGTTGTCCTTCTGGTCATTATAAAGACTGGAGAATAACTATGGGTATCAAACGTTTTTTTAATCCTGGATACCGTTGAATTCAGCTTTTGTCATCGATGAATTACACTGAGCGACCCCCCTCTTCTTAATTCTTGGGTAATAAGTGTTATTCTCTGATTGCTTATGCGTAAAATATATAGATAATCGATGTTATTTGCTTCAAACTTTGCTTGATGATCAGGGCAGTGATAATTTAAAGTCTACCCATTAGCTATTGGACAATATGTGGATTTAAATGTTTTCATTCAAATACAGTAAGAAAAACCATTGCATATTAATTTCACGGTCATGCTTCTCAAAGCAAAACTTTGGGGGAATAATTGGAATTTCCTACACGGTTCACACATAAGCAATCAGAAAATAACACTCACTACCCAAGAACAAAAATTGCGTTGCACGGTGTTATGAATTACGACGAAGTCAGGTACGGGGTGACAAACAGAAGAAATTTCTCACTGCGTCGAGTGTATGTGTCAGTTGTATAAAGTCTTTGAATTGTCGGCATATGCATCTCAATGTTTCTTTCTACCTTTTGAGGCGACTCATTTTCTACAACGTGAAATGTTTTAATGAGCAGAAAGCAAATTTGGGAAGAAGAAAAAATGACGTGTCATTTCTGCACGCGATCGGAACCGGAGTTTTGAGAGGGGGAATCGATTCTTCACGCCCTGAGAAGGTTTGAAATGTCAAGGAAGTAATTTCTGTTCGAACGATTTTTTTTCTATCAAAACTCCATCTTGTTATTGCGTTACGTTACAAGTCCGCTGGGATGATATAATGGTTAATACGACGTCTACCTCTCATACTGAAGACCCCAGGTTCGATTCCCGGTATGAGCAAAGTGTGTAGAAAACTCTTCATCGGTACAGATCGACCAGACTGGAAACTCGTTAAGATCTCCACGCTTACACATGCAAAAGAAACCGAGTCTCTGTACCAGTTGTGTTCTACACGGGGAGTGAGAAGAATAAGAAAAATAAATATGAAAATACAGAAGACGTTGTTTGGAATGGAGAAAATTGGTCTAATGTTCACTCCAGTGATGAAAGTGAATTCAGTTTAGTTGGATCTGACAGCAGTTCGTTCAGCACCGTATAGGCGAAAGACTTAAACCAAAGTATGACTAAAAGTTTGCTAAGTTTGGGGGTGGAAGTGTCATGATGCAGAGGATATCCGCCTCTGACGGCGTTGGACTTATTTTGAGAATATAATTGGACGGTGACTAATAATGTCATCAAAATTTAGTGAAACAACATGCCATTCCTCCCCATCCAGTATCAGCCGAACAGCCATCCATTTTCATTCTGGGTGAGCCCCCTCCCCCCCTGTAACACTGCTAAACAGATGAAAGATTTTTTTGAAGAAGAGAACATCGAATCCTGTGATGGCCTGCTCGAATTCCTGACGTAAATCCCATTGAAAAATTGTGAAAGTTAATAGGAGTCAAGGCCAGGAAATGAAACCCGATCTCTGTAATCGATTAATGGGGAAAACAGGAAAAAGGATGAATATAGATAACACCAGATCCGTGTGAAAAAAACTTGTCAAGTCCTCCGGGCGTCGAGGTTATTGCTTATAAAGGTCTCTATACTTCATATTCATTGTTTTAAGTTGATTATTCACAATTTTCGTTCTATGGAATTCTCCATAAAAATGATGTCGCATACCTGTTCTCTTATTTTCTCTAGTCCGCTGTATTTGTTTCAAATAACGATTTTTCGTGAATGTTTTTTCCATAACCACTTTCGATAAAAGCTTTTCCGTACATGAAGTATATACCAAGAGCTACAATTTCTATAAGTTTCAAGATCCTGCGGCAATTACTGTAGATAATAAATACATTTGAATAAATCATCCACTTATTTTGACCGGTACCGAACATATACTAGCAAAATACCCGTTTTATGAACAGGTTATTCAGCTAATTAGAACTAAGATACGAGTTATTTGTCAGTAGTTTTGGTTACATATACTTACGTAAGCTTCATTATGGTATATATATATATATATATATATATATATATATATATATATATTTATATATATATGTATATATACATATATATAGGTATATATATATATACATATATATAGGTATATATATATATATATATATATATATATATATATATATATAGAGAGAGAGAGAGAGAGAGAGAGAGAGAGAGAGGGGGAAGTCTATTATTATAATCATAGATAATGTTATAAAACGGTTACTGTAACCAAATTCAGTCGGTCCCACACCTTTTTTTGAAATGAATTGAAGCTAATCCAAAATTTACGCAGTTATTTCATTTTCATAATGCATAACTCGTTTATATTAATAAATGTATAACAATGAATACAAATTCATAAGAATGAAAGCAATTTTCGTAAGAATGAATGTATATGTATAACAACGAGTTTGAATGTATAACAATGATTATAAATTTATAATAATTGACCTAAAATTCAATACAATTTGTGTAAATGTATAAAAATGAATGTAAATTTATAAAAATGATTATAAATGTATATTGATGAATTTGAATGTATAACGGTGGATATAAATGCATAACAATGAAGGTAAATTTGAAACAATGAATGCAAATTGTTATAAGGACAAAAGGGGTAAAAGAAAGAAAGAAAGATAGAGATAATAGGGAAAAGTGAAAGAATGAAAAAAAAATAAAATAAAATAAACGAATGAGAAGGAAGGAAAGAGGAAAGGGGAAAGAAATGAATATACAAAAGACAAAGAGAAAATAAAGAAAAAGAAGAAAAAAAGCTGAATGAAAACCGAAAAAAACGACGGAAAAAAACAAACAGAAGACCAAAGAAAAGAGGAGATACTTTGGTGATTCCATAAGTAATTTCCTCCAAGAAAATAGAATTCGTGGATTGGGATTAATGTGTCTCCTATACAAGAAGTTTAGGGGCGGCACTGAAGTCTTTGTAAGAGAGTTGATTTTTATAACATCATGAGATCGTCAATATTTCATTTGTCTGACGCCCTGAAGAACGTCGATAACGAGACAAACGCCCCCAAAGGATCGTTTTTACTTTAACAAAAGAATAATCAAATGCCAGGTACTAGGTTGCCATTTTAGTCATTTTATGGCCACATTTGACCTTTTTGAGTAGCATTCGGACGTCAATTTTTGGCTTGACCATATTCAAATTTCAGCCATTTTAACTCTATTGCCATAGTATTTTTTTTATAGATTCTTATTTTTGGTGCATACTTCAATATTGTAATGTTTTGTAAACATATATTTAAATCAGAATTATATTCTTTTAAATACTACTATTTACCGTGATTTTTCAGTTGCTATTTTTACTCAGGCTGTCATCGTGAAGCTGCTATAGAAAAAAAACAACTGAAAAATTCAACTGGAAGTATATTGAAGAATAAAAAACTACTAATAATGATAATTTACAATGCATCATCAAAAGTGAATGATAAAATTGTTTCTAAAAACCCTCTATGACCTTTGCTCATTCCCCATAATTTTAATTTTTTGAGCATTACAGCTCTTTTATAATTTCAAAATACTTAGCCTTTGCCACACACGCACAGCGATAAAAGTTGATGAATTAAAATGAAAGAAAATTTCGAATACTGTTTTATTCAAAATAGCCGATTTGATAAAGCCGAAAGGCAGAACATGTTAGTATAATAACTTCTAACATATTACAATTATCGTTTTCTTTTCCTTATTGTCAACTAAAATCATACGGATAGATCGTATTGCTTCGATAAACAATTTTAGCAACACCGCTTAGCGCTGATTCGCTTCAGCGCTCTTTAAAATATTTCTCGTCATAAAATAAGTCATGTTGAATTTCCTAAGTGAATAATTATTGAAAGAGAGCATCATAGAAAATCTCAGAAATAACTGCATACTGTACATTTCGGTCTATGTATGTCAATGTAAATCAACATACACACAATAATTAATCATGTAGCCATATATATCGACAACTTCTGATATTCCACCAGCCACGAAAAGTAGCTACCAGTAGAGATATACAGCATTAATCCATTCCATCTAGTTAAGGCTCAAAAACGATTTCATATGTTTTAAAATGATAGCTGGCACTATCTCGATTTATGCTATGTTATAATGACCCCCATATAGCGTTGTGTCGTTTAACGCTGCATTTTTTTGGAACCTATTTAGAGCGCTAACAGAAGTTCTACTGTAATGACCCCCGTAGAGCGTTGCAATTTTAGGGAACGTAACTATAGCGCTACCTGAAGTAATACAACACACCCTTTTACCATTACACTCTTAGTGCTCCGTCTGCATTCATGATCAAATCGCCTTAGCCCCACAAATGGCTTACACGACTAACCCGACAAGTAGGCTACAAATTTTTCTCTATTTGCTCGTCTGTGTATGTCTTCAGGCACCCCTGGTCACATTTTGGGGGTTTAAACTTTGAAAATTTGCATGATTTCACCACTAGTCCCCTTCTGAAAATGTTTTTTTATCTTCAAAAAAGTGCTTTTGGGCAGTCTCTGTGGGTCGTTTGGGACCACCATTTCCCGAATATTGTGCTGGTGTTTTTTTTTAAAGATAATTTTAGATTAAAGATCTATTCATCTACATAATATTTTTTTTTCTCTGGTAATTAGTTCTGATACATGTACGGGCTACGGTGATTCATTTATGCGAGATACGGATAATTATTTTCGTTTGGGTCAGTTTTATCTTGAAGTGGACATCATTGATGCTTCGTTCTCTGGAACCTGGGTAACAATTTCTGATAAAATGGCCTTTTTGAATAATTCCTCAATCAATGATAGATCTAAGATTAGAGCTTCGTAATTTCTTTGCTTTGAGCTCTCAAGATTACATCTTACCCTCGAGAACTGAACGACCGTAGCTTTCAAAGGTGGTGAAGTGCGCAATTCTTTTTATTTTTTTGAGTATGTGTGTTTGTTTTTGTGTTTCCGTCTTTGTGTTCTCCGGCGCTCAAGGCCATACCATTTAGTCTACAGACTTGAATATAGGTATCAGTACTCTCTTTGACCTCTCCCAAAAATGCCTTTCTAAAAATTTAATTTTTGGAAGAGGAGAAAATCGTCAACCAAAAATGTTACTAGAAAAATAAGAAATAAAATCTTTTGTGCTTTTTTTTTTCCTTTGTATTTTTGGGCCTTATTTTGAAGGGTTTATCAATAACATCTAGATTCTCAAGGATGTTCTCACTCTATTTTAGATGTTTTCCTATGGAAAACGCTAGTAATGTCATAAATAAAATTTGTTCTGAAGATATTCGCTTTCCGATGGAATTTTTTTTTTTTTCTTTATACAAATATTGACGGTATGGTCGTTCTATTATTGACTTTGATGGCGAATTCAACTTGATCTTAATTCTTTTCGGTTGCCCTTCATCTTAACCTTACTCCAGTCGAAATTACGTAACTCTATGCTGAAAGGTACCCAGGTTAATAACCGACTGCTTTTGCCAACTGAGCCACGAGAACTATCTATCGAGCAGACATCTAAATCAAATCTTTAAACTTATCGTCTATCCCAATCTCCAGTGGAATATGCCAGTGATGTCATAAATGGAATTTGTTCTGACCATATCTATTCTTTGGTGCAATTCTTGTTACAGGACTCCAAATTTTGACGTTACGGTTGTTCATTCATTGACTGTGACGGACAATTGTATTTGGTCTAATACTACGTGACATATACTAATATATACAACTAGTTTACTTATGTTGTCAAAAACGACAGTTGGGTTTAAGTAGACTTTTTAAATGCATATCAAAAGCATGTTTTTTAGAAACTGTCATCCAAAACCTGTCACATGAACAGTCAATATAGGTTTCTTTAGTATCCAACTAGGTCTGTTTAGCTGGTTATGTACGCATGCATCATGCGTACAAAGCAAACCAATGGAGGTAAGAGGCTGAAAGTTTCGGTATCTACTCCTCATAATGTCCACAAAAATGTTTTTGTTTTTTTTACAAAATCCCCACCCCTAATAGGTTTTGGGTGCTGGGGGTTCAATTTACAATGTACTTTTATCCTAAATTGGTTCTCGGTTTGTCCAGCTGCGCTTTCAGTGATCCAAGAACAGCGAGCGAAGTTACTTATCCATTGATCCCCCTTTTCCCATTTTTAATTGATCACCCTCTGAAGGGCACGTAGCCAAGAGATGTTGGTCACGTGTTTCTATTGATTGACTCACCAGACTTGTTTTCTTTTTCAACTAGAATGAAGAGAGACTTTTGTGCATTTGCAAAATAAATAATAGAGGAGGCTGCTCAGTAATTGGTATTTAATAGTTATACCCCTCGGCAAATGCTACGGACAAAATATATAGATATACACGAAGCATGATATATAAAGAGATCGTTCTGTCTTTAATACAATTGACGAAAAATTAGCAATCGGGCAATAGTGCGTGGGTCCCATTTGAAATACCCCCATCAAACCACACACTTTTATCATTTTTTTTTGTCTCCTTAATCTCACCGAAGGTCTGAAAAGTCTTCGGGGAAACACTGAAGTCGTAGGGAGCCAAAACTTACATGGGTACTCATAGACTTGAGCGATGCAATGTTTCATCAGAAGGCACAGCACAGAACATGAAGTATAATACGCTCGGTCATTGTGGGTGCAACGGTCACACTGTACACAAGCTCACTCAATGGCATCTAACTGCCGATTAAGTAACCTCACTGGTGAGTGTATCTTGAATGGTTGATTGGTTATATCAAGGTCGGGATGGTAGTTCTCAAGACATCAATAAGGCTTGATTTTCTGATTGCTGCCACCACCATCATCATCATCAAAACAATTTTGGCATCGTCATCATCATCATCGGCCTTTTCACAGAGCAAATACCTTCTGAACTTATCTGAATTATCTGTACATCTTTTTTTGCCAGTCACAATTTTGTATATGATTTTTTCGGATGCATGCAGTAAGTCGAGATGTCAAGAGGTTGTCAGACATTCTTGCCACTTGGCCAGTCCATTGTCATTTGTGCTTTCTAAAGGATTTCATATTTTTGACCCCCGTTTTTACTCTCTAATGTAATGTGCAGTCTTTCGGTCTCTCCATGTGATGTTAGGCATTATCTCCTTCTGTACGCATTGCCTGCTTCTTATTTGAGAGCCAATCTCTTAGTTGTAGACCTTTGTAGGATCATTTTGTTCTTGAAGGTCAGGTTTGCTCTGCCGAGGGCAATCTGTTGATTCTTCGTTTGATTTATTCTTCATTTGTAAATTCCGTGGGGATCTGTTGTCCCAGGTAGATGAACTGATCTTCTCTCTCTAGTCATGAGTTTTCATACTGTTCATTCTCAACATGAGCTTACGACTGATATATTCTTCAACCTCTGTGTATTGTTCTGAGTTATGAAATGATATATCTCCCTTATTTCATGTTTGTAAAAATCTTGGATAACTAAAATCTTGCTGCAGACACCGAAGCGCACGGTAGACTCACACACGCACGCACACACACTAACACACACACACACACACACACAAGCACACACACACACACACACACACACACACACACACACACACATATATATATGTATATATATCTATATATATATATATACTAGTATATGAAATGAGCAAAGATTTCTCATAAATGGTTCATTACAGATTGTTCACTGTTTCACTTGAAAAGGATTTTCAAATGATAAGTGAAAAGGTATGAACAATCTTTATTGAATCATTTTATTAAACCTTTATTTCATAACCTCTTTACTGATGGTACCGAGCATTAAAAAAAGAATAATTAAAGATCTACTTAATTCACTAATACATATACACACGCTTGTTGTACGCTTATTAATATTTTTCTACGTATGTGTATATGTATATGAATATTTATGTATGCATGTATATAATTTCGAATGAATATATATGTCCACGCATTGTATCATATATATATATATATATATATATATATATATATATATATATATATATATGAGATTAGCTTATTTCGGGATGATTTCAAATTCGATCCTAGAAACCAGCATTTGAAATCCTGTACATTGGTAGCAGTTAAATACTTATTACCTTGCCATGTGTACGGTGCAAGATGTTTCGATTTTGACTCAAGGCGTTAAGGTGATTATCCAGTATTAAGACCTTTTAGTGTTTTTAAATTCGCTCTTTGAGATACTTCGCTGTCTGTTCTATGTATATTAAGTTGCAATTTTGATAAAGTACCTCGTAGATGCCTGTTTCGGAGATGAGGGTCAGTGTATGTTTCTCTAATAATGTTGTTGATTGTGGATGTTTTTGATACTATGTGTATATCTAGACTTTTCGCTGATGTGTAGTTATTGATGTAAAGCACTTTTCAGGTTTTTGATTCATTTGAGTTTTTTTCCGTTTTTTTTTTATTGGTCTTGCGTGTCTTACGCACTTTCCTTCGTGTATTTTGAATTTAAAAATAGTGAAGAGATCTGGAAGATTTCTCAATATATTCTTCTTCACCTCTTAAGTGCTGGGTGTGCAGAAAGGCTCCAGATATGAATAAAAAAGCTATACATTAAAATCATTGCTCATGGGGAAGTGGTGTTTGGTCCACACTGCTGGAGAGTTATGTTAATATAATTGTCTCGTTTTTTAATCCCCGAAGCGGTTACATGGTAAACAACTTATGATACTTAGAAGAAAAATTCCAACAAAGTACCATAATATCTAATGCTGTGTAAAACATGATATCCACTGAAAGATTCAAATGAATTACATCAGCAGATATTTGGGAATAATTCACTGAAATGACATAAACTTTTGATTTTCAGTGTTTAAAGCTGTAAAGTTCCCCAGACTAAATAGATATAGCGCTTAAATTCAGCCTTACTGACCGTCCAGTTCCGTAGTCCAGAGGTAGGATATTGGCCTCCAGGTCTGGAGTGAAGGTTTCAATTCTGCCTCGCAGCACTGGATGGGATAATGGAAAGTCCATAGCCACATTGAAGAGATATGATACATCGAAACTGCTGTCTGTGGATGACATATATATATATATATATATATATATATGTATATATGTGTACCATTAAAAATAACTTGGAATATATATATATGCGATCAGAAGTAAGTTGGAGTGTGTGTATATATATATACACACACTCCAACTTACTTCTGATCGCAGATACACCCCATAAGAACTTAAAGCCCTTTAACTGCGGTTGACAGAAATTTCGGTTTTATGACTCATCTGCGAATGACCGAAATGTCCGCCATATTATTGTTAGCTTGCTGGAGAGAACACTGTGTGTATGTTGCAATGAATCGGTGTAATTGCTTATCGGCGAAATCTGAACATTATCTACAAAAAATGAATTAATGCGTTGTTATGATTTCATCAAAAGTGTCTATAATCAAAACAAGGATAAAAAACAACAACTTCTTGAACAATCAGACGCTTATGCAATCACAGTAGAATCAAATTATTTTTTTAAACACAGCTAAGTTAATTTCGTCAATTAGGCAGTTACACCGATTCGGCATAACATATACCTGATGTTTGTTTCAAGTTCCCCAGACAAGTGGGAAAGAAAAGGTAAAAGAGTAGACACTTCGCTGGGTTGACATAATGCTTTCATGGAAGAAACTTAATGGAATATATTTGTTCTTTTCTCTCCGGAAAGGCAAAGAAAGCGAATGTACGATGGAGTCATTTCGATAAATATGGATGTGTCATGGTATCTTACGTTCAGTGATACATATATTTCACTTCGTATTGTAATGGTGAGTTCCATCCATACTACCAGAAAGTAACTCAGACGCTATTGGCGCATAGCAGTAGATAGATAGATAGATAGATAGATAGATGAATAAATAAATGGATCGATAACTAAGGAAATGATATTTTTTCTGTACACATTCAGAAATTATTCAAGTTTTGTCTTGTTTTTGCCATGACTGTCAAACTTATACTATCAGTAGCAGACATCATCTATAATATATATAATCAGTATATTTAGATGGATTAGAATTCACCCGACAATACATATATATATATATATATATATATATATTTATGTGTGTGTGTGTGTGAGTGTGCATAATCAAAATAATGATATTTCGCTGTGCATATCCAGTAATTATTTGAATTTAGTCTTCTTCTGACATCATTTTCTGTGTTTCAAATGTCATTAAACCTCGCTAATAGCACTCCCAATCTAATTAGAGAAGAAATGGAGACGAAATAATTGTTGAAGATCCCCAAGCGTCTCCGTCACTCTCTCCATGTTGATTCATTCGCATATTAATCAAATTATAAGTTCCGCGTATTAACTAATTGAAAGTTGCCAAGGGAGCCGCTGAGGTGAGTTAGCCTCATTCATGCCGTAGATCCCCCCCCACATGACCCATCCCTTCCACAACATCTGCCCAAATTAAATTCAGTCTCCATGCGCGAAAACAATAACAAAAACAAAACCTAAACAGGTCTGGTTAGTCACTCAATAGAAACCGTTATGCGACCGAGGTCTTTTGACAGAGTGCCGTGTTTGGGATGATCGAGTAAAAAAAAATGGAAAAAAGGTGATCTCTGGCTTTTTGTGGTCATGGTTTCCAAGATTATAAGACAACAGCAAGACATCATAATCCTCAGAGATCATATGCGAAACTGTGACTGGCAAAAATATATAAGATGGTGTGACCAACTAGATAAGCTTAGAAAGTATGTAAAAGTTAAAATTTGCAAAAAAAAACAAAACAAAAAAAACAAGCGCAAACTCTGCCGGATACAAACTAAGGGACCAATTCAGCATAAACTTACAATGTTAATTAAACCTGTCTATAAACCTATTCAAGGGAATTTTCTCGGGGAATATAAGCTAAAAAAAAAATGCTTTTCCTAGTTGAGTAGATATTTAGTTTTCAGCTTCCTAGCCCACGAGACCACCTAAAAAGCTGAATAAAGCTATGTTGACAGTTGTGGACACAATTTCGGTTGACAGTGTCTAAAAAAAAAAGACAATCCTACTCTTACTAGCCGCCCCAACATTTTTTATTAATATGTATATATATATATATATATATATATATATATATATATATATATATATATATATATGTGCGTGTGCGTGTGTGTGAGTATATTTGCTTTTTAATACTTGAGACCAAAATATGAACCTAATAATTGGACATTCATTTCTAATTGAAATATCGCTAGAAAAAAATTGTCAACCAAAACTGTCACCAAAATTATGAAAAAAGGTTTTTTCAGTCCTGAGTTGGCTGGCTGGTTGGTTCTGCATGTATATAAGCATGCAATAGGTGTACAGACAGCACCAATAGGAGGTAAGGGGCTGAAATGTTCAGCATTTACTCTTAATTATGTCTAGAGAAAACATCTTTATGTTTTCCCCTCCCTACAACAAGTTCTTAGTAGGGGTTCGATTTGCAATGTAAGTTTATACCAAATTGATCCCTCATTTTGTGTCCAGCAGTATCCACGTTTATTTCGTTTTTCTATTTTTTATGATTTACTTATCAAAATAGAGGGTAACTTATGCATTGATCACCACTTTTCCAGTTTTTAATTTATCAACCACAACATGGCATGCTGCCCAAAGACTTGAACACGTGACAATTTCTACTGAGTGACTAACCAGATCTGTTATGTAATTTATCGGGTCCGTGTAAAAAAATTTCTGGAAGTGTGAGTGGCGTAACGGTTAACGAACCGAATTCAAGATCTCGTCAAGAATGAAGAAAGGAAATCATCTCCCCCTCCCCATATGGGTAAGATCGCTGAGTACACTGGACTCTCTCGCCATGGGAAGGAAACGAGTTTAAGAAAAGGACACCTCTGATTTCAAATCTGGGAGTAGAGTCCCCTTTAGGCGGTTGGATGCCAACTTTGTCATCTGGCTGAGAGTTGCGGCCCAGCTTCTTCCAAATGTATCGTTTTACTCTCCTTTGGACTACATTAGCAAGACCAAAATGGCTACTTTGACGCTTGGTCATCACAGGAATTCTGTAAGCTTCACCCGGGCTTGCGTCCTGCAGTGGCGTCGTTCCTTTGTCTATCTAGGCATAAAGAGGTGCAGCATAGTGAACATGTATCTAGCGTTTTATTTGACAAAATATCGTAACGATGAAAATTCATAGCATCAATGTTCAGTCTCCTCCTTGGCACTCTTTGAAACACTTTTCAGCTAAATTGCATTTTGTCAAACTCCGATACTAACCTGGAGTTAACTTTCTGTTTGTCTACCGTAACAAGAACAACAAGAACAACCCTCACCAAATTTAGGGGAGTAAAATTTATCATTTCCTACCTTGATTTGAAATTACGGCCTACTGATTGGGAGTTGTGTCTCTTATCGAGTTGGTTAATTATGCAAGATATACGCAAGGGCTTATTTCATTCTGATAAATATCTATATACTTGTAAAATTAACTTTTCCCAAATATCATTTGAAATCACGACCAAATGATTGATAGTCAGCTTTCCCACCGACTGAGCAATACTGACAAGTCATTTATGTCGCCGAAATTCTTCTGATAGATTTATAAAGGGCACATTTCATTCCTGATAAATGAATACATTCATACTAAAAATATATGTTTTTTATCATTTTTCATTTATTTTATATACAAGGGAAAAGTTGCAGCAATCATCTTTGGTAAGAAGAAAAGTAGGGGTGGCGTTTGACCCTAAAGCAACCGGGCTTGTTCATTCAGAAAAAAGAACGCTTCAAGTTTCTTCGATATCCTCAACATGTTGGAAGCACTGACTAAACTATGTGTGTTGCATGAGGCTAACCAAGAGAGTGTTCGAAAGGGTTAGGTCAAGAAAATTCACAACATGGGGATTCTTAGTCCAGTTCCGTGACCATTTGCAACATTCAGATAGATACTATGATGCAGTAAGATAATTGGTCTACTTCCTAACAAATAAAAAATATACTCCCTGTTCCAGCAGGGGGGCTGGATAGCAAGGGGCCTCTAGCATATGTTATGAAAGACCTCTAGATTAAGAGGAATGCACATAAATATTAAAACACACTCAGTTTTTACTTGCAAAGTAATCATTTTTTCTTCTCTGCTATACAAACATATAATAAAACAACTATTGACATTTCAGATACCAGTATTACTTTGTATTTGCTTTGATCTTTGTGCAGCGGTTACGACTTCTATTTCAAATAGCTTTGTATTTGTGCGTCGTATCTGTCTCGCATAGATATTATACTTCAATTAATTATTTGGTTGAAATAATAACCCCAATTAAAAGTGATAATTGATTAAACCTGTTAACCTTGAATGCCCAGTCGTTCATGAAAGTTGGGACCAGTTTAGTACTATAGCAATACAGAGGAAATGTGCATTCATTGAATCGGAATCGATATCTTGCAAGCATTTGACGCAGGTCCCTTGAAGTTGCAGGGTTTGTAGCGTATGGTTCTTTGGCTACTTCGTTTATCCGACACAAGTTCCAATGTGGTTCTCAGACAAATCAATTGTTCCCCCTTCACGAGTTGACAAGCTGTTCGTGCTGCACCTTCTTCCAAAATGTTATTCGATTCTTCTGTTTCAAAGGTTTCATGAGGTCTCTCAGGGCGTTCTTTGTCTTTGATTTCAAAACCACTGTCCTTATATTCCACTAACCATTGTCGACACGTGCTTGCACCTACTGCGTCATTACCATAAGTTTCAGCGATCCGTGCCTGGATTACTCAGCTTTCTTTCCATATTGTAGAGCAATGTGGTGAATGAGAATTTTATAATCAGCCTCAATTTTCTTACATTTTGAAACACACATCCGTAGATTATTTGTGCTACACAATCTACCCACAATTATTATTGTAAAGTTTTCTCCACTGTGACACTATGGTTTGCATCCTTTTGTACATTTTTGGGATTTGTGGCCTCTGTCCTTGTGTTGGATCTATTCGAAATCCGTTTAATGGTTTTACTTCCGATAAAGGGGGGATTTATTTTGTTATTAGCTGGAAGGCTGCCCTACAATTGGGATTCGGTTTAGTTAATCTGATAGACGCGAAGTTAGGGTCTAGTTAAGCGTTATATTTACATTTAGAGTAAGGCCCTCTCTGTTAAAAACATGGAAAGCTTTTCAATTTTCAAGACTAATACGCAGAAAACATGCTTTGCAGACCCATTTGTAACTACAGAAAAATTTCTTGGTCTAATCTAACCTTCTTTGCATTATGCAATGAGAGACAAACATTTGGTGACTTAAAGTAAGAGGTTTTGCTCTCAGTCAGTCCAACATTGTAACGTCAATAGCAAGAGCACAGTCGACATGAGGGAGAGTTGGATTCGTGCCTTTTTGAATGTTGTTATATCAAAATGATGGAAGTTGTCTTAATAAGAAATCGAACTCGGATCGTCGATCATTTTTTCCATATTCTGTTTTCTTGACCGGCAATAAAAGTAAGCCCCCCCCCCAACGGACATCTGGATCAAATGGAATAACACCCTAACGCTGGCTACAGTTTCAACTGTCCCTGCACCGGCTTCACAAGTTTCTGTTTCGGCTAGTTCTTCCTGCGATATGATAGATAGACGTAGAGGAGACAATCACCCGAAGCGGAATCACTCATTTCACCCTATGTAATTGTACCCATAGCTGGATAGATGGATCCATTCCTTTCCCAAGGGCATTAATTGGTAATGACCCAGATAATGGAATCGGCGTCCTGCACTACTGCCCTTGGGAAAGACATTAATTCACCCCCAAGGATTGGTGAAATGGCACGACAGATTGAGCTCTCTATCCTTAGAAAGACGATTAGTCTAAGAGAAGGACAACTCTGATTCCAAACCAGGGAGTAGAGCCCCCTTAAGGCGGTTTGGAAGCTGATTCGACGTTCTTCCGGATGCTCCAACAGCAAAGATGAAGTCAGGTGTGTTGCCGTCTGCTTTCCTTTGGACTGAATAAGTGACGCTGGGAAGAGGAGGGGGTTTCTGGCTACTGGGCATTCCAGGATCTCCATACACCCTCATCTAGACCTTCACCCTGGAGGGGACGTTCTATTGCCTGTAGAGACAGAACAGGGGACATTAGTGCGAAGCGAATGTGGATATTAGTTGGAACACGGCACGCCGATTCCAATTTTTGTGCTGATTACCATTTCCTTCCAGTCTCCTGGGTTAGATTATCGTAGATTATTTCAATTGTTTAACATGTAAGTTCAAATTCAAATTTTTCTTTCTCTTATGTATAGAGTCCATTCAAACATTCAAATGATCCAATCGTCCACACAAATGCTATTGTAGAAAACTCGTTCTTTTGCAAGCACAAGTTTCGTTGGTAAAGATTTTGTTCAATGAAGAAGTATATTTTTGTGAAAAAAAATCTTGTAAAGTATTTTGATGTGTTTTAAATGAAAATCTTGTCAGTTAAGTAGTAGAAGAGTTGAGGTGGGGTTACCATTTTTAGGCTGTGCTAGGGGTATCGAGTTACTTTAATCTAATCCTAGGTGCACACCTTTCCCATGGGGCATTAAAGCCAGTCACAGCCTCAGTCGGAGTTTGAACTCAGCTAGTCGATTCTATTATCTGTGCTAACCGTTCAGACATTGGCACCTCTGTGTCCGAATCAATATGCGAAAAAAAGAAAGAAAACAAACCAGAAAATATCAGAATTCCTCAAGAACAGATGATTTTTTGAACTACCAGAATATTATATATCAACGATGCTTCAAATGACAGTCACGACCAACCAATTTATAGCAGTTCATAACATCGAGAAAGAAAAAGCCAAAAAAAAAAAAAGAAGAATCAATAAAAACGTCGACAGAATTCAGAGGTCAGAGTTCAGTGATATCAATAAGAGATAATTCCATTCTGTCCAGATGAAGAAAAAAAAATGATCAAGGTCAGAGGTCACGGTGAATGAATGGCAATCCATTTTACCAACAAAAAACCTAGTCTGGTTAGTCAGTCAATAGAAAGACCAGCATCTTTTGTGGGCATGCCGTGATTGAGCTTATCAATTAAAAGATTCGAAACAGGGTTGATCAATGAATAAGTTACTTCTCTCACCTTTTTTTGGACAGTGATCACTGAACATTTCTGGATTTCAAAAAGACAAAGCCTACTGCTGGACACGAACTAAGGGATCAGTTTCGTATAAACCTGTATTAATAATTAAACCCACCACCTATAGAGAGGAGCGTTTAAAAAACAAACTTTTTTTTCTAGGCACAATAAGGTACAAGTGTTTGGATTTTCAGCCCTCTAACTCAATAGGTGCGACCTGTATGCGTAACAAATGCATAACCATACAGACAGACAGACAGACAGACAGACAAACAGAGCAAGTTAAATACTGAAGAAACCTATGTTGACAGTTTTGGTAATAGTTATGGTTGATGATTTCTGATAACAAAAAATCAGGACGAAGACAGAGTTCAGAGTTCAGAGTTCAATGACATCAATACGAAATCTTGCCATTTTTTCCTGATGACAGACAATTATCAGGTCAGGGGTCATGATGCATTAGTATCCACAAAAAAAAAAAAAAAAGAATAATTTCCAACCTATGGCCCACATTTCAATTGGTGGAGAAGAGGTGGGAAATTTTTGACGACTCGGTTTCCATTTCTATATCCTATCAATCGGTGACTCCTCGGAGCCCAATAATTGGCAGGCTGGTCTCACCGTTCATTATTATTATTGAGTATTAGTGTTCATGCAAATATATGCATTGTCGGTAGCCGAGGGGGTGGCTACAAAGAAAACAGCTTCGGCGAGCCGTGTTCACTTGGTAGTAATGGAAAAAAGAACGGTCTTTGTTTAAAAGCCGAGATGTTATATATGCATTTTTGACAGTATTATTTGTTTACTTTAGTGTCTTCAATAAAAGTATCTGTTTTCCAATTGAGTTTTAAAGCTACTTCCTGTTAAAGCGCCTGAAACAGAAATTATGATTGCAAAAAAAAATCCCGAAAAATATCGTCCAAAATTTAGTTGTTATATATATATATATATATATATATATATATATATATATATATATATATATATATATGGACTGTACGTAAACACTGTATAATTCTCTCTTTCTTTCTCTATCTCTTCTCTTCTTTTCTCTTCTTCTTTTTTCTTGTACTTTTCTGCACTTTTTGTAATGTCTACAATAGATAAAAACACCATATATCAGTCTTTAACCACTCTCTCTTCGGGTCTCTTAATTCCTGACAAACGCTGATGGTGGATTTGAAAATTGTTATTAACACAAAATTCTCTCAGTTCTGAGAACTGGCTACTTTAACAAATGGGAAATACTCTGAGACAAAATATCTTAACCATCATCCGTGATGAAGATTTTGAATCGCGCCAGCAATTCATTATATACTGGGAAATCAATCTTAGTCCTTCCGCCATGGAATTTTTTTCAATGTAATTTTCTCCCCCAGGTCAGTTTTTAAATTCTGTTGTTTCGTTCTGTTTTTACACCAGCTTGATTTATGCAATCATGGTTCCAAAGGCATGAACTTTGATTGATCCGTAAACTTCTTCAATCCATCAACTCCTTTAATCCGGTACCCACCTATTTCTAATCATGCTAAAAAAAAAAAAATTGTTGGGTTATAATGAACTGCTAACTTGATTTACGACTTTGGCGACAGCCTCTGGTGTCATTTACGTTTACTGGTGACTTATTACATTTACATTCAAAATGATACTAACATACGTCAAGGTCAGTGAAACATATTGAAGTCACAAACGTAGATGTCGGTTCTAATGAAGCGAACAGGTTATCTTGTTTCTTTTAGATGGAAATCGATGACGCTGGATAACATCGCTATGGGTAAGATATAACCGGGCAGCAATCATCATCATCATCATCATCATCATCCATTAAGGACTAATGGGATTTACAGGTTCTTGGAGGTAGAGTTTACCCTACCGAAGGCTTGGCATCTTTGAGTGATTTTACGCTTAATTTCATTTGAAGAATCCATGGAGATTCGTTGTTCTAGGTAGATGTAGTGGTCTATTTCTTCAGATTTGTTGTACATGACCTTTGTTTTACTGAAGCTCATATGAAAGCCAACTTTCTAAATTCCTTCATTCAGTTCCCCTAACATTAGTTGGAGGTCCTGAATGGAAAGGACGATTTTTTCTTCAAATCTGAGGTTGCTTAGGTACTCGCCGTCCATTCTGATTCTTTTATTTTCCTATTCTAGGTTTCCGAAGATCATATCGTAGTAGAGTTTAGGCGAGCTGATATTAACTTATCTTACCCCTTCTTGGAGCTGAACGAACTCCTCTTTATGAAGTTTGATAAAGGGGCTGATGTAATAGTATTCATGTTGGTATCAACACTCTGGCAAATACAGGGTTTACATCTTCTAAGGTGGTAGCACCTATCACCTTGGAATTTTCCACGAAGTCGAAGGCCTTCTCGAAATGCTTCGGTTGGTGATAAGTTTGGTGAAAGGTTTATAGATGTCGTGTTAATAACTTAGCCAAAATATTAGACATGATGAAAACATAGTTACCAATCTTGATAAGCTTCCATCGCTTGTTATTTTGAGATCTGTAAATGATACTGAATGACATGATGTCTCATTCTAGATCACCAGAAAACTTAAAAGTAAAAATACGTATCTGTTGACCTCAAGATTTTATAGATAATTGGACACTACACTCAATGACTTTTGCTGCTGACCAACATTTATAAACTAAACTCTTACTATCACATCCTCAATCACCAGGAAGCTTGAAAGGAAAAAAAAATCTTGTCTGTTGACCTCAAGATTTTGTAGTTAATTGGGCAGTACACTCAATTACTTTTGCCACTGACTAACATTTATGAAATATACTTTTACTATCTCATTCTAAATCATCAGAAAACTTAAAAGACAAAATCCTTATCCGTTGACCCCAAGATTTTGTAGTTAATTGGGCACTGCGTTCTATGACTTTTCCTCATGACCAACATTCATAAACTAAACTTTTACTAAATGCAGGTAACGTTAGTACCGATATTTTTACAATCTTGCGACTAAGGTCTCAAGCCAGTCTTCTGATTTGAATGAACATTTAATAATCTTGAAGTATTGCACCCATGTCACAGATATTTACGTTCTTAGACTATACAGGCGTTTGTAGACTTAGTGTTAGTTAGATATGACGTACTATTACATGACAGTAACGTGATTATTATAGACCAGACGAGCAATTACAATTTGCACTCGTTCAACGTACACCTTCACTATATTCGACATCAAGCATAGCTCAATTGATGGATTAAACCCACCCGTGGATACACTCGTAGGGTTATCGTATATTTGGATTATAAAATCTTAGATAGCACCATAAAACACGTTACTCGCTCGATAACAAAAGCGTAAGTATCGTTTCATGCTTTCGTGCACAGAACATTCTATATGGACGCTATTCAGGGATATATTGTAATTCCATCCTGCAGCACAACCTTGGGCTTTCGACACAACATTATGTTGACTGTAGGCGAAACTAGGCAGCGATGGCATAGATCGCCAGGAATTATTTCACACGACAGAGAATGCACCCTAATGCCCTTGGGAAAGCCATGGATCCATCTTCTCTCTCGTAACTTTTTGGGTAAAATAGAAGACGAGGAAGAGAGTTACGCCACTCCGGATGCTTCACATATCGCAAACTGCAGCTGAGACAGAGAAACTGGTGCCTTGGCACCGACGGCTGAATCTGTATTCAATGTAAGGGTAATATTTACTGGTAAATTTAAGGGTAAGAAATAGCTACGACAGCGACCGAAAATCTGATTGGAATGAAAAAAAAAATATATGTCAACTAGCAGTCTTGTAAAATCCAAGGCATTATTCTTTTTTATATCCTTACTACGATGTAATGTGATGTGTTTTTCGGCTGCTTGGGCTTGAAAATATCTTTAAAATGTAAAAGATGATTTTTTGAAATCATTATATATATATATATATATATATATATATATATATATATATATATATATATATATATATATATATATTATTATTATTATTATTATTATTATCAATAATGATATTTAATCGAGAAAATTATAACTTGCTGAAGATTCACTCTATGGGCAGGATTTCTCACTGGTTCCTGTGGGAGGGCTAAATATGGCCTACTAGTATTTTATATAAAAATAAGAAATTATTTGATTGTATAGTTAAAGCTACTTCTTGCTTTGATTGTTTTAACTTTGCTTTCTTATTGACGTACTGCAATTCCATCTAACTTCATTAAAAAAAAGAAGATCTCAATCGGGGCAGACTTCTGATACTCTGAAAGAAAAAAGTTTTAATTAATGTATTTTTTCTCCTTTTCTGTACTTTGAAATTATGGACCTTAACTTCTGGCCAAACCATAAAAATCCCTTTTTTGCTTCCAGATTCACGGAAGTCTTTAGAGATATAAAACC